>CM067061.1:8901570-10131570 GCA_033980235.1 Diadema setosum
GTCATTCCCCTCAGCCGAATCATGAGCCGAACTGTGATCGGACCACCGACTACAGTGGTTGGGACTTCTTCGGACTCGGGGAAATGGGTACAGCGTAAGCGCTGAAGAGGCATCGATAGCGTAGGTTTCTATAGGAAACTTGGGTCCGGCACCCACGTACGCATTCGACTTTTCCACCAGAACCATGTGCCTTTAAAATATCCTGACTATTATCCACAATAATTCTCTTTGTTTGTTTGTGTTTCACAATCCATCAGACACTAGGCTTTGCTTATCTTACAACTGACCTTTCTCTTCATAGATGAACGGTGGCATGGACTTGCTGTATGAGTGGACCGACTTGTAGTCAAAGACTGAGCTAAAGTCGAATGCCACCACATCCTTTGCTGGAGACTCACTGCTCATGGGCAGACGACTGTATTTGACTTGTGACATTTTTGACAGGATTTGTAATTCAGCTGTAATGGAGAATTTAGAAGGAGATATGAGTAATCCAAATGGAGATACACTTTTGCAGATAACTGAGAGATGGTGAGCTTTTCGTTAAATCAAAATTCAGCTTATATACTCTAACTTTCAATGCCAAACTTTGTATTTTTTTTTTTAGGTTTAATGTTTAGTGTTATGTTGCTCCATAGAGCTGAAGATTCCACTCAACAAAATTGCACTTCACACTGAAAAAAAGAGAGTAACAAAACAGAACTAGACTTGGAATTTGTCAACACTGACAAATTAGGTGATCCGATTCTTTTTTGATCGATGATTCGAGTCCTGATCGCAATAGGCATGACCATACAGGTTTCATCTGTGTTTAATGACATTGGCCGTGTGATGATTGAATTCTCATTTAGAAAAGAGAGTCAGGTCAAATGTTGTGTAGAGGTTAGCTCAGAAAGTCCGGATCCTATCAATGTCAAAATTATATCATATATGTATCATGTCCAAAAGACGACAGATCTAATAAAATCATAGTGATCAGTCGACCGTGACGTCACTATGACGTCATTATATATCCTTTGCCGATTTTGGCCCAGATTTCGGTATGTTGTAGCTTATTAAATAGTCTATCATAAAAATTAGAACACAGGTTTGCTTGGATGACGTTATCACCTCGTAAAAATGGATTGAACGTAACCTTGTCAAATTTGGCCAGTTTACGTGTTATCTCTATGGGAGTGCAGTTTTTTCTGGAAATGAAAATTGACATGACTATCTTTATCAAGCACTAGCCTACTTATGCTTCGATGAATTTCTCCTAGATTCTAATATGTTGTAGCTGAGACTTTGGGCTATAATGAGTGTACCCTTCACTTTTTCATACGATGTCGGAATCACGTCAAAAAACTTGGTTGAAATTAAAGCTTATCTTCGATGTATTAAAATATTCCTTTCTTTCTGTAACTTTTAACTTTTTGTAAGTTTAACACTAGACTCGGAATTTGTCAAGACTGACAAATTAGGTGATCCAATTTTTTTTTAATCAATGATTCGAGTCCTGATCGCAATAGGCATGACCATATAGGTTTCATCTGTGTTTAGAGACATTGGCCGTGTTATATTTGGATTCTCATTTAGAAAAGAGAGTCAGGTCTGCCATCTTTGGTACCAAATTCGGTATACACTACATGTACAACGAAGATACAGAATGAAGTATATTTGACCATTGACCCAACTTTGCACAGCCAAGATGGCATCTGAGCAAATTGTGGTTATTTTGCGAAATGATTCTTGTAACATGGTCTTTGCGTGTGCAAAATATGGGAAAGATAGGACATATATTCACCAAGATACAGGTTGAAACATTTATGACCTTTGACCCTAATTTACATACCCAAGATGGTGTCTGATCAAGTAGTTGTTATTTTATGAAATAATGTACGTGACATGAACTAAACATGTGCAAAATATGGGGATGATAGGGGCTGTTTTTCTTGAGTTATTGCAAAGAAAGTTGCAGAGAGAAAGAAATATCTCAATACATCGAAGATAAGTTTGATTTCAACGAAGATTTTTGACGTGATTTCGGCGTCGTATGAAAAAATGGAGAAAACAGTACGATAGCCAACAGTCTCAGTTACAACATATTAAAATCTGGAAGAAATTCACCTCAGAGTAAGTGAGCTAGTGCTCGATAAAGACCGTCATGTCAATTTTCATTTCCAGAAAAATTCCCTCCCTTAGAGATAACACGTAAACTGGTTAAATTTGACAAGGTTACATTATATTCATTTTCACGAGGTGAAGACATCATCCGATTAAAACTTTGATGATCAAAACTTAAAGAGTATTAAATTGGCTACAACATACTAAAATCTGGTAGAAATTCACCGAAGGGTAAGTGAGCTAGTCGTCGATAAAGACAATCATGTCAATTTTCACATCTAGAATAATTCCCTCCCATAGAGATAACACGTCATAACGAAGATACAGGAAGAAGTACATATGACCTTTGACCCCAATTTGCGCAGACAAGATGGCCTCTAAGCCAAAAATGGTTATTTTGAGAAATGATCCTTGTAACATGATCTTTACGTGTGCAAAATATAGGAAAGATAGGACATGTATTCACCAAGATACAGGATAAAACATTTATGACCTTTGACCCTAATTTACATACCCAAGATGCTGTCTGATCAAGTAGTTGTTATTTTGTGAAATAATGTACGTGACATGAACTAAACATGTGCAAAATATGGTGGTGATAAGATATTTTTTTCTTGAGTTATTGCAAAGAAAGTTGCAGAAAGGAAGAAATATTTCAATACATCGAAGATAAGCTTTAATTTCAACCAAGTTTTTGGACGTGATGCCGACTCCGTATGAAAAAACGAAGGGCACAGCAACGATAGCCCAAAGTCTCAGCTACAACATACTAAAATATGGGAGAAATTCACTGAAGCATAAGTGAGCTAGTGCTCGATAAAGATAGTCATGTCAGTTTTCATTTCCAGAAAAACTGCACTCCCATAGAGATAACACGTAAACTGGTCAAATTTGACAATGTTACTTTTAATCCATTTTCACGAGGTGATGCCGTCATCCAATCAAAATGTTGTTATTATATGACTGAAAGACCATTTAATAAGCTACAACATATTGAAATTTGGACCAAAATCAACGAAAGAATAAGTGAGATACGCTTGAGTGAACTTAAAATTCGATGACGTCATTTTGAAAATTTACTTTTTTTACTTTATTAAGAAATTTGATATCTTTTCATCATTTTTCCAGCATCGCCAACCCATGAAATCACATGTACAACTCATCAGCTTTCAGAATATGTAAAGAAAATGGGGGGTCACCGTCCATCCTGACGAGTAAAATCGGATTTAAAATTGGCGGTTTTTTTTGCATTGTTGCACTGTATATTGCCATTGACGCGCGCGCGGAATTTCAACTTTGACGGGCCCGTGTGACGTCATATTGAATCGGATTGACTTGAAACTTGGTAGAAATATTTCTTGACATTTCAGGCATCCGATAAGAGTAAAAAAACGGGAAATTTCTATTGCGTATGAGCTGTGCGTGCGTATATGTGCGCGCGCGTACGCGCCCGTCCAATTTTTTGAAATTTTCAAAAAATGTCCCAATTGGTCTGAAACGTGTGCAAAAAAAATTTGAGCTCGATTTGAGCATACAAATATTTCAACGCGCGCGTACGCGCACGTTTTAAGAGAAAATATGAATTTTTATTATATGAGTAGAATGCGCTTGTCTTGAAATATATGTGACGTAAATTTCATTGAAAATCTTTATTCCATTAAAGAGATATGATTGAGAATGTGTTTTCATACAATGACGTCATAGTGACGTCACGGTCGACTAATCACTATGATTTTATTAGAAGGATCGTCTTTGGGACATGATACATGTATGGTATAATTTTGACATTGATAGGAAGAGGACTTTCCGAGATTACCTCTACACAACTTTTGCGGAGAAAGAAGAAGAAAAAGAAGAACAAAGAATCAGTACAGATACAGAAGGTGATCCGAGAGGATACTCGGATCACCTAATGATTAAATTGACAAAAAAGAGCAACATCATGAATAATACACACAGAACCTGCACATACATGTAGCTGACAGGCTGGTAAGATACGATTCTGGAGTCGAGATTAAAGTAAAGGAATTTCAAATGAGAACTCAATGTTGGTGCATCTAACATAAATAGTAGTACCTGTGAATGCCGATACCAAGTTGCCGGGTTACACCTGCATATCCAAATTACCTAACATTGCACAAAGAAATTTATACAAAGGAAGAATTTATTTTTTTTTTTAAAGAGCTTGCGCCACTTTGTTTGTATAGCGATCACCCCAAAAATGAATTGGATGATGGAAGGTTTCTGTGACATATTGGCGAACAACACATTTTTATCAGATCAGTTGATAGAATCTAAATCAAACAATGAAGTCCTATTGCAACTGTAAATTTTACAGTAGGCCTACAGTAAAACGTCTAAACTCTAAATCTTAATGATTAATCTAAGTTTCCAAGTTCCACTTTTGTATCTGTGAGTGTTGGTTTATACGCTAAATAGTAAATTGTAATGATGGGAAAGCCGAAAGGGCCAGGGGTCCCAAGTTTCTAAATTCTAGCGTTGATAGCGTTGATAGCGTTGATAGCGTTGAAGCGGATCTAGAGGGGGGCTTGGGGGGGTTGCAACCCCCCCCAAAAAAAAAAAAAAATCCTGGGACCATTTTTTTTTTCTTATCTTTTTTTTTAAAACTTGTAATTTTATTTTTTTCTGTTTATGGCAATGACCTCTATACCAAAAATAGTGGTGTTTTAGATGCAAGAAAACGCCATTTTCACACACAGATTTTCAAAATTCTCCCTAACGTGGAAGGGGGGACACCCCCCTCCCACACCCTCCCCCCCCCCCCCCTCGCTCGCTACGCTCCCTCGCAAACCGCCCCCAACCCCCTCCTTTATAAAAGGCTAGATCCGCCCCTGCTCCTACACAAACACACATGAATTACATGACACCTCTATTTTGGGGTCTGTTACTGAGTGTTTGAACAATGAAAAGGTTGCAGTATACACATTACTACATGTGGTACTACAATGGGCTACATCAGTACATGTGTATGTATATGTACATGTATAAAGGCAAGCACTGAGTCTCCCGTATCCGGCCAAATCCCTTATCCGGATGAGCCCCGGTCCCGACTTGTCCGGATACGAGAGGTTCAACTGTAACGTTAATTAGAAAAAAAAAAAATGATTTCTTGGGTCTTCAGTTCAAGTTTTTATCTCTGTGTTTCACTTGGGAAAACATGAGAAAGGTACATACAACAACGGCATGTGAAGATGTGAACACAATTCACAGCGTCACTTAATCTGTTAATGAATGAACACAGCTCAGTATGTATCACACTAACTATACACAGCCCAGTCGCTGTACCCCGCACAGCGTCTGGTCGGGCTGTAATATCACACACTGTCACTGTTGACGCAAACATAACAAACACAGAATTAAGTACGTGGGTCAGTGTGCAATCGCCAAATACAAGATTTTAAGAAAAGTCATGATATCAAAATCAAATTTTACCTTTTCAGCAATTATGCATGGTCTTCATAATCATGATCGGCTAATCGATGCTAACGTTTGGTTCTTTTCTCACTATCGACTGGACATTTTTAGGTGCGCTCACTAACCCTCTCTCTCTGTTTTGTGAATCAAAAAAAAAATTGTATTGCGCCATCTTTTGACTGATTCGGAAGAGCGACAACCCTGCATGCACAGAATGTGTAAGAGTTCTGTGCAACCCTGCACAACCCTGACGTTGTCGATACATTGTACATGTATCAGTAGAACGTACCTACGTCGTTTGTTTGTTTGTTTGTTTGTTTGTTTGTTTGTTTGTTTGTTTGTTTGTTTGTTTGTTTGTTTGTTTGTATGTTTGTTTGTTTGCTTTGGGGGATTTTTTTTATTCTTTTCTGTTGTAATATGCTTGGTGTATGAGTTTTGATTCTCGGGTACGAAATTCATGTGGAGTCTCATGCATCTGGGCAAAAGTTCTGCACTTTGCTATTGACACCCTAAGGGCCATTGTTATGTTTCTCCAGGTTTGCTTCTCTGTTTGGAAATGCTGTTATATCTTACACTGTATGAAAGATCTAGTGTACTAGTATTATGATGTATGTTTGCTCTAAGATGGGATACCCTATTTGTGCTTTGAATGCTGAATAAAGCAGAAAGACTCAAAGTGTTGTTCATATTGCGCGAATTCCCTGGATTAGCAGAGAAAAGGTTCAGAACGTTGATATTCTTGTATGTTACAGCCCCCGGTGGCAAAAAAAAAAAAAAAAAAAAAAAAAGGAGAGATGATGATAATGATAATAATAATAATCATAATAATAATCATCATCATCATCATCATCATCATATTAATCATGAATAAATACATACATACACTGCAAAAAGTCCGGTGTTAAATAGTAAACACCGAGCTGGTGTTAAATTTTCGGTGCTCATTTATGGTGTTAAATTAATACCTACGGGTGTCATTTCCAAATTTTAAACTGTTTTTTGAAGAGTTTCTTAGTAACTGCACTTCTTGTTGATTTTTAATTTAAACAAGACGATCAAGAATTTTACATTAAAATACTAGATTTTTGAAAAAATGTGAAAATAAATTTACACCAAAGTAACACCAGCTGGTGTGGTCCCTTATTGAAGTTGGACGGGTGTTAAACCATTGATATTAGCACCAGCAAATATCAAATCAACACCATGTGGTGTCATTTTTGAATTGACACCAGTACAGTGTCAAAATAACACCAGGTACAGTGTCAAATTAACACCACGAAGTGTCAGGTGAACACTTTTCAACACCCATCACAGTGCATTTTTAACACCTGTGGGTGTGGTCCTTTATTGAATTTGATCGGTGTTAGATTTAACACCCGTGGTGTTAAATCTAACACCGATGTTTTTACAGTGTACATACATACATTTTTTTTTAAAATGGAACGACTTGACCGATTTAGATCAGAAGATATCATTGTTCATATCTGATATAAGACGTTACCGGAAAAAAAAAAGTCAAATGGAAATAAGGTAGAAAATATCAGTAAAACATACTACGTAAGTTTGAGGAAAATCGTTCAGAAGTTATGATTTTTTTAAGTTTTGGTTAAGATCGTTTGCCGTTATTGTTGGATACGAGACTGTTGCTGTCACAGTAGGCATGGCAGGGAGCGATATAACACACACAAAAAATAATAATAGATGTGAAAATTAAACATACAGTGTACCTATTTCCATTTCCTATCATAATTAATACTCTCATGGCTTACACTAGGTTCTTCAGAAGGCATGGAGAATCATATTGTTACCTTAAACATGTCAGTAGCAGTCGATAGAACGTGTACTTTTTTTTTTTATCAAAGAATGGTATTTGTGGAATATTTCCTTTGCATCACTTGTCTTCTGTGATTTCACGTATTTTTCTTATTTCCCTCATTCCTTCTCGATTGTTCAGTGCCAAGTTAAGTATAAAGGGCGGTGATTTAGGACGATTTGGAATCAAATGACTAAGGTTCGAGTTCCATTGAGTTTAGCTGAGGAATGTTGTGTGTGATCATACGGCCCCCTCTACCAAACAGCAAAACACTCCGTCCCTTGAATAATGACAAAAGGAGGTCCCTCGTTCGTTATAGAGAGAGTCAAGACTCACGTACGTTAAAGATCCCACTTCACTTCCCACCTCTCAAAGAGCTTGGAGCAAAAACCCTGTGAAGTCGTCGTTCCTCAATAAAGATATGCCACGCAAACATTGAAGACGCTAATTAGGCAAAAAAAAAAATGGTGTTCTGCACATTTTTTATGTGAGAGAAGCTGTTTCCATTATCCAACACGGGAGGCTGCGTCGTCTTTGCGTTCTAAAGCGCCCCATTAATAATTACTCACTCCAATATGGTTGCATGATGCCGACCCCTCATGGTTTGCCCGAGGTGACTAGCAATCGCACAGCAAACTGTATGTATCAAGTCGATACATTCTGCCATACGAAGAAGAAGAAGAAGAGCGGCCATGCTACGGGAGAATTTGTCCTGCGCCCTGCACTCATTCTCTATTTACTTTTTCTTCTCCCCCCCCCCCCCCCATCGTTTTTACGGCGGATATCGTTTAAACAAAAGTATAATCGCACAAAAAGCCATCTACACGAGATTATGCGACATCTGCCAGGCAAGGCATGTTTTCAGGTTTTGTTTTCCAAGACTTTTTGATAGACTTCCATGACTTCTTCGAGAAAGTTTGATAGATGACGTACCCCATGACTCTCCCCCTCCCTTCTCCCCCCCCCCCCCCACGTGTTTTATATACCCGTCTCCCCTTCCCCTCCCAGCAGAGTGCAATTAACTATAATAGAAACTTCTTTTTAAGTCTTTTTTTCACTTTAACGAACCATCTCCTTCTGGGTCTCTTTCATCTAGCTTTATCTTCTTTACCACCGACAATCACCACGATTATGTCAACTGAGCTAGATTCGGCGTATTATTCAATCATGGAACTAAAGAACAAACTATTGTAGGCGTCCTTTTTTGACATTTTGGGACAGGACTTTTGGGAAGGGGCGAGAAGGGATTAAATCCTTCTCTAGATCTGCTTAACGGAAGGTTAATCTACCAATTAGTACCCTTGGGTCCGAACGAACACCCCTCGAGATGTGATCGACATTCAGATACTTCGTTTCGCAGGTTGTCTCGGAGGAGTACCTACAGAGACGAGATACCATGGGGTTTGACAAAAGCATTATAAGGCGCTTGGTCTCAGAACTAAGCTCATCTTGTGTAACGTTGGCAACCATGATGTGAGTCGGCGGGGAGCCATCAAACTTTTATCGATACCGTCTACCAGACAAGACAGCCCTAAAGCTCGCTGAAAATGTTAAGATCAACAGTTTAGATGCCATGAAAAACATTATCCTTGCGCTATAACCACATAAAGAAGAAACAACAACAACAACAACAACAAAAATTAATATGCCGAATGAAAAGGCAATGTTGCAGATAGGGCTTTCACATACCCGATGGCATGTCCGTTTACACCCGTGTTTTCAACCGGACGGACGGTTAAGGAATCGATGGGCGGACAGACAGACCTACAAGGAGACATTGACAAACACGCGGGAAATTATTTTGCCTTTTCACCCCCAGCAGGAACAGAATAAAATCTTATCTAAGACTTATCTTGGTCACTGTTTTGTCTCTCATCTTTCTTTCTTTTTTTTAAACCTTTGTCGTGGCCATTGCTTCCATACAATGCTCATGCTGCACAATTAGTTTGCGGCCAAGAGACACTCTAAATCTTCTGCCACATTTCTTTTTTTATTTTGTCAAGCTGCGCAATACATGTATACCCCAAAATATCAAATGAGTGTTTGTTTCAAGCTGTGAAGCTGTGAAACAAATGGTTTAATGACACACAGGATAAAGCAATGTTGCTATCATGGAATGGTCTTAGAAGTTTGACAGTCCACTCAGTAATCATCAGGAATCATTAAGACAGTTCTGTGTATGATAGAATGCCGCCATGTTAATCCCGTGTCACCTCCGTTGCGCGCGCGTGTCATTGAAGAAAAAGTGATACAAATTGGGCGAACATATCATGGTTTGGACTGCAACAAAAGACAAGGAGGGAGCAATACCACCCGGAATCACATCGCAAAAGACTCTAATTATTTCGAGATTGGGCATCTCTTCCCAAGAACATCTTCAGTTTGGCCTTGTTGTCACATTAATTGTACAACGCATATTCAAAGGAAGGATCAGATATAAGAAAACGCCTACTTTCAACCACACAAGCAAGTTAGGTGTGGGATTATGCAACTTTAACAATCAGGATTGACCATAGTGGAAAGCGGTTCCATTGGATCGAAGTTAAAGTCTTGAAGAGGAGGTCTCTATAAAATCTAAATCTTTCTTCAGGGCCTCCATCAGCCAGCAAAACATAAAGATTGATAGAAATGCATACAGAAAGCTTGCAGACAGTATCAGCGAATTCTTGTAAGGGGATCGAGAGGACTGAAAGAGAGCGCGGAGAGAGGGGGTGGAGAGAGAATGTGAAGGGGAGAAACAAGGGAAAAAAGAAAAAGAGAAAGAAAGAGCGTGTCATACAGAGACCTTTGTTGGTATATACATTGTACCTAAATGCGTGCGTGCCTGCATCCGCGCGCATGTAGGTGCATATGATTGTGTTCTTGTGTGAGTATGTTAGTATGTTACAGTTTCGTCAACAACTCTCCATAAAATTGATAGCATTGTTTATGTCAACTTTATGTATACTATAATAGTGACAAATTATATGGGTTGAATTTGATCTGAACCGCAAATTGTATGTTTTGCTCTTGACTGTGATTGATGTCAAAATCACTTGTACATTATATCCTTATGGACATTGAATTTGATTGCTTTAAACTGTAAATAGTTGCAATGAAATGAAAAGAAATTTGCGGTGATAATGTTCCGGGTTTGTGATTGATTCCTATATTTTGTAAACGTTTCCTGTCTATTCATTTCGCCTGTATGTTCCTGTCAATTGGCACTTCTCTAAAAAGGCGAGCCAAATGGTCGTTTTACAATTACAAAGTATAACACGCTGCATTTAGGTTGTGGTGTATACACATCTGTACAAGGAGCAGCAATGAGGCATGCCGTGCGCACAAGAGAGAGGGTGCTAAGCGTGTAATTGCATGGTTGCATTTCGTTTTATGTTCTCCTTGTTAAGCGATAATGATTTGACTATAACGGCGATATGGTCACCATAGAATATTTGTACACTGTCAGCCATAATAAAAATCGCAATCAACCCCGTTTCGTTATTTTCCGCAAGCGCTGATAGGAGTGAGAATGATGAAGCAATCTAGGAATCTAGTTTGTTTCGACTCACAAAAATGTTTAACCGCAGTTTTCTGGCTTTTTAGAGGGTGGGGTATAACTTTGCGCTCTATCGCATGACAAGAGAGAGGGGAAAAGAATATTTTCTCTTATGTTTTACATGCGTGATGTATTCTTCTTTTTTTTTTTGTCACAATAACAGTGAAAGTATGTTCATTTATTCCAATTTCGACGGAAGTTGAAAAAAAAAGGAAAAAAAATTAAGCCCAGGTTGAGCTTAATACGCTCTGCGCAAAGTTTCAACTGGATGTACCCATCACAGTGTGCTCTGATCTAGGCTCCTCGACCTTAAACGATCGTCTGCTTGGCCGCCAGGTACCACAATCTATTTGCTGCCGAACTGTTTGTTATTATGCGTAAGAGCCAAAAATATACCCAGCTTGCACCCTCTTGGGTGCACTAATATCCATCCACACCATGCTCCTCTTCTTCATGGTACCCAGGAGATGTTGCCACAAAGAATTTAATAAGTCGATCCTAAATTTCGAGATCAACTAAGAATTATGGTTATATGAAGTGTGTGTTTTCAATACTTTATGTAAACTTCCAGATAAAAATTATTATTAATATTATTATTTATTCGACCAGGTAAAGAATATAGGATACATATCATTAACATCACAAACATGAAACAAAAACCAGAATGAACATTACAAAGGATACACTGTACTGTACTCGTTACACAAAATGAAAATGAAATGAATGGAGACTACATGAGGGTCAGGGCACACAAAAGTAAATACATTTACTATTGCCCGTAGGCATGTGAACCCACACATGTTGCCCCTAAGAAACATTTAACAATCATTAAAAAATTATCACTCAACCCCTGATCCCCACCCCTTAACTCCATAATCCTTATCAAACTTCAAAACATAAAAAACACTATACAATTCCAATATAATCATCCAACCCTTGACTTCATTTATAAATATATTAATATATTAATTTCAAAAACTGAAAAAAAATACGTCAACATAAATGTAGGAGATTCCTGGATTTCCACCCGACCCCCAACCCTAAGCCTCTAACCTCTTAAAACATAATCATCATTGTCGTCAGCATAAAAATAAAAATGAAGCACATGTGTACAAATCAAAACTAAAACTAAAATTGCAAACTAAAAAATGAAAAGTCTGGAGACTTTTTTCCATACAGGAATTATATACAAAATAGGATAAGGGACCATTTTCTGTAAATTTTGATAATAATTTCGGTGTGAAATATGAAAACATTTGATGATACGGAGTAGGGAAACCTATGGCATACCATAATCTTGTGTTGATCTTAAAGTCTAAGACAGCTCAACTCTATGTTTATGAATATTTTATGGTGAATAACTAAATCAAAATGGAGAGCAAACCCTTTAGTACAAACCTGAATCTCTGAAGTCCATGCCATGATAGAGAGAAAATAACTATGTTCCTACATCGGACTTGTTTAAATCTCATTTTAGATCTCAGCCTGTCTGTAACTATGAATTTCGGTTGTTTTACTTCTGTTTTTTTTTTCCCTAGTACACTTTTTTAAATGAGCCGTAAAAAAAAAAAACCAAACAAACAAACAAAACCATGTACTTTCAGTAAGACCAGTTCGCAGTTAGCTATAGTCCCAATGACCTCGAATTTTAAAGCATCGAAACAAAACAAGTGTAAAGCTATAGATATCACCTAATTATGCAATCTGGGAATGGCTTGACTTTATGTTAACAAGCTCCCCTTGGATGTTTAGAAATGTTCTTTCACTGCACCAACGCAAACAAACTGTTGAGAAGCTGGGGAGGAGCTGCCCATGTATACATCTCTCATCACTTCTGTGTCTCATTATGTCGTGTTTTGTATGTTTTTTTTTTTTTATTCAGATGACCTTTGTCTGCTCATATGAGCAAAATGTCTCTCCGACATGGCCTATAATTACAACTTTCATTTCATTTCATTTATTTGTTTCAATATCAAAATAACACAAAACAATTGCAAAATAGGATATTCCATATGTACAAGAAGGTGTGTTATTTCGTCTGTTATTTTACTCACACTCAGCGCTCTGACACCTTGCTATGATTTAAGCGCAGTATTACTTATTGAAAATATAGCGGACTGAATAACCGCTTGCCTACTCGAACCTAGTTCACCTTGTGTAAATGCTACGGGAATCCCGGGGAATTGATCAAAAATTCTAACGAGTAGGCCTACTTCCGAAGAAGACTCCAAACAAACAAGTGCAGTGTCCGTCTGTTTTAAGCACGATCATACTTTGAACATCAATATTAGCAATGTATTTACCATAGAGTGCAAATACGTAAACATGCCCGACGCCACAAAAAAAAAAAGAATGATAAATAGATAGAGTAAATTACACAAAAGAGTAATTTGTTTTGTACAGATTGCCAAACTTTCGTTTTATAGACATTCAGACAGATTCTGTATGAAATGCAGCTCATGCATTATCTATGTGAACTAGAGCATAATCATAGCATATTGTAACGACGAGGATAACAGCATCCTCATGGAATGACTGGAACGAGGAAATGTGAATGGGACGCAGTTCGATGATTTTTTGTTTTTCTTTCTTTTTCCCCCTTTTTTTCTACCTTTCCCGCCCAGCTATGGACATAAATTAGTGTTGTATTATTTCGAAGACGGCCACCCAGACAACCTTGCGCACGATTAGTCTACGGCTTCACGGCACGCGACAAAGAAAAAATGTGAATCCCAACAGGGCTGGTTTTGTACGGATTCCAGCAATCTCGAAAGGCTCAGCGACCGCGACGCTGTTGTGCTCAACAGCATGATGACAATAAAGTATGAAAATCAGTTCGTCGGGGTCGGTTGGGTAGCAGAAAGGAGGGGTGGGGTATACCAGAAGAGAGAAGTGGATGATGAAGGAGAGGACAGGGGAGAGGTGATAACATTCATGTCTCCTTCTCTCCGTTTATACTTATTCATGTAGTTCCTGTCCTGTCCGTCTACTCTATAGAATGAATATACCTTCAAAGACTTCACATCAATGCAACCATTTGGCTGCCCATCAGTATACGTTCTGATGCAATCATCTACACATCCTCCTCAATGGTAAGGCCTGTTTAATATACAAAATGTGAACAATAGTTATAATGAAAATGCTTCTAAACTTAATCGTCTACTGTTATGGTTTATTGAGAAAAATAGTGATATTTCCTTTTATATTAGGTTTTATTGTAAAATTCTTATATGGTAAGATGTTTTGTGATACAACTGACCTACACATTATGCACCAAAAAAAAAGTGACATCTGGAACATTTTTTTTTTTAATCACTGCTCCCAGTGGTAAACAGTACCTTTAATAATTATGGTACGTGATATGTACTTCTTAGTCTATGTCCCTGCAGTGTGTCCATTTACCATGAGTACACAATGCACGTCAGAACGCCAGTTCCTTCTCTCAAACTACTGCGCAATTGCTTCGCAGTTAAGACATTTTTATAGACTCTGTGCAAATATCTCCTATATGCTGCTGTTACGTAACAGTGGCACTGAAATAAACAATCAACTTTTATAGGTGGTTGTCTTCATCCGTTATCTCATTATCCGTTGTAATTCTGATAGAATTAAACTTGCTGTCGTCGTTGTTGTTGCTTTTGTTGTTGTTGTTGTTGTTGTTGTTTGTATTTCGTAATAGTTAATTTGTATTTACTGGCATCACTGTAGGTCCAGGAAAATAATGTCATATCAACGGAAAAGACTGATCGTCGTGGGTCATAAAATATCTATAAAAAAAAAAGTTCTGAATTCACACTATAATAGTTATGCTTTTGTACCAGTATGAAAAATGGGTATCTTAAACAATTCAATGTTTTTGACTAGGTATAAATATTGTACAAACAGAAATAGACAAGCAAGTAACCACAGGAATCTCTTCATAAAGTGATTTTTGTAGATTGCAATGATTATCGTTATTGCATACGCCAACAGCACTTGATTATATACTCATTACTGTCGCCATATATAGCATAAGCCATAATGGATCAGACCCAGGCAGCACCCTGAACTTGCTTCGAGCTAGCTGATGTCCAGAATTTTTCCTGGCTCTTTCTCCCTCTACAAGGGTTATTTTCCATTTGTTAATCTCTTAAAAAATATGTAATTATAAATATTATTGAAAGCATATAAAATGCATTACATAATGCATGTGATAAAACAGTAGCTATGGTTTCTCCTGCTTATGCGCATGATAGTATACGTTTTTTCTTGTAAGCGATGACAATAATTGTAAATTTAAGTCTTTGAGTCCCAATCCAGACAGTAAAAATCATTGAAATATCAACAATACACCATAAAACCGTCAATGGCCTTCTGTTTCCGAATAGGATTACGTGAGGTAAAAAAAAAAAGTGTATGTGGAGCCATAACTAATGCAGGGAGCTAGCAGCTATCAATCTGATCTTTATCATAATATCTACGTCATTCTTCATATTGCTATTGCCATAAGAGCATTGTCCGCAGTGATACCACAGTATTGGGAGGTTTGATTACTGAAATAGATAATGTAAAACTGAACGATACTGATCTGCCAATAATCTACAGATGCCCTTGTGCAAATCTGACGTCGAATTGTTGCACATGATAATGGCATTGGTACTCACCTGACCCGACTATAGTAAGTAAAGCTTAGTGTTGATCGCGAGTAAATAACGGCGCCTGTTCGTCTAGCTCAGATGTGGACATAGCGCCCTCTTGCGTGCCTCTTTTGTACATCGTTTGCAATGAAGTCAATAATATGAGGATGAATAAGTTAGTGCTGTTGTTGTCTTTGTTTTGATCAATTCTAGAAGCATGGATGCTGCTGCTTACTTCAGGTTTCGAGTGATGCAAATAAATACAGGATGGCTTTTTTTTAATTACTAAAAAAGTACTTTCTTGTGTCGCATGTCAAGTTCTTAATCGCAACCACACATCGATGAATGCTGCATGTATAAACAATTCTTTTTTTTCCCAGGCCATTAAGAATGAAAGTGGCGCCTTCTAAGAAGAAAACTGATCTAACGCATGTTAGATATAATGGTACTTGCACGCACTACCACAAAAATTAAACAAATTCTCGGATCACCTAATTCAGTTCGTTCGTTTTGAGTACGAAAAGCAAAGATACCGTAGAGACATCCTCAAGATGATTCATGTGTTATGAAGTACCAAACAAGTTATCAATGCCTAAAATGAAATTGTTCATGTATGGTTTCAGTTTACATCATTTTGGTTATCGTCTGTTGAACTTGAACTTACTGTCACCTCTCCCTTAAACCCATGCATGTGGTTTCTAGTCCTCCAACATAAAGAGTAGTACGGTTCCCCTCGACAGCGCGTGGCGTTCTGATGGACACAGACCGTGTTTGTCTCCGTTTTATTTGTGTGCCGTCTGGCTGACTGCCTCTGTCTATTAATTCTACTGTCTCTCCGTCTCACCTTTTTTTTTTCTGTCTACTTTTTTCAGTTACTGAACGTGTAATGTCTTTCCACTTTTGGTTTTTATGAAGCAAATATTCAGTCAAGGATGACATGAATCTTTATCGGCCCGTTTACCGTGCAACCGACGAGCTACAAATCGTGATGAGTGCGTGTGTTTAATGTTCGAAATTTTGTTGACTTCGTCTCCGTGAAGAGGCGCATTGGTGCGCTACAAGTGCGCGTCTCCGGGTACATAATAATTATATTTATTCCGCTGCAAAATCACGTTTAGAAAGTCAAACACTTAATGATTGCCGCGGTCCATTTCACAACCAAGGCATAAACCAGGTAAGAAAAAAAAATAAATGTTTTGCTTTAATGTTGTTGTGGCATTTTAGATCCATCGCTCACAGAAAAGAAATTAATTATGCATGACATCAACGATTTGGCGTATCATAACTGCAAGAAACATGGTCATCACAACATGACAGCTTTTGTTTGACCGCTTGCTTTGTTTCGTGTCACTGTTGGGTCGTCACAATAGACACTTTATTCCGTAACGTACCATACCTCCATAGCATTGTTATCTCTGCTTTTTACCCTATACCTCCACAGCATTGCTATCTCTACTTTTTACTCTTATTTTCGAATTCTCCCTGAACTTTATTGTCCACAGGGGGTCCTTAACTCCAAGGAGCGGGGAAGGAAATCACGCTATTCTTACTTACTCCTCAACTTTTACTCTCCCCGGGGCTTTAGTTGCCCCTCCCTTTGTTTACCCTCTTTCTTTCTCTATGTTTTCTCTCTTTGTCTTTAGATAACATCCCCCATTTTAACAGAGAACCTATACACCTCTGCGTATCCTATCATGGAAGATGTGTCTAGTCGTTAACCCCTTTTGCCTAGCCTGGAGCTAAATTGCGATTAACTTTCCGAGCTGAAAGGAGGTCTGATCAGAGATCGGCGTCTTCCCCTTTGGAGTTGGGTTGTTCAAACAGAAACTGAGCGATCGATAAACCTTACAACAAACACAATACCTGGAGCGATACGCGTGCCGGGCAAGCTTACGGCAGAAATCCATGGGCCGTGCTCCTAATCTTAAGACCCCCTTGACAAATAGGACCTTAATTGAACAGCCGTATCAGTATAGCCCCACCGATCGATCGAAGGTTGCCTCGAGAGCCAGTCTCTATTACTTCATTTCAGATAACTAATGTTTGTAACTTCCCCTCACCCCCTCCCTCACCATTTGCGTCAGTGTGTCACTTACTACACTGTTAAGGGTGGTGAGCACATCGAGACTATTAAAAAAAGACCGATTCATAGCTGCACCTGAAGTTACCATAGTTTCATTGCATTAGAAAATGCAGCTAACGGAGGTGTGTGTTTGTTATTGTTGTTTGCGTTGTACACATAAACAGACAGGTTAATGCTGGATTCCAAGTCTCCTTTGCATCAGTAACTCACCAATTAACAATACATGCATATCTCTAGTTCATATTGTAATCCACATACTCTCGCAGACGACTGTAATTCATCTGTCAGTAAACACTTAATTCGTAAAAATATAAATACCATTAAACTTTTCTTGTGAAACTATACATATTTACAGTATTACGCGAGCTGAATCTAAGTATATTCGATCAATTACGACCAAATTGAATACACTGTATACGAGGGAGATAAAACATACAGAAATTCTGATATTCTCGAGACATTAGAGCTAAATTCTTTTCTCCGCGCATACCCCCCCCCCCCCCTCCCCCCGACTTTTTTTCGGGTAACCACCCAACGTGCTTATGAACTTTTCGTGTGCCTTTGGGTCGCATCCCTTTCGACATTCATGTTCATGAATGCTTCAACAGTCATTGTAATCTACCAGTGGTAGTCTTGTATGCAGCATTCTCATGAGCCGGAAGTCATACGATGGCCGTTGGCGTTCCTAAAAGTTCGCTGCTATTGTGACGTTCACCTTGCCAACAACAGGGGACGATCTCTTGGTGATCATGGCAATGGTCCTTAAAAAAAAGTAATAGCGGTGTTCTCTAAAGTTCAAGTGGTCCATTGTTGATTTCCGACCAATCATGGCATTCCTTGGTCTCTTGGGACAAGTCCTTCTTTCTTCTCGACCCTCTCGAAGAATAATTATAAAAAAAGGATCAAAAGCCGTCGGCTTTTCTCTATCATTCCACCTCGTGCGATCTTCTCTTTTCGTACTAGAGCCATGCCGAGCTTTTGTGCACGGCACCATTGTCCCACTATTGGAAATCTACACCCTCGGCACTCGACATCCACGGATCAACGGCAGCGATCATTAGAGGCACCGCTATGCAAATATCGAAACTTGACACGTTTGTATCTCGGTCCCCATGCGACCATCATTTAGTGCGCTAGCGCAGTTGTTCCATATAGTGATGATATGCCTCTATAAATATTGTACAATAATATTGACTGGTGTTAGTTATTTGAGAGTGAAACTAATTAACCAGTCGACGAAGTATGAACGGGGTTATTCAATATTTCGGTCAGAAAATTGCATTTTGGATTGGTTCTCGGTTTCATGTTGGTTTCAGTCACATAGCAACTGATGATCAGTTGTCAACCAGGTTATACATAGGACTTGACTTATTTTCTTACTTCAGGCCAATCTATGACATAAATCATTTCTGGTGATTGCCAACTTTAATTTCAAGATATTTTTGTCTGCAATTTATCTTCAGGATAAATGAATCTTTAAATGTTAGTTATTCTGTTTCGCCTTACATTCCTTCTGATTGAATGGTCGCTCTTGTCAGTGGGGTTAATCATTTGATATCAGTGCTAACATCCAACGCGGGAAGAAGGAGGAGGAGGAAGAAGCAGACCAAGAAGAACAACAATAAAAAGCGTTTGGAAAAGAATTTCGAAGACTATAAAATTTAATGACGACGACGATGATGATGATGATGATGATGATAATAATAATAATAATAATAATAATAATAATAATAATAATAATAATAATAATAATAATAATAATAATAATAATATTAATAACATTAATAATAATAATAAAATAAAAAATAAGAAGAAGGAGAATCAAGAAGAAAAAGACTGATGATGAAGACCCCCGTCGTCCTTCTATACCCAGCTATGTCAAGTATCCAATCTCACCCAGAAGGTTGAGAGGAACACCTTGGTATATTCCAAAGCATATTTGTCAGTAGAAGTATGCAGTCCTGCACTTGAACTTCCGACAACCTGATCCAGAATAGAGCATTATCCAATAAACTACCACGGATAGATGACGCGAACACGTATAGCCAATCAGTGTGCCGAACCGCCTCAATCTCCCAAACCAATTTGTCTCTCCAAGGGATGATGATGAATAAATTCTTAAATACATGTCCAAGGACCGTGCATCAGATCCCTATATTCACAGTGCAACATTATGGCTAATGTTTGATAAAGCACACCCTGAAACTACGGGACTCTTTGGTCATGCATTTTGATCAAAGTCAGTCTGGGGAAAGTTATTGGGAAGATGTAGAACTGTTCGCCATTCACTGTACGATATTACACAATAATTCACGTGCTTCTATTATCCATTGCATGAGTGGCTAAACTATGAATGATAAACTGTTGATTATTTCATGTGATGATGTAAAATACAAACATAGTGCATGTTCATTCCAGATGGTATGGCGCACAGTGTTATGACACAGCTCAAACGATGCGAATAGCACCTATACGGTGTAATTCATATTGCTGTGGATTACCTTGTATTTTTTCCTCTTCATGAGGAGACATATTCATTTTTTTTTTTCGATCTGTTTTTTATGAACTATTCTCAAAGAGGCTGTTGTGAGAGTCTATACTTCGTCGCGTGCCATTACCCCACGCTCGCGACCTGGTAATCCGGCCATTGAATCCAAGTTGGCGCGCCCTTTGTCTCCCCTTTGGTGGATGCTCATCGATCGAAGGCCTCTGACAAGAAAAGGCGATTTATTGTTTAGTTTGCGAGAGAACGCCGGAGACAGCGCTCATGTTTGAATTGGTACGCCATTCCTTTCTTTCCGATAGCTTTACGAGTAGTGATCAAATTGCGATAGTACCGGTTTTAAATATGGGTTTATCGATCGCCTTATCACCGAAGTTTGACACGCGCTAGCCAAAGATTGTTTGCAGGCACAGACGGATGTAACCATGCAACCCTTTGATCCGTGTCGGGACATCCCGTTGTAATTCTAAAACAAGCTTGTGATGAGCACACACTCAGCTCGTCATAGTTTTAAATAGAAAAAAAAAATAAGACCCAGGTACTGGGTTATGAAGTGACACGGCATTGCGCGACGTTCGCAACCAAAAAAGTGATGTTTGTGAATTTGATGGACTCCACTGATCGCTTTGAATTGTTGGTATTTTGTCGCGACCGTCTGTATGCTACTGTCGGTATCTTGATGGTATTTTGTCGCGAGTATCCGTACTATACTGTTGGTATCTTGTATGTGGGATCTCATCTGATCCTCACTTACATCACCTTGCAAAAATACAAACAACATATATCTTGGAACCATCATAGAATCACTGGTCCAGGAGTGCTGATAGCTGATAGATGTTTACGAAAACCAGTCATGATCAAGCCCTGTTAAAAGTATACATATTGTATGTTTTACATGAATTTCACAGAAGAATGCATGCATAGTCCATATCAAAGATGATCGAGGAAAACATGAATACCATGAGATTTATTTTGACGCCACATACTGAGGTTACATGTTCCTTTTCAAGTCAGACTATTGGTGTGCTTGAGACTCTGGTTTGTTGGAGAACCAAAAGGGGCTCTGACCACAGTCGTGGGTTGCCATCATTGACAGAGATTGATAAGGGTAGAATTCCTCCAGGGTGATCACATTGACCTCAGGTAGCTAAAACACACATAATTTCCTTCATGGAATAGCAAGTCCTTATTCCAACCATATTATTCATTCTTCACAACAGTTGGTGCGTCTTCCCAGATTCATAATGTAAATGAGGAAAAACAACAGCATAGCGATTCGTTCTTCAAATTCAAATTCAAATTCAAATTCAAACTTTATTTTCACTTTTTTTCAACAGAATGTACAAGAAACAATATTTTCATCATAACGACAATCACCATTATCAGATTATTGTGCGAAAGGACAGCGATGATAATAACTACAATACATGTAATTATTATGCCTATTGTGCTGGTATAATGATCATTGTGGTCATGGGTACCCGTCAGCACATCCCGATCCCACCCCCCCCCCCCCCCAGCAAAAGACACACACAAACACACAAAAAAGGAAACAAATAACGCAAAGGAATGAAAAAGAACAGGATAATCCATATGATCTCTAAAGAAAGTTTATGGCTTCCTCGCTCCACAGTATGTTCAGTAAATCGCGCGTGCTCCACAGCTTGACAGGACAGATCCTTCTGTCAAGACATGTCAATCGAAAACAAGACTTGCTGATACCAACTCATTGCCTTCCTATATTGGAAGGGGTGACTAAGCAGGTTTTAAGACAGATTTTCCCCTTCTCTGACCATACAGCTATTGAAGACAGTCAAACCCGTGTAAGACCCAGTCCTGCAAGGGGCCAAAGGAGTGGTAACTCCAGAATAAGTGGGGGACGCGGACAAAAGGGAGGACGCGTGGCTCACGCGCCCCGTGGTTTGAAGGCAAACTGACCGATACCGCAGTGCCCGGTACCCCGGGATATTTGTCCGTTTGTCCACGGTAAAGACATCACCAAACAACCGCCAATTCTTGCTTCTTTCTTTTTTCCCCTTTCAAACCTCAAATTTACTCTAAGGATCAAGTGGTTTTAGCAAAATGGAACTTGCCACGGGGTTTCTTTTCTTTTCTTGTGGATCAGACTCGAGTTTGTCAAAAGGAAATATGATAAATAATATTTATCCGCTCTGTAGCTTGCTTTAAAGAGAAAGCTAATGTCAACGCTGATATTGCTCCTTTTTACTTGGTCCCTGACTGCAAGCGATATGCCTCTGTCGTCTTTGAGAGTCCGGCAAAGTCTGCTCGCGATAGATCAGTCGCATTTTCATTCAAGGATATACTCTGAATCAGAAAAGAACGTCAGCCAGTGGAAACAAGCCCTCGAGCGTGCAAATTAAAGAACGATTAATGGCATATCAAATGAATAAAACATTCTGCAACCGATCGCCTCGGATAAGCAGCCATAGAATAATAGTTCACGACTTGGATGTCTTGAAAGCTTGTTGAAAATAAGGAAGGGACTTGAATATTTTAAAGAGTAAAAATCTTTGAACCATGTTTTCATCATGTATCTGATCTAAACTTTGAGGACATTAGTATTCAAAACCATCTTATTGAATTCAAGTCATTTTTTATATCGAAACAAAATAAATGATACGTAGAGTAAGGAAAAAGTATGATTTACATATGTTTATGTTTTGTGTAGATGTATACGTGTGCGTGAAATTTTGAATATCATTTTGTATTGCAAATGTTTGTATCTATTGTCAACTTTCTGTGAGTGCCGTTCGATCCTATTCTGTACCAGATTTCTTCTTGCCTTCAGAAACAATATCAGTATAATTATGGCATGCTATATGCTAAAACATCGAAAACAATACAATACACAATACAGCACGCTGAGTTTAGACGTGACGTGGAACCCATAGTGACTTGTACGCTTCCTTCACTCCTGGACAATTCTTTAAAACGATCAAACCGTTGTGGTTTCGACAACCCAAATCACAACAATCTGCGGTACAACGAGCAATCGCCAAAGATGATAATAGTCGAGGGGTGACCTCTGCATCTGAATACCAATTCTTTTAATCATCTTCCACCCTCATATCGGCCCCAATATCTGCGGTTCTATTGAAATCTGGATCGGAAATGTACCAACAAAACTTCGCCATGGAGAAGCGTTTTGCCAATACAGCAGGTCTTACTCAAATGAGCACAAGCACTCCCATTTGTTGGATATTTGTACGACCTGTAATTATTATCATTGCGGTTTTTGAACGAATTCAGACTGGGTCAGAGCTTTGTATACAGTGCCGGGAATGAACAATTTCATAGGGCGGTGATTTGGCCCAGTCGGTAGAGCGCTGGTATAGCGCGTCTGCCTCCAGATCCAAAGGACCCGGGTTCGATTCCTGAGTCTATAACTGAGCAATGTTGTTTGTCCCAACTAGTAAGAGGCAACACACACTGTCCCTCGAATATGACATAAAATTGAGGTCTCGTGTGTGAGAGAGTCACAATTCATGCACGACGTAAAAGATCCCGCTTCATACATTCATAGCAAAGAGTATACAGGGTGCGTAGCCCGATGAAGTGGTCCCACCTCACATCCAGCTGAACCCGATCCACATGGAAGGTCAGCTGCATCAAATGTACTTTCCACATATTTTTGTTTCAAGTGCTTATGGAACGCTGTAGAGTTTAAGTTTAGACGATCTAATTTGCTGCAGAATGCCCTCACAGCATTAAGGGAATGGTAAGAAATGATGACCCTCGATAATAGAGCTCTGATTCCACTCTTGCTATACCGCACTCAAAGTTATACTGTGCTGCACTATAAGGTGGTCGCAGCAACAGAAAAGTGTTTATCCGTTTGTTTGCTGCTGTTTTAACGTAATCGTTTACTTAAGTATTTGAAATATGCAAGCGCAATGACGTAAACGCCGACATGATGAAAGTAATGTTCATTTTATGCCCTCAGTCTGGTCTCACGGTCCGGGACATTTTCGGGTTATCGTAACGCTCTCATCAAAGGCACTCAGACCATTATGGACTTGACTTGCCGTCCACAACCGCCATATTCACAAGCTATTCTTCTCCCTTCCTTTCATCGGCTCTAGCTCTGTTTTGTTCTGGACTAATGTCCGAAAACCAGTTTGACCGAATTCACGTAGCGCGCGTCCCCTGTGCTTTATTATTTGCCACGTTCCCTAGCTTCTCTGTGCCTTAAATAAATTACACAAGCTTTGTGTCTGTGTACCAAATGCATGCAGTAAGCAAACAACATGTATAGGTCTGTTCCGATGTTCGTGCCCTTCTGGGTCACACGAGCTGCAAGTACACACGTGCGTAAGGAACTGCCCTATAATGGTGGGTCCATGTTGCACGAACTTTGAATAAAGATGTAGAGATGACAAGCGATAACTTTAACTTTAACCAAGCGAACCGTGTAGGGTGGTGAACTTGAGACTGTGAGGACACCGGCGTAGAAAGGTGTGAACACCACGCTTTGGCGCGGACCAGCCATGGGCGTTTGGGTGGTGTTTCCGCTACGCTTCCCCAGGACGTCGGCCGAAACGCGGTAGAGATTTTCGACGACGACTCGACGTGCAGTCAAAACAAAGTTGACAAGGCGTCGTTTTAGGGTTGGGCCAATGTCATCTTGACGTCCTTTCTTCGAAGCACGAGGCGTCCATCACGTCACTTGAGATCCCGTGGGTCGTTTACAGCTTGCGATATCTGACTCAAAAGTGCAATAAAGAGCCTGCGTGATGATAAAATGGGTGCAAAATGGACATCAAAAGCTTGCATGCACCAGATACAACCAATTTACATCAAATTGATTTCGTTTTTAGACGAAACGATGATTCTGTTATTTCTCCGTCATTTCTCTACTCTGTTACAATTATTCATAAAACGCATATGCCTCATAACCACGAGGAAAAACAATGTGTGAAAATGTGCTTCCATTGTAATCAGGTTACAAGCTATAACATAAGGTGTGATCGCTGTGATCACGTTCGGAGATTGACAATAATAATCGTGTACAATGTCTAAGAAACAAAAGCAGAGCATGATACCTCTGTCTTTACATTCAAAGCACCTTCTAGAAAACGTGTATTTTCTTTTTTTTAATGCCATTTATTTATTTATTTATCTATTTATTTATTGGTAACGACGTGGTAATACACGGTTTGAATGCTAATCTGTGAGTTGGAACAGTAAGAGTATAGTTCATACGTCATAGCATTATACTCTAAGGTCGGACCTGACTGAAAAGCAATAGTCAAGTTTTACACCCAAAACAGTTTAAAGCTCACGTGGTGCTTGATGATGTTAATGAAATAAATCGCATTACACCTTTTTGGGAATGTAAGTGACATGATAGATCACGTGTTGATACGTCAAATTGATGAAGTGAATTTGTGACGTTGTGTTAGATAAACTATTATGTGTGAATGTGTGTGTGTATGTGTGTGTATGCAGTATGTCCGGGTTTTGTTTTGTGTTTTTTTTTTTCTTCTTCTTCTCATATTGTTTATTTGTTTGGTATGAGTTCATCGGCCCCAATACTTTAGTTGATGTTGACAGATTTGGGTCGCGAGCTACAATGCTTGGTGGGGGATTCTTTTTGCCAGTCAGAAAGCTTTGTCGGCGAATTGCCATCATACATTTTGAACTCGAGTATGACATTGGATTTTGAATGTAGAGGCACGACGGATAAATGGTTAAAAAAGAAGAAGTCCCTGTTAGAAAACATACACACTGTTCTGACCCTTATCGCCATATCACAACGCAAATTTGCCAAAAGATATCGGGCTAATTATGGGGTCAGGGTTTGGCGTTATGAGTGGGCAGCATTATTCGCCGGCGCGTGGTGTCAAGGGTCGGACTGAAAAGGCTCCAAACAGAGCGCTGCAGACATCAGCTTTTGACTCGTGCCGTTTCGGGCTAAATAAAGCAAGACCGACGATGAAATATTTCATGGCGGTATAGAAAAGAAAGCATTCGTTAGACCTTTTTATGACTTTTGACATGATAGATCACAAATTTATTGTGTGCAAAATGTAGCACATCGTTAAGTCAAACAAAGGACCCCTCCACCATAGATACTAAGAGATACAAGGAGTTCTATACCTTTTCTGCCATTTGAATACGCGATTTGTTTTGATCTGACAATCGTTAAAGCTATATACAAGCTTTGGAAGAGGTCAAATTCGCTCCAGGGACTGGCATGGGTTGGGAAGGGGGAAGATGCAGCAGCAAGTAATGATGATAGCAGCTATCCTGTCTTCGACAAAGGAGAAAAGATTGGTGATTGTATCCACGCTTAAACCACTGACCTACAACTTGTAGCTCCGTGGTTTAAGCGTGGATACAAGGTACTGATAATCACTCACCAGGGGAGCTGGCAGACTTGAATAAATATCAAATACAGAAGTTTCTAATAATGTCCGGATAAACTTCTGTTTCTTTTAGTCGTTGGTCATCCCTTATATGACCACCCAAAACAAAAATAACAATATAAATAACAATGTACCTACACACACAAACACACACACTGCACTTAAACTTAAACTTGAACACACACACACACACACACACACACACACACACACACGCACATGCATATACATATCCAGCTCAACATTGTGTAATATTATTTTGTCACAAGGTTGTAAGAGCCGTGACTAGATATTCGGTTTATTTAGTTTATTGGTCGCTCGCTGTCTCCGCTGTAACGATGTTCACGAGATCGTTGAGCCGAGTGATATCATTTTTTCCTTTCGACTCAATCATTAGGAATCAATCCTATACATCATGAAATTATGGAACTAGAATTGGTCGAGGACTTCTCATGTGACTTCAAATAATTTCACCATGGAAGGAAAGTGGATGTGGCGTGACGTCAGCCTCGGAATATTTTTCGCCCGAGACATTTTCTGACGTCAGTTTTGGAAAATAGCGGGATAGGCCTACTTCTATCGATATCGCAACAGCAATCGCGATGAGGCTACGGCGACTCCAAGAGCCAGCCAGCGTAGCGGCGAGCGCCTGCACTGCTGCATTAGCACTGTGCTGCGCTGCACTGCACTGCTGCACTGCACACGGAGTTGCACCACTGCACCACTGCACCACTGCGCTCAGGCTAGGATGGTATGCGGTGCGCTGCACTAGCATGACTGCACAGCATTCATTCAGTTTCCCATGGTTGCGTGGTGAATATTCACAACAAATAACTTAAACATGTAATTACAGACAATGTAAATGCCTTCCGAGTTTTCCAGTTTTCATCTTTTCTTTTCTGATATGATTCAACTCCAAGTTTTCAGCATTATTGTTGCATCATAATTGTTTGACCTTGTGTGACTATATGGGCAACGTGAGCAAGTTCCCGTAGGGTTCATAGAACCCTAGACATATCATTATCAAGTTGATACAAGCTAGAACTACGTTTAATCATTGTCATATCAGTATTTTTATCTAGGTCTACATTTCACGTTGCGGTATATACACCAAACATACCGTGCAGTCTTTTTGAGGTACAAATGTTGAAATTATGGATTCTTCGGTGACTGGCATTGTACTATTTTCTTCCTACCCCCCTCAGAAAACAGTGCAATGCCAGTCAATTCATAATTTCAACTCTAACCTCTCAGTGCATGGTATATTTGATTATTATAATTCGTCGGGCATCGGACCGCTTACGTCGCAGTGTCACTGGACCTGCAGTTTTGCTTTTGTTTTGTTTTGTCTTGTTTTGTTTTTCTTTTCTTTTCTTTTCTTTTCTTTTCTTTTCTTTTCTTTTCTTTTCTTTTCTTTTCTTTTCTTTTCTTTTCTTTTCATTTCTTTTCTTTTCATTTCTTTTCTTTTCTTTTCTTTTCTTTTCTTTTCTTTTCTTTTGCGTCGATGCAATGGCAGGTGATTTTGGGCGTTGGTTTTGCGCACTCTACATAAGATGGCACCGTCCTCTTGACTGAGTATTTGATATAACTGGTATATTTCCACGTTACTAATGATGGTATAGGGAAACATACAAGCTATGATCAGTCGAGGGAAAAGTACATTCCAATGCCTTTTGTTAATCATTAGTTTGTACTTTGGTTGATGGTTGCATGGTGTCACTAGCAGAATCTTCGTTTGAAAGATGTGTGTGTGTGTGTGTGTGTGTTTCTTTGTTTTCTTTGTTGGCGTATCAAAGAAAAGCAGTAAAATTTATAAGATACACAACAAATATTAACTCTTTTGGCCACGTAAGTGATAATTAGGGTATCATAAATCAATAATACTCAATACGCAGTTTGCATTACATAAATCCTTTGAGATTACGTCTTAGAATATCAACTGAGTTGAAGAACTATGCAAGTGATAAATCATAGCAAACCATTTTCGAAATTAATCACCCTGATGCTACTGTTGATGGGGGAATCGGATATGATTAATCCGATGCTTGAAAGAGTTTAATTCTTAAGAAACATTATGCAGCGATTTTTTTTTTGCAACGCACATATTTAAAAGATCCATTTAAAGACGATATGGTGATGAACACACACACACACACACACACACACACACACAAACAAACACTTGCATGGGCAATGCTATGCAGCGCAGATTTATTCATACTTTGTTTAACAATTCCTTTAAAGCTTGAAGGGGCACTTAACACAAGTCTTCAACGTTTGTTTATCCCGTCTACATGGCAACGCAAACTCATGAATGCATAGTAGTTCGGGCGAAACCTTCTATTGTACGAGAAAGCGTACGGCATACAGCACAACGCCAAAAGGATTTCTTGTGAGTGCGTGTTAAACAAATTAACATCTTTCTTTCATATACTAGCGTTCAAACGCGCGTAGGATAGGCCTATGACTCAACCCCTAAAGAATGTCTCGAAAGCGATTGTGAACTTGACTTTACTGGCTGCTTCACAAAATGACTGAATCTCCGCAAACGACCACATTCTTTTCTCTAAAAAGCATTGCATTGATATGGCAAAGAGTACATAAAATATAATTCAGCTGCGTGTATTGGCTTTTCGTCAAGCATCGAATTGAAAATCCTCGTGAAGAAGACTTCGAGAAATCAGATTATACATGAGAAATGCAAGCTAGGCTTTGGGTCTTTTTTTGTGTGTGTGGGTGGGTGGGTATGTGTGTGTTTTTTCAGTGAGAGTAGTGAGACTTTTAGTGAGACTAAAAAGGTAATAATGTTTCATTTAATCTGCGCAACAGCGTCAACCATAATTTTCAGCTTTTTTGTTGCAGTACGTGAAACACCTGTAAAAATGAAACATTAATGCACAAGATTAAGAAAACTGGAATGTGTTTACTTAATGTTGTCCTTCTTGGGATCAATGAGTTACCTTCACTGAGTTTAGACGTAATATTCTTATTCATACTCGTTTTGGTTATTTCCATTGCGTATATTCCACTGCAGATTTTCTGTTAGTGTATATTTCATTAGAACAATATTGAAGTGGCAGGAAATTCTTACTACAGTTACTAATCATAATTTCTTCTACCACATGCCATGTTCATTGTAGCTCTCTACTTATGATGTTGTTCTGTTAAACAAATCAAGCAGGTATTCCTCATTACGATTAAAACCATATTTTGGATGACGCAATTGTGGATTGAAACTTATAGCTTCAGATCAAACGACGATAGGATTCGAATCCAAAACCCTCTTACTGAGGTACATAAGCCGCCAACCGACGTGCATCTGTTGGATGGAGGTATAGTCAGAATACAGGCACACGTGGACGAGACGTAGAGTTTAACCATTTCTCTGTCATTGTGTCAAATATGAACAAATTTCACCCATAAACCTACGGACAGGTAATAAATGTGACCCGTAGGGGTAAATGACCAAGCAGACAGTCATTACCCTATACATGGTCAAGCTCCTTGCCCTCCCCCCCCCCCCACAAAGCAGAACAAAAACGAAGCGAAAGTGATCAAAATAGATTTGCTTCGTTAATTGTTATTTTGCAGTACCCCGCATGCCTTGCGAAGTAAGGAGTAACAGAAATCAAGCATTTTAGCAGGCGTTAGTCTCCTTTTAATGGCTGTTTTTTGGTAGTAACTTGACTCAAATACGATCTGACACGAATTGTTTCCGCGCGCGTGACTGTATTGTTCCTTAATCCCGCGCTGAGCTGGCGTGTTAATGTATACCCCTTAAATGCATGTAATGTCTATAATTATTGTGCCATAGAAATCAATCTACCTCCTTTAGGATGCTTACCGTTGCAAAGGTGCCTTGTCCAGGATTGGGGATTTCAAGTGGTTAATGGCATAATTGGATCCTTGAATCTGCCCGCGGAATTTCTGTCAAAGCCAAGGATATCGGAGAGGATTAATCCGTAATGATCGAAAGAGGCTTAACGCGGACGGGAATTACTTCATATTATTGGGAAACAGCCGCCATCAGTGCTTTGATGAAAATGATTACGTCGTATCAACCTTCCGCAAAGGATTTGTACAAGATCACCTATACAGTACAAACTCATTAATATTCATTAACTCTCCCCGTATGGAGATGCCACAATAATGGACATGGCGTGCCTTGCGACGACACCTTCGAACAACAGTTTATACAACAACAACAAAATAGATAAAAAAACAACAACACTACAACAACAACAAAACAGATAAATGAAAATGTGTGTTGTTATCAAATATCTGGATATTTACGTCAAAGACACGTGCATGGATTTGGAATGAGTCATGATCGAATTCATAATTTGCACATGAAACTAGTATAATGCCTATAATGTATAATGCCTTAAATTTAACATGAACAATTTTTTTCCCCGGGAATTCACCTTCGATGTCAAGATTCTTGATACGATATATACTTGATGCTATATTTTCCTTCTAATATTATCTTTTGCGTCACTCTTTAACAGTGTATGCATTCATTAATTAATGTGTTCTCGATAAAAGCATGCAATGATCTGGTTCAATTGGATGTTAATTGAAAATCAAATTTCTTTTACTATTCAATTTTATCAATTTCAGATATGAAAAATGTATAATAGAGAAACGATATACAACTATACGTCTTGACCAAAACGCGATGACATAAGTGGAAGTCTTTATTGAATGTTGTATTTCCACAAGCTCTGCTGATATGTAATGGTAACAAAATTATAAATTTCAAGAGCTCATGATGAAATGAATTGCACGATTTCAATGGAAATACTCGGTATGGAATTTGATGAAAGAAAAATGACGTTTAGTGGGTCAGTCGGCCGGAGTGTAATTGTGAATTTTGCCTGTCTTGACGGCCCAGAAAAGATATCTGCGCTGATGTCCTATAATGGCAAACATTGTCGGGAATAAAATATTCTATACTGTCAGCCATTAAAATCTGGCTTATCACTGATAATTCATACGTCAAAATCTGAGTACCTTCTTCAAATTCAATTTTCTAAAGATGAATAAGAGGATAGGCACAAAACGCGTTAACCTGTTATGCATTACACACAATATAACCTCATATAAATGGTATAACAAGTATACTTCCTTCTACGTGCATCCAATGGAGTACTTTACAAAAGCATTTATTTCTTTTTATAAGTAAGCATTCCAGTCGGTTTAATTGATATATATATATATATATATATATATATATATATATATATATATATATATGTATGTATAGATATGTATATATGATACATACATAAGGTACATATACTAACACACACATATAAGACAAAAATTACAACCGACAGTATTCAATTTCCCTATTGCAGAATTAAGGAGTGTGTAAGTCATCATGAAAGATTCCGAGATTAAACATGAACATGAAAAGAACTTGAATGTCCATTATTTTGAAATGATACCAATGACGACGTCCAGGCAAATCATCACTTGTAAGAAACAACTAATATATGAAAGAAAGGTAGCGAGAGGTATAGACGTGACACAATTCAAACGAGTTTCAGATCCGTATATTCCACTCTGGGCAAAATCTTTAAGTTTGGCGCCAATTTTTCCAGGGATGACGAAACAGTGGGGAAGGGTTCGGGCGGGAGGGGGGGGGGGGGGGGGTGGGGGAAGGAAGCTGTACTGAAATCGTTGTGCGACAAACATTGACAAACTGACAACGAAATCTTTCCTCCTCATTATTTATCATTCAACAACTTCCAGCGGATTTTTCCTTCTAACAATCGGATTATGGTCATCTGCTATACCCTCTCTCTCTCTCTCTCTCTCTCTCTCTCTCTCTCTCTCTCTCTATCTATTTCTTACCATCTCCTTCCACTCTTCGGCGACTTAAAGAAATAGCCCCTAATTCAGGGATTGAAATTAGGGTTTCTTTTTTTTCACTTAATGAGGAATTAACGTCGCTTTGAACTGGATACTGGATAGAAACAGCCAAGTCTGCCTGAAGAAGACAATAACTGAAAAACCTTGCAATCGATACACAACTGACAAGGGGGTCCAAATCATGCTCAAAATATTATTTTACACATTGAATTGCAATGTAATGAAAGCAATGTAATGAAATATTCTATTTTACTTGACCTTCATTTGTAAGAATGTGTTTATTTACAGTTACACGTACTTTGCGATCGAAGCCAACAGAAAGAGCTCAAATTTAAATTTATTTAACAATATGGTTTGTGTGTGTGTGCAGAAATACTTGTATTCAAAGCAGGACAATGTTTACAGTACAGAGTTTGTACATTTAGAGCAGCACAACCTTTTCCCGAGATATAGAAATACAGCACATCATCTCATTGAACTTGGTGTATCTTCAGTGTGCGTGTGTGTATATGTGTGTATGTGTGTGTGTGTGTGCGTGTGTATGTCGTGTGTGCATCACATGCTTCCGTTTTTATTGTGTTAGTCATGTGCAAATTACGAGTGTGATGCTTCAAATATTTTAAGTGTACTGTTGATCACCTTGAATTACAAATTGACTTTGTTCAACCCCCAGAGAGTGATAAATTTAAGCAAACTTTCACAAAGTTTTACATGTTAGTAACACCGATAGAATCAATATTTACGAACCTTACATATCATACTTTCGATCTTGATTATGATCAGGTGCGTGTCGGATCGACGATGCTGAATATCACTTTAGCACTTTGAACATCAAATGAAATAAGTTATTTCCCTACTCAACTCTGAACATGTTCCTGCGTTAGATGGCCCCAAATCAGAAAAAAAAATCTGACTTAGCCTTACGAACAAGCGAGGAACTACGACTGAGAGCAAGACATAGAAAATGCCGATTTTTTTTTTTATTTCGTTCAACAAGAAAACGAGAGCCAAAATATGAGGAAAAATAAAACGCACGACAAACAGAGGACCAAAATAGGCTTTCCTCTGCACTAAGAAAGGGGAGCTGAAATCCGACCAATAAAAACAACATAATTTGCAAAGCCAACTACCACGCTTTTGTGTCGTATCTCGATGCCCTGGAGTTATTAAAGCACGGCGCATTCAACGGAATGAAGGCTCTTTCAACCTAACCGGGCTGGAGTTTTTCCTTCCTTCCTTCCTTCTTTTCCTTCATTCTCTCTCTACGATTTTTTCCCTCTCTTTCTATCTTTTCCCTCTCTTTCTTTAAAGGTGATCGAAGATTTTGGGTGGAGTGAATTGTGACGACAAAGGTAGATTTTTAAGACCGGGAGCAGGTAAGGAAACGGGGTGTTGTCTAAAATGCACAACCAGAGGGTGTCACAGTAGGGTTACTGCTATTTACTCGACAGGAAAAAGAGAGGGAGAGGGGGAAGAAGGAGAGGGAGAAGGAAAAAAATAAAAAAAAGAACTTTGATCAGGACTCAAGCACGCTACAAAACTCTGTTAGCCAATGAGAAGTCTCGCCTCTTTGAAGGGGTGCAACCGTAGTCGCAGTTTCGCAGTGCCATGTAATACCAAAATAAACATAACAGTACTGTCGACTGGTCCCTGGTCATGCTATACGTAACGAATGGGCGGGAGCTTCCTTTGTCATGCAAATAAAGTCGCGCGCCGGAGCAGTTAGACAGTTTGAAAGCCTATTGTTCGGTCGCGAGCGGAGCGAGACAGGTAGATCGCATAATATGAAAGCCGAGCGTAAAGAAGCCACAGGCACGCTTTCTCGGTCAGACAATAGGCTGTCAAGTCTCCCAAATAGCAGGTTTTGTTTAGGAAAGAGTTTGTAGCTAGAAGTGGTAGTTTTGTTCTCCGTTGCACTGCTCCGTCGAAAGGGGCGTGGCTTGTGTAGTCTGTCGCGTGAGTGTTCCATCATTGAGGTGTGTGGTTTTTAGTTCACCTTGTTCGATACAAGGTAGAGTGCTTAGGTGACGATTTAAAGACGCGTGCCACGGGAGACGCACGTCATATTCGCGCGACATACTCGTGGTAAACACAAGACCACTATCGGCTCGTTTTGACATCAAGCTTGCTTCAACCTGTTGCTGAAATAGCCGACCTGTATCAAAAGCTTGTTTTCCTACACACTTGTCTTGTTACTCTGAGACAGGTACCTCGTAAGGAAAACAAAAATAACTGTGGCTTTTTCTCAACGCTTGAACAGTATTTTCCACAAACCTGTCTCTGAAAGAAACCAATAGCCATTCTTGTTTCGTCATACTCAACAAGTGGTTTTCTTTCTCTAGCTGACTTGGCTGAACAACTTACTGTCGGCATCCTGATACTGATCAAGTCATTCCAAAGCCAGAAGCATGGATACCATCCCCATTGCCCTGCACACTTCTTGCCAACTCATCCAAGCTGTGAATGTCGCGGCGAACCAGACGACGACGACGAGAACGATGGACGATCTGCCGAAAAGAGTACGACGTATCCGCGTCGACACGTCGCAGCCGCAGCTGACTCGCTGCAAGCGGCGTATTCACTTCAATCATCTTGGATACGAGCTGAACCAGCCGGCGCCGGCCGCGGTGGCGCGACGCAACGAGCGGGAACGAAACCGCGTCAAGCTCGTCAACTTGGGCTTCACGAGTTTACGCCAGCAGCTCCCGAACGGCGCCGGCAACAAGAAGATGAGTAAGGTGGAGACGCTGAGGTCGGCGGTCACCTACATCAAGAGGCTGCAAGAGATGCTGGACGAGGAGGCCGCGGTAAATGCCGTCCTGAATGGGCACAGCATTCAGACATCAACGGTCAGCCTGTCGAGTGCGGCGTCGTCGCCGGCTTGCTCCCTGGACTCCAGTTCCAGTGAGCCGCTTTCCCCCGATGACGAGGATCTCTTAAACTTTCCCGAGTGGTTCTAGGGGACGACATGAGAGAGCGAACATCGACTTTACTCTTAGCAAGGTACGGAGTTTTTTCCCTTTTTATGAAATACTTCTTTCGACAATGATGTCCACCGATTGACTGGTTGTGAAGAATAAATCCGTATGATGGTAGCCATATTAAGTTTTAGAAAGTTTGGCAAGAAATGCATGGATGCTGTCACTTTTTTTTTCATTAAGTTTAAGAAATGATGCTGGTGAAACAACATTATGATCTGGCTGATACGTGATAATCTAATCAGTTTGTATTTTCACAGATCTAGTTGTCAAATATTCATATTGTCAAAAAAAGAAGGGTAGAATTTAAACGGTCGCTATCATCATTAAATGAATCAATGGAAGGACATAATTATGATTCACTAAAATTTAGTAAAAGACTGTTAGTTTCTTTCTAACTTGAAAACTGGTATTTCCATTGTTCTCATTTTTGTTCTTTTTTGAGTATGGATTAGATTGTGGTGAACGAGTTATGTAGTGGCAATAAGATCATTTCAAGTCCACACTTTGATATTTTTTCCGAGTACCTTATAATTTAATTTCTTTGCCTCAACAACAGTGCCACATTATCACTTGACTATCAAGAAGTAAGACACCTATACTGCGTGTATATTATCGTCTGATAAAGATGGGAAAATTATCTTCAGACCTTTCACTTCATTGGAACAAATTATAAAAACAAATTCGTACCGCAGTACTTCGATATCTATTTGTTACCTCTAAAAGAGGAAAGTAAGCACCATGCTCGAATTTGGACCCACCTTTTTAAATTGCTGGTTTTTTTTTTCTTTTTGGAAATCGAACAAGGTAGAATATTTGCATTATACGCAATTACTGTAACTACGCCAAATCTTCAAGTTTATCGAATTAAAATTTAAAAAATGAACAGGTGAATTGTCGAACATTTAGAGGTTAACTTGATTGCAGTGTTATCTAAATGCGAGAGAAGACAGTCATACTAACATATCGAAATAAAAAAAGTTGTTAACAAGTGAATGCTTCTAGTCGTATTCCCATTGATTTTTTGTTATTATTGTTATTACAAAGAAGCAAACACGAAAGAAAATAATCAATAATGGCTTTACACCACACTTGTTCCATTCTTTAGTTTTGAAGTCGCGTGTGTACTTTGTCTATCATTACAGGTGAGGGCGTGTCCTCGTGGAGTCTCGGCCAATCGAAACTACGCGCGTAGATACCTGGTCCCGTTTACCTTGTTGTTGGCCAATGACGATAGCTCCTCCCCAGGGTGGCGAGACGCCAATCAAACGGTGGCAGAGCGTGGGGGCGGTCCTCTCAGATCGCGGAGTGCCGAGACTGCTCAGACAAAGCGAAGCGATGAGACCGCTGAAACTCGTGAGTTTGAGTTGGTAAAACGCCTTGGCGGAACCCTTCACCAACTTATACTTTTCGTTCAAGACCAGAAACTGCAACTGTTGAAAATTGCAACAACTTCCATACGTTATGACTTTCTATTTGATTTATGCTGAAGTATTTCCTTTACTTTTCAACTCTGTCTATGATTGATTTTACGTATCTGCCTCACACTTAAATTAAAGCAGGTTGAGAAAATTCACATCCCTCATTATCAGTCTCATTTATAGTGCATGCATTTTCTTCATAGTTGCCACACCTAATTAACTTCACAGTGTAGACATCGAAGATTATTTTGGAAACTGATGTAAATATCTCTACATGGCTGTGACATTCCTTAATAATAATAATCATGTGGCAACACACACAAAAGGCGAATCTGGGGCAACGAAACAATACTTTAACCTAGTCTCAACTAATAGATTAATATACTAATGCTTCCAATGATTGCATTAAACAGCACGTTATCTAACTATTTAAGTCTTCGAATAATGGCTTGGAGAACTCAAATATAAGCAGTGGGAAATTCTATGCAATATGCTCTTCCAATATGCCCAATGTGAGTGCTGGGCATGTTACAAACATATACACAAATATTTAAAAAAGTGCCCTATTTCTATGTAGAGAATCCCATGCCTCACTAAATGTTGTGTGGAGAACTACATAGTTCACACCAAAGCAATACCAAATGTTAAGATATAATAAAAATGTTGTTTATTCTCTGTCTCTACACTATCATCTGTGAATTAGGCCTACTAGTATTGACGGAGCAAGTAACACGATCCAAGGCACATGTATATAACACTCATTTTCATATCGAATTTACAGGTGCCATTCCGGTCAATGTCTGTACACATTCTGTATCATATCATATATATACTATCAAATTATGAAAATGTAATATCTTTATCTGAAATTTTGAAACTGCTATTTCTTGAATTTGTTGTCACGCCTTCGTAAATGTTATATGTTGCACTGTGTTTTATTTTTTTCCCGAGGAGATATTATCATGATATGAACTCTCTCTAAACGGTAATTAGATCCCAAGTTGTTGGTGTTTTTTCGTTTATGTTGATGTTTCTCTATGTCTTTGATAAAGACTTTAATGTAATACACGCTTCGCTACATTCCTCATTTATCAGTGACCGTGTGCTATGGGATCTCCTCTTTCAAACGCTGTCGAGGCGTATCGCCTTGTATCACTGTCTTCTGATGTAGTTGAGTTTAGATAACGTAGCTTAGCACAATGAAACCAGAGGACTTACAAGCCTTATATTTTCACGTCTGTTAATCTGTCGGTCTGCTAAGGGCATGTCCACACATATTTGCATTTTATTTTTTTTTAGCTATTTCTCTTGTTTTGATTTATAATTCAGGCTTCTAGATCACAGTTAGTCTAAACATAAAGTAAAGTAACACTAGTTTTTGTATGATGGAGGCAAACTGTCGATGAATTTTACGAACAAGACTGAAATGTAGATCCATCAATAATTATCTAAGATATTCCGTTGATTATTTTGATGCGAGAGAGGGGGCAATTAGTCCAGTCAGACTGATCGTTCTATGCCTGCCAAATGCTCCTCACACGTTAAAAATCAGATGTATGTATTCATGCTGGCTCCTTGCTAGCAACCTACAACACTGTCACTGCTTTAATGGTCTTTTCAGATCGTAAACGTTTCAAGTGTGAACGCAACATTTCTCATGCTTTATGGAAAGCAACCATGCATCAACTGCCTTATACACTAAACCACTTCCATCAGATTAAAGTGCCTTCCATGAAGAATATAGCGTGTTTTCTGTTTATAAGTTCCGTTAAACAGATTACGCTGTTGATAGCTAGTTTGTAATGTAATTTGTATATTTTTCTACCATGTCTCTACGCAAAGCGTTTTGTTTCTTGTCATAATTTATCAAGTCATGTGAATCTATACAATATACCTGTTATCAATCTATTGTTCTGTGAAACTGTTGTACAAAAGAGAAATATTTTCGTCGTTTGTAGGCGGCGTTCGATAATAAAATATGTTGATAAACATATAGTTCATAGCAGCTTTGGTTTCAATTCCTCTTTCGGTTTGTCTACTGTTTTATGTATACAGCGCTGATGATGTGTGCCTTGTACAATACAATCAAGTCGACGTTATCAAATGAGGAGGGACTTTTTTTTTTCAGGCGGGGCAAAGTAGGAATTATTGCACTACGTATTCTCACATAATGAATGAGTTCACCTTATTTGGGTATTGATATGCTGAATATATCTATATTCCTTTGTTCTACAAGAACAAGAAAGAAATGGGAGGAGGGAGGAAGGGAGAGAGAGAGAACAACAGAGGAGGAGAGAAAGAACCACACTGTGCACAACTAACGTGTATACATATATATATATATATATATATATATATATATATATATATATATATATATGTATATATATATACATACATATATAATATATATATTGCACATACGCACATAAACAGGCACAAACAGAGACACAAAAAAGAGCCTGATATGCAGTGAAAGACATACCAGTATGGGAACACGGTTACTGTACCACAATGCATACACACGGGATGATTTCAAGTTCGGTCCTATATGATATGATATGATACGATATAATATAATATAATATAATATAATATAATATAATATAATATAATATAATATAATATAATATAATATAATATAATATAATATAATATAATATAATATAATATAACATAATATAATATAATATAATACAATATAATATAATATAATATAATATAACATAACATAATGTAATATAATATAATGCAACATAATATGATATATGATATTATATGATATAATATGATATGATATATCTTACTATATTATATTATGATATCATATGATATTATATAATATAATATAAGTGTATATATTCATATATATATATACTTGAAATCTCCTGTTGTGTGCTTTCTTTACACATACAGATGCATACACTCACATCATGTGTGCGTAATGATTTTTGTATTTCATAATTCACCTTTCCAATACTGCGTAGGGATTATTACTGAGCCATGAGCACATTAGTCATGTTGAATTTGCGCATTATAAGAACCCTGTATTATTATCATTATCATTATTATTGCCATTATTTATCATTGCACATACATTATACACTTGCACAAAAGACTAAAAATGATAAGAACTAACAACGCCAGTGACTATACCATGACAACACACAATAGAAAACCTACAAAGTCTATAATTGGCCTTTTATGGCCGAGAATAAGGCAGAGCTAAAATGTCTAAATCAACAGTTCATGTCAAAAATTGAATGGATGTTTTGTTTCTAGTATTAAAGAAATGGACTTCTCCATGAACAAAGGAAATCTTCCCTAGATGCTTCACATTATACACAGTATATACATGTGGAACAATCCAAATGTGTACATTCTTCAGCTGTTTCTATATATCACATTGATGTGCTTACAAAAAGCGGCAATTGTGTCACATATCGGTACATAGGCAGTTATTTCTCGAGCAAACAATTTAAATCTTTAATCAAACTCAATATGGGATTAAGTTTCAAAAACAATTGAAAAGTAAATACGAAAAATCCTGATCAATAACAGGATATCCCCTCGTTCCCTCTTCTCATATTTTTTTTCTCTCTCTTCTCTCTCTTATTGTTTATCCTTAGCTTTAGCACAGACAGACAACAGACAATGACCGCCAAGCACGAATTATTACATTGATCAATCGTTTAGCATAAAATATTTTCTCTCGAGTCCCTCGAGACTTTGACTGCGTGATTTTCTCACCAATATACCACGGGGGAGGTTCAGTAGTAGGCTAATAGAAGTCAGTATGCATTAAATCTCAAATGGTGTTTTTACTGGCCTTATACATTATTCTACCAAGAGGTCAGATTCCATGTTTGGTGTTTCAAAAGTTTCAGGAGCTCTGGAGAGTCTGAGGTATCAAACAATTTAATTGAATTTTCATTATAAATCATCTCAAGTGGTTGCTAAGGAAACTGGAGTCCCATTAGAAATGTCAGAAGGGTTATATGGAATAAAGAAAAAGTGTCAATATTACGTATATAGATAGGGTCACAAGCGCTGTAGCGAAGGGATTTGAACCACGGACCTCGGAGATTGGTACTCTGTGGTCTTATCTCACTGAACACCGACAGTTGTTCATAATAGTAGAATGTAAAAATAGAATGGTATGGCCATTCATGTTACGAGTCTGTTTGGATGGCCCTTAAAAATAGGAAGAAATGTTGGCCGATCCTATTTTCTTTTGTATATCGAAAGCTTATGGTGGTTATGTTGCTATTACAAGTGACTTCGAATGACATAGGGAGGTCTGTTGTAAGATTAACAACTTAATAGATAAATCAATCAACAAATCAATACACTGATGAATGCAAAGTTAAATAAAGATACAAATAAATATAAATTAAGAAATTGCAAATTTGATGAAAGGGTGAATAAAAGCCAAAAAATAAAGCTCCACGTTTAAACCGGCTCTTTATAATCGCTGTCTCAACTTGCCACCGGCGTAATTTCATCGGTCGACGGACTTTAGATCAGTCTAGAATGCTCGTATAGCAACATCACGTGTCAGGTAATGGCAATGGAAATTGCAAAATCACCGTCCTCCTGAGTTATAAGGAGGAGAGAGATATCCATGTCGTTTACTACACTCTTTATCACCCTCGCAATCATTCATTGAGATACAGGAAATATTTTCATTTGGTCTCGTTTTATTTCATTAGGCTGTAGCATGCATATTTATCTTGAGATTATAGTGACTATATCACTTACATGACAAACATCGACCAAGGCGGATACGGACAAACACGGATGTCGATGTATAGTTTCGGTCCTAGGAACAATAAAAAAAAAGCAGCGATTGGTCACATGACTTCTGGAGGAGCACGGACGCCCCTGATTGCACACAACAATCGAATAAGTTTTAGTGTTGCTTACGTTTGTACTATAGAGGAGATTTGAATGATATGCCGACGTTAAAACTCGAGATCAACAAATGAGTTCTCCATGGCAATTTTCTCATAAACATTGGATGTATACAACGTGAAAGAGATAGCTTCAGTGCAGTTCATTATTTGTATAAGACACGAAGAGATACAAAGTTACTAGTCCTATCAGATACTAAATGTCTGCAAATAGAAAAGTTCGGCCAACTACTTGACCACCAGATCACGACATAGAAAAAAAATCCTGTGATATGACGAAACTTTGCTCTTAATTTTTTGAACTGTTTTTTGTTTAAGTATATCAAAATACATCTTAAATCAAATTCGGTCGATAAAGGTGGAGATGCTGTTCGCAATCTATGTGAGTGCACAAACGCTTTGCATCGTAATGTACATTCAATCCCCTATAAACAGGACAGAGAGAGACCTTATAAGTACGCTGCACAATTGTGTTGGGGTTTTTTTCTGTTAAATCCATGTAATTGCATTTTTTTTTTGCCGGATGAGGAGGTGACAATATCCACAAATAAGTGCATAAATTCTACTGATCAGAGAGAGAAGAATGTAAGGTGAAATCAGTGAACTTTTCACCTCTTTTGAATTCATTGCTGAATGATATTTTCGACTTTCCCGTTCGACTGACAAACCGTTCCAATTTTCTGTAAATTAATCTCTTTTGAGGTGCTATAAGCCGTGATTTTATCCTATGATCAGAAATGTGTGAGTGTGTGAGAGGAAAAGACAGTGATAAGAAGGAGAGGGAGAGAGATAGAGCTAAGCTGACAAACGGCTATAAATGTTCAGATAATCGTTTCTGTCTGATCCATGCATCTGAGAATTTTAACACCCTCACTAATAGTGTCCGGTGAGAAAGAAAAAGCAAATATCACAACATAACTCAAGAGCAAAAAGAGAATTAATGCCTTTTGACAATAACATTATTCAGAATGACAAGAATTTTCCTATATGTGCGATAAAATATATTGAACGAGACAAAGAGAAAGGCAACGCGACAAGAAGACAAATGCATTGCTTAGCCGAAAATGGATTTCTTTCACGATGGTGCGAAGAACTGGATTGTAGTACAATACGCGCAGCAGTTTAATCATTCGTCACTTAATCTGGTAGGATTGTCAGATAAAGTCAGGTGAGAAGGGATCTGCAAAAGATTCACACATTCTCAGTTTACAATACCAAATTACTCCTCTATGAAAAGAATAAAAAAGGAAAAATCAGTGGGAATCAAAGGAAAGGTTTACTCGTTGTACTGACCATGCTGACTAGGCGGTTACCATGTACAAGGCCTAATCTATGCCACTAATCTATTTCTATATCTCTATACACGCAAAGAGAGAAAACATAATAGTTATAATTATGATGTTTCTCTTTCACTCTTTGTGTTATATATATATATATATATATATATATATATATATATATATATATATATATATATATATATATATATATATATATATAGATAGATAGATATAGATATTTATAAACACGCAAAGATAGAGAAAATGAATCACAAACTTATGTTTGTGTGTGTAATACTTGTGTTTTGTAGAGATTGACGAACTTTCACTATCAGCAGCTACACGGACATGTTTTTGATTCCCCATAAAAACATATTATAATATCAATATTCATCAAATTATCAAGATTGCCAATTATTAACTGCATTTCACGGTGTTTGGGCAAAGAATGTAAGCTTTTCTTACCTAAGATCCATAATCAAACATTCTTTTTTAAGAAACGGAAGAGAAAGCGAGAAAAAAAAAATCGGCGGGGGGGGGGGGAGAGAATGGAAAGGGTGTAAAAAGGATGAGCAGGCTTCGTCAATTATTGTTTGCCAGATCTGTCACGTATTCGGCACGCCAAAACGCCAGTCCACTGCCCTCCATGAATTTTCCCAGCAGCAACCACATCCATGTTTGTCTCACGTGCACATCTGGTGGAACAACGTACGGCATGGCAGTCGAGATTATTAACGACTTTCTCGATGTGCGACGGCAGGAAAGTGGCCATCTTTTGAATGTTTTTGTCAATTTTCATATCTGATCTGCCCTCAGTGATTGTTTCGTATAAGCTCGTAAATGAGTTCGCTTCAGAAGACGAAAACGGGAAAGAAACTCGAAGGCATTTTCAGGGTTTTTCTACAAAATTTCAGCTCCGGCGAACACTCTTAGATGATCTATACGTGGTAATGGAAACTCAGGGGTACTGTTTGAGTGTATAGGGAACAAGAAGTAAATGACTGAAGTGCTGTTTATCGACCACTCCCATGCTACGTGCACTAACCCACGCGACTCCATCCAACACAAGACAAAGGAAGTATCCACAGGGGCAAAACACACACACACAAAAGAGGAGAAAAATCAATTTTCTAGACGCAATAATGCGATTAGAAGCCATTTTGTGGATCAGCTCCTTCAAGATTAAGAGCTCACAAGGGCTTTAAAAAGAAGGATTCAACAGTTAAGAACGTTGCATTGAAGTGATCAGTGAATCCAAAGAAGAGGTTTTACTCAGTGTACTTTGTTTCGGTAAGCATTTTGGAGCAAAATAAAACCAACGGAAGGACCTTCTACTAAACGTAGTCAAGAGGATTCCCCGGGGTTCGCCATTGTTCTCTGAGTAAAGCTGAGTTTTGAAAGGCTGCGTGGCACGCGCGAAACGGCCGTTGGATCGTTAATTCTGAATAATTAATGAAGGGAAATTAATCCATGAGGTAAACCTCTAATTCAGCCATTGGTCATCAAACTGGAACCAAAGAGAACGGAAAAGAGGCCATTTGAAACGGGAAAACAAGAGAACGCAACAAACATCCCGACAAAAAATATAGGCATTAATCGTTGTGTTTACAATCAGTATCACAGCGTCAATTTGGATGACATGAATGTAGCATTATACCATAGCTTAGATTTATCCCACATTGTCAGTTTACAATATGTAAATGAAGCCGCGCAGTATCAATTACATTGTACTTCTTGACCGCAAAAGCTATAACTACCCCACCCCTCAAAAAAGACACCTGCTATTCATTAACCCGTTCCAAAAACTTCCGCCATGAGCGTATGATTTGCTTAACTAGTGATAAAGTTATTATAAAACTAATATTCGGAGTAGTCCATAATAAGAGCAAACATCTAACATCACACAAGTTTAGTGAGGAAGCGCAATGGAATGTTTTCAGGGGGCAAAATCAGAAAGATTTGGTGATCAGAATTAACTGGCAATATATACAGTATCAGAACATTTTCTATATCAGACCATTCTGTCGTTCATCCGATAGGCGAAAGAAAACTAGTTTCAACTTGTAGTTATACACTTTTTTATTAGTTAATTGAATTAATGAAGTTGTTATCTTATTGGTGTTTTTATTTTAAAGGTATCAATTACTGAACTATTCAGCTCTGACATCTATTTACCCCATGTGCCGTATAATTTCTTAAGTTACTTCTAATGGTTTTAGTTTTATTCTTACATTGATATGATTTTTTTCTTTCGTCCAGCAAAGCATCAAATCAGTAGATAATGTATTTTGTTCCATGCTGTCAAATTAACCATGGAGCTACAGTCAACAAGATCTCCCCTTTTCGGTATATTTGTCAAAACATTTTCGTTTGTCTTTGGTTTTGTGTTGTTGTTTTTTATTAGTTCATATTTTCTTTTTTATCTTCAAAATTTAGGAGTGATTGCCTGAAGTAATGATTTGAATTCTTTGATATGATACAATAATCTTGCGTAATATTTCTTCTTTTGCGAAATGGAAATTACAACTTTTGACTCATTTGGAACAGATTATAGTGAACGCTTGGATTACTAGATTTTATAGACTCCAACGTAAAGATAAGAGTCCATTGTCATTTCGCAAGGATAATATGGAGAGAAATGAAATATTAGACAGATGGGTATAAAGAAGAAACCTTTGTCAGACCAAGAACAACAACAACAAAATGCAAGGAGGATCGACCACAGGGGATATACTTCATCATAAGGTTCTTGATCTCCTCTATCAATCCGTACCATGTATCGCACCACTCTCCTCATTACGCCAACTATATACCCACTCGAAGGGATTGAGCTATATAGGGGTATTCTTTGAACTCATGGGCAGTGATCAGCGTGCATAATTCGTAGTCATCATCCCTCACCACAACACAATGCATGTGTGCGTATCCAAGTGTGACGTTTATCTGATTCTTGTCGTCAGTATCGGATGCCAAACATGATAAGCTCACATAGATCCAACTTGGACTTTTTGGCAAGGTTGGATGGACGACAAAAATGGCTTTAGTTTTCCTCTCATGTCGATCTCCGTACGACGGGTCGATATTATAATGGTCTTATTGAACCTGGAACAGGGGAAACATATCCCGTAATCCCCAGTTTAGTAGCTGTTGTTGCTGCTGTTTGTTTGTTTGGTTTTTTTTTCTTTCTTTCTTTTTAGAGCATGGAGCAGTGCCGGTGTCTAAGTTGAAGGGTAGACTGTAACCCATTGCTTTATGCTGAAAGAGGATATGCCAAAATCGTCTTTCATCAGAGAATTGCAATACATGTATTACCATGATCAGATTATTCAACGTCAGCAAGGGAAGTGTATTACAAGTCAGAAACGGTCAGAAACGGTTGAACTCGTGACAGAGAGGGATATTGCAGTTGATAAATGCGGGATTTTTCACCCAAATTTTCATTTCATTTCGATTTCATTTGTTGCTGCATACATTCCACTTAAATGTTCAAATGTATATGAAAAATGAACATTCGAAACACAATCTCCTGTGAAGGATATGCACTTTGAATCGTTTTACTTGAATGTTCAGATAAACAAAATGTACAAACATCGAAAATATAAGAAACAAATATAATACAAAGCATATTAGTAACTCTTATATGCACACATATACACCCACACACATACACGTATACATTATGTTGGCCTATATTCATATATCATAAATACATTCATAAATATAAATACATAATAAAAATATACATATAGCTGTGCATTCATATATACATATACATACATATACACATACACCCATATATACATACAAACATAATACATATATAGACCTATGCTTATGTGTGTGTATTGTGTGTTTGTGTATTTATATTCATAGTTTTTCACTAAGCGTTGATAAAAATCATATCGTATATAAATGCTATCACAATATTAACAATATCTTCAACCTCATCAAAGGCATAATAATGGCATCCCCCAGGGCGTCAGAAAAGATGTCAAAAGCTGATGGTACAATGCCGAAGCACTCCCATTTCACATCTTTCTCCTCTGTTAAAAAAGGACAAAACGTATATCAGTGATCAACGATGCAAACAAAACGAAACGCAGTTAGTAGGAGAGGCGCACGGGCTCAATATTCAAGGTACATAGGATATTGTAAAGTCTGAAATGAGTGAGATATCGTAATAAGAAAGTATGTACGCGCATGCGCAAAATGGTTTGAGAGACTGTCATACTGGCCATTGTGTAAACGTTATTGTATACGTCATACGTGTAACGATTATAATGATTGTGGAATTGATAATTATTCTACTGCTATATACAAATAAAAATAATAGTGATAGTAATGATGATTATATCTATAATTGTAACTCTAATGATAATTGATAGGAAAAAAGATTAATTAAGAATACGGATTACAACAGACTAACCCTAGGAAAAGTGATATGAATAGATGAAAATGATTCTCTGTCAATCCATATTGATGAAGATAATGAAGAGGGTTATTATGGTTGCTCATGTTATATTTATTACCTTTTTGAATAAAAATCAGAGTGCTAAATTAAAATATATTCAAATAACTGCTTTTCAGAAGGCGTAAGTTGATAGATGATACACTGAATCATTACTTGGTTATATTCTTCGTTGATGATTTTCAAGTCTCAAATTATAACCTTAACGGAAAGTAAATTGAAAGATTCGTTTGTTTGCAGTTGCCATTCATTTGCCACAGGGTACTGGTTCCTAGGTTACATTTTTGATGCACGCAGAAATGGCGATGTATTTCTTAACAAGTGCTTTTTAATTTCAAATGATAACTGCGGGCAATGGGCCTGAATTCAGCCACGTTTCATGCACAAATCATGTCCTTTCTCTACCAGTAACAGATGCTACTGTCTACTGAATGTTTTTTTGATTGCCAAGATAAAATGTCACCCGTAGACCAAAGGTCGACCACTTTACTCTTGGGGAAAGAAAGACGTTGAAATGCAACAGTTGGCTGTCCGTTCGCGGCCCTGCTGCCCATTAATATGATGCTGTTGTGTCGCGCCACGTACATTGCTCCAATGTTGGAGCTCTGTGCGACGGACACGCGCGCAAGGTTTATTATCCGCTCGGGCGGCAAGCGTACGTGAGTTTTTGACGGGTTTATCTACACAACGATGTCGCACTCGAACACTGTTCACGCTTTATGACATCTGTCGCGAATAGCTCAAAACGTGTCCGCTGAAGTGGTTACTTCTAGACGTTACCATGTCAAAAACACCGAACGAATGCCACTTCCCCTCTTTTCTATTTTATGTTTTACAAAAAAAAAAAAAAAAATCAGCGCTTAAAAAGTAACAGTTGCTGAGAGAATAAAAGATCTGTCTGCTCTCTCTCTCTCTCTCTCTTTCTCTCAAAAAAGAAAAATATATATAGTAATTATGTGGTGAGAAAGACCAGCGGGACATTTTTGTTTGGATGCGGCCTGGCGGTTTCTGACAGAGCAAATGATGCAAAATAATGTTCCGCGAAACGCACGCATGCTTCACCGTGCTTCAAACGCTGCACCAAAGTCGACAGAGACATAACACATAAAATAGGCGATCAAGGATTTCTATATCGATGGAGTTGGACCAGAGAAACTCTGGCTCCATATTAGAAGCATTGTTTAAATATAGGGAAACGGAAAAGCTGCAACTCTCAATTAAAAATGTGCAAAAGTCTTGAAAAACGAATAATACTATTTCTATAATAGTTGTAACAAAGACTCCAGTAATACAAAATAATGCTTCATTCGGATCATTGTAGGTGGTTGCACATTATAAATGCATTGACTTGTATACAAAATGCATATTTTGTGGGAGTGTAATAATAAAAAGGTCTTGGGCAAATCTGGGATTGTTGAACAACTGGAGTAGCATTTCCCTCTATACCTCGTTCTTCACTAACATTTGTAAATATCACGCAAGGAACCAAGTAGGAAAATTTTCCCCTACTATAACTGCCGCCCGCCGACTTGATATAGTACTCTCCGCATAATCGGGTAGGCTCGGGCAGAGCGTTTCTGACCCGATTAAGCGGAGCACCCGATTAAAAGAAGAATACGTCTCATACATTGACACACACAATGTGTATTCACATGCATTGTACACTGCACCAAGTACCTACACTGTATGCTGAACACGCGTGCTTGCACGGCACATTTACATACCTTACACTTGCTCACTAGTCATGAGCAATAATTAACACTCTTTTTATGGACAAATATGTCTTCTGAAAAACTTTGTCGTTTGACTATAGACTCCTCACTAACACGCAGGCGTTTTCCGAAATGAACACGTCTCTTTGCGTGCAATAACCACGTAGAGGGTTGGGTTACTTTTCCAGAAGTGACTGGGGAAGAGCAAAATTATGGAGCTGGTGCATGGCCTGATTTTCGTTGCAAACTTCTCGTACTGTGAATGTTGTTGCGGAGCAAGGGAGGAGCGCAAGTGTGTTCAACTCCTGTCTGTCTATGCAATTGTGAGTGCCAGCTAATTGTGTAATATTTGTTATCTTGTGGCAAGTCGGTACGTGTACATGTGTTTTCATGTTTAATTACTCCCCAATGATTGGTCTTCTTTGCAAATTAAGCAGAGAATGCGATTACCAGTGGAAACTTTGACCAAGGACGTATAGTCTCTCATACCTCCTTGCTTTGACACGTATGATTTCTTAAAGTGTTATATCTGAGATAAAATGTGGGTAGAAATTAGATTAGAAGAAAATTATTTACCTATTTATGCGGAGAGGCAACCCGATTATCAGGTAATTTTAATGTACATTGGAACTGACTCTGACATTACTACCCAATTAAACGGAGTACCCGTTTAAGCGATACCCGATTACGCGGAGAGTACTGTATTTCACTTGTGTATTTTTTTTTTTTGTCTGTCTACATCTGTATCTCTCTGTCTATATTCTGTATAATTATGTTCTCTTAACGCACATATTCCACTTACAACAACGTGACGGGTGGGGGCTGCACCTTTGGGCTTTCTCAAACATCACATGTGAGTAACTTTTCAGTATATATCAAGGAGATGAATAATTATCAACATCAGACCAGAGCAATGAAAATTCTATCCAAAAAAAAAAAAAAAAAAAATGACTAGAATCATTGTTGCCTGCCATATTAACGGAATAAGCAATCAAATATGAAACATTTCAGTGATTCATGATTAAAGTATGCATAAACAAGTCTTAGTCTTCATGTTAGATAGAGAAGGGCGACAATTGGTCGTGTATGTTGCAAGTGCCATGTTTTTGTTGTTGTTGTTGTTGTTGTCATTTTTTGTGTCTAAATTGCAGAGATTTCTTGCGCTTAGAATACAGTCTTTGATTGGAATTTCCTATCTTTCTTTTCCTGTTACTAGTACCAAATTTGTTTAACACCACGTTGAGAATTATTGTTGGAAGGTATAGCAAAAGAAGCATAATTATTTTCATTGTCTGTTATCATTCATATATCGTCGTCGCAACAAAGGTAAACCCCAGAAATGGTACCCCAAATGTGGTAGGACAGTTAAATCGATGTTCTTTTTTTTTTATCTATTATAAAAATCATTAATCTATTCATCTTTTGTGATGAGTGCGGTGTACACTGAACGCATTTCCGCCAAAGTCGCACAAGCAACCTATTGCATGGTGCCAAATTACTAAAAGTATCTCAAGACAAAGCGAATCTCACTGCGCGCCAGATAATACATGCACTAACATGGTTACTTTTTCATCGGGTTATTCCGTTGCCATAGCAGCGGTCAATGTTCAAGTATGTGGCACTTCCAACGGGCAATAATTTTGAGTTCATTAAATAATTTTTATGATCATCCACATTGGGCCATATTTCAATGAGCGTCCACTGAAATAAAGACTTCTTGCAGTTTTCTTGTAATGTGTGTCAAAGTAGTTTCCTCTTCGTGTATGGTCGTGATGTGGATATACCAAGTTATTATTTCAAGTTTCATGAAGGAAAACTATTTAATATCGATATGACTGCGAAGAGCTGTATGAAAGGTACTAAAAAAGTTATATGACAAAGGAGCTTTCTTTCTCTTTTTCTTTCCTCTTTTTTCCTCTCTTTCTACTTCTTCATAGCCTTGGTCTGCTTTTTCCTAGTTCCTTGTTATTCAAACAATTGTTTTCTATTTTCTTCTTCTTCTCAAGCTCCTTTGCCTTTTTACTATCCTCTCTTCTGTTTCTCATGTTATCCTTCTCTCTCCTCGTCTCTCATTCAAATATTTTATCTCTTCATCATTAGGGATAACATTACTGCAAGCATTATTGTAAGAATGTATGTACAGTGTGTGTGTGTGTATGTCCGCGTGTGTGCTTTTTGGTTGTTGTTGGTAATATTAATTTCATTATTAATATGGATTTGATATTGAATGAAACTCAAATAAAGAATATTATAAAACAAAAAAGTGTGTGTGTGTGTGTGTGTGTGTGTGTGTGCGTGCCCAAACCAATTTTGGGGGCACGTTACATTCAAGATGAATATATTTGTCTTGACTGTGAAATTATATAAATCAAAGAATGAGTACTGAAAAACAAATAAAAATGTGTGTGTATTATATGTTTGCTTGCGTGCGTGCCAAAATTATGCATTGTGCTTGTTCAGCCGAACATTGTTTTTGTGAGTTTGACTTTATAATCAGCCGATGTGCCAGTTTTCAAGTGACTCCATGCATGTATTCTGTTTCCCGTCTTTTGAAGGCAGTATCAATATTTTCCTTTCTCTATTATTGTTTCCTCCATTGACAAATTCCTAGCAGATCTTTGTTTGCGAACGCCCACTCATCTCATCTGGAAAAATGTAAAGAATGGGAATGATGGCCATGTCCTGTGTCAAGTAAGAAACGACAAAATATTATATTGTGTGTGTGTGTGTGTGTGTGTGTGTGTGTGTGTGTGTGTGTGTGTTCGGTTATGAGAGTGTGACTTTTTCACGCCTCAAATGATCATTTTCAAAGTGAAAGGAAAACATTTGCAGACTTTCTTTTATACGGTGGTGCCTTCATTACCTGAAGCCAAACTTGCCACATGCTTCCACAACGGAGATAAAAAGGCATTCATGAACATTTATCGCTTTACATTATTACCATAACCATTCGTAAGATAATTCCCCCACTCTTTCCATCTCTTTCTCTTTCTATAATTCCTTACATAACTATATTCCTGGCCGAAATCATGCCACTTTTGACTTATAGTTATCCGCCATATTATATTGTGTGTGTGCGCTTAGAAACATTGTATTAAGCGCGTTACAAATGTAATGTATTATTATTATTATTTTTATTATTATTTCTGCACCACAAATTGTCAAATCATTTCGAGGTTTGTTTTCATATCAATATGAGCATCTGGTGGAAGCCGATGACTATAAAAGACATCAAAAATCAAGTGTCAGGCAGCATTGATCTTGCTGCTGAAAGCTATGGTATTTTTCCTTTGAGACAAAAAAAAAAGGACTTTCCTAGACTTTATTGGACAAAGAAGTCAGGTTTGCTGCTATTAAGAAGATAATCAGCAAAGAATCAACGTTTGATGGCAACATGAACAGATAATGCTTTTGGGGAACTCCAAATTAGGATGGTAAATGCACCAATGGGGCGAGATTAACGAGATAGGAGTAAAGAAACGTAAAAAACGTAAAGAAATCTGCTTTTCTTTCATTAACACAACTCGTGCCGCGTTAACATCACTGAGCTGAATTTTCCGTTTCATCTTCTTCAGCTTTGACAAACATTTTGTTTTAATCGCTACTTTAACTGAAGTATGTAAACGCAAAATATAAAACTGACCATAAACTCGGGGTATCTTATTCTCATTTTCTGATTTACAGTGGCAAAGATGATAGCATGCATCTCTGTCCAGCTTTTGCTCGATTTCGTATGTGTTTTTTTTTTCGGATAAAGCGTACTGAATTATTCACATTAAAAATTAATTTTGGAAATCATTAAGGCAAAAATTGTTCTTCACCCAACCTCCCTTCCATGACCTCCTCCCAAAACAAACGCAATGAAACTCCCTTGTTAGATTTATCGCACACGGCTATTTTAGAAAATGATACTACTCGTGTATATAATGCAAAAAAAAAATGTACAATTTTCTCTTGTCTGCGAGTGCGTGCAGGCCGTTCTGTGTGTGTGGGGGGGGGGGGGGAGGGGAGACCTTGGTTCCGCGTTCTGACCATCATCTGCGCGCAATTTGCCGCTTCGTCGAGAAAGAGCGCGAAACTGAAAACAACTCGCCATTGGTAGACAGACATGAGGACTAATTGTTATTGATTCCGTCGCTGAGATCGATGGGAAAGAAAGAGAGAAACACAACGAGGATAAAATAGATACGTACATGTGTCATCGGAACAGAAATAAGGAGGAAATTCCTGGTGGGTGCGACGAAGTGTTGTGTGTGTCTTTGATATGATTATCATTACCTCCTAAAACCATTGGCTGTATGTGACAGTATGCCCAATGGTGGCCAAAGCCATGAGCGATGTTTGTGGTTGTGGGAGTGGTTTATCTTTCGTGTGCTTTTGTGACATAAAGTACACTTCGGAATGTTCAGGTTGTTTGTTGTGTTGTCGATATTTATGACACGTAAACATTAAGTCACCAATCACAACTGATTATTCGAATATGATTCTAATGTTTAAGATGTAATAAAAATCCTTATCAATCAAATTATTACTATCTTACATCGGATAGTGGGTGGGAGAATATCCTCGCCAATATCCTATGACTGAAATCACGTTCGTCTTTATTTTGACACAATTTGGCTACAATTCGATTGATATACCGACGTTAGATTTACCGTATGACGACGTAAAGGGAGTACATAGGCCTATTAGTGTGAGTCCTTTTCTTATAATCAAGAATACTGCTGGTTATATCTCTCTTATCTATCAAATTTTGTGATTTATGTTCTTATTCTGTTTTCAATGGAAATATTTTGGTAGGGAATCGTGTACTTTGTTAAAGCTACGCCCATTCTTGCTTTTTTTCACCGCTAGACGCTACTTACAATGCCTTTCACGCTTGGCTTGCCGCCTCGCATTTATGCTATTTGTAGTTTATGATAAAATGGCGTGCAGAAAGCCTGTTCATCGGGCAGCGGGGCAAACACTCCAACATGACCCATTCATTGCACGCCATGGCCCCCGCGACCCCTCCGATAACACACAGCCAAGCGTGCGGGTCGCATGCCAGTCTTAGTTCTCGGGTGCACCGAGCCACGCGCGGCGCTGTCGAGGGCTAGAAATTTTTCCTCCACTCCGTAAGCAAATTTGCTCACAGATTCGACGCTATTACCCTTATCAGGGCCTGATATGAGAGCTTGAGCGTTGCCGACCAAAGATCAAGGGCTGGTTAAAGTATGCTTATTCAGGAAACGAGATATGTGAATACCCTCTGGGGTTAGGCCTGTTCGCGCAATGCTTGAGCATTGTGTAAGCGCTCAGGTAACGACGGTAAAAACAGACCACTTCACATTGGAAATTCAGATCGGGTGCCTTTAGCATGGCGCTTCAACGAGTATGAAGCAATAGCAAAAGTTTACGCATTAAATTGCGACTTTTTCTCAAGTAATCTCTATTAAGGAGAAAGACGAAAGAGATTTGAAAAGACAACGATAACTATTGCTGCGTAATTAGGCCTACATAGCGACGATTCCTGGACAAGCAATTCAACTTACTATAATATCTGCACAAGCGTGACTACTTATGCCTACGATACCATTAAGATTTAGGATGTCATTGTTCGAGTACAACTTACTGCACCAACACACAGAGAAACACATACTCGTTAGCATTATACACAGACACACATAACACACATATACATGTACTTATTGAATGCACAAAATTGATTGCAGAAAGAATTCTGCGAAGAAGTTCGGTAAAACCTGACGAGTGTACCCTCCCGCTACATATCTTGCTCTGTTCACATCGCTTCCATCATAATTATACCGTGCTTGGCCACTACTGCATTGGGATTATAAGAAAGTGATGTACGGAACTTAGAGGAAGGGGGTCAGAGGAGAAAGAGAAGAGAAGGAGGAGGAGGAGGAGAAGGAGAAGGATTATAGAAGGAGTAAATGAATGGCAATACAAACTTAATATATACAACTTGCATTGGACTGCAGTAGCAGAGAGATGCAGCGAAGTAAAAGCACATCTGTAGTACATAGGTAAAACACTGGACCTCTTGATAAAGTTGAAATGAACAAAATTTTAATAGCACATTGATAATGATCCACAATAAGAGCTTGCAACCAAAGGCGCTAAATCCATTGAAAAATTATGAATTTAGCGCCTTTTGGAAGCAAGCTCTTCAATTCTGATGATTCTGGCCTGCTGAAAGGGGGATTCATTTCGAGTGAGCAACTGAAAAAAAAATCATCGTTAATCATGTGAAATATGTAAAGTTGGAGGGCGTTTTGCTTAATTCTAAGCAGATGAGTTTCCCTTGCAGTGGTATGTAGACGATACCCAGTTGACGATAGAGCCTCATTATGGGGAATCATCAAACTGTCGCAAACCGAGCATGTATTATACAGCTCGACGTGGTGACCACTATTATTACATAGCATTTGACTTGTGCACGCACATATACTATGGCTTGAACGAGATTAATTACCTTTTGCGCATTGGGCAGAGTTTCGTCGCATGGCTGTGAAAGCGTCCGTCCACCCAATCTTGCCTGAATTCCCCTGAATGTGAAAGCAATTTTCCACTGGAGCCAACGTTCCGCATCATTGCTCCTCCAATATTTTGCGACAATCCATCTGTATTTGAGTCCCGGGGTGCATTTTTGTGCGCCAAATTTAATATTATCTTTCTTGTGTGTGTGCGTGTGTGTGTGTGTGTGTGTGTGTGCGTTTGTGTGCGTGTGTGTGTGTGTACTTGGATGTGTGTGTCTATGTTTGTTTATAGTTTTTATGTGCGTGTGCGTTATAAGTTTGTGTGTGTGTGTGTGTGTGTCGTGTGTGTGTGTTGTGTGTTTATTGAAAAACAAAAAGTGTGTGTCATTTCATTTTTGTCATTTTTCTTATACATGGTATGATTTGAAAAAAAGAAAAACCCAAATATATTGTACCATATGTTTGAAAAAACAAGTGACTTAGCAGCGCAAGAGAGAAGAATACAGCTGCTTATTTTCATTCATATTAATTTCATTGTTAACATAGACCTGATATTGAATGAAATTCAAATAAAGAATATCATAAAACAAAAAAGTGTGTGTATGTGTGTGTTTGGAATTGTGTGCCTATATTTTGGAAATGGTGTACGTTAGATAAATGATATTTATAATGTTGTTGTTGTTGTTGTTTTTTTTTTTTTTTTTTACCAGAGAGTTGGACAGAACTCACAGGCAGCGTAAGATTTAAGCATATTGATATTATCAACTTATGATATGTAGTTGAAGATTTCTGATAAGACATCAAATTTTCAAAACATGAAATCATTTATGGGTATGTTGTTACAGACTTACAAGAATTGCATATAGTTTGGTGATAAAAATGGTGAAAGGAAGAATGATTTTGCTGATAAAGAAATTAGAATGGATTAATTAGACCAAGAAGCACAACATTACCTAGAACACAAAGTGAATTTCAGTCTCAACTTATTACACGGGGTGATATATATATTGACGAACATTTGTTAAAGTTTGGTGTATTAAGTGTGCGGTTTGTGTAATGAAGCAGATATTGATTAGTTTGATCAAATTGAATAAGATTGCTTTTTGTATAATGAGATTTATGCAGAATTTTGTATCACTTTTGTATACATGCTTCGATTTGCATAAAATATTTATCATAATATGTTAGAAATAACAGAATGTGATTTAGCAGCACATATGAGAAGAATACAGCTGCTTATTTCCATTCATACTAGTTTCATTTTGAAAATGAGTCTGATATTGAATAAAATTCATATAAAGAATATTATAAAAATGTTTGTGTGTTTAATTTTGTCTGTGTCTGTATTTGTGTATCATGCAAAAGTTATCCATGATGTAGCTTTCTGATGTGATATGACAACTCGTCTTCTTTCGTCCTCTTTCCAGGCAGCAACCTCCAAAAAAAAAAAAATGTTGCAGCTCTTTTATGTCAAAATCATCTTGAAAGACATAAACCATTGAGCTAAATTTTATACCGGCTACAATGAAGTCATTTATAGACCACGCCTTCATTTCTATCAATTCCATCTCATTATTGTTTAATCGTTCGATGGTTTACCACGAATTTTTCTATTATGGTCTATTTATCTATTCCTGTAGTGTCAGAATATAGATATTGACTATGTTCGTTTAATCCCTCAAAATTGAGTAAGCTTGAATTCTATTCACTTTTGAAAGAACTTCACATAAGCATTACATGTTGCAATTTGCCTTAGTCTCAGTTCATTTCAGTAATTAGAGGAGACTGTAAAACACAATCTTTACTTTCCCGCAGTCTCCTCCCATTTCCAACATTTTTTTTTTTTAAATTCGATATGATCAGAAAGGCCACAGTATTCATTATCAGTTCACAGTTAATTTTCTTTGCTACAACCGTCTACTGATTTTGTGTTACTGTGTGTACGTAAATGTTTTGTGTTATTGGAAATAAAATGAAATGAAATGAAATAAAATGAAATGAAGTGAAATGAAATGAAATAAGATAGAATACAATACAATGAAATGGAATGAAAAGGAATGAAATGGAATGAAATGAAATGAAATGAAATGAAATGAAATGAAATGAAATGAAATGAAATGAAATGAAATGAAATTAATGTGACTTCCCGTAGTCGTGGGGTAAATACACAAGAGATATCATTTAATAGCATTTTGGTCAGACAGGTGACTATTTCTAAATCTACTGGGTGGGGAAAAAAACCAAACTCATGCGGACTAGATGTTCTCTTTTTGAAGTATTGTGAAAAGCAAACACCAGAACGCAGAATGAATAATCCCAGAATAGGTTGAGCAAAGCGGGGCTAATCATAAAACCGTTTTGTTTTCGATTTCGACATGTAGTATTTTTCATGTTTGTTCACGACGGCCAACCCTATTTCAAAGACTGATTGATTACTTGCTTCTGACTCCTTTTGACTCATACTGTATAGACCTGCGCTGAGGTAGAAACGAAATATCAAATGAAATTCTTGATGACTATGTTACAGTTTTATTGTTTTGCCATTAAAAAATCCATGTTCATGTGCATACATTTTATTTGTTATATTTAAGTTATATTTAATTATATTTGGCCCGAGGCGGGCCGAAAATTTTGTTAGTAAAAACCTTGTTGTAACTACAAATGGCGTATTCGAGACTCCTTCTTCTACTTATAATAATATTCCAAGTCCAACACATGGAAAATTTCTATATGTATGTATGTAAATATTATATACTACACTATAATATGATATAATATAATGTATATAAATGTGTGTATACATACACACACACACACACACACACACATATACACATACATTCAACAAAGGGACGTCGCGTTGTTCGTAAAAATTAGTCTTCAAAAGGAGGAGAGTGAAGAGCGTACTTCGTTAATCTATTTGGGTTCGCCTGACTGGGCAAAGCAAGATTACCATATAATTATTTTTAAAATGCCGATGTATACATTTTCCCGCCTATTTATTCTGGGTTTTTTTTTTTCCTCTGTTTTTGCACTATTTTGCCCCCTTTCTTGTTTACTTACTAATATCATCCCCTATAGAATCAATGACAAATTCCCACGCTTTCCCTGGGCCATCTGGATTTTATCCATGAGTAGAGCTGGTGGGAACTGCCAGCATCATCTATATACTCTCTCTCTCTCTCCGTGAGATAGAGAAAGAGTGAAGCAGATATAAAGATAGATGGGGGAGAGAAGGGAGGGAATCAGAGCCACAGAGGGGGAGACGGAGAGAGTACTAGAGGAAGAGAAAGAGAACACAGAGTCATAAAGCCGCTACCATGTCGACCTTACCAGTCCGCAAGTCTTAAACAATATGTGACACGTGCGCGTCTCGGAAAAAGAGTTCGAAAAAAGCACTTCTCGCACAATTCGATGACGGTGTAGAAATACCCCCTCCCTGAGTTTTCCGTGATTTCCCCTTTTTGGGACAAAAACATTATATTCTTTATTGCTTGATTGATAATGGTGAGATTTTTTCCCCTTTTCTTCTTCTTCCCCGGCTTCTGTCACTGAGATGTTGAAAAGAATGATGGAATACTTTGACTTCATGCCTTTCCCATGGTCTTCGAATTGAATAAAGGATTATTGGAAGGTAAAGCAATGCCCAACGAAACTGGCTTATTGATTGATTTCTCTTTTCTCTTGTCTTTGTTTGGACTTTTCAATGCTTCTGCGTACACAACGTAGGTTATTTGATAAGCTTCTCTCCATGCACGTGCGTTCGGCTACGGGTTGTGAATACTAACAGGATTTTTATTGCATATAAAGCACGCATTATAAACTAGCTGTATTTTCCGTGCCTCGCTGAATCCGGCTTCTGTTACACCCGTAATATTTCGACAAAAAATGAGACGGAATCGTAGCCGCAGACTTGTGGCTATTGTCTCCACAAGCACATAATTCAGGGAAAGATTTCTAAAAGTCAAAAGACATTATCATGTTTGTTAGAATTCAGGATAAATCGGACCATCACTTATTTGTCCTTTATAGGGTGTTTTGAGGTTTCTGACATTATCATTTGTCTGCTGCTATTCCCTTAATTTTCCAACTTATAAAACACCGTGAGAATTCGTTTAATAGCCGCTTTACGCATATTCAAGATCCACGTGAGTTTATCTGTGAAACCCCGATGACATCTGAAAAGCGTAAGTGGGTGTCATCTTCGAGTACACGACAATCGTCTACTTCGTCTGAGAGTCTATGAAGTACCTACTCATTGCAGATTCTTAAAAGATTTCCCTTGAATGCATTCATCACACAGAAATGTATGAGATGACTATATAGAAAGGAACATTCCCGTCCTCAGATATGGACCGTGAAATATTTTCATTTACCATCTTCCCATCAAATTAGAACACATTGTATTTTTTTTTTCACTTTCTTTAACCCTGCATGAGGTCCCTTAGGCAATTTGCTGCAGAACTTGAGTTGTCCTCATAAAATTGAAAGCTGACTTTTACTGCGTGTCCTATTTAGAGATACGCTTGATGAAACTGATTAAATTCCTTAAACCTTAAACATTAAACAATATCAGGAAAATACAACACTGCATATTTCAGAGAAAAATGCAAACCCAGACATGTTTCAAAGTAATGAATTACTTTTCACCAAAATATATGAAGAGAAACGAAATTCTTTTATTGCAATCTTCCTCGAGAGATACTCACAATGAACATCCGAAATTATCTTTTTTTATACAACAAAAAGATACTAGTAAAGCACGAAACCATGGAAATGCTGTTTCCGCAAAGAACTTGAGGGGTTAAGAGCATGTGCAATACCATCGTAATCAGTTCATATTTTGTAATATCATTGTGGATGACCATAATGACTATCTACCATACAGTTCTATACCCCTTTAAACAGATTTTCAAATGAAAAAAAAAAAAGGTAAAAAAAAAAACCAAATATCTTGAAGAAGGAGAGAAAATAGTCTGAGAAACCACAACAATAATAAAATTGTAGAGTTTTTCCATCATGATATATCTGGCAAATTTCGGCTGCAACCCTATAGGTAAGTTGTCGTTGTTGTTGTTGTTGTTGTTGTTGTTGTTGTTGTTGTTGTTGTTGTTGTTGTTGTTGTTGTTGTTGTTGCTGCTGCTGCTGCTGCTGCTGCTGTTGTTGTTTCTGGGGTTTTGAGTTTTTTTTTTTTTTTTTTTTTTTTTAAGGGAACTGCAAGAATGATCCAGAATCACTACGAGTCCACTTTAATCGCCACCTTTCATTACTTCTACCTTTTGGAATGGACCAGTTGATGAAGGCAGATTGTTCAAAATCATTCACGGCGATGAAATAAACAAATCCTTTAGATTACTTTAAACTATATATACTCTAAATTATTCCGTTGCTGTTCTTCTTCTCACCTCAGATTTTGAGACTCTTCTTTAATGTGTTACTGGAGGACTTGCTATCTTATCCCTGTTGGAATGCTTGAGGTGTTGTGCATCCCAAGTATTAAAATGAATTTTGGTACCCCAACATGTTTTATGACTACTTTGTCCATGCTCATTACGAGTATATTATACACAAATGTATTCTACTTGTTGGTTTGATGTTTTTCCAGGTAAGGGATGATGAAATTAGTGAAAATTCATGAAGTAGGAACATAATGATAATTATGTCTAAAATAGTCAGTTCCCCAGGACCCTTGGAAGTGATGATGTCACTGAGTGGACTGAGAATATTCTCTCATGATCGACGTGACCCGAGATCTTCACCAGATTTCTCTTCTGACATTAATTAAAAAGAATGAGTTATATACCTTTCACATCACTGTAGAAATATAACCTAGCTATTATGACCTTTAGAGGAAGGGCGTTTCAGACAAAAAGTCGTTTGATTTCTATAATATATTTTATGTACAAACCAATGGGTAAATTGTGAGGCAACGACATCACAACGTACGCGGCCTCATGAGTACACATATACCTGTCAAATTTGTAACTTTTGTATTTTTATCTGTTTTCCAATTAAAGGATGGCAAGCTACTTGACTTCACTTTATATCTATTAAAGTCAAATTGAAGATGGAAAAGATTTTGTTTTATTTTTAATTTTCTAAAATACCATGTGCCATGGGGCAAAATAGGGTATAAAATAGTCTGACATTGTTCTTATTGAATATCCGAATGGAAGAGAAAGAAGTTATATTTTTCTCTATACCAGCTTAATCCTTATATAGGATACCAACATGCTGAATGTAATGGAGTTTCATCTGACAGTCTCAACGTAACTACATTTAAAAGACTAGCCATATTTCCAATGCTCTTCAAATCTGATGAATTTTCAGACGTTTAAAAAACTTTATGTGCTATTTCCTCAAAAAGTTGTACTCTGCGGCTATTGCGCGTTGTTCACGGGCAATCGCAGTGTACTTTTGTGTGATGGCAACCTGAAAAAAAAAAAAAAACCTTGCAAACATGTATTCCTTTAACTGAACACAGATTTTTTTTTTCTTTTTGTATTTGTTCGTTTCTATTATTGCATCAGTTTACGGGTAATGGCGTTGTGTGGTAGGTATTTATCCCTGAGCCTTTTCAACTAGCGGCCCAAGCACGCGACCTACCACAAAGGCAGCCAACAATGGATAGTGGGAAAATAAGTGCAGTGAAAAAAAAAAAGGAAAAGAAGGAGAAAAAAAGATGAAGAGAGACTAATGGAAAGAAAGAGGGGGAGATGGATGGAGGGAGGGAGGGAGAGCAAGCCATGGGGTGTCAAACGGGAAAGGACTGGGCGAAAACAATTAGAGACTTAGACACGCATGGTCCACGCACATTGGCGTGTGGAAGCTGCACCCCTGCGTCGTGCCACGACACCGCCTCAGAAGCCCCGAGACGAACCGGCGCCGGAGACGTGTGCCACCCACCTACATCCAAATGTAAATACTCCACCTCTTTCTAAATCGTTGTTATATACGACTGTCCACTGCTTCAATTTGCGCTACGGTCAACAGAAGCCTTTGGGCGCCGGTACAAAGTTCAGCGCAAGAAACGCGACTCGAAAACGACTAAAGAACATTGATGTCTCAAACCTTTTGAATACATCGTTCTTTTTTGATAGTTTGAGGTATGACCTCTTCATCAACTGAATAAAGTCCAGGGCCCTGTTTCATAAAGCTGTTCATAAAGTTAGTTACGCACGACTTCACGAACAGCTTGGCAAGCCAAGTGGGTCTACGAACAACTTGGCAAGTTACGAACAACTTGGCAAGTTACGAACAACTTGGCAAGCCAAGTGGGTTTCATAATCATTGTCAATTTCAATATAGCTAGAGTTGAAATTTGCAGATGAGAATGATTATTTCTTACATTTTAACACACACGTTTTTGGTTAAAACTGGAAACAATTAAGTGACTGATCTGCAAAGAAATATTTCTGTAGACAGATTAAAGAAATCATGATAAACTGATTGAATGGTGGATAGATATATAGAGTGATTAATCAGATGACAAATTTATTGACGGTCAAAGAGATAACAGTGGAAAAGGGGAGTAAATAGATAACGATAGGAGGAATCAGCGAAGGAGTACTATTTTAGCTGATTCCCTCCATTTTGCACATCAGCATCTCCGTCTTTTGATGTAAAAGTTCTTCTGAGTTGAAGATTTGCAGGACTGCGATGCTTACGTCAGAGATAGGAGGGTTGTCGCGGTGCCACAAGTGTTCGGCAAGGACATCAGAAAATTGTGTTGATGTAGACATGGTAGAGGTCAGACAGAGTGGGCAATTAACGATTCAAACTGTCTTTACCTTGCAGAAATTGATGTTTTTGTGTTTCAATCGAACACTTTTGCGGCATCATGGTAGAGCCTTTCGTAAGAATAGTTGCTTTATCTCGATAGCGTACATTGGAAAGAAATCACATCCAAAAATTGACTCTTCAAAAAGTCACTCTATAACTATAGACCACTCTCCACGATTCAAACGACTGTCTCATCCCATTATAATTGTGTCGATGAAACTACAACCAATTACGCGCTGTAAACGTCTCCCATTAAGACTAAATGTGTTTTCCAATAAATTGTCTCGGAATGTCTTGTTGACCGCCACACGTTTGGGGTCAGATAACTAATAACATAACAGAAAAAAAGAGAAAGTAGCTTGTCACGTGATCGATTTCACAAAGAATACGAGAAATAGATATATGGATGGAGAGAGGGGGAGGGAGGGAGAGAAAGAGCGAGAGAGAGAGAGAGAGAGAGAGAGAGAGAGAGAGAGAGGAGGAGGAGGGGGGGGGGGGCTGAAAGACGTTTCGGCTTGATGCATTTTCTGCATTTACGTGTAATGATCAAAGTGTCCTTGTCGGAACATCCAGCCAGACAGCTACAAAATGAGCTTGGAAATTCATTTGTCCTTCGCGGCATGGAACATTGATCAGAAAGATTCAAACTTTCCAGTCAAATAAAACCCACAGGACGAGCAAGATAATTATAAGAATGAGCCCTCCTCCGAGTTAGTGACGACGACAAAAAAAAAAGAAGATAAATGAAGAGGGGGACAAGAAGAGTACACACGTAAGAAAATTGATGAGCGAAGCTTGGATGATTCCTGTTGTATGCGGAAAGCTTTTCTTTGTTGCTGAACTACAGTGACTGCACAGTGTAATCCTCCGGCATGAATGATAACATGGAGACCACGTATAGGACACTATGTGGGCAAAACAACGCGGTCTAGATATGATATAGAACACCCTGCTTCTTTCATCCATGGTCTACCTGTTTTATTGTCTGGACTTTAGATTTAAAGAGAGAAGAGAGAGAGAGAGGAAAAAATGGCAGAGTCCCGTGTATTAATGGTCGATTCATGGTAAATTAGATATAACAGGAGCTGTGTTGCTATTGGACTCAACCAGGAGTGGTAGAGCGTGTCGGCACGCGTCGGGTCTCGTCTCCACAAGCCATTGTCGCTCCCGCAATTCAGCCGACTTCCGCCATACCCGTTGGGGTGTGCTCAGCCAAGACTCCGCTCAACTTTTGGTGATAAAGCGCATTCTCTTTGATGACTCCTCTTATTGCTCCCCAGAAGTTGGGGGAGGGGGGTGGAAATGACCCAGACAAATTCAAAGCTTTTTAGATATATGTAATAAATATTAAAGGTTAGGACGGTGCGACAGAAGAGAGAAGGAAAGGAAAGCTAGATAGACAGGTAGATTAGATAGATTGACGGAATGAGAGATAGGCAGGTGGATAGATAGACAGGTAGATTGAATAGATTGACAAAAAGAGAGATAGGCGGATGGAAAGAGAGATAGGTAGATTGAATACATTGACAGAAAGAGATATACAGTTATGCATGGTAGATAGAAAAAAAAACAGACATATTGAACAGATTCTATAACAGAAAAAAAAGATAGGCAGGTAGATAGATAGATAGACAAAAAGATCGATTATCGGAGATTAATAGGAAGACATGTGACTGGCAGATCGATAGACAAATAGATAGATAGTCAAAAAGATCGATTATCTGAGATTAATGGGAAAATAGACTGATAGATAGACAGACAGATAGATAGATAGATAGATATATAGACAAAAAGATCGATTATCTGAGATAGGAAAATAGACTGACAGATAGATAGATAGATGGATAGACAGATAAATAGATAGATAGATAGATAGATAGATAGATAGATAGAAACAAGAAAGATGCAGACAGATCGAGATAGAAAGGGAGCTGTTATCTTATAATCACGATAATAATGTCAATTTTTTTTTTATTTCCCTCTCTCTTGATTTTAAGGCAAAGAAATTTATCCTTTGTGGTGCGCATTATGTAGGATTAAGACCTATACCACATGGGATTCCTGCAGCGATGGGCCAACGTAAATCCCTCCCAGAGGGACTAAAGCATCCACACGAACTCATTGTCTGAATTAATGCCGCAAACATTCGGAAACATTGCGTCAGATCGCCCTTCAGTAATCCCTCCCTTAAGTGCAGTCACACACGAGTGATTACATCCAGTAATTTGTTAAATCTTTGTAAAAGGGATGGAGCATGCTTCGCATTGATTACACGAATTGTGCATTTAAATTATTTTTAAGGGGAAGGGTCATACTCGTGGATAGATCTTAACAGAGTCAGAGTTTACTTTCCATTCGTTACTAACTACTTTACCGCAATCTTAGTGGCTTTTTCCCTTTGTAAGTGGGTGTGTCTGTGCTTGTGTGGTATGTCATGTTGTGTTATGACTTAGAAATCAGAGCAAACTTATGATTAAATAACAATGAACGAATCAACAAATAACGAAACTAATGAGTCGTTTGTTTTGAATGAGTGGGAACGTTGGGAACAAAATGAAAAGAACGTACACGAATTACACCTTCAGCATACATCGGCAAAAAGCAAAAAAAAAAAGTGTTATGGATACAAAGTCGTATAGACAAAAAAAAAAACGACATTCGAGATTCAGTTTGATCAATGAGATTTATAATCATTTTTGTTTGTTTGTTAGTTTGTTTGTTTTATTTTCATTTGAGAAGATGGCTTGATAGCCCATGTTCAGCTGCAATAGCTAGTCTTTCATGGGGTCCAGTTGGATGTTAGACGGGACCACTTCACCGGGTTAAACATCCTGCTCTTTGCGATGAATAAATGAAGCGGGATCTTTTACGTGTATGAGTTGTGACTTTCTCACACACGGTACCTCCATTTTATGTTCTATCCGAGGGACAGAGTGTTTTGCCTCTTACTAGAGGGACGATATGATTACACACAACAATGCTCAGTGGGATCCGGGAATCGAACCCGGGTCCTTAGGATCGTGAGGCAGACGCGCTACCGACTGAGATAGCTCACCGCCCTTGGGGTATACGACTTTAACATCTTCCACTGATAGCAAATCACAGTGACTGCATTACAAGTGTGACAGTTTGTTGCATAATCAACAATGCTTTGGAGAAGAGGAGTTGCAAACACAGTCTGAAATTGTGAAACACTTTATATGATGGCTCTGTGTTAATGTTATATACAGGGCGCAGAACACTTCAAATCGGTCACAGCCTTCAATATAAGTAAATATTCCATACGGCAAAACAATACACAGATTTTAGCAGAAAAACAGTAGAAATACACACTCAGATTATACAGTCCTGCTGGACAGAACCCTCGTAAATACGTCAGGCATAGCTAGTGAGTAGATGTTCACATAATCTTATCAAAAGTTATGAGAATTGTATATTCGTTGTCGCGATGATTTCTTCATTACCTTGATTTTATGTGCTATGATGTGTACAGAATCGTGTCTCACAGAAGTATACTTTTATCCTGAAAGTATATGTCTACACATTGAAGACCGCATGATTCAAATTGTGCCAAGGGGTTAACAGATAGTGGGAAATGGCAAAAAAAAAAAAATGGCGTAGATTTTATGAAAATGCAGATTCTATATTTTTTTAAATCTTTGTTTATTGTTGGCGAATTGCGAAAGGGAAATTTACGATAATGTGATTTGAAAACTATAAACATCCTCATTCAGGCGGATCGACCGCAGGGTTGATGTGACTTGTATAGGGTACTTGAGTTTTTATAATGTGAGGGGAAGGCACTTTCAATTAGAACACATGCATAATGTTATCATTGTTTTATTCTTCACCAAAACACCTGTGTCTTGTGTCTAAATTGTGAAAAATAAATGAACATGACCTGCCAGTGTGACGCACATTCGTATCCTATTGAATTTGATTGTATTCTACACACACTCGGTTATACGTGGCTCAACTTTCACTGTATATCTTTCTTAGTTATTCCAACAAAAAGAAAACATTTTGTTTTAACTGTAAGCTGACTTATTCAGATCTTTAAAAAAAGAAATAAGAGTTGCATGATGTTTTAAGTGCCCGGTCTCGTTGGAAGCTTTGAATGTTAAATATCATCAAATTAAGTTTGTTTCCATACCCTATATACACTGTTGCAGGTTGACGACTATTTCATTGTTGTCAAACTGTTGATCCAAGGCTTATTTCAAAACACTGCTAAAAAGGATATGAATTCAACAAACCTCAGACAAATGCAAATCGCTCGAGGCACTGTAATATGCTTATTATAAAAAAAAAAACTCAAACGGAGCGAGTTTTGCGTCGAACGGCAAGTTGTTCAAACTGATTGTCTAAACGAAAAGTTGCAATCCATGTATCAGTTGAGCATTTTGCTTCCTAATATCAGTATTTTACGAAATGTATTTTCTTTTACAGAAGCATTCTCCGCGTTTGTAAGTATACATAGGTCACCGTGCTACAAGGCGTTTGAAATGTTGGCTGATCTTTTTTGTTTGTTTGTTTGTTGTTGTTATTTTTTGCAGTAATCTTTATTTTTCCTGGGTGAATAAAAGAAAAAATGACACAAAAGAAAAATGACCTATTTAACAAATGTCTTTCTTTCGTACCTCTAATTTGATGTTGATGTAAAGCTTTGCAAATATCTAATTTTCCGATACCCAATGTATCAGGGTTGTTAGGGTACTTTTTTTTTTCATTATAATGTCATTAATCTACTGATAATGTCTGTAGCAGGGATCAAATATGAAATCTCCAGTTCAACTCCATCTTGTTTGCCCACGACATCGTCATGATGTTGAAAGATAGTGTCAGTGCATAAACAGCATTGCACCAGTGTAGCTTTAATTGAACTTTAAAAATACATGCACTGAAACAACGCTTACGACTTCCTTAAAGATGAGAAACGAAATTCGACTTTGAAATCCTGAATGCGATATTCAAAATGCTTGCTGGTTTTAATAAAAATGGACTAGATGCCACTTTATAGAGACACATTGGCGTCATTATATCTGAAGAATAAGTGCATTAGCCATTTATGAACTTCGCTGCCTTTTCGAAAGTATGTATAGATGAGTCAATTATGGGTCTCTTGTTCAAACCGTATCTTTCTTCTTCGCGTCGGCTCGCGTGCCTGTGATATTCTTCTAATTGGACAGACAGTCTCTGTACTTTGTCTGTAGTTTCGGCTGCCCGGGATGAATCGTGTAAGCACACTATAAGAGGAGACACGCAGTGGTGGGTCTCTATACAGTTTCTGAAACTTTGTTAACAACGAGAATCAGTCTTCCGCGAATGTTTCTCTTCGCAGAGTGAAAGATGAAAGAGGACCTTTATAAATGCCTCATGAATGGCGATATGGACAAATCTTTATCTCCGTGACTCATCACACGTAAAAAGGGAAACATAAATATCAACGCTGCTCTACCGTCGTCATTCTCTTGCGCGTTCGAAGGTTGATTTATTCCAAACTTTGAGCAACTAACTTTCGAGGTGTTTGTCTTGTCGTGTGCCCATTGTTTGCTTTGTACAAACAATCGCGCGCGGGCTTTCCAGCCCGAAGCCTCGGCGGACAAAAGCCTTTTTAAATTCACGCTCGTGGAACAGACGATAAAGAAAAGGAAATGAAACGAGGAAAGCTATACCAAATATAACAACAACAACGTTCACGGCTATCCTTTTTTTCCCCGCTGTTTCATATATGCTATTGGATGTAGATCGTTAAGATAGTCATAAATGCTATATAAGTAGATGCTTTTGTTCATTTTTCGGAATGGCGCGAATTTCTTGCTTACAGCAAAAGAAGGTTATTTCCTCAGACACGCTTAACAGTCAATGACGGTTTGCCGTAAATGCACTTTAAATATAATTTACCAGTATATATACCACCATCATTAAAACATAAATGTGTCATAAGACATGAAATGAGATAGCAATTTCATGGGAGGTGCGCCTGGTGAACATTTTTCACCTTTGTTGTTTGTCCCTTATATACGGAAATATTTAATGGATCTGTGTATGTTTTTGTGTGCATGCGTGTTTGAGTTATTGCCATTAAAAACTAAAAGAGTTAAGCAACGCCCACTCTACTGAGAACCCATATACACTCACATATACAGAAATTTGGGTGTATATATATATATATATATATATATATATATATATATATATATATATATAGTATACATATATATGCATACCCACAGAGATAGAAAGATAGATATAAAATGCCTTATAAAAAGTGTCCTATAAAATTATATACATTATATATGTATATATATCTATGTTTAATAATAATCACATTTCATTGCCTGTCATGATAGGCAGTTACTATGTCGTATGCTTTTACGTCAGACTTATAATTAACTGTATGAAAAGGTCTTTAAAGTTGCTGTGAATAGAAACATGACAACATGTGGACATACATATTATAGTACACCTCTTGTTCAATTTGCCTCTGTCTCAGAAAACAATAGAACTGGTCTTTTCTTTCTTTTTAGCACATTCTTATCAACTTCAAGTAACTAAAAAAAAAAAGAAGTTAGATGAAAGTTTGGATATAGCTTGCTGAAATCATTTTGATTGAGTCACTTGCTTTGGACTCTGTTATGTCTATATCAAAGTTTATTGGAATTTTTTGACTATGAGATTATCATTTATAAGTCAATCCAGTAAATTCATGTTGATATGATATGGTATAATATGATATATGATGTAATATTATATGATACAATATAATGTAATATAATATGATATAATATAACATAATACAATATAATATAATGTAATGTAATATAACAATAAAATATAATATAATATAATACAGCAGAATATAATATAATATAATATAATATAATATAATATAATATAATATAATATAATACAATATAATATGAATAGTGCATTTATCTTTTTCGTTTGTTTGTTTGTTCCCGTCAAAAATCTCATGTCGGAGTAATGATTTTCAAGATTTTGAATAATTTAACACCTACCTATTTACACGAAAATATATTTTATTCCCCCAAACCCTACCAATTTCGGCACAGTAGCCTCAGCCTTCCAAAACCTCGGACAAACTTTTGCAAACGTGCATTTTTCTACAGGGGAGCCAAACTAAATAACAGCCTTCCTCATGCCGTCCGTGACTGCAAGTCACTGAAGGATTTTAAACGGTCCCTTTCTGAATTGGTTTAATTTCATCTGTGTAAACTTATCTAGATATATATATATACTTTTGTCTGATACACAAGAAATTTATCTACACTTTTCAAGAAAGCGTATTTTGCCTTGGGATTTTGTATAATTATTGCATTATAAGTTTTCATGAGACTACAAAATGTATTATAATGTTGTATTTATATGATATGTAATCTTCTACTCTTTTTTTTTTCTTTTCCATACCTCTTTATAACTGGTCCCCATGGAAGACCAGCGGCACCAGAAAAGTGCAGCTGATTATGGGCTATCCAGCCGTTATCTTTCTATATAATCCTACTGTAAATTCTATTTCTTTCTTTCTTTTTTGTATATCGATGATGTGTCACACTATTCATTTGCTATGTATGTATGTTTCATTTTATGCATGATGTATCATTTTCCCTGTACCTTATATGTTGTCTTTTATATAGATCTGTATGTATGTTTATGACGGAAATAAAACAAACAAACAAACAAACATTTCCATCTGAGAGATGGCTGGATAGCCCATATTCAGCTACGTTAAGCTGGTCTTCCATGGGGTCCAGTTGGATGTGAGGTGGGACCACTTTACCGGGTTAAACACCCTGCTCTTTGCGATGAATGAATGAAGCGAGATCTTTAACGTGCGGGAGTTGTTACTCTCTCATACACGGGACCTCCATTTTATGTCCTATCCGAGTGACAGAGAGTTTTGCCTCTTGCTAGAGGAGACGGTATGCTTACACACAACATTGCTCAGTCCAGACTCGGGTTCGAACCCGAGCCGCGTGATCATGAGGCAGATGCGCTACCGACTGAGCCAACTTACCGCCCTTGAATACACTATTCTAGATTATATGCACGATAGATGCAAAATTAGCCCAATTGCAGTTTATTTCACTGAGGTGAACCACTTCGTTAAAATCACAAATCTTGTCATGAATACACTCTTTGTATAAGCATAATCACATATACATTTCTTATACACATATATAGATAAATTACATCAATAACTATCGCTTTCATGGGTGTGTGTTTGAATGTGCTTACCATTTTTATATACAGTGAATAACAATTGGATTTACATGCACTGAGTGGTCATAACCTCAATCCTATGACACCCAGACATCTTCAATCACATTAATAATCTACCATATCGAGTTTATTCAATCTCTTTAATCCCACGTCTTTCCTATCCAGCTCAAAGAGCCCCCTGATACGTTTCCCTCCCACTCCACAGAAACGTCTGTATAATTATGTTAGATTGGTGCTATTTATTGTCCAGAATAGATTCGGAACCGCAACTTTGTTCCCCTTTTCTAGAAAACTTCCGAGCGCAAGACAGGAATCACAGGCGTATCAAAAAGACCGAGCGTTTGTGATAGCGATCTTACGAAAACTCTGTTCGGCCGGATTGCAACAAAAACAGGTTTGAACAATGGCGCTTTCCTGAGACTGGAAAATAGTTATTTGTATCATGTGGAAACAAGGCGTGTAGCAAAACGACTTACCGAGGAGATTTATCACACATGCTGTTATTGTTACTTTTCTGCTACGTGGTAATGCAATCGGATTGTACCCCTAGTTCTGGCTCCTATAATAACTGTTACAGATTTTGGCGAGAAGTTTAAATACGAACTTGACATGTCTAATGCAGATTAGCAAAGCCTCGGGGACTCGGTCCACACGAAAACAAAATCGTTATAACAGCCGAAATCTTATCTAAGATTACGGTTTCATTCTATCAAGCCAAAACATCAATCAAAGACAAGAACTTACAGAATCTACAGTTTCTTTGTCGTGATGGTGTTAGCTTATATACATGTATGTATATTTTCTCTCTCTCTCTCTTTAAATTCTGATTTGCTGTAAATAGCAGTTGCGAAGTCTTTGCTTGAATGCAATTATCCAGCTTTTCAATTTCGGTCAAATTCGGTCAAATTTCGGTCAAAGGGTCTGGACAATTAACAATTTAGACTTAGAATACTGCTTAAATCTAATATGACATCTTATAAATACATACTATTCAAGCCACACAGTTGCTTATAAATATCCAATGTCCAATATTTTTTTTCTATTATCTTACAATTCTGACCTTAACTAAAGAGCTGCAAGTCCAAATTTTGATAGTGGTTTTCCTATTTTTTTCCTCTGGTTCCCTGCCATGTACTTCCTTACCTTCTTTGGAGTCTCTGTTTTTTGTTTGGTTTTTTTTTTTGTGTGTGTGTGTGTGTGTGTGTGTGTGTGTGTGTGTGTGTTTTGGGGGGAGGGAGGGGAGGAGATGGGGTTTGCAATATTACACTTGAAGACATTCACCTCAGGGTAAAAGTGACTCCAAGCGACAACCCCTTATGTCAGTCTGGAGTCGCGATGGTCCGAACAATTATATGAATCTTACCAATGCACGTATCGATGACATTCCTGAACAAAGTCATTTGCATTAGTCTCCACTATCACCAGAGTAAAGAAACAGTTCGCTTGCTTCTCGACTCCATCTCCCCAGACCCATGCACTGGCCAGTAAAATACAGAAGGAATCACATGATACGTCAGTAATACAAAGAAGTGTTCTCAATCATTTGCTTTGATAAAAACAAAGGTAAACAAATCACATAGAAATTTTTCATGATTTTCCACGCATACATAGAGTTTTTTTCTTTATATGTGCATCCATAGAGTTGACATTTTCATAATGATTTCATAACATTGAATATACTACCATCTTACATGGAAAACAGGTGGACGTGGGCGAGTTTGGGTGTCGATCCGTGTCTTAGTGTGTGTTGTGCATGCGTGCGTGTGGTTGGCAGACAAGACAAAAATGTCGGGAGGTTTATATAGTAACCATGGATACGAACATGATTTACATTTTCAATGATAAGACTTTTGATCAGTTAGGATGACTTTTGTTTACACCCTGCTGGGGACCGCATGGGGGAATTCCCTCCACCATCATTTTCAGCAGAATAAGATGGGGGGGGGGGGCGTTGTCTTCTAAATGTTGACTTACGTTTTGTCTCCCGTTGACGCACGTGTGAATGAAAGTCCTGAAGCATCATACAGAATCCCCTGCGTTCCGCAAATTGAGTCTGGAATCTAGTCTTTTGTCTTTCCTGCGCCGGAATAAGTGATTTGTGGCGACGTGAGACAGGGGATAAAAGAGGCATGAAAATGCTGGCATCCATAGCGGTACCCGTTGCTCTTGTTGATATTGTAGTTAGGACCTACAAGTCCTAGATATGGATGAGGTTCTCCGCGGCATTGTCACCTATATTAGGGTTGTATAAGGTCATTGGAGACAAAACGAAATGTACATCATATCCTTCTATAAATAGAAATCAACCTAATTCTAGCACGCTAAGAATTACTTTTGTTTCCCTAACAATTGCCTAATACATATAGAACGAGAGCAAACCTAGTTCGAAATTCCGTACCATGTTGCTTTCAACCTGACGTATCTGTATACGGTAAATGTGAAATGTATATCATTATTACTCCACGGGCCAAATGGCCAAAATATCGTGGGCATATCACAAGAAACCATTTTAATAAAATGTAAAATTGATATACACCTGCAAACATGAATTTAGAACGAGAATCGTATAGTGTGCCTTCAATTTTGACATTGCGCTATATTTTGGGGGCAAATATTTTGTTGTTTAGGGCCCCATCTTTTTTTCTCTCTCTCTCTTCTTTCTTTAAAACACAACAACCTACAAGTAATAGAAAAGAAATGTCTTTTGGTGGTTCTGTATGCTAGCACGAGCATGCGGCACTGGCAGTGGTATCAGTTTAAGTGGAAGTTGTAGCAATAAGTACATAATGCAGGGAGTAAGAATGGTAACGGAAGTAGTGCTCCTGCCTAGTGGTAAGAGTAGTGTATATGAAAGCAGTAACAAGTGCAACCCATGCATTTCCACGGCAGATACAGCTATCAACTCGCTATAACCATAAAAGTTTCCTACCACAGCTAGTTATGATCCTACATGGTTGTTGTTCATTTGTATTCTTGTTATTTTTTCTTTTCAGTTCAGTTCAGCTCAGTTCAATATATTTTCTGTATACATTTTTAGTACATTCATTATAACAGAATTTGACAAATCGTCGTAAATTTTATGAATTTTCCTTACGCATCAATTCACATTATGGAGTATAATTGTCATATAAAGCAAAACACAATCAATGAAGAGGAAAAATATAAAGCAATGTCAAAATTGAAGACACACTATACGATTCTTGTTCTTGTTGTCGAGCTAAATTCGTGTTTGCAGGTGTATATCAACGCATACATTTATTAAAATGGTTTCTTGTGATATACCCACGGTATTATAGCCAATTGGCCTTTAACCGTGGAGTAATACTGACATACATTTCACATTTAACGTATACAGATACGTCAGGTTGAAAGCAACATGGTACGGATAGGTTTGCTCTCGTTCTATATGTATTAGGCAGTTGTTCGGGAAACAAAAGTAATTCCCGGCGTGCTAGAATTGGGTTGATTTCTATTTATAGAAGGATGTGATGTTGTCACAAATGTACACACTAGTAGTTATGTACATGTATGGTGTACTGCATGCATGGTTGTTTTAATGTGTATGTACACAGGTGGACCAGATTAATGGAGAACATTCTATATGATACAGATATAGTACATACAGGCTGACCAGATCAGTGGAGAATTTTCTACATGGTATACAATGTAGCTACAGTACATGTATGCATGTGACAGGAAATACATTATAGCTCACTCAATCTAGAATGATTTAACCCATTCCAGAAAATTCTAGGAAGTGCTGGCTGAGTGAGGCACTGCCCTTGTAGCCCAATGTGATTGGTAGTTAATTTTGGCAATGATGTTATGCACATAGTTAGGCAGTGAGTCATCCAGGATTCCTGGAACTTGGACTTGCTAGAATATTCATGTGTGTAGCCCCAGGCTGGAGAAAATTACAGAATGTACTAGAAAGGGGTGAATGGATAGTATATAAGCCGGAGAAATTCTGAGGTAGGCAGAGTACCCAACACCTCTGCTCTGAGAGTTACGTCACTTCTGGCTCTGAAGCGACTTGTTATAGTCAGTCCTGTGTTACCTGCTGACCTGCAATACAAACTGTGTTTGTGGAGATAAGGCCTGGGAGACATTTTGCCTGCAGAGAATTAATTTGCCTACATTGGAGATGGACTCCATATTTTAGTGTCAACGGACATTATTACGGCAAAGCTGTGACGGGCTGGATTCCTGGCTGGACATTATAAAGTGAATCATCATTCAACGCCGCAACTGGACGTGGTCGTCATAACGTTTGGATTCTACACGTTTTGCTGTGGACATATATCGTGGAGTTTACCCCGGATCTATACCGTGGACTATCATAACCTGCGCCTTTGGAGTTACGTCGGAGGAATCATTCATCGGTGCGTCAAGGATCATTCATCGGTGCATCGAACATCGTATCTGAACATTTTCAAAGGATTACTAAACTGATAACAAAATATGTAAGTGATTCCATTACCGATTTGTAATTGTTTGTATTGATCATTATTGTACTGATGTGAAAACCGATTACGAGTCTGTACCCACAATATCACTGTTAATAAACCGCCTGAACATTAGTTGATTGTTTCTTTTGTGCGATCATTCTCAGAGTGATTTTGGTCGTAACAATGTACATTTCGTTTCGTCTCTAATTACCTTATACACCCTTAATATCGGTGACAATGCCACGGAGAACCTCATCCATACTTTGCCATACTTCTTTGTCTTGCAGTGGAGTATAAAGTGGCTCAAAGAAAGCACAGAACTGTAATGGAAGATCACTCTATATCTGGAAAATGAGAGAAAGAAATACCAACAATGAGGGAATATAGTGAAGTATGGCCTGACATAATGAAAGACGGGAACATGCATGAGTAGAGTAAAGGCCATTTAGCAGACACAATGAGAAAAGAAGACACGGTGTATATGCATTGCAGTGTGAGAGAGATTGGTTGAGCAAAGTTTGATAGCTTGTGAAGGGGCGGAAAAAAATAGGATCGAATGATTAACGGCGATTAACGATAATGGTCAAGGTCTCCTCTTTCTACCTCTATGAGATCAAATACATTCATACCGTTCCAATCACCATTTCTGTCCTACTGCTCACCGTGCGTTATTTTTTTTTCTTCGCTGTTTCCTCTTTTCCTTACAGAAAAAAAAAAGAGAGAAAATGCCAGGGCATAAAATGCTCCACGCTGGTGTCTAACCACCAACATATAGTGTATAATTCGAATATCTTCTGTGACACGCTGGTGTGTAAACCGATGTGGTATAAGGTGGATGGTGGGATGGGTGAGTGCATCTGAAAAGAGGCAGAGTGCAGCTAGGCGCCGGATGATGTTTGTTTTTTCGTCTGGTTACACCTTTCATTTCTACCAATCAAATCGAACTGACAAAGAGAAAATTAAGAGAGGAGGAATGTCCTTCCTCCCCCCCCCCCCAAAAAAAAAAAAAATATGCAGAAGTATTCAAATACAAAATGCAACATCGCGCTGTAGTTTTATTGAGGCAGTTAGCTTAAGAGCAAAAATGGAAAAAAAAAGTGAATCACAAAAATACCAATGAGGTGCTCAAGTTCAATCATCGAGTGAGAAACATGGTTTCATATTGCAAGGAAAGCTCTTCCTAAAGTCCTCTAGAACGCCTCTGCTATCTCGGTCCACCTTACCATTAATGAGTTTTAAGAAGATAATCATGCCTGCTACACCATATTGAATGAATATTGATAAATTGTAAAATTTTAGAGATGTCTTACCATTATTTTATTAATAATCTTTACTATTGCAATTATTATTATTATTATTATTATTATTATTATTATTATTATTATTATTATTATTATTTTATCATTATTATTATTATATTATCATTATTACTATTATTATCTTCATCACTATCATCATTGCTATCATTAACAATATTTTATCACAACTTCATCATAAATGCATGTGCATGTATGTACGCAAGTGTATTAAACAAGAAAGAGGGAAAATGAGTTTGTTTATAAATAGATAAATATTTATAAATTCATATATAAGACAGGGCCCAGTACAACTTCTTTGATTCTTTTTTTTTTCGCCAGAATGTTTTTTTTTGTGTTGTATTTTCCTCTTAATCTAGAACTGAACTGAACTGAACTGAACTAGGCACAATTACCCCCCATCACACAAAACATTCAAAATGTAAACACAGGTGCATCATGTCAATATCAAGTGACGTGTCAAAACACCCCCAACGACTTTTATTAGCAATAAATCTAAAAGCAAGTTGTTGGGTTTTTTTTCAGGGAATGTTAGGTTTTGTGCATTGCTCAATGTTACAGATAGTTGATTTATTGATTGGCATGCTTTACCATTGTACTGGGACAAGTCAGGTACAAGAGCATTATTCGCAATCAAGTCGCGCATGACTTAACTTCGCAACCTGAAACCAAAAGACCTAGATCTGTAGGGGGGGGGGGGGTAATTTCCAAATGAAAACAAAAAGTATAATGATAATAAGAAAAAAATAAGATCAAACTATTGTTGGAATGAAAAGTCACGTGGTTGCTAATCGTTCACAAAGATAATTCAGTAGACAGTATAAGCAGTATAGGATAACACTGAAGCTCGAAGGTCACACAAACCTTCTGTGTATGATTTGTCACTGGTGGATGATCTCCTTTCGAGATTGGTGGAAACTAACCAACCAAAAAAACCACATGGCTTTTGCAACTTCGATTATGTTTGCTCATGAGCACGGCGATTAGAGCATACAAGTCAGTATTGTATCATGGTGGTATCTATTTATATTGTTCGTTCTGAAAGGCATTGACTTCACTTGTTCATGCCCGTTTGTCATAACAGTTTAAAGGCAAAATATTACTATGAAACAGCAAAGATTTCCTAAAAGGGCAGGCACCTTTGAAAGCTGTTAATGATAACAAATGTTGCTCTCTCAAATAGTGTACTGGCATGGGGGCAAGTATTCAATGATAAATCTGTTTATATTTGTGTTCATTGATATATGATAGTTATTTTTTAGGAGCACTGTTCAGGGTATAAGGAAGTTTTTCCAATAATATGAGGGACAGTTAAGATCCAGACAAAGAAACCGAGATCTTCAGATAATAAGATAACCAATTAGATTGTCACTGCTTGGTACTAGTTATGTATACTGTATATTGACTTCTGATGTTAAGGAATAAGATCCCGTGATATATCTATTCGTCATAATATACTGTTAACAATTCGAGTACGTAAAATATACACGTAGTTATATATATATATATATATATATATATATATATATATATATATATATTATATATATACATACATATGTGTGTGTGTGTGTGTGCGTGTGTGGAGAGAGAGAGAGAAGAATGAATCACAACTAAAAATGTAGACACCAATGGTCATAAACATACTAGTAGTATAATCAAATTAAATGTGTACGTTTATCTTATTAAATGCATATACGTTAGTATGTACAAACCTGCTCTAAAATGTGACCTTACTTGATTTAATTGCGATCTAATCATTGATCTACAGTAAACAGAACTTTGCTTACTCAATGCAGTCATTCCCATATATGAGGAACTATTATTTGGGTACTAGGTCAACAAAGTTCACATTTAAACTGCATTTTACTAAAACACCTTAACAAGTGAGATGTATAAGGGGGCTCGCTTTTAAACATCATTGCATGTACAAAGATCTCCTTACTCGATCAAGCATTTTTAATCTTCATTTTTTTTTGTGTGTGTGATAAAAATCAAGTCAAGGTTGTTTCGCATCCCTCAAAATGCATGAAATACTACCTATTTATAAACGCGGTGTGCATTCATGTGATTTTATGTCAACAATACCCTTTTGAACACTTGTTTCAGTGGCGATACCCATTACCTTAGTAACGAGACTTTGTTTATGTGTGGGTGTGAGCATGTAGAGGCGTGTGTATGTGTGTGTGTGTGTGTGTGTGTGTGTGTGTGTGTGTGTGTGTGCGTGTGTTGTGTGTATGTGTGTGTGTGTGCGTGTGTGGGTGTGTATGTGAGTGTGTGTGTGTGTGTGTGTGTGTGTGCGTGTCTGTGTATGTCTTTGTGTGTGAGTCCAGGGAGGTGGTTCGCGTGAGACTGTGCATGAGTTGGTACAGGCAAGGAGGTTCAGTAATAGGCGCACGAAAACTGCATTAATATATTTATTGAAAGAACAAAGTGTGCTACAGCCGTCACGTATCACAGGTCCGCACCCATCCATTGGCGTACCTCTTGTGGCGTTTAGTCCGCCCGACCACCAGCACAGTGTGCTCCACAAACTTGATCTCTACACTCATAGTAAGTTCATGACACATACTGTATATGCATTACGGTCTGCCGGGCCAGACAACAATTCATACATCAAACAATCTCACATGCGCACGCGAGTTATCGCCAGAATTCTACGATAGGAAACTATAATTCACACTCCCTACTCTGGATAAAGAAAGAAAACGAAAAGAGAGAAAGAGAAAGAGAGAACCAGAGGGAAAGAAAAAAAAATATAATCGCTCTCCAGCTAATCCAGCCCTCAGGATGTTTTCCCAAGTCAAAAATGGACGTGGAAAAAAAAAAACCCCTCTTCCCCCGTTCTTTCTTTCCTGCTTCTATCCATTATTTGCCTGTCGCCTGTCACGGGTTCACCAATTCACTTGACTCGCCTCACATTTCTTACAGACGATCTCAGTTTAACTAGCTCGATCCCACTCACGATTAAAGCCACTGTTTACCGTTGGGAGCAGTGATGTAAACCTGTTTGGGTTATCACGCCCTATTTTGATGCATATACTAATTATGTATAGTTTTGTTGTATACCACAAAACATCCTAACATGCAAACATTTCGCAATAAAGCCGCAAATATAAAGATATATCACTAATTGCTTCAAGAAACCATAACTGAGACGATTTGGTCTAGAAACGACTTCGATAAAACTATTGTTCACACTTTGTATAAATACTTAACATTGATTATACTGATTAACATTTTACATTGTTTCTATTCCTTACTCACTTCTTAGAATTATTTTAAAGCACTTCAGCATTTTTTCATCTGTAACTGTTAATGTGGCTTTAACTATAGAAAAATAAAAGATGTGGAATTGAGGGGATCCAATCTAAACTGTCCAGGGAGTCTAAATAATACATCTTCTTCTGGAACATGATTATGTCAAACCAATCCATGAATATCTGTCATGAAAGACTTAACAACTGGATGGATGAATCGTTGTTGATGCAACTTTAGTCTTTCCTCTGACACTTTATCAGTGCTTCCGTGCGTACAAATTCTCTCCTCTCTTTTGCTCAAAGTGAAAACAAACGACATTGCATGGTCCGGAGTGTAGACGTGTTTACATTCTTTTTCATATTATCACAAAGGGAGGTAAATATAGGTGACACAACAACATGTCAGGCATTATTTTCTGACAACGAACAAATCACCACCACAAGACTTAAGTAACAACAAAACTTTTTTTTTTACTCCCCTCGCATCAAGCGCCATCGTTCCTAGTCTCGATCCATCCTCTGCTCCAACGTGGGCCGAACAGGCCACACCCACTTTGCTCAAATGCATATTCATGACAATGTATTCTGAGAAGATCATATCACTCTTCCTTTCTCTTGTAACATCCTCGTAGTCAGCACTATAAAGTTTGTCTTCCTAATGACAATCCACGTTTTTATTCGCATCTGCATGTAGTTTATCATTATTCTTTTATACTCTTACAATCATATATATATATATATATATATATATATATATATATATATATATATATATATATATATATATATATATAGAAAATAATAGAAGTGTAGAAAATTTATATTATGAAAAAGTAGAGTGGTAATGCATTTTGACAGTCCAACAGTGCTATTTATTCAGACCAAATTTTCGACGATGCATTCGTCTTCCTCAAGACGAAGAAAGACGAATGTATCGTCGAAAATTTGGTCTGAATAAATAGCACAGTTGGACTGTCAAAATGCATTACCACTCTACTTTTTTCATAATATAAATTTTATATATATATATATATATATATATATATATATATAATTCTTACAATTATTTTATACTCTTCTCAGCTTACTTTGCTTTGCTTATGAGACTTTATTCACTGTTACCAAAGAAAGTCAAATGTCTATGTGCTTTTCGAAAAATGAAAAAAAAAATTGAATTAAAATCATAATATGTCCGGATTTTACTAATTGATATGATTTCTGGATTTTTCAAACAAGCGTGATGATGTTCATGTTATGATAAATGGGGAAAAGTAAAATGACACAAAATATAATCCTACGTAGGTGTGACATCATCGATCAATATTGTTGTTTTAATACATGTTATTTTATAATCTAGACAAAGGAAGAGGGGTATCGTAACTTATTAAGTCACAAACAACGCACACGTAGACACACACACACACACACACACACACACACATACACATACACACACACACACAAACACCACGTCATACAACACACGTTAAAATAATGAGAAAGAAAAGGCAACAGAACATATCTCTATACTTGTCTATTTTTCTTGCCGCATTTCCTTAATGACATTGCATGATATCTTTTTGTATGTTCTATTACATTCCCTCAAGGAATCAGCGAAATGGCTGCTGACCAACATTCAGGTTTTCTTCTCTTGTTTTCTCCTCCACAAACAGTAACCATAGGAAACATGTCCTTGTTACCCAGTAGGCCCACATTTATCATACATCAAGCGGAGAGAGAGAGAGTTTGTGTAAAACATTTGCATGGGACTGAGTGGAAGATCGACAGAACAGCGAAAACAGAGCGACTTTACGCCAACACAGTCAGAACTTTCGGCTGTATATTTTGGTGATTGTATATACCGTCTCGGCAAAGAAGTGACTTAATCTCATCAGTTGAGAAGTTCACTCACGCCTGACACAGTTAAAGTCTGTTCTTCATTCCTTGTGCTCTATATTCTCTCCCTCTCCCTCTCCCTTCCTCTTTCACTCCTTCTCTCTCTCTCTCTCTCTCTCTTTTCTCCTTCAGTCCGTCTTTCTTTCTCATTCTTTCATTCTTTGTGTTCTTGGCTGGTACACGCAGTATACACTGACTCGCAAAATTCACAAATGAGCACATACGTAATACTCTATTACTATCCTATCAGTCGTGTTCTCTCTTTACTCTTTCTTCCTGTCTGCCTCTCTGTCTCTCTTTCTCTTGACCTCCTTCTGTCTATCTCTGTCTTTCTTCTTGTTCTCTCTCCCCTTTTCCCCCGTTGTTTCCATCCCCATATCTTTCTTTCCTCTCCATAAGCCGTCTGTTGTTACGAACGCCACCAATTTGTTTTCCTGATGGGGTTTTGTGCCAACGCATTTAAAGCGCGTGCTATTGGGTGTCACCTTTTCAAAATACGCGCATTTAGCGGGTGAAAGAAAATCTCTGCGCCGGTAGCTATCGGCCGTTTCTTTATGCCCGTGCCTCCTCCAGCGAACAAAACTTCACGAACTCACTTTATTCGTTATGCGTTCAAATAGCCATGAAACAAAGCGTATCATAAATACCAGACTCAGTTAAATTTCAAAATGTCATATAGCAGATTTCTAAGGTGATGTATATTTCAGTTTATAATATATTATGTTCTACGTTTTTCCATCGTCGATTCCCATCTTTTTCTTGTATTCTCTTTCTGTTCTGTCCTGAGCTGGGAGCTGGGATACTTTCGTTATAAAACAGATGAAACTTCCGAATAAAAATAGAGAGAAAAGCAGTCATATTCCTAGTTACTTCTCTTAAGAAGAGATTCGTTCTTCTGTACACATTTCCTCATTATCTCTCCTTTTCCTCCCTCGCATGCTTTCTATCATCTCGGATGTTTCTTCCCCCTCTTTACAAATCAACGGCCTTTTTAACGGATATTATGAAACATTCATATAAATACCATACAAAGCGTCTGCACTTGTCATTTACTGTTTTGTATTACGAAACGAAAAGAAAAAATAGAAAACTGACAACAACAAAAAGAATTGCCCTTTGATAACCCCTCTCCTTTACCCATTAATAGCCCTCCACGACGCATCTTTATTGACTTCGGAAATGTCTTGCCTGCGGTTTCGTGAAAAATCCATCTTTGCAAAGCTTGCTCCCATTTAACCCTCTTGAATACCATCCCTCCCCACCCCTCCCCACCCTCCACACACACCTTCTCCTCTTCGTTTATTCGCACGTGTGTCGAACGACCACCATCACAACTTTCTTTAACATTTTCCCTCTTTGCGCATCAGGTCTGCCGTCGATCCTCTCTTTGACCGTTTGATTTCCACTCACAACAAAGCATTCATATCAATTTAAGGGGCATCTAATTACCTTTTTCAACCCTCCGGCGGAGAGTCTTTAACTCATCGCAGTTCAACACGTGCCCTAAATTTGGCGATCATTATTTCCGACAATGTCACTGACAAGGCTATCTTGTATAGTTTTGCCAATAATTTACTTGACTCTTCACCACATATACAAGTGCTTTGGCATTGTACGTAAATGGTCATTACAAGCAACAAAACGTGCTGGTAATGCGATCAGGAAGATGCGAGAAACGCGCTCATCTCATAAATAAGTAAAATGCACTTTCAAGATTGATTCAGAGGGGTCATTTTTTCCAAACTCTTCACCGCTATCTAGCCTCCACCCTCCGGCCTTCTTCAAACGAGGGAATATTACGTTGTTTGGTGACAATGACGCTAAGATGGGCTTGTTTACCTTAGGTCATGACATGGGTTCACACAATCTCCTCATTGTTTGTTCCGTGATATGATAGTCAAGGCTGTAACAAAAACGGAGATAGAACTGCGTGAATAACAAAATGGTTGCAACGAAATGTACAAACTACAACATGATAGATATAGTAGACAGAAAGATAGACACAGTGAGAAAGGAAGGAATAGAAGAAGAAAAGAAGAAACTAAAAAAAAACAGAACTAAAAATCGAAGGAAAGAAAAATAGTAGCGAAACAGTGAAGGAAAATACGTAATAAAACAGTGAAGAAACAGGGAAATTTGTCGAACAAAGAATGAGTATCATGGTTATAATTTTCTTTCTTTTTTAACTGCCTGTGATTGATTTGTTACAGTAAGGATAATTGAAAGAAAGTCAACAGAATTAAAAAGCCAAAGGTCGACTAAAAGATATGGTAACCGGGTGACAGATTAGGCACTCAAGAGAAATAGAGATATTTTTCACTTCATCTCTTTCCTCCTCAACGAACCTAGAAAACTTTGTTTTTAAATGCCATAATGATTTAACAACTACCTTTGTTACCCCTTCAATTCGATGGCACAAAATCAACCAATCTTGATTCAGCATGTGATTAAAGCTTGTTTTTAGTCGTGTTCAAATATGAATATTGTCTGTAACTATAATGTGATTCGCTCGAGTCCAGACTATTGTGATTGGGCGTGGTCACATCATATGCTAGACTTCGGCGACAGCCGCATGGAAGGCATGATTTCCTGTAGGTGGTATCTCAAGGGTTTCGTCTACTTGTTCTCCAGAAGCAAACCTTATCATGGGACGATACCGAAACTTTGTGGTTCCATTCAACATTGTTTTTCAAACATTCCACCAGTACATTTTGAAGAATCAGAGAAGCTTAGGAATATCAGATTCGTGGTCTTTGGCATTTTTTTTTTCACCATCGTGATCTATCACGATTCATCTTTTAAAAAAATATATCGCTTTTGATCTGTTATACTTTTGGGAAATATCAGCAACCAAATAATGGATTATTAGCTTGAATCTTATCTCGATAATATGATTTAAAGATTTTTTCCGGTCGGACTACTGCAAATTATAGAACTTTCAAGTGTTTGAGTTTGTTTGTATTTTTGTACTTGAGTATTTGAGGTTGATTTGTAGTATAGGTTGCTTCATTGTTTGTACTTTGTTTTGATGTTCATGACATTCCTATCTGTATATAAATGTGAGCAGGGCATCTTGGTAGAGCTGTTAACCAACGGAAAGGACTACCCTGCTAAAAGAATATTGAAATAAATAAATAGATAAATAAATAAATAAAAGTGTTCTGCAACAAACAAACGAAAAATGCTTTAACGAACGACTTAATGGATGTGTTTTCAATGCTCTTTGTTGATGCCTGAAAGATGATGATAGAAATTTTCCTTTCCGACACATCTGATATTCCACTTTGCTCCAATTTGTCTTGCCCTCCGCAAAACCCTTTAATATTTAATGATCGATGATGTAGATGATGGTTAGATCATGTCGTTTTGAAGCAGTGAGATTATGATGAGTGCTAATAATGTCATTACCAATTTAACTACTGCTACTACTACGACTACCATGAGGATTGTCATCAGCACCACTTTTGTCACCATCATCGACAATATTATTATCACCATGCACGTTGTTATGGTAATCGTGGTCATTTTCGTCGTCGTTATTCTTCTCTCTATAGAGAGGTGCCCGCACCTCGTCAGGGGCCCGAATACCGTCACCCCGCTTAAAATTGTTTTAAGCGCACTAAACAAAAATTTAAGCCCGGGACTATGTTCACTACGCTTGAAACATGACAGGGCTACCACAACCAAGCAAATTGTGGTGAAAACCGAACAGTTTTTCGCGAAAATCTGAAATTTTATGAGGAATACGTGTTTTAAGTATCATACGGTCACCCGCACGCATCTTTTACGTGTATGTCTATGGGAGCATCACGGTCACCCGCACACGTCTTTTACGTGCTTTGTCTATGGGAGCGCCGGTGGCGAGTTGCAGGTCCCTTCCTTAGCGCACAACTATTCCGAATCGTTCGCGTTTGGCGACGATAGCTGCAAATTTTCGATATCGATCAGTGAACTTGTGATTCCATTAGAATCTTCAGCATTTTCCCTGTATGTGAGTGGGATTTCATAGAATTTCAGCGACGAAATGTGATTCAAATATGCGCAAAGATTAACTATGACTAGGTGCGGGTCACCCAAGAATACTCTTTTCTCTGATCTATTGACAGAGTGCGGATTTGAAGATAAAGCCAGACAGCAGTTATCCACGCGCGCGCGCACACACACACACACACACACACACACACACAAACGCACAACAATAACACACAAATACACTAATACACACATAAAGGCATTCGCCGATTCACACACGCGCAGAGTGATTGTAATCCGCACGCCAGTGAAAGATGTGTAACAACGACATAGATACAGATATGTGTGCATGTTTGTTTGTTTGTTTGTTTTTTTCCACCAGTGGCATCATTTCCAGTGCCATTGATCCAAGCACTTTGCCACCAACGGCAAACACGGCTTTTCGATTAGATACGGAGAGTTCTCGCAAGGTCCCCATCTTACCAAGTTCAGTTATCTCATGTAGACCGGAGAGGGCGTACATCAACCTCACGGAATAGCCAAGAACTGCATGGTCACCCAAACAATGGACGTTTATTCAGTGACGATGAAAACAGCAACATCAAACTTGAACAGCATCAAATAAAAAAAAAAAACAACAACAACGACAAAAACAAAGCAAAATAAAAACTTAGGAGCATTACATGCAAGAATGGCTTTTACGTAACAGCAAGTGGTCCTACTCATGCAACAATTTCATACAAGTCTCGAGATGAGAGGAGCAAATTATGATGTAAGAAGATACAGATAAGAGTTGAGCAAAATTCATCAGAACTAAATTCATCTGCGTGGTATCCACAAAACTGTATACGTTTAGAGACCTTCTCCCATAAACTATGTTGATTCACTGAATTTGGCTTTGAGCGTTAGATGAAATCAAAGTAAACGTTAAATCCGACAAACACGAACAGTCTCTCTTTTCATCACCTTCAACTACAGCTTTTCTTCAATAGAAACATAGATGACGTGTGCCTGCCAATGGGGAAAAATGCTGATTGCCCTTATTATTTTAATTCGTTCATGAAAATTAAATCATATTATGTCGACATTCTGCTTTATGTAAGTACATAAATCAAAAGATTAGATGCATTTTCTTCACTGATATACGTACAAAGCAGTTAATCTTTGGGTAGAACACTGATCTCTATAATGTAACTACACTGTATATCTACAGTAGTTCAAAGAGATCAGCGGTGTTGAGCGGAACGCATCAGTTTTCTAAGATCAGACATAGATGGCGCTATGTATTTTCCTCATGGGCAAGGTATGATCTTACATTACAAGCTGCACGCTATGGCGACTTGAGTATGTCTGGAGGCAAGATCTCTACACAAACGGACATGCATTCTTCAGCAGCGGAAACGGCTATTCTGGCAGTTGCCTGGACTGCCAATGTTTCGTTGTCAAAGCAGTATTGCTATGATATTACAACTAATTCTGATTATTAAAAAAATATGCTAGAAATGCACAAACTGGGAAAATCTATCATGATGATTTACGGCAAGACGAGGAATTATCATTTCTTCATAATTAAAGATAGCAAGATAATATGGTAGTGATTAGTAAAATGCCTCACGCGTCTTAAGCAATTAAGTAATTTGGTTTTAAAACAAGAAACTTGTTGCAGTTCACCTCATGACATTTTGAACCTATAAACCCTTTCAAAGAAAACAAGATGAAGCAAAGTGTTTCTTTATTTCATTGAGATTGACTTGCTGTATTCGAGTAAAATCGTCTTCTACTTACTCCATCCTAGATTTAGGTAAAATATCAGTATCACCATCTTTGTTCGATCTTCATGTTACCTAATTCATCTCAACACATGGTGTAGTCATGCATGATCTCACATATAGATTTCATTTTGTTTGAGTTCCTCACGATATCCGGCTAAATAGGTCTTCTGCCATGATGTCTACAGACGGAGATAACAAAATACAATGTCATCTCAACGGTAAGATGAAACACAAAGATATTCGGTACAACAAAATAGGCAACTCACAAAAAAGAAAAGAAACAAAAACCCCTTCTAAAACATCTGAATAGCTGAATGGTCATGATGTACAAGAACAATGGATACAGTCAAAATAAAACACTGCTCGCTCTGTTACTGAGAAAATAACTTTTCCAGGATGACCATGTGTTTCACAACAATAATGTCTAGTTTCTACACATAAGAAGGGTCAGAGTTGTAGGTATGCATATTTGATTTACGAAAGAAAATATGCTTCCTCTCTGTAAAATTGACTCTGATAATAATGCAGCCACTTGAAAAGGGAAAACTAATCGTAAAGAAAATAATTGATTAAAAGAATTCTTGAAAGATCTCATTATAATGTTTGAGTTCAAGGTTGGGATGACTTTTTGTCTAAACGACGGAATAATTGCAAGATTTGTTGACCATCTGCTCCTGAATGAATAGCATCAATGACACTCTTCCTTCGACTCTCCTGGTTCTGGCCTGCCTGCATGAGTCGATTGAACGCTCGGAATTTCGACATCAGGGCCGACTGCCGATTGTCGTCGATCACTTTCATGGGATCGACGTCGTTCTCCTCCTGCATGGCTTTCAGATCTCGTTCTCGGGTCAAATGCGAGGCAGCCAGGGATCGCTGGAGCTGCTGCAGGTCGTTGCCGAGTGTCGGCGGTTTATCGAGAACCACCGCGTCCTGCTTCCACTGGTTCGATATCTTCGATTTCACGTTTTTCAAGTCGATCGCTGGTTTGATCGGTACCACGTCCTCTTCATCCGAGTCGGAGTCCTGTACTTCTACGCTCTTCTTGATATCGATCTTCCTCGATATCGACTCGGCCGGTGCTTTGATCTTAAGTCGCGATCCCAGGGTTGACTTCTTTTCGATGGTCATACTCTTCTGCTGGCGAATTGAGAGCATGGAAATGGCGCGAAAACTAAATCGTCTCCTAAGACTCGATCGTCTTTGAGCAGGAGACGTCGGTCCATCATCGCTACCGATACTGGACGATACTGATGATCGCCTGTTGTTTTGTTCCTTCTTGCTTTTTACTCCTTCTTCTGTACTCTTTCCAGATTTTAGGTTTTCCAACGGTTTCCCGCCAAGGAGTGCTGTGACGGAGCACGCCAGCAGACGATCTCTTTTTTTCTTCAGTTCAAGCTCTTCTCCGGAAAGTACCTTTTTGCGAATGTCGGGAATTACGTTCGGGGACTTAAGGCGTGGCGTACCTCCGACTTGTTTAGGTTCAGGCATGGGAGGGGTCGCCCTAGTAGGTACTGGTTCAGGCGACGGGCTGACCGGGGCCTCTGTTACGAACGTTCCCCCTGATTCCGTTTCTTTTCTCGCAAGTCTGGCCATGAGTTTTCCCACTGACATATTTCGCAAAGAACCAGAGCCACTGGACTGTAAAATAGGTTCTAATACTTCAGATTCTTGGGACTCGGCTGTAGCGATACGAACTGTCTTCCGAGGTTTGTCAGCGTGTCTGTCGCACACTTCAACTTCAGATTTCAAGGCAGGTTTCAGCCTGTCTGTCTGTGTTCTTGCCAAGAGAGGGCGCTCAACGTCACTGTCTTTGTGCTCGGTCTCCTGATTCTCTGTCATAGTTTTGCTTTCGTTGGGCACCGCTGTATCCCTGCTGTCGCCATTGTTACAATTCTGCACCGCGTCTATGGGTGTTGTTGACAACCTCATCCAACTATTTCTCTTTGCCAAACTTTGTTGCTGAGTTTTACCAGTCGAACGCTCGAATGACGCATGTGTTCCAGTTCTCACTTCGTCACCACTCGAATCAGCCTGTTTTGTGTCTTGTTCAGTCTCCCTCTCTTCTGTCAGTGGCTCCAAGGCTTTTAGATGTGGGGAAATATCTGCAGGCCGAACTCGACTAAGACTCGTTATGGTGGATGAGCGTCTTCTGAATATTGTGACTTTGCCTTTGTCCTCGCGTCGTTCGGTTTCCGCATCATTACTGTGAGATTCAAAACTGTTCGGGTGATGGCGTTTCCCGAGCGCGCGCGTCCTGCGAATGCCATTGCATCTCATTCGAGCTGCCTCGCTTGTCGGGGCCGAAGAAGCGCGATGTGCCAAGCGCCCTCTTTCGATCGTGCTGCCCCCAAGTTTTGACGACGCTGCTCTTCCAGAGTTCTCCGCTGATGGCAGTCGTCGCTCTCCCGCCGACATGCCATTGTCGTCGTCCCCATCGCCAAACCAATCCGCGGAACATCGCCCGCTACTTCTCCTCGTCGTCTTCAGTTCGTTCTTGAGATCCCGAATCTCCTTGTTGATTTCGAAGAAGGTGTGCCCGAGGTGGCGTTCGAGTTGCTTCAGCTGGTAGGCGAGTTTTGTGTCCTCTCGTTTGTTCTTAACTCGAGCCGTGAAGAAGATTAGACTTGATAGAGCGTCTCCTTTCGATTTCTTCATGATTCCTATCACAGACTGCACAAGCTGAGGTCTTCCTGAGCGTTTTGTCCATTAACTTTTAGAAGTCGCCCAACCTGGATTTGAAGAAGAAAGAAATGGATGCTATGTCAGTATGTAATAGAAGCCGACAAAAAAAAAAAAAAAAAACACGAAAAAGATGCAATTTTGAGATAGGGACTAGGTCTTTCACTGTGGGAATGGTTTATGATAATTGTCAGCGTGACATTATTCCCAGCGCCGCGTAGAGTGACATACATATATATGTCAAAATTACTTCCAGGTGTACTGTAATCTGTGAACAATTTCACAAGCATTGCCTATCAGGCAAAGGGTGATTCCCTTCATAATAATCTATGAATTACTTTGTGGGATCATTTTGGTATTTTGTATTACACGCTCTCTTTAGTAATATTTTGCGATATCTTTCTGTCATCTCTGCAATTTTTATTAATTGTGTTTCTAGAGAAATATATACAAATGACAAACAATGCCTCAAAGCAGCTATGTCTTCAAGTGTCGGGGATTAGACATTATACCAACGAGATATAATATCACTTTGAGTTGTCTTTGGAACAGGATTGTGTAAATATGAAAGAAAGAGAATACTAAGCAGAGGGGTGAAGGTTGAGGTGTGAATTTTCTTCAATTTTTCTCCCTCTAAAACTTGGACTACGTAACATAATAATGTCGGAATTTCGGAGCTTGGGTATTTGTTCCAAGTTCATCGTGTTACAGCCGGCAATAAGGGATAGCCTGGTGGTAGTGTCGCTGTCCGGAAAGCAGTACTGTAGATGACAGGTTCGAGTCCCGCACATGGTCCCTTTCCGACATGTTTGTTAAATTATAGATCAGCAGATGTGAGCTTACAAATTTCATTTGTAGAGGGAGACAAATTGAAGAAAATTCACACCTCAGGGTTGACAATGTTTATGCTTTTCAAGAGGTGTTCTTTTAAAAGTTTGCAATAACCATTTCATAACAGTCTTAACAAATTTTACTGTTGTTACAGTAGAAGAGAAGTGGAAAATGACACATTCATCGGGAAAAAACCTGAACATGGACAAAATACTCCACGCATTTCGGTAAAAAAAAAAAAATCTAAAGATCTGAACGGATTCATGTCTCCCCTATACGAGTACAAGTAATCATTTGCGCACTCGGAAAGTACAGTAAGTATTGTTTGAAGTTAGTCCGAAGAATTTACAATTTAACCATCACTAAATGAATGAATAAATAAATAGATAACTCTTATGACAGATGAACTTCTTTAAACATTTCGTACTCTTTTTTTTTTTTTTTTTTTACAACCGAACAAAATTTGGTGGGCCAAAACCTGAAATACATATATACATGGACAAAATACTCCACGCATTTCGGGGAAAAAAAAAATCCAAAGATCTGAACGGATTCATGTCTCCCCTACGAGTACTAGTAATCCTTTGCGCACTCGGAAAGTACAGTAAGTATTGTTTGAAGTTAGTCCAAAGAATTTACAATTTAACCATCACTAAAGAAATGAATAAATAAATAGATAACTCTTATGACAGATGAACCTCTTTAAACATTTCGGGTTTTTTTTTTTTACAACCGAACAAAATTTGGTGGGCCCATGTCGCATAATACATCCTCTAATGCTTATCTACTGCTCAATTCATTCGTAGCGTTTTCATATCTATTTACATTCTGGTTTTACAACTTCGTAGTCTCAAACAAGTCATTTCTTCGTAGACTCAAACAAGTCATTTCTTGAATGTAGTGTAACATGTCTTGAATTCTTTTAAGAACAAATTAAAATTCTTTCTATTGAAATCTTATGATATACAACCAAATTAGGTTCGGTTTCATTGTCTCAATCAAGTCATCTTTTTTACAAGTATTAAGATATCACACAGAAATCATCTTTTAAAGAAAATAATCTGATTAACATAAGTTTTCCACAGGTATTTCTTTTATTGTGCCAGAAAACAGTGAGTCTATTCTCTTTCTCTTTTTTATATCCGTTCCTATGCATTCATACCGGTATATGCACCCAATCAATCGCAATATCAAACCAAGGAGCGTTTTATCGTTTTATCATTGCATTTACATCATGAAGTACAGTATGCTTGTGTCCACGATGGCGTGTGTTGTACCATAGTCTCATTTCTCCTTTTTTCTTCTTTTTCCTTTTTTTCTTTCTTTTTTCCTTCCTAAGTTAATTTCATGTCAGTTGACATTGGTTTCTTTGATTTTGTGTACGTATTTCCGAGGGTCCCATACCCTACAAGCTTTGCTTTTTAGTGGGACCCTCCATTTCCATTCTAATCTTTGTATTATGTATATGTTTATACCTTAGAAAGGAATTTCTGTTGTTACTCGTGACCACTTGTACGTTTTCTTTGAAATTGTTACAAATATGTTCTGTAAATGTATTGTATATGATTTTTCCTGTTTATTCAATGGAAATGGAAGTAAAATTGAAATTGAAATTGAAATTGAAATGTCAAAGTTTTTGCTTCACAATTTCTCGTGGTATAGAAAATAACCCGAAGTCATTTCATATATCAGAAGGTGATATTTTTCTACATCATCACATAAGTGTAAGAAATGTAATTCTTTTTAATGTGCTCATATCCTTTTTTACTCTTAAATTTAACAATTAACATCGATTTAATACTAAATTAATGTTATCATAGATCACATCTCGTAATTAAAATGTTTAATCTCTGACAATTATGGACACGGCTGCTTTGGGGCTTTGTTTGTCATTCGTATATTATATTTCTCTAGAAACACAAATATAGGAATACAATACATTAATCTAATACTAACTGGCTATCGGGCAGATCAAGTACCAACACAGTCCAACTTCTTATAAATGTGAGTGTTTACTATTAAAAGAAAAAAAAAAATAACATTATCGATGCAAGTGTGCAAGGAAATATTTTTATCAGGATATCAGGTTATAATATCATAAGTCTTATATACTTTTTATATCAATGTAGGCCTATATCAAATTGTCGTATATGCACATGAAATCACTATCTTTGCACTAAAGAAAATATATTCTGACGCAAATCATATTCCACATTAATCATCTACAGAATTACAACATTTGAACGATAACTAAAACCACATTTGCCTCTCTTCTAGTTCTCTCTCCTTCTCACTCTCTCCCTCCCTCTCTATCTATCTATCTATCTATCTATCTATCTATCTATCTATCTATCTATCTATGTATCTATCTGTATCTATCTATCTATCTATCTATCTATCTATCTATCTATCTATCTATCTATCTATCTATCTATCTATCTATCTATCTATCTTTCTATATCTTTCTCTTACTCGTTCTCTTTTTATCACTCATTACGCTCACTTTTCAAGTTCGCCACGTCATATTTACCTCAGATGTGCTTCAGTATTGTAACGTATTATTTCTCTTCGACACGCCATTTCCAAAGTCTCGATTTTGCAGTCATCTCGGCTAGACAGTGAGTCGCACACATCCTGATGGCTAGATTATCGCAGATGATATACCTCATATAAAAATCTCAGGCATCTTGAAGAGTTTGTAAACTTTTTTCATGCCATGCTGAATATGTTCCGTCACATGATTATCAAAATAACATTTTTTTTTTTCAGGAATGAAGATTTAAACTGTTCTAACGTCATTTACTGTATTCAAGGGCCACGAGACCATCATATTAATGAGGGCATGAGTCTATTGTCCAAAGTCTAGGATAAATCATTGCTATAGACAAACCCAATCATCCCGTAAAATTCGCTGCAGCGATAACTGTATCCGACATTTGTAATCCCATCATGTATCTTCCAGAAAACCGCCGCCGAAGAGCTCCTGTATGCTAGAAGATTCAAGAGCTTCCTGATTAAGAGTGTAGAAACACTTGTCCTCTTCCGTCCGATTATGATAGAAAGGGGAGCCGTTACATCTCAGCAACTTTTGATACTTTGGTTGTATCTTGGAGCGCAGACGGACAGATAGTGACGCACCATCGCTAGATAAAAACGTTTGCCGTTGCTGTGTGCACTGCGATCATTCCGTGCACCGTCACTCTGAAAGCTCAAATGGCTTTTGTAACAAGATCACCGGAGCGATTTTTCTCCCACACTTTCTGTTTGACTTGCGTCTTTGACTTGCGACGTGTTGAAATGGACGCTTTACTTTATCCTTTGTTCCGCTCCATCAGCCGTGTAAACACGGTCCATGCGAATACAAACACAACATGGAGAGCTGAGCATTGACACCAAGGATGTTTCGAAATGAATCAATACACCCGAAGTGATATCCAGACTTGACGACTTTCTCTGCTCCTCTCCGGACCATCATCACTAAATTGCCACAGACATTCTACACAAATAGGTTGCTGATTGTATTGGTAGGGTTAAATCAGCTTATGGATCGACCTAACACACGCAAACACACACACACACACACACACACACACACGCATGCACAAAAAAAAGATAGCTACAGAAATAAAATTGAATAAAGTGACTGGAAAGGGGGTTTATTGAAATGATAATTTTTTCATTTAACATTTAAAGTTGAGAGAACAGCAAAAGAATTCGACATTACCCTTCATATTGAGATATGTGTCAGCGTGCTTGTGGAAAAAGTCGGTCATAATATTCGGGTATACACTATCATTAGGAATGTTCTTGTCGTTATTTCTCAATTTTCCTGAGGATTTTGATGATGATGACCTAAACAGACGATAATTTCGTCTTTAAGTAAGACACTCCCTTCTATCATTCTGTTCAATATATCAAAGATTTAAGCTTAGAGAGCATCATGCAATTAACACACGCATTTAAGTACTAAAACAAAATTAAACACGATTTACCCTTTTGAACTATCAGCAACATCATTAATCTGTCGCAAGCATCACTAATTTTGGTCATTTTTTGAAAACATTGTTTAGCAACTTCACATGAACTTATCACCCGGTCTTTCATCATTTCATTATCTATCTGAATGATCTTGGAGCGAAAGTGCCCACGTACCCTGGTCCTTTTCACATGTTAACGTCGAGTTAGGTCAGAGTTCGCGTATGGGTGTTACCAGCGTGGCTCGATCACTAAGTCCTAAATGATCAAATAAAGAAAGAGAGAGAGAGAGGGAGGGAGGGAGTGATTTTTGGAGAGTAACTTGTGTAACCAATCACAGCTCTGAAAAGCTATCTACTGTGGATATGACGTCAGGGTCACCTTGCCTACGCTTGCCTTATTTCTCAGTATCGAGTCCAACTTGTATAGGTGTATCATGGCCGCACTTCAGTTTGCCTTCCTCGTTCTTAGTCCAAGTGATATTTAGAGTGGTTATACCCCAATGAAGTTGTCATAAACTCAAAACGACAAGATTGAAGTCCCACGATGAAATTAAGAAATTTATGAGCTTCGAAATATACACATAAACAAACAAACCAGAGAGACAAAACAAACAAAACAAAAAGTCAACACAAATGGAGTCGTGCAGGACTCGGTAATCATCAAAGTATTACGATAAATCGTATATCTATTGCTACTTTCCCGGTGGCGTTTATTCATTTTGTTCTCTATGAGCCTGTATACGAATCTATATCTTTACGTGTTTGAGCATATTATCCCAGCGTGTGTGTTGAGTTAATTTTACTTCAGCATAAATTCATACATTATTATATGTTTATTCTATCATATAATATAACTAATTCAAAAAACAGTATAAAAATGGGTTTAGTGACAACTTAACGCCCTTATCATTCTCAGCCGACAGTATCATAACAAGGAAAGAAAGAGATCATATTCCTACAATACCATATTGACAAGAAAAGCGCAAGTTCATGTAGCGATTATGCCAATGTTCTGAGGAATTATTTTATAGAAAAAGAACTGCAACAATAATGTTGTTGGGAGACAAAATCGTGTTTGTTGTTTGAACCTGTCCACGCCTCTCATCACCAGGCTTAAAGATGTCATCAATATACTGAGTACAATGTCTTCGAAGAGCGTCAATAGAACAGATCAACAGACAGCATGAAAGATAAATAGTCTGATAGACTATCAATAGTCTATAGAGACATATCTACACTTTCTTTAAGCTTTGGAAAAGCTGCTCCGGTCATTACCAACTGGATAGTGTTATAGACTAAGAGACCGGAGCCCGAATGGTCTGCCAGATCGTAGAAGGAATAATTATGGCGATGCCATATGGGCGAACGTCAGATAGTAGACCAAGTAGGGAAGAGTATAAAGAGTATAACCGCTACAAGTCTTTGGCGACTTTTACCATACATGACTTTAAAGTTACTATAAATTATGGGAAAAAAATAACGCTTGGAAAACGATCACCCGTCTTTGATGTTTCCATGGTGATAAACAAAGATGCATCCCGCATATCAAACAACAATTTACGTAAAACCGAATGACTTTTCAATTACCAAATCCAAACCTCGCCAATGTATACAACTAGTCAATTTAGTACAAGATTGGAAGACAGACGATTATGTTTGTGTTTTAACTGCTCTTCTGAAAAAAAAAATGTACGTGTTTGTACCTTCACCATACCTCAAACCATGAACAGACTTTCAGCTTTCTATTCTTTGAAAAGAATGGAGCCCATCATGCAACGAACGGAACATGGTCCTTGAACGATAGACTTACAGTAATTGGTTGTAGTCTGTGGTTTATTCAAAGATAATGATATTTAACCCCCCCCCCCCTCAAAAAAAAAAAAATGTAGGTCCTATACTGTTTACATGCATATCATCATCATATGAATCTTTACAAAACAGAAGAAATCCATGTAAGACACATAACACGGCAATCACCCACAAGTTCTGAAAAATCGATATAAAGCTAAAGAAAGTTCAATAACAATCAACCTTGAACCATTCAAACATCTTGTTCTCGACTCCCAGTGTATAATTGTTTTCGATGTCACACCATTACGTAATACCAATTCTTCTATCGATCGATAGGATGGGAACGATTTAGACGGTCGATATAGCGTACGTACCTATACTGTTAACGGAAACGGCGAAATTTTGGTTCCAGAGTGAAGTTCTAAAAAGGGCAGATACGTGTTCATAAACAGAAGATAAATAAGAATAAGAGAAAAAGACAAACTAAATAATTTCATGTTCCAAGAGACAAAGAGACAGAGAGAGAGAGAGACAAAATGGCAGGGAGAATGGAGAAAGAAAGGTTGTTGAGTTTTCATTCAATTTAATTTAATTTGATTCAATTTAATTTAATTTCATTTCATTTCATTTCATCTCATTTCACTTTATTTCATTTCCAACAAAGTGTAAATACAGCATGATATTTGCTGATACATGGTTAAATGTCTGCATATTTTAACCAATATTTTCTGGAAGTGTTTTCATTTCGTATGCTCGGATGGTTATTTTCTGTTTCATTCTTATTCTAATGGCATATAAATGCACTCGGTAAACATTTTGTACATAAAGCTGTACTATAGTGTAACTTTACATGTATATCCACACCAGGGTTCCTAATTGAGAGATACAGGGGTCTACGTTTAACAAGCAGTGCTTCTTAGTATTCCCCTCCACATTGTTGTGATTATATATAAAAAAAGTCACGATATTTTGTTTATAATGTACTCTGTTATGATATGATATTCACTATGTGGAACATGAATAAATTTAATTTCAATTTCATTTTAAACAAAATCTAATATGCTCGTTTATCATGATAAGGGAAAATACAGTGTAATGAAATAGAATCATATTATGTGTTTTATTAGTGGATTTCCATCTTTTTTTTTTAATTCTTAACCACACAACAGCTCTTTTTTGTCACATCTCGAAGAAGCCCTATGAAAGCACGTTCACCAGTGCTATATACCAATATGATCGTGATTTGAGGGAAGATTTTATTCCGATGAGTAAGATTACCTTTAAGGAAACAGGCACGACGAACTCAGCAGTTTGGAAGAGTAAACGCAGAATCAGAAGAAAAAAATATTGTGATCTTGTAAGTTGATAAGTCAAACAGAAATACAAGGGTTTCCCACGAAAATCCAAATGATTGTGGGCACTGCTTGCCTCGTACATGTCATTCATGTTTTATTCATGTCTTGCCACGTCATCCATGTCACTTCTTCAGAAATAAGCATTTCCTCAATGACTATGTTCAGGGCATGACGAGGACAAGGGCGAGGACTGAATGGTATTCTTTCTTGTCTCGCGTGAGTGCTCAAAAAATCTGAGCTCTGAATGCCCAACGTTTGAGAGAGATGTTGACTGTTCGTCGCCAGAAGTGGCAGCAGACAGTCTTGAGTCTGGCTACCTATTGGTCTGTTAATGACAACGCGCATTGGGATGCGCGCCAAAGGCTGTATTGCACACATGCCAAATGCAGGCTAAAATTTGAACCAAGATTATTCATTTGAGTTTCAGGGTATCAAGCTCAGTCTATACAACCTCCGGATTGTCTCATAGTACACCTACCTGATGATTCTGGAATATATCATTGGTTGAGCGTGATACCAGTGATCTCATGCTTTATTTGCTCAAGATGTATTCACTTCAAGGCATGGGATAGTATTGGTTGAGGTGAGGATTTAGCTTTTAACTTTTTGTGAGATACTAAGAAAACAATTTATGAAATGTCAAAGAGCATACAATTCTAAGAGGAATTCAACGCTTATTTAGTGAAAATCGGTTTTAAAATGGGGGAGATGTCCAAAAACAAGGTAAAACAAAGCGATCCTAATAAAAGGTAGGTCCCACCCTTTCTTAGCCATTCCAAAACCAAATTTCATCAAATAGAATTTGAATTCCTAGAATTATATGCTCTTTCATATTTCGTAAGAAGTTTCTCATTATCTAAAAAAAAAAATAAAAAAAATCATTAAAAAAAAAGTCCGAAACCTGAAGCCCCATCTCAACCGAAACTCTATCATCCCTTTAAACGGACCGATAGAAATATGGCAATATGGCTGGCGCAAGCCGAAAATGATTCCCCTCACCCCCCCCCCCCCCCCCTGTATAATCCATTATGACGAATGTGCTAGCTTTTGCAGGAAGGAATCGTCCAGTTTTTGTATTCTGAATTTTAGATAGTGTGATGCTAAAATGACAAGCCGGCACACGCGCCGGCACGACTTTCATGAAATCTACAGTGGCGGATCCAGATTAGGGCCGTGACCCCCCCCCCCCTTTCATTTTTGTTAAAACAAAAAAAAAATAAAAGTTAAAAAATGGGGGGAGGGCCCCTTTAATTTTGCAGAGGCATCCCTCCCTTACGGAATTCCTGGAACCGCCCCTGAATTTATGGGTGCTGTTCGTTATTCCGAAGGTTCGTTATTCCGAAGGTTCGTTGATCCGAAACACGCAAATTCCCTATACCTAGTGGTTCGTTAATCCGAAAATGAAAAAGGGTTCGTTAATCCGAACATTTATGGCATTATTCCGAAGGTTCGTTATTCCGAAGGTTCGTTGATCCGAAAATAAAATAGGGTTCGCTATTCCGAAGGCTCGTTAATCCGAAAATGACCTAGGGTTCGTTATTCCGAAGGTTCGTTAATCCGAAAATGAAATATGGTTCGTTATTCCGAAGGTTCGTTAATCCGAAAATGAAATAAGGCTCGCTATTTCGAAGGTTCGTTATTCCGAAGGTTCGCTGATCCGAAAATAAAATAGGGTCCAATATTCCGAAGGTTCGTTAATCCGAAAATATGATAAGGTTCGTTATTCCTAAGGTTCGTTGATCCGAAAATGAAATAGAGTCCGTTATTCCGAAGGTTCGTTAATCCGAAAACGAAAGAAGGCTCGTTAATCCGAAAATGAAATGAGGTTCGTAATTCCGAAAATGAGATAAACTCACTGTAATGACAAAATGCGTCGTAATTAAATGATACACGTGTATATTTTCAGGTAAAGCACGTCGTATTGCGTGCCAACATCTATACGTATATGTTTGTTTGGTTTTTTTTTTTTATCCAATGACGGGGCGTGTTTTGTTTTTGTAAGGTGCTTGCAGTTAGTCTCCTTTTTTATTTTGTGTCTGTGTGTATGTGTTTTGGGGTGTCTATCGATCGTCTGTGGGTATTAGTGTCTTATAAACATGGGCGTAAATCCCGGGGGGGATGGGGGGGATATATCCCCCCCTGAAATGGAGGAGGGGGGAATGGCCTGTACAATCATCCCCCCTGAATTTTGAAGAAAAAAAAATGGAGGAAGCAGAAATGTGATTGTATCAATTTTGGCATATTGCATGACGTTTGTACGCCGGCCTTCAGACAGATAACAGAGCTGAACAGTATTCTATCTTGTAGGAAATCGAATGTATAATTTTCTCAAGCGCTCGCTCGCTTCGCTCGCTCGCGGACATGGACATACACTGTAAGGTATGGCTCAGACGTTGACAACGTCAAATAGTGTAGGCCTACATGTAAACATGCTAAGACGAGAGTAACTTGGGACCATCTGCAAAATATGTACGAAAACAAACAAACAAACAATAACAAAACTATATTGCCATAATTGAACCCCCTCCATTTCCTGAATCATTCATGAGGAACGACAGTGACTGATAATTCAGTCAAGATACATCTATGGGTATACCCAGGGAAGATCAGGGGCGTCGAAAATATCTCGGGGGGGGGGGGGGCAAAGGGCATTTGCCCCGCCCCTACGAAAGTGTTTAGGCAGGCAAATCATTTATCCCCCAAGCAATTTCCGAGATGAGGACAAATTTCGAACTTTCTTAATGGAATTATTGTCCAAATACCGCCAGAACTATGCACCAAATCGTTGAATTGCAATCATAAACATGCAAAAGCTCCGCTATACTGGATCCCTTTCGATAAGTACGCTGTTGTGATTGACGTATATTTCCCTAATTTGTCAAAGAGTGTGCAGCATATCTTTCACTTAACAAAAGCTCCATCATATGCAGAGGCGTCGATGGGGGGGGGGATGGTTCCCCCATAAAAGTGGGACAAACCAAATCGCAAAAATATAGCTAAAAACGGCAGTTTTTGGGGTGTAAAATGTCAAAATTTTAAAGCTCGCTCGCTCCGCTCGCTCGCATTTAAGCGCTAAGCCATTCCCCTGATGTTGCTACCAGTGATTGACAGCAGTTGCGCAAGGTGGCCCCCCCCCCCCCAATCTCCAAAGCAAAAAATATAGCTACAAATGGCAGTTTTGGGGACTGTAAGATGTCAAAATTTTTCAAGCTCGCTCGCTTCGCACACTCGCATTTAATCATTATGCCATTCTCATGATGTTGCTGCCATAAATTGCCAGCAGTTTTCGCCCGGTGCTCCCCCTTAATTTCCAAAGCTGAAAATAAAGCTACAAACGGCAGTTTTGGGACTGTAGTAAGTCGAAATTTTGAAGCTCGCTCGCTCCGCTCGCTCGGATTTAATCATTATGCCATTCTCCTGATGTTGCTGCAAGTTATTGCCAGCAATTTTCGCCCGGTGTGCCTCCCCTTAATTTCCAAAGCGAAAAAATACAGCTACAAACGACATTTTCTTGGATTGCAAAATGTCAAAATTTTAAGGCTCGCTTGCTCCGCTCGCTCGCATTTAATCGCTATGGCATTCTCCTGATGTTGCTGCCAGTGATTGACAACAGTTGCGTCCCCTTTAATTTCCAAAGCGAAAAATATAGCTACAAATGGCAGTTTTGGGGACTGTAAGTTGTCAAAATTTTCAAGCTCGCTCGCTTCGCACACTCGCATTTAATCATTATGCCATTCTCATGATGTTGCTGCCAGTAATTGCCAGCAGTTTTCGCCCGGTGCTCCCCCCTTAATCTCCACAGCGAAAAACATAGCTACAAACGGCAGTTTTGGGACTGTAAGATGTCAAAATTTTGAAGCTCGCTTCACTCACTCGCATTTAATCATTATGCCATTCTCCTGATGTTGCTGCCAGTTATTGCCAGCAGTTTTCGCCCGGTGCTCCCCCCCCCCCCTTAATTTCCAAAGCGAAAAATATAGCTACAAACGGCAGTTTTGGGACTGTAATAAGTCAAAATTTTGAAGCTCGCTCGCTTCGCTCGCTCGCATTTAATCTTTATGCCATTCTCCTGATGTTGCTGCCAGTTATCGCCAGCAGTTTTCGTCCGGTGCCCCCCCCCTTAATAATCCAAAGCGAAAAATATAGCTACAAACGGCAGTTTTGGGACTGTAATAAGTCAAAATTTTGAAGCTCGCTCGCTTCGCTCGCTCATTCTCCTGATGAAGCTGCCAGTAATTGCCAGCAGTTTTCGCCCGGTGCTCCCCCTTAATTTCCAAAGCGAAAAAATACAGCCACAAACGACAGTTTGGGGGACTGTAAAATGTCAAAAATTTTCAAGCTCACTCGCTTCGCTCGCTCGCATTTAATCGTTATGCCATTCTCCTGATGTTGCTGCCAGTACGAACTGCCAGCAGTTGCGCCCTGTGCGCCCCCTTAATTTCCAAAGCGAAAAAATACAGCCCAAAACGGCATTTTTTTTTACTGTAAAATGCCAAAATTTTCAAGCTCGCTCGCATTTTATTGTTATGCAATTCTCTTGATGTTGCTGTCAGTAATTGCCAGCAGTTTCACCCGGTGCCCCCCCCCCCCTTAATTTCCAAAGCTAGAAATAAAGCTACAAACGGCAGTTTTGGGACTGTAATAAGTCAAAATTTTGAAGCTCGCTCGCTCCGCTCACTCGCTCAATCATTATGCCATTCTCCTGATGTTGTTGCCAGTAGTTGCCAACAGTTTTCGCCCGGTGTGCCTCCCCTTAATTTCCAAAGCGAAAAAATGCAGCTACAAACGACATTTTCTGGGATTGCAAAATGTCAAAATTTTAAGGCTCGCTTGCTCCGCTCGCTCGCATTTAATCGCTATGGCATTCTCCTGATGTTGCTGCCAGTGATTGACAGCAGTTGTGCCCGGTGCGTCCCCTTTAATTTCCAAAGCGAAAAATATAACTACAAATGGCAGTTTTGGGGACTGTAAGATGTCAAAATTTTCAAGCTCGCTCGCTTCGCACACTCGCATTTTATCATTATGCCATTCTCATGATGTTGCTGCCAGTAATTGCCACCAGTTTTCGCCCGGTGCTCCCCCTTAATTTCGAAAGCTAAAAATAAAGCGACAAACGGCAGTTTTGGGACTGTAAAATGTCAAAATTTTCAAGCTCACTCGCTTCGCTCGATCGCATTTAATCGTTATGCCATTCTCCTGATGTTGCTGCCAGTACGAACTGCCAGCAGTTGCGCCCTGTGCGCCCCCCTTAATTTCCAAAGCGAAAAAATACAGCCCAAAACGGCAGTTTTTTTTTTTTTTTTTTTTTACTGTAAAATGTCAAAATTTTCAAGCTCGCTCGCTTCGCTCGCTCGCATTTAATTGTTATGCCATTCTCTTGATGTTGCTGTCAGTAATTGCCGGCAGTTTCACCCGGTGCCCCCCCCCCCTTAATTTCCAAAGCGGACAAAATACAGTCACAAACTGCAGTTTTGGGACTGTAAAATGTCAAAATTTTCAAGCTCGCTTGTAACAGTTTGTCAGAAATATATCACTCTCCTCCCACTTTATATTTCATTCAAAAGAGTGAGACATCCGATCCCTGTAAAGTGTGTGTGTGTGTGTGGGGGGGGGGGGGGAGGTTACCAAGCTTCTCTCACCCCCGTCCCCCTCAAGGCTGGGCCGGTTCGGTTATGGGCTTGTAATCGTGGTGATGGTGACTATCGCCAATCATCCCCCCCACTCCTCAGTATGGATTTACGCCGTTGCTTATAAAGAGATTTATTTCATACAGGCGAGGTATTCTAAAGGGATAGTATAGTTTTGGTTGAGATGGGAGATTAAAATTTTAACTTTTTGCAAGATAGTTAGAAATCACCTGTGAAATTTAAAATGATACAATTTTAGAATAAATTCAAAGTGTATTGTAATAAAAACGCTTTAAATGGCCGAGATATCCAAAAACATAGTATAACATCGGGCCAAACTAAAGGTGGGTCCAACGATTTATTAGGATCCCTTTGTTTTGAATATCTCAGCCACTTCAAAACCATTTTTCATCGAATAAACTTTGAATTCCTCGTAGAATTACGTGTTCTTTCATATTTTTTAAGAAGTTTCTCATTATCTCACAAAAAAGTTGGAAACCTGACGCCCCTTCTCAACCAATACTATACCATCCCTTTAATTTTGAATGCCTTCCCTTTATTTTAAGATGGTGACCGCGGTCCCCCTCCTTCCCCCCCCCCCCCCCAAAAAAAAAAAATATATATGTTTAAAGAAAGTGAAATGCATGCAAACTGACAACTCGGGGTTTTTTTTCCACTTCTAACAATGGGTACCGTAACTTGAATATCCAAACAGTACACCTAAATATGTGTCGAAAATCGGGTTTTACACAAAACAAAAGTTGCAGTTTCTTTTGATAATACGTAATACAACTAGTGTCATGGCAAAGGCTATCATAATGGAGTGTAAAACCCAATTTACTTAACTTCACGAGAGCTAGAAATAATGCAAAGCACTGGCTTACATTTTGTCAGTTACCTAACGACACGAATTCCATGTGTTACCATGTCACACAAAAAAGTGGAGAACTGCATTCAACTTCTCATTGAATTCATGCAAAAATAATTTCTAACCTAGCGACTGATCGGTAGGACATGTTCGATTACATTCCACTCTTCACAGTGAAGCTTATTAAAAGAGATGTTACATTTTGAAATCTGCTTGTTGAATATATTTAATTGTTTAAAATCTTTTATTCTTAAGTCCAAGCACGTGTGATTTTTTTTTTTCCTGCTTGAGACATGTTAGAGTCGCAGAATATGGTAATTATTTCTAATAATGAATGTATTACCCTGACACTGACGAAGAAATGAAGGAGTGGGAGGGGGCAAACTCATCCTCCGGAGGAGAAAATACCTTTACTTAGTAGTTAGTATACATATACTAATGAAATTATAAATTACGACGGCATTCTATACGTCGCCGATAAAAGTTTATATGGAATTGCGTGTGTTTGTGTGTGCCTGTTTACATGTGTGCGTTCGTATGTGTTTATGTGTCCAAAGAGAGTATGAGTATGCTGGCATCCCCTTTTCAAAGTGAACATGCCTCTCCTGAATTGTTATGATGATGATGAATTTTAGACTACCGATAAACGTGAGGCTATAAGGCAACGATAATGGGGGTGAGAGCCGATAAAATGGGCAGTTAAACAGTAATTTCAAAGGTTCTTTGTACTTGACCTCAATACACACGCTCATACATAATTATGCGCACACGTATCAGCGAACGCAAAAGACATTAATTGCAACACCATATTCTGTCATAACAAGAATTTTACTCTATTATCGGAATATTAAGAGCCTTATTTCATTTTCGGATTAACGAACCTTCGGAATAACGAACCTTATTTTATTTTCGGATCAACGAGCCTTCGGAATAACGAGCCTTATATCATTTTCGGATTAACGAACCTTCGGAATAACGAACCTCATTTCATTTTCGGATCAACGAACCTTCGGAATAACGAACCTCATAACATTTTCGGATTAAAGAACCTTCGGAATAACGAATCTCATTTCATTTTCGGATTAACGAACCTTCGGAATAACGAATCTTCGGAATAACGAACCTTCGGAATAACGAACCTTATTTTATTTTCGGATCAACGAGCCTTCGGAATAACGAGCCTTATATCATTTTCGGATTAACGAACCTTCGGAATAACGAACCTCATTTCATTTTCGGATCAACGAACCTTCGGAATAACGAACCTCATAACATTTTCGGATTAAAGAACCTTCGGAATAACGAATCTCATTTCATTTTCGGATTAACGAACCTTCGGAATAACGAATCTTCGGAATAACGAACCTTCGGAATAAAAAAAACCTTCGGAATAACGAGCTGTAACCGTATTCATATACCTGATAGACCTTCATCGCAAAGAGCAGTGTGCTTAACCCGGTGAAGTGGTCCCACCTCACATCCAACTGGACCCCATGGATGACCAGCTTAGCATAGCTGAATATGGGATATCCAGCCATCTTCTCAGATGGAAATGAACAAACAAACAAACAAACAAACCTGCTTATTTTATATTTGCTAGGGAAATTGCAACGTCGAATCATGGAATACCTAGATAAAGCGTTAAAAGAATGTTTCTGTAAAAAATCATTATTCTTGATTATGCCGAATTTCTGATGAATTGTTACAGCTTCAATATGGATGTGATAGGTGTTTGAATACGTAGTACTTGTCTATTTCTATGTTTTTTCTGTAGCAGTATCATGATGCTACACAAGGAAGTTTAGTTTTGTTTGTTTTTTCTGCTTGTTCCGTCCCTGCTTTTGTTCTTGTCCTTGTCATAGTCCTTTTTTATTTTCTGTTTGTTTCGCCTGACGTCAGGATATCAAAATTTTGATAAATGGAGTCCTTGACTGATCATGAGATGCCCTCATCTTCATAGAGTAATTCACAAAATTTACTACCTAAGCTTTTCTTGTGAATTCCTCTTTTCGGGGAGTTACAAAATAAGATTGTATTGCCTACTTCATGTAGTTGTTTACTTATCTAAAAGCCAAAGTTGATATGATTATAATATTGTATCCATGTTTTGTTGAAAGTTATGTGATTCAAAATTCCTTTAAATATTAGGTACTAATGTAAGCGTTATTTATTATTGCTTTGTGTTACTTTACATGGAAATAAAATCATTTGAATTGAAAGGAATCATAGTGCATTCATTTGAAACAGATTTACGTACATCAATCATAATCCCTGATAAGCTTTGACTAAGCTTTTATTGAAGGTAAGTTAAGTTACGTTAAGTTAAGATATGTATATATATTTATATATGTATACAATATATCCTTCTCTCTCTCTCTCTCTCTCTCTCTCTCTCTCTCTCTCTCTCCTTATATATTATACAAGGAGAGAGAGAGAGGGAGGGAGACTGTTGAGTATAAGAAAAAAATCACTTTCCTTTATCTGTCATGTTTGATTTCATTCACCAAGCGTTACTGTACATAAGTACCGCGAAGACTTTGCAACTCAAATGATTTGTTATCATTTGCCCCACCCACTTCTGCCTCTAACGATCCATAAGATGTAGAAACAGCCGACAATCATGGCATTCTTGATCAAGGGGGAGAGGGTGATTGGCGTGTTGGCACGGAGACGATGGCGCCGAGAATACCCTACTTGATATGCATGGGGCGGTGCGGGCAATGCCTCCCTGGGTGGAGTTTACCCGGGACTGGGCGTGGGCGCGGCGCGGGCAGCGGATCGAAGAGGAAAGCACCCGTTGCTCGTTGGAGAAGCCTACTGCGCCGGTAAGCGTTAGCACTGGCGCGGGAAAACAAAAGCAATTCATTGGGAAAAGAGAGAGAAAAAAGTGTAATAGATGAGTGAGACGGATTCGGAGAATGAGCGAGGGAGAGAGAGGGGGATAGATATACCGAGAGGGAAAGATAAAGGAAGTATATAGGAGGGGAGGGAGATGGGAAGATGGAGAGGAGGAAGAGAAGAAGAAGGGATATGAAAGTTAGTGGTCGAGGTGGTCGTCTGCGTTCGGGTTCAGGCGGGCCACGAGGGCAGCCAGGAGTGGTCAAAAAGCGAGGATGATTGAAATGAAAAATACTTCCAATATAAGTATGAAACCACAGGAGGTAGATATAGATGGCGACGGTGTCAATGTGTATGACGTCTGAGCGGCAAATGTATTAAAAAACAAAATCAATCGATGAAGGGTAGCGACTTTCATGGTTGCGTGGACACATGAAGAAGCGATACATGGTTTTTGAGGTTAGGGCTGGATTTACGAGGTGAAGCGATAGGATCGACATTACTTGTGGTATGTGTGAGCTGATGAATATACACTTCCCTAGACAATTTCCAAGACACATGGTTCAAGATTGAACACAGGGAAATCAAGACTTAGCTAATAAAAGTCAACAGTATTTATGATTGAAAATTGCATAATCTGCAGAGTGCTATTGCATTACAGTTCATCATTTTCGTAGCTGTTCATTACCAATATCTGAACCGCCATTATATCCTATTTCACCGGGACTACGATTCCGCCACGTGCACGACTCACATCGAAAACTCAAAAACCACCACCATAGAGACTGTCACCCTCTGCGTAAAGAAGTCGCATCTTAAGAAGTTACTTGGTGTAGAAAAAAAAATCATCAATGCATACAAATCAATATTGACAAAAATTATTGAATTGACAATTTAGATCTGTTCATCCATTCATAGTTTGTTAAAATGTCAATCAACACATTCGCAAAATTCTTATAGAACAAAAAGAAAGACCCTTTCCTTTTCAACAACCAAATATGCTATTCATAGTCCATCGAAGGGGGCAAAGAATACGAAATTATTATTTCAAAGCGATAGTTTCACAAGCAGTTGATAATCATCTAACACTACTTTCAGTTTGAATTTTCCTTTAATTTCGTGCCCGGATTAAGTATAACCAGAATTCCTGAGGAACAGAGATATTGGTGGAAACTCGAGGTTTCATAGACTCTTATCATTGGACTTATTTATCAGAACTATTATTGAATCGGCCCTCATATGCAAGGTCAGATGTTAACGATGATTACTGATGCCTCCAAGAGATTGTTATGGATAAGTTTACTGCAAAATGAAAATTGGATTTCATAATGAATGTAGGTGAAAAAATGAACGCGTGCACATGAGTGCACGAATAATTATGTGCATGCGTGTGTGCATGTGTGCGTGCGTGTGCGTGTAGGGTTTGTGCCAGCATGTGACGTGATAAGCTGAGCAAAAGATTGTCTCAATCTGTATAAAATACTCCTAGGATACAATTTGTCTGAACTTCCAAAGTACCACAATATACACGCGTATCCTCTTCACTTAACTTCGCTTTATCTTTGTCTTCCTCTCTTTTTTCTTTCTCTTTCTTTCTTCTGTCTTTCCCCCTTTCTCTCTATCTCTCTCCCGCTATCTTCATCTACTCCTAAACTCTCTATTTCACTATCCTCCTTGAGAAAGTATACACAGTAGGAATTGTTTTGATATGGTCACAAACTGACGGCAGACAACAGGAAATGAACGGAACTACTTGGATATTCATTGAGAAAACAGTGTTTCTCACATAGCGGGGTGTATCGTGAACTAGCTGTTGTCATGGTAATTAGTGAACCTGAAAAGAAACAACCCCTGTAGATTACGAGGGTCCTGAACTACGTTCAGAGGGAACAAAGTTAAGCGGAAAAAATAAAACCAATGAAAAAACAAAAGGAGCGCAACCAAGGGGTGGTTAAGCATTTCAGAAAAGTCCCTCGATTGGAGGAAGAAAAACTCCAAAGGGAGAGACAGGAGAAATATTGCGTCTCAGCCGCTGGTTTAACAGCGCCAATTGTTTCTTGTTTTCGGGAGGAAGTACGCCTGCGCTTGTATTGTCGGAGGAATCGATCTGCTAGTTTCCTGCTCCAGCGAGGCGCTGGGAGCAACCACGCAGCGATCTCCCCTCGGCCCGCCCGCTCCAGCGAGAGATGCATTCGCACCCGGGCGTGGCAAAAAACAAAAAAGACGAAAGAATTAGAAGGGTAGAAAAAAAAATGGGGAGAGGGCTAAAAAATCTCAGCATCAAGGGACGATTTGTTAATTCTGAAGTGTACTTTTCACCGCTTCATTAATCTAGAAGAAAGAAAACACAGGCCAGAGATAATTGTCTGCGGCTTAGCGAGATATGTTTTTGTCAACTTTTATTATCACTCTGGGCTGCTGTTTTCATGGATAAGAAGGACTTTTCCCTAAGCTATTTTTTTTTTACTGAATGTTTCATTGAACCGAGCTTTCGTTTTTCCATTATTGTTCTGTCATGCCGTTGGGAAAGGAAGTAATAGTTTCTCCCTCGCCGAGTCTTCGTCAGCAAATTGGGCGATTCCACCGATACCTGGACATGTGATGTCCCATTGTCCAGCGACATTATAAAGATCTCTGTTGGTGTCTGGTGTGCCCCTTTTCAGCCTGGCCCATTGTGGACGACACACCAAATTATTTCATATGTCAACAGGCTTGCTTTGGCATTTCTTTATTTCTGACTCTCTCTTCAAAGAAAGTCCAACACAGGGCTAACATTCTACACCGAACAAACTTGTTAGATTCCTGTATCTCGAGAATTCGAATTATGGTGTGATGGTTCAAAGTCGTATCGCAGAATATTTCGAATATAGATTAAGAATGAGCCTTTGAAATTAGAGGGAAAAGGACAGTCGACAAACTTTAAGACACAAGCCAAGAGTGATCAAACTTTCTTCGCTATTCACGTTGACGCATGCGCATGATCGCTACGTCATATCCAGCAAATGATGACGTCATGATTATATGCAGGACAGAGTGAAAAGCTGATGCATAATCGTGATTGCATTCATCTCTAGATCGGTGTTCACCTCATCTCACTTCTCCAAGACATCCTACGAGCTCACCATCATCATTACTTTCCCCTCTTCTGAAGATCAGTGCACTACGAATTCAAATAAATCTTCGGATATTTAAAAAAAAAATTCTCGTCGACAATTCGACTCATCGTGCCAAGTGCGTCCCTACCATGGCCGCCTTAGTTCAGCATCCTCCAACTCAGTCGGTGTGTTCCATCCCTCAAATTGCTTCAGACATTTCCAAAGCCAACATGAGCACCACGTGCAAAACAAGATCGCAAACAAATACTTGCAACATGCAGAAACTGAAGCGCAAGGGGGCATCCCGGAACCCGTCCTCCTCAGATTCGGCGGCGGGCGGTGGAGGTGGGAGCGGCAAGCCAGCGTCGGCTCGACAGCCGCCGAAGGAAAAGGAGCCGCATCTCGTTCAGCGGAGGAATGCGCGAGAGAGGCGCCGCGTGCAGCTGGTTAACGAGGGATTCATCAGACTGCGCCGAAAGATACCGACGGAGCCGCGCAACAAGAAGCTCTCGAAGGTAAAGACACTCCGATCGGCCATCAACTACATCCTCCATCTCCAACAGATGATCACCGACGCCGACTCGCAACAGCAGAGGATGGTCGACTTCGGCGGGCATCATCATCCGCATCACCACCACCACCATCAGCAACAAGGGTACGGTTTGGGCATGGCTGGTCTGATCGGCCACTCCGCCGGCTTACATCATCAGGCGCAAACTCCAGCGGTGGGTGGTAGCTACGACTGGGAGCACTACGCGGACAGCCAGCCGATGGTGAGTAGAATTTCACGTCGAGAGTAATGACTAATATTCAGTTACACGTCCTACCGATGCAGCATCCAGTCTTGACATTCTGCACGACAGCAAACTTTAGTCTGCTAAGTTAAACTTGCGGTGAACTTTTTTAAGGTTTCCTTAAAGAAATACGTATCAGCCTCATAATATACAATTTTGTTCATCAAAACCAAATTGATATGAATTAAGGCTAGCGAAAATAATCAGTTCAATAATAGAAATCAATTGTTTATTACTTCACCGTACAAGTCAAGAGAGATGTCTCTCAGATTACAATACTTTTGGTTCCTAATTTTATATGTTGCAGATTATACCAAGCCAAATTAGAGGTGTAAGTAGATACTACTGAAATGTAATGCAAAAAATGTCTTCTTTTTTGCCCTTTTCTCAAATCATTAATGATTTCAATTAAGATGACATATTTTTAGTGAGGGAGCTACATCTTTCGTTAATTATGGTTCCATCATCTTCGAGTGTCAAGTTGAAATTGAGTTGACCAAGTGTATTAATCTTTGTTTGTGTGTGGGGTTTGCGTTTGAGCGTGTATTAGTAGATGATATAAAGTCAGTTTGTTAGCTAAAATTCGATTTGATAGAAGAAGGTATCAGCTTTTTTCAAGACATATATTCTGATACATATTTTTTTTTAATGAATATTATATGGTGACTAGTACATGAACGGGAAAGGTGTAGGTTATTGTACGCATTTTCTTTGGCTTCGTCGAATTGTTTTTTTTGTGTTAAAGAGATGGTAGAGTATTGGTGGAGCCGAGGATTGAGCTTTTAACTTTTTGCGAGATACCAAGAAACCACCTGAAATGTTACAAACCCTACCATTCTAAGATATCTCGGCCATTTCAAAACCAATTTTCATCAAATAAACGTTGAATTCCTCTTGGAATTACATGCTCTTTGATATTTCATAAGAAGTTTGTAATTATCTCGTCTAAAAAAGTTAGAAAGCTGAAGCCAGGTCTCAAACGAAACTATACCATATCTTTAAACAAAAAAAGGCATTAGCTGTCAAGAATTTTTCCCAGTAGTAGACCTCACACTTCAAGACCGTTTCTGCGATAAAGCTCAAAAAAGTTATATAGATGTGCATAGTCACGATAAAGATCATAATCTCATTTTCTGATTTCTGACAAGTTATCTAAAGTATGTATAATTGACCTTGCAAAATTCAAGAATAAAAAAGTCTCTGAGGGAAAGCTGTGTAGTGTCGTACAAAAAGAGTATCATGCCAGAAGATATTAAAACATAGAAAGTTGGGACAAGGCATATAGCTATATGAAGAAAAGAAAAAGGTCCCTAGTTGTTGGCTGATGGAAGTATAACCATGATATAACCATTAAGATTTTAAAACTACAGTTAAATATTTCTTTCCATCCACCTCTCAAAAAGAAAAAAATACTTGGCCGAATCCTTTTTTTTTTCTCCACATCTGACAAACTGTATGGCCTTTTATATGGCATGTATATTACTTACGTGTAATTGTTTCCCATAAAGTACCTGAAGTAAAAATAAAAACATAAAGTATCTGTAATTTAGGAAGATATATACGACATTATCTCTCACAAGAACTCTCCGTTCCCAAAAATATTTCTCAGTTTGTTTCTTTTTTTTTAACACCAGAGAATCGTGAAAAAAACAATAAAAGAATATCTTTCTGCAGCAAACCCAACTCAGCTTAGAACTGATCACTCTACCGAAGGAAATACATCACACTATAATTCAAATGAGAGACAATTTCAAAGATATTTTCAGAGAAACAGAGTCAAACACTTATTGCATTCAAAATGTCTATTGCGTGCAGAACCATGACCAAAGGTGAAGGAGAGAGAGAATGATTAAATACACGCCACATGCAGAAGATTGTTTCGTTTCATTTCATTTCATTTCATTTCATTTCATTTCATTTCATTTCATTTCATTTCATTTCATTTTATTTCATTTCATTCCATTCCATTTCATTTCACTTTATGTTATTTCATTTCAGACAAAAGTATAAAGTATACAATATGACTTTTGCATATTCAAGCGAAATTGATGGAGCTCATTTTTCTTAAATAAAATCAAACATAATTTAAGGAAATGCATGGGCAAAATGCAACTAAATCGCACGAAGGAAAATATGTCGGAAATGGGATAATTGCTGAAAGCCTAGCTTGTAGAATGCAGTCCCCTCGCGAGCACCAAATAATAGTAATAGTCAAACGAAGCGATAAGACAATATTGCCTGAGAAACAGAGGGAACATAAAACAAATCATATGCACACAATCGCACACGCAGACAGAAACAAAGCAGCTCTCTTACATAAACACCATTGTATGCTATCAGTACTTCGTGATGAACTCCTTATGTACTCAGCACAATTTGTTGATTTTTCGAAGTTTAAGATTCATACAAAAACGCAGCATGCAAACAAGATAATATCCGAATAGAAAAATATTGATATATCACTCAAAGAGTATGCACGTATACCTGCAATCTCATACACTGATGCGTTAACTTGCAATAGGTCATCAGATTTTTTTCTCTCATATCTTAGACAGTGTTGAGCGACAAGATCATGCTTTATGCGATAGCTTGAGTTACGATTTCATGGAAGAATTATGATCAAAGAGTAAGCACGTATATATTATACCTGCAATCTCATACACTCATGCGTAAACTTGCAATAAGTCATCAGATTTTTTTTCCTATCTTCAACAGTGTTGAGAGACAATACTATGCTTCATGCGAAAGCTTGAGTTACGATTTTATGGAAGATAATCCATGATCAACGAATGGCGGATGTTTTATTTTGCCTAATACTCAAGGGGAGACGTGAATGCATTACAAAGATGGTGGCGCTAAATGCATTAATGGGACAATATTATCATGACTCGTTTATTTGGTGATATGATATGATAACACAACTTTAAATCTTTTACATTTTTACCGCGATGCCTTAGACATGAATTGTTGGTCTTTTTTTTTTCCCATCTTCCTTTCAATGTCATATGTCAAATGTGTAAAAATCAAAAGAATAGGTTTATTAAGCTCAGAGATGGCTAATTTCTAAGTGAAAGGGTTTTTTTTTTTTTCTTCAGACATCTAATTGTACTGGGTTCGTCGAATGTGAGCGCCGTTATGAATAGTTTTCCGTCATTCCACAATCCAGCAAGGCAGGTGTTTTTCTCCACTGTGTCCTTCCCGTTGCTCGCGCTCTTCCCGCTCCCGCCAATGGAGGCCCGCGATCCGAACGGAAACCAGGGCAGGTGAAACCGAATGCTGTCCGAATCTCTAACGGGGAGGAAGCGATAGAAGGCGAACGAGAGAGAGACTGTACGGGGACAGGGAGAGAGGGGGAAACTTTAACTAACTCCTTGCTGTCAACTATAAATCCCCGCTTCGTTATTTTCTTTCAATTTCGGACAGATCAATACGTCAAGCTCAGGAATCGGAGAAAGATGCAAACATCCAATAATCCCGTGATGTATTCACGTTAGCATGGGGGGGGGGGGGGGTAGGGAGTCTTTTGGTAAGGCTTCTTGAAGAAGAAACAGGCGAGTGAAGTTCTTGTGAGTGGTACATGGTTAGATGTTCCATCCAGCCTGTCATACGGCAGTTTTTGTTCCTCATGTTTTGTGTCTTTTTTTTTTTCAATTCTCTCGCAGAGAATTAGAAAGAACACTTCAATTTTGTGAAAACATCACACCACGGGTGCGCTGTCTTTCCTCCAAGCAATGAAATATCATTGCATGCTAAGGTAAATCTATATATGAAACTGAAAGTTTCCTTTGGTGAGAGTGTTTACAGGAAATCAACCAGAGTATTCTACTTTGTCGCATCCTTTTGATGAATGAAATTCAGTTTTGCCATTTTGGTTAAGAAGCATATTACTAACGAAAATCTAGTATAAAGATAAGATCACACATCATCTCAACTATAAAGGTACTTCATTCAAGCAGAGCTGTTGAGGTTTTGCCCAGCGAAAATATTTCATGGAATAAGTAGTCATTTTACACGAATTGCTTTGATGGAGCGACCTTATTTCGTACTTCGATGAAATCGATGTCGTAGCCTAAGTACACAAGTGTGTCCTTAACCTTGCTCGTCCTTTGACTAGCCGAGCGTATCCATAAGCAGCCTCATCTCAGAAGGCGCGTGGCAGCGGGCGCGTGTGCACGCCCAGTGTGCGGGGTATGACACTGTGATGTTATGATAATAGCAGTCATATGTTTACACATGCTGCACTTATCGCAGAATTAGTCAGACATATTATGGATGAAATAGTCTTCTTCTTTTTTGACAGAAGGAAAAGAATCAGGTTGCCTCGACCACTTAAAAGATACACATATCATATATGTTATTCCACAAACTGATAGGGCTTTCGCTTCTATGTTTTTGCATGGTGAATGCTAACCCGAGTCCGGTAATTCCTTCCGCCCCTTGACCAATGTGACGGGATTGTCCTATGTGGTAATCACCCTTCCTCGGACTGCGACCAGCGGGAATAATATTCGTACTTTAATATTTCCTGGCTCTCTTTTTCATCACTTCCTCTCCTACCCGATGTATGAATTTCATCAAGTTATGATAAGGCATTATTCCGGAGGCACGGGTGCTTAACCAACGGCAAATGCGGGTGACACAGGGGCACGTGCGCGCTGAACCCGCACAATTAGCCGGTGCGTGCCACTCCTGAACCACTGCAAAGCCGCTTTATTTAACTTACCATAGCTCAGGGTTCGACCTCATAATTTTGTTTTATGGAGGAATAATATCAAATCATAACCGCTCGACGCAATACGAAATCAAATAATTATATCAAGGAAAATAATTTTGTCACGAATTCCAAATGCATGACCGCTTCTCAAATCTACAGGCATGTAATTTCGGGGGGGGGGGGGGGGACAGTTTGCAGCAATTATCCATAGCATGTTCATTGTCATCATTTTTTTCAAACTAGCTTTAAGAATGTGTTCACGACAATTATCAAGTAACATTTTCAGAATGTAAATTAATAATTGTCAATAGTCAACTTCGTCAATATTATTCTGTATCCGGAAGCTAGTGCACGTGATACAAATTTATTGTAACAGCTCATTCCTATGTTTTTTAAAGAAGATTATCAGTTAAATACTTATCACCGGAAGTCTCTGTTATCACTATATGTTATCAGACGATTTACTTGGATTTTCCATTGCCACTCATCATCGGGTTATCGCAAAGTGCAAATTCGTTTTTGCTACCAAGATATCTCTATAGCGAGCTAAACACCTATTATGTGAATTCTTTTCATCGGAATGTCCACACCAAACTATCTCTGTTTTCTTTGAATCGTTTTCTGATGTTATGCTCGTTTCTTTCATCAAGATCTTCAAATTGCTGACCACAAGCTTGGCTAAACCTTTGTATATTTTATGAGCGATTGTCAGATCTCATGCCGCTTCCGTAAGCGTCTGTCGCCGTAATTTGCAGACCTTTAATTTCCGGTTTCTTAGAGAATAGTACTTGCCAGGAAAATGTCTGTCATAATGCATCCGTTTGATCACCCTTTTTTTTTCTTCAAAACACTCGCCAAGTTTGCTTATGTATGAACTTGAAGTAGAAATACATCTGTCAAAATAACATTTTCTCTCCTTCCAATAACAATCATTGCCTTGTAGGCGCTGATTGCGCGAAAATAGACATAGCTATATAATCGAGGATGTTTGATTAAATTTTCGCCGATTGAAATACCGACTTTGAAGATTTATATGTGCGTTTTTCTTGAAAGGCTGTGAGATCTCTGCAGCTATCATCTCACCTTCATACAGGAAACCTGGAAAAATAGAACGCTGGGGATGAAAAGGGTTTGAGTCGGGCTATTGGAAAAACTCTCGGCGCGTACTTCCAGCGCATACGTGCCTTGACACCGTTGCCGGAGCTACCGCCAGGGACTGCCGCCGTGGCTTCGCCAGACACGGCGAGCTGTTACCAGCGGGTGGGCCAGCGAATATTGTACAGCGGTTCGAAGCACGTCGGACGGCAAATTTAGTCAGGAGTTTAGCGTGAAAGCTGCTCCAGTTCATTTTGATTATTCAGACGGTTCCTTTTTATCTTTCCCCTGCAATCTTGATGCCAGACATTGAACACGATGTAATGAAGAAAGGCTTGCTTCAATGCATGCATTGTTTACTACCAAACAGCAGGTCATCTCATACAGTAATTGGAGAGAAAATTTGCTGAAGCGAATTTATCTAATTCACTTAATCGCTGTATTTCTTCATAGTTTGTCTTGCATCCAAAATACTTAAAGAGTCCTCACGAAATGTTTCAGTAATATTCTTAGAAGAAGGTTATTTTACAGTTTTATTGCGGAAATGTTGAAGAAAGAAGTTTCCCATACAGAATTATAACAAATTCACAGTATCACACTTCCTGAGAGTTATGATGACTTATTCATATCATTATGGTTTATCTGGATAAACAACGCTTTTAAGTAGACTGTAAATGAGATTGTAATACTTATTTGAAAATGGAATTTAGTTTCTCGATCGAACATATATTATGAGAAATGAGAAATGCATTGTATTTAGTGCGGTTCTATGTTATAATTGCATAATTTCCTTTGATTTCATTTCATTTATTTCATTTCATTTCCGACAAACTAAAATGCAATCGCAAATGAACATTATGAATTATACAGTAACACATAAAGGAAGTCATGGAATAATGATTTCCCTTCTTATTAAAAGAAGAAGAAGAAGAAGAAGAAGAAGAAGAAGAAGAAGAAAGTGTACAAGATTTTAAGCAGATATACTTCAGAATATGAAACTGACAGAAAATATTGAGTTAATTATTTTCCTGAGGTGAAAAAGAAAATGTTCCATTGTCAGCTAAGTTTATGAGGCTTTATAGAATATGCAAACCAGTAAAGAGATGATACAGAACAAACAAAAAAATAATAGGGACCTCTAGTGTTCTTTTTAACCTTTCTTCTACTTCTTGTTCTTCTCCTTTTTTGCTCATTTCCTTCTCCTGTTTGATCATTTGGTTTTGGTAGCTAATATCATTCCCCTTGTGGAGTGGTTTGTGTTAGACACCACACATCGTCAAATTAGTATAGACACGACACTGCCATCCATAAATCGTGCACCACTGCGCTCTACACACACAATTACGCGCGCCTGATTACACTTACAAAGAGCGCCCCTGGAAATCTTCAATTTCTTATCTGTCTTCAGAGTGTAAGCTCAACAAAATCTCTATCAGACGAATTTACATATAAGGACTTTATGGCAATTATTGAACAGGGAAATTAACAAATTATACGTGTCATGACCCAAGGGAAATCCGATCAAAAATCACTCCGGACATAAAATCGACCACGATTAATTTACCGGTAAATCATATACTTACTTAATACTGGCATTCGCACGTACATGTACGCTATGGAATGATTCCTAGGTTTCGAAGTGTGTGCATGTACAATAAAAAAAAAAATCAGTAGAGGGGAAATTATTAAAGGTCAAATGAAGCAAATTATAATACTTATTACCCTGAATCAAATTAACATTTCTAATCTACCTAAAATTACTCTGAGCAACTTTTATTAGTTTTTGAGTAGGGCCTAATTATTCTTCTGACATTCATTAATTTTGAACATTTCAGATATTCTTCTCTTCGGACTAGATCTATACAGTCAACTGAAAATTAAATGAAATTTAATGTAATTATTTCATTATTAGCTTCCAACCGACCACTATTTAGTGCAGGTGCGCCGTTTCATTTCGAAGTCCAGGATTATCATTTCATGTCCTTGTTTCTGCATCTCTTAATTGTTTATCCGTTTAAATTTAAGGATAAGCCCTGATTGTTTATAACTATCAAACATTTTGTTCATCGCTATATTCATCGCCAGCATGACATCTACACACGGTCCTTTCATTCAAACATTCATTCATTCATTTTTTTCCCAACCCCAACAAAACTGTTAAATACTATTTTTTTTAACATAAGATATAAGTACATAATATTTCAACATTACAAAGTATGATAAATGAAATTTATGGATATACAATTGATAGGGTGAAAAAGAAAAACCACAAAAAGCATTCTGACGTTTAGAAAATGCGCCTTCTTGGTGGATAAGCCGAGACTGATCACAGGGTGCACATGCATCAAGTTCAATTTCAGTTCAATTTCAGTTCCTTTTTTTTTATTCCTTCCATTGAACATATTAATACAAGAAAACTACAAATGATCTTGAGTAGATACCTAAACATTGATTGACTGTAAGATGAAAATTAGAGGTTATCAAAGAATAGAAAGCTAATACGCATAATTTCAAACCAAACTTGTTACATTATCTATGTTCTGAGAAAAAAAAAAGAGAAATGAGGGGTCCACTAAAAAGCAGTGCTTGTATGCTGTGGACAACACATGCGATCGGCCCAAAACACTAACACTTTCTTTGAAGTACAAAAGTAAAATGTAAAGTAATTCAAAACAGGGCAGGCATTACAAGACAGACAGGATAGGAAAAAAAGGTAACACAAAAAACATTGTTCACATCGTCTCAAATTAATCTTTAGGAAGTATAGAATCATAGTAATTTCCATTGAATGCGTCGGCCACGAAGCACGGGTACTTTAATTTTAACCTCGGTCCTGCGGAAATGATTTCCAGTTTCCCCTTCACCTGCTCGATGCTTTGCAGTGAGCGAAAGTCCCTCTGTTGGTGTTGGGAGCGGGGCGATTTCCTTTTGAGTCCAGCATAGCCCTGAGCGAATGGGACTGTAAAATGCTAATTGCTCTGACCGATCGCTGGGCCATCGTGGTTTTCTTTCTTGCTTTGTCTTATTTCTCTCCCTCTCTCTCTCTCTCTCTATCCCTCTCTTTCTTTCTCTCTGCTTTCTATTTCTTTTATTTCTTTCGGGTTTTTTTTTTTTTTTTTTTTTAATGGAGAAAGAGATAAATGGCATGAAATTCCACGTCATGAAGATTACAGGTGCTATAAAAAGTGTCCTTATGATTTTTTAATCCACATAGAACGTCATGACACATTGAGGTATAGTACAAACTGAAGTCAACCTGTTGTTAGTCTCAACAAAATTAACATTTTTATAGCTTTTATATGAGTTTAACTATTTCGACACTGTCAATTGATTTGTCCGCCGAGTGTTTGTAGGGACCGCCATGGACCTCCAATGAAATGGACGACGAACTACGCTTTTACAATCTACATTTATTTGATACAAAGTCATGCATAAATAAATGTATGTACATGAGAGAATGCTGCAATGTTACTTTATTCTGTTGTTCTGTCACCTTCCATTTCAGTGACGTACTAACAGGCCTATAAATATCAAAGATACTTTTCGTCACAGTACGTGGCTAAACACGCACTTTTGATGTGTCATGAGCTTAAGCGCTTCAGTGAAAATTCGATAAGTTTTTTATTTTTTATTTTTTATAGAACCTACAGGAGTTTCAGCAGACTTTGAGTGGTATTTTTGAAATCTAAAAGTCAGTGAATTTTGTTGAGTATGAAGCTCTCTTAAAACACACACTCACACACCCGTAGGATGCAAGAGCTTTAACAACTTGTAGGGAATAATGTCTGTCCCTCATTACAAACAAAAATTTTGTAGAGTGAATGATATATCCAACAAGACAAGTTTCGGCTAAAGGTGAGTCCTTGTGCAAACTTTTGTGTCATTTCACTGCTTTGTTCTTTCGTGAAATATTACATACGCCCTTATGCAGCTCCCTAGATTAGAAGATTATGACATGACTTAATCGTCTCAACAAAATCTAAAAGGAACTACGATCTGTGAAAAGTGACATAATGGTCATTAAACTCTGCCATTGGCTGTCATCAATCATAAGATGATTAATATTTTATTTACTGACATCCAAAAAGAGTGTGGTCTTTTATCTTGAATCTTTCAAATCCCCTCTGATTTTTTTAACTGCCACTACTGATTATACATATTTAGTAAAACTATATTTAAATATAATTATTTTCATTTTGGAGTATCATCAGATTCAAAATTACTCGCAGTTAGTATAATTCTTATTTTGCAATGCATTTTTTTTTGTTATAGCATTTTTATGACTGTATTTTAATTTCTCAATATGTTCATGTTTATTGTATAGTATAGTAATATTGTACTTTCAAATTTATAGCAGTTAAGTTTGAGTAATGTATAAATATCTTTTGTAAAGTTCATGGAAACATTTGTATGAAACGCTATCTAAGTGTAAATTATTGTTGTTATTATTATTACATGCATTGTAACAATTTATATCATTATCAATGCTTTTGATACTGCAATTGATAAAATCACCATAGAAATAAAGAAAATACCCTCACCTGAATTTTTCAAAGCAGCGGTGAAACTTTTTTCTTTTCACAAATGTAATGATTTATTCTTATTCATGATTATTCCTATAGAATAAATCGGCTTGATGTGTATTTAGATATGCATACTACTACATATAGCTGTTTAACACAGTGTTATGATTATGTTGATGTGAAGAGCACAGAAAATTATCATGGATAATCCTAATGCGTTTTATAATTCACTAATTATCATCATGGTCGCCATCATCATTACTTCAGTTGTCATAACAGTCTGCATTATAGCATGTGTCCGAATTCCCCAAATTTCATAAGGACTGTTGTTTTTTCTTCCATTTTTGAAAAAAAAAATAACTAGCATTGCTTTTAAAGGCGATGTCTCTTCAGGTTTTTTTGTCAGGTTTTCGTTTTTCTGTTGTTTTACATTTTATATCTATGCCGCATTTCACTCTTAATTCTATTGCTGGTTGGTTGCATTTTTTTTTGGAGCTTTTTGTTGTTTTTGTTGACGTTTCATAATTTCCATCCAGTGAGTTCGCGCTTAACGGTGATGGCACTAGGAACGCGACCAGCAGAGAGAGCTTTTGTTTTCATCTCCATGGTTGTGTTGTCTTTATGGGGGAAGGGGCGGAAAAAGAAGTAAATCTAGATCATGCAGCTGATAGCTGACAGCGGACGAGATCTAGTCACTGTGGAGCCTCCTCCTAATCGTGGACCAGTCTGATTATGACCTCTAGATTCCTGCAAATGAATGTTGATGTTTCCTGGTTAAGTATTCATAATGATTGTGGGCGCCTCGTGCCTACGGAACGAAATAAAACATCCCAAGAAATGCATTCAGACGATGAAAGCATGTTGTTTTATCTCTCCATTCAACCGTAGATTTCGGCACTAAATTTCTCTTCGCTTACGTTTGACATCCCCGACAAAGGTTCGGGTGACAAAATTAAAAACATCGTCACGGTTTGGGGGCTTAGGCACCAGCTCCCGGAAACGGTGTCTGTTTAACTGACCAAAACCATCTACCAGAACTACGGCATCATGGGATCGCAAGACAACGGCACCGTTTCCTCCGATGCGCCCCCCTCTTCCTGTCCACGGTTTGTTCACAACTCGGATACAGCGCACACATACAAAGGCAGTGGCGCCGAATTGTTGGTTCAATGCGGAGATGCGCGATTCAACCCGCACACGCGCACGCACGCGCGAGCGAGTAGATACCGTGGTTCTATGGAAAGCTAAGTATCGGTGAATGGGTTATTGGGTTAAATTAAAAGGACAGTAATTAGCGGCATTAGCGGTCTATCATATGCTCTTGTGTGCGGCGGCTATTGAATAAAGATATGCCTTCAACACGCCATCCACTACAGTTTCAATAGTAGCAACAGGCATGACGGATCTTTTTTCCCCCCTCCCATTTTCTGCTTTCATAGTGCGTACGGGCTTGCAATTATTGCTTTTGTTAAGTGGAGCACTTGAAATTCCTTTCGTCTTGTATGTCTTGTTCGTGGAAAGCAAGCTTTTTTTTTTGACAGCTAATAACAAAAACAAAAAACAAAAACTAAAGCTTTGTTTACATGCCTTTCATTCCTTATGAAAAGTGCACCGTCCTTTGGCCTGTAACTGTGATGTATATCAGCTAAGCTCACACGACGTGGCCTTAACTTCAACTTAACTTGTACGTAGCTAACTTCGATGATAACGACGCCCAAGGAACCTCTAACCCTTCCAAGTTAGAGAATGTGTGAAAAGAGTTCGTATAGTTGCGAGCCTATTTGCGATATTATCGATGTAAACTAGATGATATCGTCAGTGTCAGCATGTCGATTGACGCCATCTCTCATTATGTAAGCTAAGTCATTCATTTTCATTCATTCATTCATTCATTCATTCATTTCATTCTCATTTTCATTTTCATTTTTTTTTCTTTCAACAAAACATAACACAAAGTAGATCTAAAATGCAATCATAAGCATATATATATATTACAAAGTATGACAATCAATGGTAATCAACAAACATACAAAGATATGCACACATACTGGAATTACAAAGTTATGTTTGAAAGGTTAAAAAATGAGAACTGAGAGGTCCACTAAAAAGCATTGCTTGTAGATTGTGGACCACTCTAAAATATCTTCAATAAGTCAAGGGTTTCTAAAGAAACAAAAGTGTTTCGTGCATATCCATACCCTTGTCCTAGAGAATCATGTTCCTTTGTGAAATTTCCTCTATGTTTTATTCTAAATCGTTCTATTAAGGTACGCCACGACTTTCTGCACAAATTCCCCATCTAGGTCGGCAAATGAAATTAACAAAGTTGTCGATGATTTACAACTCTTGAATAAACATGTCCTCAAAATATCACATTAAATACTCATGTTTTGCACTGTTTCTGCGGTAATTAAAAATGGTGAATCTACACGTAGGACGTACATGTTTGGAGAAAGTGCTCTTTTAGACATTGACAATCGCCCCAAAATCGTTTCACACCTTGTTCCATTACTGCCACTTTGCAATGATATTCTGATTAACAACAGGTGCAAAGTCCAAAGTGTCTTTTTCTATTCAGGCACCATGCCATATATCATTTAAGCTTTTTCTCTCACAAGCATAGGCTTATCAAGAATACTATTTTCTCTTTTTTTTTCTTTTCTTTCTTACTCTCAAAGACAAAGTTAAGACAATCGGTTCGGATTGCACAAGAAGTATGGCGGGACCTACATAAAAGGAAGCTTGTTCGGCTGTAAGCCAATAATAATCAGTGTTAGTGAATGAAAAACGGAGAGGGGATAAGAAAGTTCAGACCAGATCAAATAATAATGCGAAATAAAGGAAATGAGGTACACCTAATATAGGCCTATGTGATAGGCTATAAACTAAAGTAAAATGAGTGATCCTAGGCTGGAATATGACTTTTCGTTAAAGCCCGAGACTTGTTCTGTTGAGGAGCCTGTTTGGAATTCGACATCGATGAACGGCTACTATCTGTGTTCGGGATGAAAATGTAATCAATGAGAGCAAAAAAAAAAAAAAAATAGGATTGGAAATTAACTTGAATGTCACTTAAGCTTTAAAGGCCATGGGCAAATAAAAAATAATGCTCCATTCAAACACCTACGTCAATCAGCATTAGCGCTTTTAACTCTGTAATCGCCAAAGTTTTACCACAAAGTGAGATCGAACCCATCAAATTAACTGTCCCACATACCCATAACCCCACGTCTTCCTGTTCATGTTATGTCAGGCCACCATAATAATTAACGCGTGGGACTACATCTTAGACTTAAGCAGGTTCCTTCTTCTCTCTTCTCCCCTGAATTAAGTTTACGCAGTGTGTACGACCTTTCCTGCTTAATATTCATCGGTTTTCCCTCCGGCAGTTTCTGTCAAGATCATGTTCAAACTTGACTGATATTGGAGAGATTAGCGGTGAAGCTTGTCCGTTGTACACGAGGCGTACAAAGCATTAAGACAACAAAAAATCCCACCGCGCCCGTGAGGGGGGAAAGGGGCTGTAAGCGTGTGCGAGTGTCTGTTATTGTCCACCAGCCGCTCGGCTTCGCGTGCGCCGCTTCTAGCCCGATAGACATCAACTCGAGCGTCGCTTGTTAATGGCGTACCCGGGGACCGCCGAGTTAAAGAAGAAAAAAATACTGGTCTTTTAGGGTAGTGCGTTTATGTAGCAGACAAAAGGGGATATAATAGCCCCAGGCTAAACATATTTCTGATCTTGTTCTGACAGAAACCAGAATCGTTTCAAATGTCATGTTTTCGTCATATCACGGGGAATACGACAAGTGTAATTAAGGTCTACAGGTATAGAATTACTACTTTTGCGTGTACCTCGTGTTGTCCGTTCATAGACGGCACGGTGAAACGTACGAAGAAATCAATGAAGTGATTGTGAAGAAATCATAACATTTATACGATTCGCCCCCAATACTATTTTCGTTGCCATTATATGCAACTGAAGTTCCAAATGTGACTCTAATATTTCATATTCTTTATTTTGTTTGTGTTTGTTTGTTTGTTTGTTTACTCTTGTTTGTTTATTGAAGTTGGCTGTGATTTGTGGTGGGTTTTCGTGTAGGTTTTAACCACTTTAAAAAGATGGGTATTATTGCTCCCAGCAAATCTTATTGGGAGGGGGGAGGGGTGCAACAAAATGTGCATGAGTGATTGCAGCACCCACGCTATATTGTCAATGTTATTCGACAAAATTGATTTTTCCAATCGGAGTAGTGGGGGTTAGGCTCTTCTAATTACCAATGATTGTTGTTGGCCATTGTTCTCCTGAAGGGAATTTCCATGGAAACTCAATGTTTACTCTCTCGGTGACTTCACCATCACTTCCACTATAATCACTTGTGCAAATGAAATCCTGTATATCTCGCAAACACGTCGGGCTGTGCTTTCACACGCTGTTCACACATCAATTCTCGTGACGTCGTAGAAGTTGCTCTCACAATTTCCAAAGACAAACTTAAGGGGAAAATGATCGCCTCCCTCAAAAACAGTAATATAGCTCGCATGACTTTATCCGAATACCAATTCTGGCAATTTGCCTCTTAAATATAACTCATGAAAATGTTTATCGCCTTAAGAAATCTCTTGGTAAATGGATCAATTTACATACCACACAGCAATGTGTGGTTTTATACATATCAAATTAATCATTCGCCTCAAGAAAAAAAAAAGAAAAATCAAAATAAAGTCATAAAGAAAAAAAAATGTCCATTTAATGCCAACGCACAAAGTCAAAACATGGTTCAACTTCAAACTGAAATGAGCCTAGATTTAGTATGCTTCTTCTGTTTAGAGTAATTTTATTTTATGTTATATATGCAGCCTATAGTAATATTTGGATATAATTGAACGTAAATTTTATGAGACACACCAGATCAAAAGGCATGCGAAGATGTGGCTGGGAACTGTCAGTATATTTCCTCGTTTTTATCAAAACATTTCCTTAAAACGATTATTCAGGAATAAAAAAAAGACATGATAACGAGAATCTCGTGTGACGAGAGTGATGATAATGGTGATCGCAGTGATTTTTTTTTGTGTTTTTGTTCTGATACTTCGTTACTCCATGTTTTATCACGAGTATAACTATTATGACAAAACATTCATAACTATCAGCAAATCTTCTGAGCCCCAAAGAACATGAGTGATTATTAGCTTTGATTTGCTGAGTAAAATGAAAAACAATCTCAAACCCGAGGTAGTGCAATCACGTCAGGCTATTAACATCATTCTGAATAAAACACCACCCGATCCTACTTGTGTCAAATTGGAGTAATTATTCTCTGTCGAGATATTAATAGCTGCACCAAATCCGCGCGGCTGGTTACTCCTCGAGAATGAGGCGGGAGGGAAGTGTTCACTCGAATTCCGTAGAAGAGACAGAGTAAATTAGGAAACTCTAGGGCTCTCAATCAAAACTCATTATCGACGAGTGTTTTTGTTCCTTGTAGGCGATTAAAGCGACAAGCTCCAAGTCTTAACAGTATATATATTTCGTCAAACTCAGGACGCGATCCATCATTCCTACTCTTGAGGAGTCTATAAGGGGGTAATCATGGTAGGTTGTTAGTGCTCTGTAGTTAGAACCACCTTCCAACCCTCCTAGGCATCCAGGCACGCAAGAGAATAAGACAAAGTTTCCACAGCGTTGCTAAATACAGAAGCGGGGACTGTAATTTCATCATTCCAAATCTTTCCACCAGGAGAAGGAAGGGAGGATATTGTGGTTAAACATGCGAGAGGCCCCCCGAGTACGCCGCGGCTAGTGTTCGACTCGGGGCGACGAAACTACGCACGTGGGTGATGGACCCGCGTTTAGCCAAAACTGCTCGGCATGGATGAAGGAAGAAAGCCGTATTGATGTTGCCTTCAAAGGAGCACAGGAATATTTCTTTCCTCTTGTTTTTTGGGAGGGGGTGGGGGTCATTCCAGCTCAAAATGATGTTTATCACAATCATTTTCGAAAGCTTTGGACATCCATCATCAAAAGAGTTGTGGTGAGAAAGACAAACAGCAGAATTAAAATGTCTCAACCAGGCCATGTGGGGTCTCTTTTGCTTACTACCGTCGGCAATCAGTCCCAATCAGTTTTGGTGTTGAAACATAAATGTTTTGGCTTGCTTTTTATCCAACATGATGCGGGTGTACGCGTAGGGATGAATAGCTCACGACGATCGAGCGCAAATCTTCCACTCAATCATACTTATCTCGTTAAGTGTTACTTCACATTACAACATCCAATCGAGAATGATTTTTTTTTCCCTTCAGCTTTGACACATAGCAGAAAGATTTTTTTTTTTTTTTTTTTTTTTGCACACTCTTTTACAAAACTGCACATCAACAATTTTTTGCCCTGAATTAACGCTGGTATCAAATATTTGCCCATGAATAATTCATTGCTATAGACGTGACAGCAATAACTAAATCAGTAAATATATGATATTCTTAACTCCATTGAGCCTGTATAATCATATCTTTTTCAACATGTACATGCATAATCTTATTTTCTTTATACGTAGATTTCGCTTAACTTCCTTTCAGTGTGGTGTTTATATCATTTCTTTTCTATCTATTTCAATTACGCTCATTTTCTTTTTATTAGATTTTGTTAGGCAGGAAATGGATTGGAAGTAGTCTTTACAAAACACTTAATTTTTCATCTTTCTTCTTATTTCATATTTTAACAGGCCAACGGTTACGACTACCAAACTGATGTACAAGGGGGCTACTACTACTGAAAGCTCTTGCGAAACTAGTTGCCAATTATCATCGCAGCGCTGGTCAGGGACTCTTGGAACTCCTCGTCTCTTGTTTGAAGAAAGAATCGCGCATTGTGGGATGAAAGAGAGGCGTGTGTGCAAAAGAGAAATGGTACATAAAGAATAGAGTAAAAGAAGTTGAATGACCGAATAAAGACTTTCATATGCAATCATTCTTCTGCAGTCGTCATCGACATGGACTTCATCGTCGCCCCCATCTCGCTGTCACCATTTAGTCGTCATCATTCAGTCAATCTTCACCAACTACGTTATAGTTGTCATTATTTGCTTGTTCATCGAAATGGATGTTTATATCAATTGACATACCTTGGGAGACTCAATAAACTGTCTTGTTCATCGGTAACGTCGTCAATGGTATGGTTCGAAAGTAATGCACTGCATTAGAAGTTATATACTGCATTGAAAATAATGACTCCTCGACCAAACGTTTCAGGTAAAGTGAGAACAGAATCTTTCGACCCCTTCTCTTATCGTAATGTGAATTTCATGATGACAAAAAATCCAATGTCAGTTGTTACTAATGTAATGCATTTAAGCTAAGTCACTGTGTTGAAAGCTCTTCATATCATGTGAACATGAGTCTGTACAGTTATGTGTTTGTTTGTTTTTTTGGCTTCTTTTTACCCACGAGGAATGAAAGAACATGAGAAACGATTCAGCACATTTTTTTTTTTTTTTTGGGGGGGGGGGGTACAGTGTGTGCGTTTGTATTTTCGCGCGTGTGATTACGTAACGTACAGCATACTCGAGAGTGCAGTACATTTCCAATGCCATATAACAAGTTATCAATATTTGAACAATTTGGTGCGTGAGGGTGAGGGTCACGTTGATGGCCAGTGTGCGTCCGTGTGCTGAAGGTAGATATGTCCGTAATGTGTGCGCAGGTGAGTTCCTATAAAAAATTTGCCTCAAGCAAAGTCATGTTAAAAATAGATTTGTATTCAGCACCTTTAAACCGATTTTCATTGTTATTTTTTAAAATCGAAATTGAAATAATTCAAAATGCCAATATTATTTCCTGTTTGGAAGAGATAATTCTACATCTTTCTGGAATTCAGACATAATGCGAGAAATCGACTTTCTTCTTAAAGGTTCTCTGAAATACAAATGCATGTTGATTTATGATACCATCAACACCACTTTTGCGGTGAAACGAATATCTAGAAACATTTCATATATTTTTAACTAATTTTTCTTCTATTTTTCTTCAGATTACTTGGATACGCCCACAAAAAAAAAATCCTTCCTAACCAATATTCCTGTTGTGACCTCATCTGTCAATCATTGCTAAAGTACTGATATGTTTAACAAAAGACATTGGAATACACCTTCCCCTCGACTCAGCATAACTTGCATGTTCCCTCGCCATGTCTTTTGTTGTTCACATTAATATCACAGAAACATGCAAGTCCATGAAAATGATTATTAAGACGTTAAGTTCCAGTGGATTTGCCAGAGTGGGAAAAGATGCATAAGTGTGATGTATGCTAGACTTCTACATTTTATGAATTCCGTTTGATAGGATGCTTTGTAATGCGAAGAGTGAAGACGCAAAGACAATGGAGTGTCTCATGTGATACTTTGCATGATGTGTAAATTACCAAAGAATAATCAGTCACTATATTCGTCGACAACTTGTATAGTACATACTTAAAAACTTGTGCAATATTTAATATTTATTGTACTGTTATCATGTGGCACATAAGACAAGCTTGGTAATTTTGCTTAGTAATATCTATTATAGTTTGTACATTTATCTATTCATGTCACCTGTACATGTCTGTATCAAATATAAAATGCTGATATGTGTTAATAAAAGTTCAACAAATTCAACCTCAACAAGCTAATCGTCTTCCTATGATAGGCGCTGTTCAGCAATTTATACTTTACAGTCGATACAGTTTGACGGATTTGTGTGGTGAATGTGTGTGTGCATGTCCTGAGAAATGCATTTGTCATTATTCAGTAAAAGGCCGCACACTTTATTTGCATATAACCATTTTTCAACCCACTCCATGCATGGCGTATAATAAAAAACAACGACACTTAATGACTAGACCGGTTTAAAATTAATTCAAAGTTTACACGAAAGTTTAAACACCAAGATGTACCCGACACCCTGGCAATTTATAAAAGCATTCCCGAGGCACAATTACAACAGGTATACATAGTGCATGTTAACTTGGGTTCCAAGTGTTTGCATACATTGATTGAGAACAGATTGATTTAAACGTTCGTTACAACTAACTTCCTTAAGGTAAGATCTATGAATTGGAATAAAGTGGTAACTGGTCCTCTGTATTTTTTTCATATTGAAATCTTAACGCATCTGCCACAAGATCGTTGCTTTTTCAGTTAAATATCAAAGTTTCATTATGATTTAATTCGAATGACAATGTCAACGAGAGGAATCACCAAGTAAACACCTGTTCAAAGTGATGCGCAAATGACAGCTTCTGATGCAGTGTATATATAATTATTATGATTATGAAATCGCCAATCAGATGAACCTCATTCAGGGTATATAATTACTGTTAGGAATGTAATGCTATCAATTTATCACAAGTAATGAGGTCTCATTAAGACCAGAGATATGTCATTGAAATATAGAATACTGGTGTATTTGAGAATAGCTCCAAGAATCTCATTGTTCCAAATTTCTATGTTAAGTGAGTACAGTTTGCTTGTTTAACTTATCTTTTCCTATATAATTATGGTTGACAACTCTATATACACTGATATACGAGTTTGTAATTTCACATTTTTAAAAGAAAATTTAGCTGACAAGGAGTACGTAATTACATAAGTTTCTAGCAAATACACGGATGATAATTACAAGAGAGAGAGAGAGAGAGAGAGAGAAGGAAAGGGAGGGAGGGAGATCGAGATCATCGTTGCATAGCGACTGCTCGATTATTAAAGCTGATGTCTTGCTTCTCCAGAAATACGAATGTTAAAAGCTGGAGGAGGCATTGTACAGCAGTGCTCTGTGCCACATCCCTTATAAACACTGCAGCATCCCGCGCCAATGCATTAACACTCGGGATTGGAAGGAAATCCCTTAGCTTTTTCACACATTCATTTTATCCCACCCTTCAGTTACAATGAGGACTGTCGGAACAAAATGACTGTGGGCGTGACTTAGAGATGAGCTCCAGTGGAGTTGACGTAACAAGGAACGGTAAACTGTGAGGCCCCCGTCGCCATGGAGTAGATGACAGAGAAAGTCGATGCCGCGCCCCCAACCACGCCTATCAGACTGATTTCAATCAGGATAACCTTGTGATGTAGGCTGAGCACTCTGAATGAATGAAGAGCAATAGGAGAACGTGCGTTTTACTTTCGGTTGTATTTCATATCTGGGAGAGGGGAGGAGTTCATATCAGCCCTTGATATCGAAGTCTTGACTCTGTTCCAAGCTTACCTCATTCGTTGAATTCTATACGCCTTTGATATTGTTGTCATTTAATATTTCCGTCTAAGTTTCCCATGTTTTTCGGCCATTATACACATAATGACATAATGTCAAAAACCCGTGATGTTAGCAGACTGAGCATGCATTATCTTATGTTAATTTATCGTTTGATGACAAGATCAAATGCATATGAGCTGGAGGATTCTCATCGGCAACTAATGTTAAGGAAACATGCTTCAAATTACAGCATAAAGACGTTATCAAACGCCACTCTTACACAAATGCCAAAGAACTGCAATTATTTTGTGCCCCGTGCAACGCAATGAGAAATTTGGCACAGAAAACACCATAATGAACAGAATGCTGATGAATGATGTCATTCGCTATGAAGCTCTCATAACAGCATGATCTCATTGTGACGGGTTCGAAAGCAAAGCGTGATAACGTGCCGTCTATTCATCGCCATCTAAATCATTCAAAGGAAATGGGAGATCGGGAAACATAAAAAACGAGGGGTAATTTTCTGTGAACCACAGTCCATCATTAAACAAGACTGGTGTCTGCAGGTGAAAAATGGATGGAATCTAAAATGTCTGCACAAGATAGCATCTGAACCGACTCGTTTTATGACTCTAAAACCATAATAACGACTTGCCTTTTCTTCCACTTCCCGGCTGGATCTTTCATGGAGTTCAGTCGGAGGTAGAACAGAGGAGGGAAGACGGCTGCCTGCAAGGTGACTGTTGAGCCTCCTACGAGTGAGAGGATCGTGCCGAAATGTGGAATGGTTTCTCCAGTGAAGAGGACCAGTCCCAGAACAAGAGTTCTCATCACCACTCTCTTCCAGGTGAACTCTGTGGGAGTCAAGATGATCACGTTTAGTTCACGTTTTTCAGGGAATCATTGGTACAACTTGGGGAATAGTGCGTAGATAAAATATGAAAACAAACTTGATGATACATGCATTACAAAAGTTGTCAAATGAAAGACTGTTGACTGCTTAACGCAACTATGGTGATTGCCCCTATCGTTATGATGCGTACGTGGGTGTATGTGTCTGTCTGTCTGTGTGTATGTGTCTGCAAAGTAACACAATGTAGAACAGTCTGTTCACACAATTGTATTATAAAAACGTTCGAATTTCACGCAGTGGTCATCAGTGCATGGTATGGTTTTTCACGCAGTAAACATGGTAAACACTCTGGAAATTCAATATCAAAATTCTACATTGCTTATATTACTACCATTAATTTCACTCATAGAAACTCATTTCTTTGTGGAGGACCCAACATCATAGAAATGATATTTTTCAATGTTCTGACGTAAATAATTGTTCTGATTCAGTTGAAGTATCGGTAAATTAATCATTGAAAGAATGAGAAGCAATGGGATGTTTGGCCTAGCTAAAATGCCTGATACCCTGAATAATGACAGCAATTTAATTTCACCGTGCTCTAAGCTTATCCTTTACGTCAATGTAACACGAAAATGAGAAGCCCGAAAGCTATAGACAGACAACACTATCTTCCGAACATTTAACTCACTAAGAGGGATGCAGAAAGCCTCCTCGATCTCCTGGAAGACAGGGTTGATGCAGATGACGAAGCTGAGAACGAGGTGCATCATGATCATGACCGTGACGACGGTGTGGATGGCGCCTTTCGAGATGACGTGGAGAATGTTGTCGGTGTTGAGCTCGATGAATTTATCGCCGAAGACGAAATAACCGGCAGCCGCGACAGGAATGTATATCAGAAATGTGGCTGGGAAATGTGGGATATATCAAATAAATTAATGACAGTGCTTGTCCATGCCATGTCTACTACTTGACATCTTTAAACATAGATTTCTAGTGTGATGCATTTTGAATTGTACGTCGTTTTCATGGCATTAATCTTTTCATCACTGTTGTTCAAGCTTTCCTCTTTATTTTAGTTCAGCCAAAAAACAAAAAACAAAAACAAAACAAAACACACAAATGAACAAATCTTGCTGTGCATTTAATGAAATTGAAATCCATCTGAATAATCAAAGTAAATTTTTTGAGGCTTTGAAGTACGCGTGTCACTCCAATTTTATATCAAATGCGACACCGAGGTAACGGTCATTTACTTTAAAATACTACATACATTTTGAGTAGTTTCCACCGCAATTCTGCATAATGTGGACAAGTTCATGGAAACAATACCATATCATGTGTACATTAGACTTATTAACCGTCACACTGTCCCGAAATTGAGCAGAGATGGACACACGATAAAGGAAATGTTTCAAATTCGGCTCTGATCGTACAAACACTGGGTCATTCGTGAGGGCATCTTTAGCTATTGTAGACCGCCGCTGGAGTTTCCCAGGCAGCAACCCTTTGCTATGAGCGGTGGCAAAATCTTCCTTCAGTCACTGTGTTTCCTTCGTGTGACCTTTGAGTAAACATCCTGATACAGATTTACCTCTTCGTGTAGCCTTTGTGTGTGGTTCGGGTGTTCTCGTGTGAATTCCGGTATTTATCGTACTAGATTCGGCTGTTGTTTAACTTTTGCCCATATTCTGGGCGAACTTCGGACGCAATTGAAAATTCCATATTCGTATTTCCATCTTATGTAAATTTCGGGACAGTGTAGCGCCACCCTTACTGCAATAACCAAGGCAGATGCTGAGGTAGAATCGTCGCGGGTCTCTCATGTCGTGTTGGATCGTCGGGAAAGCTCCGTGACCCCCGAACGCGAACACAATGGTCCCGAAAGCTGTAAAGAAGCTGATGACGGTAGGCGACGTGTGGTTTGGTGGCTCGGCGGGGATTTCAATGACAGATTGAACGACAAGCAGTAGAGCCGCTAACCCTGTCGACATGGAGGCCCCGGTAGCGACTACCCTGAAGACGAGGAAAGACAGTTTAATTACATCACAATGGCGCAATTACAACAAACAAATCTACCAATATAAAGTGAAATAACAAAGACAGATGAAACGGTGAGTGCCATTAATTAAGTGTTTACTGTGGAACCGTAAGTAATGAGGGAGTAGAAATAAAACATTACAAGCCTCACTGTCATTTAAGAAAATAGTATTTCAATGTCTAGTTCATGAATAACTCGTCTACTGGAAAAAAAAAGTGTGTTTACTTGTGCGTATGGTTTGTCGTCATGTGTGAAATTGTTTTGAACATTTCAATTATTCATCATTTCATTTTCATATGATTAAAACGATATTTAAGGTTAGCAAATGAACCACAAAATTGCTGAATGAATCAAGCCTCACTGTCATTAATAAAAAATAGTATTTCAATGTCTAGTTCATGAATAACTCGTCTACTGGAAAAAAAAAAGTGTGTTTACTTGTGCGTATGGTTTGTCGTCATGTGTGAAATTGTTTTGAACATTTCAATTATTCATCATTTCATTTTCATATGATTAAAACGATATTTAAGGTTAGCAAATGAACCACAAAATTGCTGAATGAATCGTGTTGAGCACATTTTACAAACTCTTTCACTCGATACACGTAACATCATAGTGCTCGACAGAACCCACAATATCTTCCAAAATTTCACAGGAAGGTATAGTCGTAAGAAAAGAAGCAGTGTCAAGAGCGTCGGTCACTCTACGGAACATGAAAGCATAACGCGGATCATTCTCCCTTTTGTGGGAATTCCTATTCATTACATTGATAATGGAACTTAGCAAACCGTCTACGGTGACTGAATACAGGAACAGCTGTGGGTCCACTTTATAATCCGTCACTGGTGACTCGTGTTTGTTTTTATTTTCATCTGAGAAGATGGCTGGATAGCCCATATTCAGCTGCAATGTAGGTGGTCTTCCATGGGGTCTAGTTGGATATAAGGCGGGACCACTTCACCGGGTTAAAAGTCCTGCTATATATAGAGAATAGATGAAGTAGGATCTTTTACGTGCATGAGTCGTGACTCTCTCACACACGGGACCTCAATGATTTTTATGTCCTATCCGAAGGACACAGTGTCTTGCCTCTTAACTAATAGAGGGGGCGCGGACGGTATGGTTACACACAACATTGCTCAGTGGGACCTGGGAATTGAATCGGGGTCCTTTGAATCGTAAAGCAGACGCGCTACTGAGCTAACTCACTGCCCAGGTGACTGGAACTGAGCCTGGTATCACTGCGCGAGTAGTCTTACCAGAAATCCTTGGGCGTTCCAAGCCAGCAGAGCGGCATCAAACAGGCAGCAATGATGGGCGGCCACTGGCAGAAGTTGAGGGATTTGCCGACAAGGTTGTGCATGTTGTCTGCTGCCAGCAGTAGGAAGACCACGCTGGCGCCAAACAAGGTAAAAATCACGCAGAATCGAACCGAGTAGCTGCGTGGAAACAAAGAAATGATAAAGGGTGAGAAAAAAAAGTATTCTGTAAAGTGTGTGTGTGCATATGCGTGCGTGTGTGTGTGTGTGTGTGTGTGTGTGTATGTATTTGTTAGTGTTTGGGAAACATTTCATGCATGCACATTAGCACGATACTGGAGAATTTGGAGTACGGCACATAACTCACATCATAAGAATAAAGTTTTATCCTAATATATTGCCTGCAGAATTAGAAGAGATACTGGACTGGAAATAGTGTGTCTGTCAATGTTTGGTTTTGTTTGAAGTTTTGTATTTGATGTATGCAGATGGTGCAGCGAATGAGACGTGTAGATTAAGTAGATTACAACAGCGTATTTTCCCCCATGGCAACGGCTACAGCACGTTAAGTGCTATCCGTTTGTTGGTATGAAACATACTGCATCAATATTCACCATGCCTCTTGTCATGTTATTTAATGAAGTGAAGGAAAATATAAAATAGCGCTTTATATTTTATCTGTTGATCATTATGTTACCGTCCAACTTTCCCGAACGCTTCTGATCCAATCGCAGGGTACGGGTACCGGGTGTGTCCCTCGTACTTCTCCGGGAATCTCTCTTTCACGATAGTCCAGCAGCGGCCTAAGATGATACCAGTGTAACCCAGCATACAGGCTGCCACAGCAATGAGGAATAACCCTATCCAACCTATTTGACACAGAAGGAGAGAGAACGAGATAGATAGATAGATAAATAAATAGATAGACGGATAGATAGATAGATGAATAGATAGATAGAAGGATACATAGATAGATAAATAGATAGAGAGATAGATAGATAGATAGAGAAAGATGAAAGAGAGAGAAATGGGAGGGGGAGAGAAAGAGATGAGAAAGGGAGAGAGAGAGAGATGGAGAGTTGGGATGGAGAGGAATATACGAGTTATTGACAGAGACAAGAGAAACAGGCGGAGGGAAGAGGTTGGGAAGGAGAGAATGGACAAAGCGAAATAAGTAGTTTTCAGTATTGTTCCCTATTATTATATCTCTGAAACAATGATATAACTTTAATGTCGACGAGAGGCTAAAAAACGATAAAACTGTTAACACACACATTATGAGAACAGAAAAATCGAGATATTCATTCCAATCTTTAAACCGTCATGTTCATTGTAAAATTTGTAAGGCTATTTTATCTGCTTCCTTTCCTTTCACATTGTACTCCTTTTCTTCTCGTCATGCGCATGGTAAATAGAACTATGATTACGTAAAAACAAATTAAAAGAAATTACCACATTAATCGATGTACTTAAATTCAGTTTGTAGACATTCGTATCGATAAACGATATATAGCAGACATCCGTATCCACAGACAATACATAACAGAAAATTTCTGGTGTAAAATTAGAATTGGTAACCAGTGTATAGGGGAATGTATAAGATGCACCAGAGCTCTGGAGTTTAGTTCATGAAAGATCCTCTGAGGGTATGTTCAAGATTATCATGTACTTTACCTTACAATTTAGTTTAACCACTAACACGTAAGGGTGTTGTATACCTAGTTATCACATTCGACAATAATGTTCGATCCATATATGTAGGTCAGTAACCTTGTATGACAAAACATTCTACCATATTAAAAAAAATCGCAATAAAGCATGCAATATAAGGAGATACATGTATTACTATTTATCTCAATAAACCATAACTGTAGACGTTTTATTCTAGAGACAATTTTATCATAACTATTGTTTACATTTTGTATATTTAACAATGTTTAACATTGATCACACTGATTAACGTTTTTATATTGGTTATTTCTATCCATAACTCACAATTTAGAAGAAGCACTAAAGCTGGGTTTTTGTTTCATCCGCAAATGGTAAATGATAAGAAAAGAGACAGCAACCTGTAAACAAATAATGTTATCATCGGTATAGGGGGAGAGAGGATTGGTGGTCATCTTGTCTACAGTGTTTACCTGTGTCCACCACGGCTCGAGGGAGAGCCAGGACACCCGTTCCGGCCACCTCACCAACGAGAAAGAGACCCGTAGTGAAAACACCCAACCCTTTGGCCACCTTGGGAGAGACAGACAATATACTCAAAACAGGGTAGTGATACACGATATTGATCACGACAATCTACAAGGATAACAATGATACTAATCATTATCATAATTACAATGTTATTAATGGCAATACTATATCACACTAAGGTGTTTAGCCCTGACCCATGCAGCAGTATCATAACACGACTATGTTGCCCTATGTGTTTATCTATTTCTCTTGTTATTGTAAATGGTAAATGGGGGGAAAAGTGATGGAAATGATATCAGAAACTTATAATCGAACGGTATTTTTTTTTTGTGTTACACAAGGCTAGAATATGCATCAATCTTTATCCCTCTTAAGAATATGGCATCGCCAACTCATGTTAACTCCTTCAATGATCGTGTATTTTTATCTGTGTGAACCCTATGCATTGTATAATACAATCAATCAAACTCACCGCGGCCACCTGGACGTTTAAGTTGCCATCATCAACCAGAGCGAGTTCATCTGCTTCCATACTGGATGAGAGGATCCCGAGGCAAACAAAATAAACAAGCAAACAAACAAACAAACAAACAAACAAACAAACAAACAAACAAACAAACAAGAAAACTAGAGTATAATTCGATTTCAGAGAGCTGGGCAATTGTTTTGTGGTGTTAGGCGCTTTGAATATCTACATGCGTTAAGTTATCTTAGAAAGATTTATGAATGAGTTTTATAAATGACTTACCTTCTGTTCGGTTATAGGCTCCTTGTCTGTACTGATTTCCAGTCAGTCAAGAAAATCACTCTGTGCTCAATTCTAAATCATGTACGCAAAATCTGCTCTTGATAATTTATTAATGCTCAACACGTCTTATTGCAGATTAAATAACACAAACAATACGACAATGCAATGGGCAGAGCGTAACTATCCTGCCTACGTGCAGATTAGTAGAATGAAACCAAATAAATGGAGAAGGTCTTTGCGCAAATGGCATTTATGAGCTCACAAAACATCTATAACTGCAAATTGGTGTTGCCACACACGAACAAATAAACTTTAGACATCGCGCTTCTTCAAGCAATGTCAAGTAAACACTATTAGAACACTGCCACTGTTAAAATAGTGTGAGAGAACGACATTATCAAGAAGAAATTGAGTTTTGAGCGCTCGGTTTTATCTTACAGTAACACTGTAATTCCCCACTCTTACATTTTCCCTTTCTCGTTACGCGTGTGTACGTGTATATATGGAAATAATCACGTGGATGCGTTATAGTGAAAGTAAAAGTTTTATAGCAATAAAATCTGGCTGAAATGATGTCTTTGTTTCTCGAATGGACGATATAAGAACGTGTCAGCAACAATTTCCATTTGGAAGGTTGTTCTTATCACAGGGGTGGATCGATGAATTGAAATGGAATCTTTGGCAGCTGGAAAGAGTTTACATTAATTATCATATGCTTGCCCTTCCTGCCCTTTTGCCACAGCAAGTACAAAATAAGTAATGTTGATATCAGTTCATACAGTTACATGCCCAAACGATCATAAACACCGGCAGATGCATACACTTAGAGAAAAAAGTCACGCATCACGAGGCCTATGTTGATCCTTACGTTCAATGTTCAAAAGAAACAATGGTAAGATTTACTTGCCCTAAATGTTTGTTTGTCTGTTTTATACTGTGCATATCGAGGATGAATGCATACAGTCGCAACACCACTCGCTAAACTTAATTTGAACCTGTCGTAGAGATTAAAAAAAAAGTTTGTTAAACACTTACTGACCAATAACCTATCGCTATCCGACTATAATTTTCTCCCCTTTCGCCCTCCCCCTTCTCCCTGTCTCTCACACGCATATAAATCCTTTTATAGTTCTAACACCAATTGTATTATTTAGCTTGAAACCTGTGCCTTTTTATTTGCTTCTTTTATGACTATTTTTTGTTAATGACTCAAATAATGTTTTATATTCCCCAACTCTTTTTACTTATTTCACTTATTCTTGAAAACGTATTATTTTTGTTCATAAATGGTCCTGATTTTGTGTGTGTCCGTGCTGTGCTGTTTCTGAGAAACCTAATTTTACTACACATTACACAACTCTGAAAATGCTGTAAAACCGACAGCAAGTCTTGATTTTTCACCACTGTATACTGTCATAACACACATAAACCAACACCAACGAAATGATCCTCACTGGTCAAGATTTGAATTTATTTTCACATCTGCTGAAGATCAATGTTTTGAGGTCGATCAAGCTGCAATGGCATGAATTTACATAGCACAACACAGTCAAGAATCAAAAAGAAATAATATTCGAGAGGGATATTGATGTGAAGTACAATACCATTTAGCCAAACTGAGGAGTACGGGCCCTGTCAGTGCAGATCGATAACTGACCAGGGGGTGTTTCAATAAAGCTGTTCGTAAAGTCACGAACGACTGAAGAACGACTGGTGATCAGTTCTTGTGCTGAATTAGGGAAATTTTGATAAGTATAACACATCAGAAGTGATGACCAGTCGTTCGTAAGTCGTTCGTAACTTTTACGTAGCTTTATGAAACAGGGCCCAGGACCATATCGCCAAACTCTCACTCGCAATTCTGCCAAATCCATCGGAAACCATGTACATCAGTATTGAATCAAGATGGTATGTGGTCCAGTTCACTATTATGTTTTTGGCGCTTGGCTCATCCCAATATACGTTTCCGTAACAGCTGAGCAGAAAACTTTTATAACTCGTTTGTCTAATGCTGTTAACAGTCGCCTGATCAAACGAACCTTAAGCTGTCGATCCAGTCATTGTTTGTTAATTGTTTCTATAGTGGCAATAAATGAAACTATTTGCAAGCATCTAAAACTTTCAGAAGTATTGCACAGTATAAAAAAAAACACTAAAGCTTTTATCCTTGTCGATTCAACTTTGAACGTCTTCTTTCAATGTCCACGTCACATTATGTCTGTGATTTTATGCAACATTCAGCATTAGTTACTCTCAATGTCGACTACCTACATAAAGTGAACCGGTTCTATACACTTTTGCTTCACTTATTGTCCTTCAACCAATTGTCAAAAAAATAAATACTGTCATAAATGTACACACAAGTAGTTATGTACATGTATCAAGGCTGTATGCATGGTTGTTTTAATGTGTATGTACACAGAGTGACCAGATTAATGGAGAACATTCTATTGACCGATTCGGGTTCGTTGAGGGCAGCAGACATTTTACGTCACAGGGCGCAGCCATAGTGGGTGTATCAGCCGACCCCCCCTGCTCTCCCCCACCCAGGGGCAACATGTTTACACGCACTTGTAACAAAGGTTCGCGCACTAAGCAAGCATTCGCGCACTCAGTACGAGACGCCTATTGGCTAAAGCAGTTTTTCATTCTGCGCGCGTGCTAATGTAGGGAGAGGGGTGGGGGAGTGCGATGGGGGGGTCGGCTGATACACCCACTATGGCTGCGCCCATGCCAAAAATACACATAGCGCGTCACAGAATCGGTCAATATGATATAGATATAGTACATACAGGCTGACCAGATCAGTGGAGAATTTTCTACGTGGTATACAATGTAGCTACAGTACATGTATGCATGTGACAGGAAATGCATAGCTCACTCAATCTAGAATGAGTTAACCCATTCCAGAAAATTCTAGGAAGTGCTTACATACTTGGCTGAGTGAGGCACTGTCCCTGTGGCCCCATGTGATTGGTAGTTAATTTTGGCAATGATGTTATGCACATAGTTAGGCAGTGAGTCATCCAGGATTCCTGGAATTTGGACTTGCTAGTATGTTCAGGTATGTGGCCCCAGGTTGGAGAAAATTACAGAATGTACTAGAAAGGGGTGAATGGATAGTACACGTATATAAGCCGGAGAAATTCTGAGGTAGGAAGAGTACCCAACACCTCTGCTCTGAGAGTTACGTCACTTCTGGCTCTGAAGCGACTTGTCCTGTGTTACCTGCTGACCTGCTATACAAATTGTGTTTGTGGAGATAAGGCCTGGAAGACATTTTGCCTACAGAGAATTAATTTACCTACATTGGAGATAGACTCCATATTTTAGTATCAACGGACATTATTACGGCAAAGCTGTGACGGGCTGGATTCCTTGCGGGACAATAAAAAGTGAATCATCTTTCAACGCCTCGACTGGACGTGGTCATCATAACGTTTAGATTCTGCACGTTTCGCTGTGGACATATATCGTGGAGTTTACCCCGGATCTATACCGTGGACTATCGTAACCTGCGCCTTTGGAGTTACGTCGGAGGAATCATTCATCGGTGCGTCAAGGATCATTCATCGGTGCATCGAACATCGTATCTGAACATTTTCAAAGGATTACTTGATAACAAAATATGTAAGTGATTCCATTACCGATTTGTAATTGTTTCTATTGATCATTATTGTACTGATGTGAAAACCGATTACGCGTCTGTACCCACAATATCACTGTTAATAAACCGTCTGAACATTAGTTGATTGTTTCTTTTGTGCGATCATTCTCAGAGTGATTTTGGTCGTAACAATACTCACTGTCATGTTTCTGTCCATATAAAGTTCTGTTGGCTTTAAAAACATAGTTCAACAATGCCTACTAAATTGATTGAGCGTCGATCATTTTAACAAAGAGAAGATGGATATACTTTTAATATCTTTTTCATAAGAATATATACAAGATATTATAGCCTTTTGTTATCAGGAAGAAATTGAGTTTTGAGCGCTCGGTTTTGTCTTACAATAACACTGTACTTCCCCACTCTTACATTTTCCCTTTCTCGTTACGCGTGTGTACGTGTATATATGGAAATAATCACGTGGATGCGTTATAGTGAAAGTAAAAGTTTTATAGTAATGAAATCTGGCTGAAATGATGCTATCCTTATGCGACCAAAATTTTCTCACTTTTCGCCCTCCCCCTTCTCTCTGTCTCTCACACGCATATACGTTATCAAATCCTTTTATAGTTCTAACACCACTTGTATTATTTAGCTTGAAACCTGTGCCTTTTTATTTGTTTCTTTTATGACTATTTTTTGTTAATGACTCAAATAATATTTTATATTCCCCAACTCTTTTTACTTATTTCACTTATTCTTAAAAACGTATTATTTTTGTTCATAAATGGTCCTGATTTTGTGTGTGTCCGTGCTGTGCTGTTTCTGAGCAACCTAATTTTACTACACATTACACAACTCTTTGAAAATGCTGTAAAACCGACAGCAAGTCTTGATTTTTCACCACTGTATACTGTCACAACACACATAAACCAACACCAACGAAATGATCCTCACTGGTCAAGATTTGAATTTATTTTCACATTTGCTGAAGATCAATGTTTTGAGGTCGATCAAGCTGCAATGGCATGAATTTACATAGCACAACACAGTCAAGGATCAAAAAGAAATAATATTCGAGAGGGAAATTGATGTGAAGTACAAGACGTACGGAGCCATACTGAGGAGAACGGGCCCTGTCAGTGCAGATCGATAACTGACCAGGGGGTGTTTCAATAAAGCTGTTCGTAAAGTCACGAACGACTTAAGAACGACTGGTGATCAGTTCTTGTGCTGAATTAGGGAAATTCTGATAAGTATAACACATCAGAAGTGATGACCAGTCGTTCGTAAGTCGTTCGTAACTTTTACGTAGCTTTATGAAACAGGGCCCAGGACCATATCGTCAAACTCTTACTCGCAATTCTGCCAAATCCATCGGAAACCATGTACATCAGTGTTGAATCAAGATGGTATGTGGTCCAGTTCACTATTATGTTTTTGACGCTTGGCTCATCCCAATATACGTTTCCGTAACATTTGAACAGAAAACTTTTATTATTCGTTTGTCTAATGCTGTTAACAGTCGCCTGATCAAACGAACCTTAAGCTGTCGATCCAGTCATTGTTTGTTAATTGTTTCTGTAGTGGCAATAAATGAAACTATTTGCAAGCATCTAAAACTTTCAGAAGTATTGCACAGTATAGAAAAAAAAAACACTAAAGCTTTTATCTTTGTCGATTCAACTTTGAACGTCTTCTTTCAATGTCCATGTCACATTATATCTGTGATTTTATGCAAACATTCAGCATTTGTTACTCTCAATGTCGACTACCTACATAAAATGAACCGGTTCTATACACTTTTGCTTCACTTATTGTCCTTCAACCAATTGTCGCAACAACAAAAAATACTCACTGTCATGTTCCTGTCCAAAAGTTCTGTTGGCTTTAAAAACATAGTTCAACAATGCCTACCAAATTGATTGAGCGTCGATCATTTTAACAAAGACAAGATGGATATACTTTTAATGTCTTTTTCATAAGAATATATACAAGATATTATAGCCTTTTGCAAAGGCAGCTCGCTGTAATTTCAGCACACGCACACTGAGAACTATGGACTCGCACACACAGCGCGCGAACGGCGGCGAGCCGCGAGAGTAGCGAGCTCCATCCCATCCGATCGCTGTGTGCGAGCGAGTCCACTGCTCGCTGTATTGAGTCCTGCGAGCCGCCTTTGCAAAAGGCTAATCTCATTATGACGGCTGATACATGCAGTACATTCGTAATCCTACACTCGCAGTCTCTTTGAGATGGTGGCAAAGATTTTAATGCAGAATCTTTGATGGTGGTGGTTGGGTGTTAGAGGTGGGCGCCAGTGGCATTGACGTAACAAGGGACCGTAAACTGTGACTGCCCTGTCGCCATGGAGTAGATGACAGAAAATATCGAGGCCACGCCCCCGACCACGCCTACCGTCGTGATCTCAGCCAGGATAACCTTGTTATGAAGGGTGAGTTCTCTGAAAAAGAAAAGAGGACATAACCATGATAACACATTATCTCATGTATCTTTTATCATTTCACGTCTGAGGTCAAGGTCATTGAAATATACGAGACTACTATAAGGGCTTTTTATACTTGTGTTTCTTAACCCCGGACTTTCTCTGACCCAGGACTATCGTTAGTCCCGTACCAATTTTTCAGCTTTTTACACTCGCCAATTAGTCCCGTACTATCTCTTGTCCGGGGCTAAGGAGAAAACTGACCTTTTTACACTCGTATTTCTTAGCCCCGGACTTTCCAAACCACATGAATATTCATAATTACGCTGTGTACTGTACACGTACACGCACGCACCGGCAGCACTTGATTACCTCGTTTCTGATTGGTCAGTGAGGGTCGGACTTCGTCTCCGTCGCTTAGCCCAGGATTATTTTTTCGTTCTGTTTACACTCACTTGCTTGGCACCGCAATTGCGGTGCTAGCACCGCAATTGCGGTGCTAACCCCTGCTATTTTGCAGGGCCAGATAGTACCGTACTATCGGTGGGGCTAGCCCACTTTGGCAAAAACGAGTGTAAACAGAAAGTGGGCTAAGGATAGTCCCGTACCAACGGTGGGGCTAAGGCCCCCCCCCCCCCCCTTAGCCCCACCGTTGGTCCGGGGCTAAGCAAAATTTTACAAGTGTAAAAAGCCCTTATGTTGACAGACATAGTTCCCATGGTAATGATTTTGTTTCTATATTCCCGGGATATTCATATCGTATGATGAATTCTGGTAAGTAGACCTTGCTTAAGTAAGGTTACTTATTTGTTGTACCTATTATGAATATCCCTAGATATTGTACATGTGAAGATGTGCAGTAATACAGCCTTGAAAATCATACCTTATCATTGTAAAATCTCAATTTTCACATTGCACTTTGTAAGTCTTTTTTATGTTTGGTGTGGTTGTTTATGGTTTTCCTGGACACCTTGGGAAAACAGTAGCGTCTTGTAGGCGCAGCTGAGCAGGGCAATCCAGCAATATGCAGGTTAGTCATTACTAGTACTGTTTGATTATCGTTTGTGTATTCTTTTGATATTGATGATATGCTGAAAACCAATACAATACAATACAATACAATACAATACAATACAATGCAATATAGAATGTTGATTTACAAAGCCTTCGTGTATGACCAGACATTTTACTGATACGCTTTAAATACGTTGTCTTTAAACAGCTTGCCTCTTTTTCCATTTCCCTGTTGGGTCAGCCATGGTGTTCAGTCGGAGGTAGAATAATGGCGGAAAGACACAGGTAAGACAGGTGACCGTTGAGCCGCCCACCAGTGACAAAATGGTGCCGAAATGTGGGATGGTTTCTCCAGTGAACAGAACAAGTAGAAGAACCACCGTTCTCGACACCACTCTCTTCCAGTTGAAATCTGAGTACAGAGATGATGAAGAGTTCTCGAGTCAGCATGTAAGATCTTCTTTATCAATTTTATCTGTTTGAGCCAAACGGGACATGTAATATGGAATATTCCAGAAGGGTTGTACAAAGAATATTCGAGAACGTTATCAGATTATACGTACTGTAAAATTTCTAGTCTCCTTTGATGTTATAGTCTTTACCAACATCGACTACAGAGAATGTGTCTGACTTATCACATGCATGACGTGAAAGCGTCTAATCTAAAATAAACGGACTGTGTATCTTTGTCTGCCCGCTGTGTGCCCATCTCTCCATCTATCTCTTTATATATTCCTCCATCTGCAGTTATAAACTCAATATGAGTTGACAATGTCAAGATATAAATTTGTAAAATGATTTCAAGTGAGTTGATATTGTAGTATCAGGTAATTAAAAAAACCGACCAACTATACATACACAATGCCATCAAATTACAAGGAACTATAAGCTCTCATCTAAAACGTTCATTTTGGATTAAGGTCAACGTTGAGTGAAAGATTCAGTAGAGGTCAATGAACTCACTCAGGGGTATGCCGAGCACCTCTTCGAGCTCCTGAAAGAGCGGGTTGATGGAGATGACGTAGCTGAGAACGAGATGGACCATGATCATGACGGTGACGATCGTGTTGATAGCGCCCTTTGAGATGACGTGGAGAATGTTGTCAGTGTTGAGCTCTATGAATCTGTCCCCGAAGACGAAATATCCAGCCGCCGCCACGGGAAAGTACATTAAGAATGTTGCTGCAATCGGACAAAAATAGAAAGTGAATGTGAGATGGTTGGTGGCCACTCTACTGGTTAACGCCAGAAAATGGCGCTAACATTATGGTGTCCTTGATCACTCCTTCCACATCTCTATTGTTTTTGTCATTCCATGAATGTATTTCAATAATTTATATTTACAAATGCCTATAATGTTGTAACATTTCCTACGCATTTGCGCATCGTTACCTTTGTGTATGGATTCGAGCCTAGAATTGAAGTGGAAACGAGACCGCGGAACCTGGCGGTAGACCTAGGACTTAGTTAAGTTCTCGCGGTTAACGTACGAGAGGATTGAATCATTTCAAGGGGGAGTCTCGACCTCTTAATATAACCTCCACGACCTCTGCAGCCTTCGGAAAGCTATAATGTTTATTCTGCCATGACTTAATCAACCGCTAAGAGAACTGCTCTGCGTGTTTATCAGATTCATTTGGCGTGAGTGATAGTAGTATATGAAGGTCCCAACAAATCACCCATGAGGTCCCACTTACTGCTGTAACCGAACAAAACGCTGATGTAGAATCGTCGCGGGTCCTTCATATCGTGTTGGATCGTCGGGAACGCTCCGTGGCCCCCGTACGCGAATATGATGGTGCCAAATGCTGTGAAGAAAGAGGTGACAGAGGGTGGCGTGTGAGGAGGAGGTTCGGCGGGGATCTCCAGGAGGACTTGGATGAAGAGGATGAAAGAAGCGATGCCAGTAGAAATCGATGCCCCAGTCGCGACTACCCTGGAGAGAGGACGGGGGGGGGGGGGGGAGGAGAGGGAGTTAGAAAGAGAAAGATGGGGAGGGGAGGTGAGAAAGAGAAAATCGACCAAGGAATGATGCAACAATGGCGACCAAGGCCCTATTTTATGAAGAGTTATAATTGATTATATACTTGATTTTTATCATAACTCTATGGCAGCCTGTGTGTTAAGGAAGTTTATAATCGATTTTATTTTTTGATTAAACGGGGCCAAGCTATGGTAAAGACATGGTTGCCACGGGTTAACCTGAATGAAAATTTGGATCATGCTCATTGCTTCGACAAACATACACTATACACTATATTCTCACATAAATTACCACTATAGAGACAGAGATAATCATCTTGTGCTCTTTTCACTTCATAACCTCTATCTGTTGATGATTTCATGACAGATGTTTATATTGACATGGCGTCTCCAGATAATCCACACTGGGAGCACTGTGCATAAATATGCTATAACTGTAACTCAATGTTACCTGGAGCCTTTGTAAAGGGGTGCTGGGCAATTATGTGCACGATGTTCAAGAACGTGAAGTTGATCAGTATTCATACTACCTGAATACAAACATCGGAAATGCAACTTAGCAGCGTGTAAGGGTGTAAGTCAAGACGTTAGACTCCTTCGAAGCATTTTCATTAAGGTGAATATTAACAACGAAAAGAGAAATGGAACAGTCTTGAATGAAATGTCATGAAATAAAAACTGCCTATCGTCAGGTGATATCGGGTCAGGTCTGAGTTAATTACTCAAATACCTGACACTTTTTTTTTCATTTAACAGTCCATCAACACCGTGAGAAATACACTGACATGAGAATATGGTGGATGATCAACTAATGAGAATGATTTCATAACATTATATCAAGTCCCCTAAGTGGCAATGGGTGGTTTGATTCAACTCATCTCACCAGAAATCCTTAGGCGTTCCCAGCCAGCAGAGCGGGAGGAGAAAGAGGGTGATGATGGGCGGCCACAGGCAGAAGTTGAGGGACCTGCTGAAAAGTGTGTGCAGGTTGTCAGCGGCGAGAAGAAGAAAGACCACACTGCCACCAAACATGGTAAAATGCACGCAGAAACGTACCGCGTTGCTGCACAAACACAGGTGACACATATGCATGAATTAGACACATGAATAGATAAAACAATCGATTAGACAAAAAAGAATGACGGAATACTGTCGAGAATAGAAAATAAAGCACATAAACGTACATTCATATAGCAGGGCACGACACTGACTCTTTTCTCTGGTGACCCATTTTGGCTACTAAAATCTCGGAATTTGGCATTTTTTTTTTTGGCTCGAAGTAAAGGGAAATGATGTAAGAATTGATTTTGTCTTTTTGGAAATTTGGTGACGGGGGGGGGGGGCATTTCATGAAGCGTTTTGTCAGATATTTCGTCTGACAAACTGTTAAAAGCTACTGAAATCCTTGCATCTGATTGGCTGGGAGCAAATTTGTCCAACAAAGTTGTCGTACAGAATGCTTCATGAAATGCCCCCCTGATAACAATTTTTAGTGGCCCCGGGCCACCAGGGTCACCGCCAATGTCGAGACCGGCATATAGATACATTACTATACAAGATGCTCAATATCGGGATGGCTATATCTGCATAATATGGCTCTCGCTAATCAGTCTGAAACCTGTAACTTTTTCCTCTCTTTTTTTTGACAATTCCTTGTCGGAAATTCCCATTTTCAAATTTTCAATCTCTTAAGCCACAGAATTACAACGTTATCAAGGTGGCAGGGACATGGGGGCCTAGCGGTTTTTTCTTAGGAAAAAAAAAATCATTTTATCAATTTTTTGGTTGATTTTTGTTTGGATTGTTAAGAGGTATAGGTTTTCAGAAGATAAACGTACTGATACTGATAGAAAGCTTCACGATGCACCACGTATCCTTTATTGGGTATGTATGAAATTACAGCGTTATTCAGTTTGATAAGAGTCGATATTCTTTCTTGTTTTTTCACCTCGCAATTTTCCCGAACGCTTCGTATCCAATGGCTGGATACGGGTATCGGGTGTGACCTGCATACTTCTCCGGGAATCTTTCTTTGACGATGGTCCAGCAGCGGCCGAGAATAACGCCCGTATAGCCCAGCATACAGGCCCCAAATATGATGATGGCCAAACCTATCCAACCTGCACTGTCACGAGGGAGAGCAAAGAGAAGGGGAGAGGGAAAGGGGGGGGGGGGGTGAGTGAAAGCTCCATGATTTGTGATAAAGACAGCTTGCACATCAGCTGCTGTCAAGACATAGAGGAACGCAAACATTTATATATTACAAACATTGCTTTTTTTCCATCATTCTTTCCCATCTCCACCACATTCATACATTCAAAATGCTTTTCTTTTTTTGTCTTCCTTACTAAATTGCATATTTATAAACGTTGTTTACCATACATTTCAATGTCAATGATTATATGCACTTATTTTCTATAAAAAATCATAATACATTATTTATACAATTTTCAGTCTGATAGAAAAATATGATGGATAAAAAGCGAATGAATTTGCTTAATTCGCCACTTTGCTTCCATTTTCGCGAATGGATATCATTGACTGTAATTTGCCATACCTATCCCTCTTGATATTCAATTGATCACTGATCTCTCCCTATCATGGCATTGAACAATGAATAGTTACTGTGATGTAGAAAAGTACAAGTATATCCAAAAGTACGAAGTATATCCGTTGCTATGGGATACATCACCTGTATCAACCACTGCCCTTGGTAGAGCTAGAACACCCGTACCGGCCACTTCCCCTATGATAAAGAGCCCGGTGGTTAAAGCTCCCAGACCCAAGGTTGTCTATATACAAACAGACAAACCAACAAATCACTCACACAGAGGGAGGATGAAGACTAAGATTAATTTCGTTATAAATATTATTACCAAAAAGCGTGTGTTTTCCTCGTTTACAGACTTAAAACATTAATGGCATAATCGCCATCGTTTTCTTTTTCGGCATTGCTATCATTGGTTACGCCATCATGTTTTAACGTCTTTTGTAATGGTGGCAACATCTCATCATTGTTATAGCAGCATGGCTATAAAATATCATTACAAAAAAGCGTGTGTTTTCCTCTTTCACAGGCTTGAAACATTAGTGGCATAATAGCCACCGTTATCTTTTTCGGCATTGCTATCACTGGTTACGTCATCATGTTTTAACGTCTTTTGTAATGGTGGCAACATCTCGTCATTGCCATAGCAGCATTACCACATTAGTGGCATAATATCTTGTCAACATGATTGCCAAAGACAGTAACCATTATGTAGGCTGCTACAGAGAATACTGCATCTTAAACTTCACGTTATTCATAGCAGGAAAAGTGTTGGAATTCACACATTATCTGACACCTACCACTATATAAACATGTACTATAAAGAGGAATTTCAAGTCATTGTTTTAGAGGATGACGTAAGAACAGAGCTTTTAATTACAGATAATATTTATATAATAATGCAACTCACTGGGTATACTTTACATGTTACACGTTTCTTATACAGTAATATTTTATTCATTGTAAATCTGTTTGTGAACACAAGCTTTCACGGTCTTGCTGAAAACCAGCTGACAGCTGAAAGCAGGTTCTTATCTGTGATGAAAAAAAAAATAATGATATGAGCAAGATTATGAGTGATTACTGTCCTCATACTAGTAATATTGAGATCAAATTGCGATCATGTGAATGATTATAATATTTATGATAGTACGGAAGATGTTCATCATCGTGGTAAACGAAGGTATAGCAGATTTCGTGGTCGAAACGTTGTAATCATTTTTCGTGTTTACCTTACTTAGTGAGACAGAAGATTAGATTTATTTCTTTCAATGTTTATGATATTACGATTATCAGTAAAAATCTGAATAGAAACTATTTCTGTATTTCTCCGTCTTGCATTCTGCGGCTTTATGGAGACATCCATCGTCAGAACTCACCATAGCGACGGGAGAGTTCAGGCTGGCATCTGGAACAAGCGTGACTCTGTCCTGCTCCATGTTAAGCGGTCTAATACCTGGACAAGCTGTAGCTGAAACTGTGTCGGAGTTTTAAATTACACCAGACCTTTCCATCATTCCAAATAACAATGTACCAATGCTTCCAAATACAAATATAAAAATAGACATAGATTCGGAGGAATATAAATTAAAACACAGGGTCTTTCGCTTTCTGAATGCATACGTGAGTACATATTCTCCACACACATAGGTGGACAAATAAATAGAAATCAGAACAAAAGGCAATCATTAATGAAAATGAAATCTATAACTTTTTATCGTAAATATTATGTACAATGTTTCATTTTGTACTCCCGTGCATCACTGTCAGCTCTCAACAGGGAAAGTTTTAGGACGTTTTGAATAGTCATCCTGAAAGCTACAAACCGAACGTTCTTCTACAAATTGCACTCTTATAAACAGATTCCTATTTCAAGATTGATTATATTAAACTGTTATGGTGAAGGAATTATGATAACCATGATACAGTCTGTTGTTTGAGTACGTAATTCCTGTACGTACTAAAAACGTATAAAACATTGGAATTTCAGCGGGTATGACGAGCCTTACATCATTGTGATGCACTATGAACTTACTGTACCAATGCCGAAACAACGTACCCTGCCAGCAGAAGACAGTAGTGTGGAACAGATTCATGTATTGCGCGTTTAGGCAGTTTACATCTCGAAATAAATAGAAATAGCATTTGAACAATCTCTTACCAGTGCGTCGAAAGTCTTATTTCCTGCAACCGTGGCAACGTTGTTAGGGCAATCAGTTAGATAACCTACAGAAATTCCATCCGGGTATATACTGCAGTCCTTTTCTCATGACAACGGATCCATACAAAGGCTTAAACTGCAGCGTCAGGTAACTTTAGTTCAACAGACGAACAAACATTCGGCAAAAATATACTTAGTCGTAAGCCATTGTCGAATTATCACCACAAGGTGTGGGTTGTCTGCTGATCATGCCTTTATTTCATGACAAATACAGGTGAGATGTGACGAAGCGACTGGCATTGGTTTCAACTGGTGTCATTGTAGAATTAGGAACCATAAATATGGCAATATACTTCCCCATATTAATTGCGCATCAGGGTGGATTATTGATCTAAACTTTAGACCTCGCACCGTGCTCAGTTTTGCACGTGATGAAACCAATTTATTCTATGTGATTCCTATCTCGTGATGGCAATTTATTTAGGAAAAACTACAGTTGTATCAAGAAATTGAATGATCTGACACAATCGAAACTTCATCGTGAAGGACGAGGGAGAAGGGGGCGTATTGAATCTCTAAACCTACCACACAGGCGCCATCCTTTCATGTTTGTGAGCTTGGGTGTTTGTGTTTGTGTGTTCGATTACGTGCCATCAGATTTTTACATTTGAACAACTATAAATAAGTTATACTGAGGACAGAGTTTCAGAATTTATGATAATCGGGATGAAGAATAAGAATATTTTCAAAATTTAGAACAAATTGCAATGAACAAGGATGATGACATGGCAGAGTCACCATTAGAATGCATGAGTTGGGGCTCAAGGAAGCAGAACAAAAGAAGAAGGCATGCATAGATTATACACAGGTGAACTCGCAAGCAAGCAGTATTGTCATGGAATTACGCTGCTACATTTCTGAAATGTGTGAGCCTCCTATGTCATCATCCTTGTTCAGTGTGTAATTTGTAATTTGTAATTTGTTTCACGTTTTTTCAAACTATTGTTTCTCTGTTCAAGAACCACAATAAATTCCACAAATCTATACATGGAGTTGTCGATTTATGTAAGTGACATAATGTGAAATCATGAAAATCGTCTGGAATGCTCCTTTAAGTCTATGTTGTACTTTAATGATTTGTGTCGTCTGCACCCTTAGTACATACTTTGAATAAAGTAGAGGGTCAATAAATTTCTGTGGTTTCTGTGGACACTTTTTGAACGTTTACCAAGTTTACACAATTTTAATGTCGGCCTGAACCATGGACCAAATAATCTGAAATCCTGTAACCTTGCGTTGAGGTCCGTCGGAAGTAGGAACAGAAGTAATAAGCAACAAGTAAACAAAGGGTAAATAGAACTAGCATGATGCAACTGATTAACAAATTGTCCTTCATCGACGTAAATAAACACCGATTATTCAGTGTTTTGGTAGTATAATAGCCATGATTAAAAAAAAAATAATAATCAGTTGCAACAAAAGCAACTCTACGCCAGAATTAATTACTTTGACTAAATCTCAGCACGTAGGTTAGGCACCAATATTTGAACTTCAACAAAATATGAATCTTAAATAATAGATCTACTGTGTGACGTTACGCAGTAATACTTATTCAAGACGTAATATTGGCGTTTCGGTTACGAAACTATAGGTGACTTATTCAATGAGAGTAGTTAGCAGTTGTATATGTTTACGTATACCGACTTCTCCTTCATTTTCTGCACTGTTTCCATGTTTACATGATATGGAAAGTAAATGTCTTGTTTATTAAAATGTTTTTTTTTTCTTCATTGGTGACGTTAAGCATCTACGACAGAAGAAATGTATAACCAGAAATGTGGATTATTCTTAGATTGCCACAGGAAAAAGAAACAACAGATTTATCGACGTCTAAATGTGTGAATGTTCTGATCATTTTTTCGTGATATTTAAAATATTCTATTACCACACATCCCATGCGATTCTGAAATCTCCATAGAGTTTTTCCGACACCCACCAAATTCTCGCAGGCAATGAATTACTGATTTTAAATTTCCACGATTATTAAAACAAATGAGAACAGAATGAAAGCTGACATGAAACATAGTCCTTTCACAAAATACAAAATATTTTTTATTCATCTTTCAACATAGCACTTGATCGAAATGCAAAATACGATGTAACAATTGTTCATTTTCAATTAAAGGCCCTCTATAGGTGGCTAGCACAGAAAAGCATTGTTGACTGTAGTATTCCTTGATATGCCCAGTAATAATTCAAACACTTTTTATTTTCAATCTAGAAACACGTATTACTATACATCAAATTTAGAGTTATTGTATATGGAGTAACTTGAATAGCTGAAATATGTGTACTATGGGTTCCTGAGGGTAAAATAGAAAATAGAGATATACAGGGAACCACGTTCTTACACACACACACACACACACACACACACACACGTTCATGTGTATCCTACAGCCAAAACTTATACACAGTAAAGAAAACTTGCACCAACTCATTCAATAAAGTTCATGACTCGTTCACGTGTGATTAAACCATGAAATTTCATAACATAAAATTATGATGAAAGTTAATTATTCTTGTTTTGTTCTATTCTTATACACCTTGGGTCATGGGTATGACCAATTAACAGTAATGAATTGCATACATTTATGCTACAGTCGTTTAGGAAATGTTAACGAAGATTCTGATGTAAGTATCAAAACATATGTTAATAGTATAATAGCTATATGATCCAATCGAGCACACTTAAACAGACTAAAGAAAAATAACATCAAGAACTATACTGACTTTGATTATGTTGTCTAGAGTTTGTGAAGATAAATCCTTTTAATTGTTCAGTTTAATACTTCTCCCCTTTTGAATATACCGATACTATTCGACTCAAGAGTTTTGATTCTGTAAACAGGTAAACACATTGGTCTTCATCACGTTAATCTAAATAAGTCGAATGCATGTTAGTAGAAAATTTCAAGGTAGCCTCTAAAACGATTTACCCGCGTTGAAACAATAAGTAAATGAAGTCAAGTCTCATTAACTTACGTTAACTCGTTAACAGGAGCGTATAAGTCATAAATGTACACACTTTTTATCATGTGTAAGCACACTTTATTTTCCACACCAACCTTCGTAAGTTTCAGTGCTTGTTCGCAGGAAATATTTCGTTAATTGTATAACTTGGACGCTTGTTTCACTTGGTAGAAAGCAACAAGAGCAATAACATTGACAAAGTAGAGATATCTATACTGACTTAGGATGAAGTACTGTTGTATATAGGATCAATATATTGGAATGAGATCAGCGTACGCTATACATAGGAGGAACGCAGCAGAAGATAGCCCAGCCCTAATCGATGAACGCAGGCCCTGTCATATACCATCGTTCCGGAAAAGTAAAGTAAAGTAAGCAAGTACTTAAGATACTTTGGTAACCTTGACTTTTAGAGTGACAAGGTATCAAATTACAGGATTGTGGTTGTTCTCATATACAAAAATTCAAAATGTACAAACCAAGATAGATACTGTCTAATCTGCATGATATTGCACTCTGAGAAAATCATTGATAATTTCAGTATTTACATAATTAAAGTTGAACTCCTCATCTTCCGCAAATCCTTCGATCATCACAACCACAGGCTTGTAAAGGCGAATCATAAAACAATTAAGATCTAGCCATACACTCCATATGAAAAACGAAACAGAGCACTACCGTATTACAAAATTGCAATAACACAAAAATGAAACAAAGAAAGAACATCGTAATCCGTAGATATGAAATTATTACAAGATATGTTTTCAGAGACCGAAGTTCCCCAAATGAAAATGCTTGTATGTTAAACTTGGGCATACCAGTACATCTCTAGACTAATTGGTGATATTTTGGTAGAATACTTTGTCAGGGAGTCATTCTGGTCACTTAATACTTCCTTCTTTGTGCGGTTGATGTTGATAGGTTAGGTAAGCCTTAAGTTAAGGAAACTTTGCCGAGATATTTATTGTCATGGTAACCTCTAGGAAGATTGCATGATCATAATAACATGCGTTAGCTGGTGTGTCTTTTAACATCAAGAAAAAATATCATTTCGTTGAGAAACATAATGATGTCCACTCGATTAACACAAAGTAACCGTAACACTATGCACTTTGTTTTGTGGCTCCCTTTATTCTATAACGTAAAAACATTCAATAATGTTGACTTAAGTAAGTGTCATCTCTCTTTTGGTCAGAGCAGGCAAGAACACAGCAAATGCTCAAAACAGGCATTTACAAAATGCCTTTATCATTTTTATATCTTATTTTTAGGTGATAATGTCTCATATCGTGTTGCAGAGAAGAAATTATAAACGATTCAAAATGATTATTTCAATCTCATTCCATCATCAGAAATATAAACTGATTTATTAATACATTCATATATTTTGTAGCATTTTGAAATTGCTGACCAATTTGCTGTCTCGCCTGAAAGACGGGATTAAGATAGGGTTAGGATGCACAGGGTGGCACTTCAGAGATGCGCCGCAGTAGCGTTGACGTAACAAGGCACGGTGAACTGGGAGCCTCCCTGCGCCATGGAGTAAATGACAGAAAATGTCGAAGCCACACCTCCGACCACGCCCACCAGGATTATCTCAGCATGAATGACTTTGTGGTGGAGACTGAGGTTTCTGTAAAGAAACATAGTACATACATTAAGCAAATACACTGTGATATCATGTAAGTTTAAGTTATTGCGATAATGATCAAAATTATGACTTTTTTTGGTTCAAAGACCATCATCCCTGCATACTTGTAGGTATAAAAATACCTACTAACACACACAGAGACACAGTCACAGACATTTATGTCTACGCACTCACACATGGACACACATTCACGCTGCTAACATTGAGTCGAGTTCATAACTATATCAGATAAACTCAATTCAATCTCACCAGCCTGAACGTGTGTCCATGTGCGAGTGCGTAGGTAGGATGTATGTGTGTGTGTGTGGGGGGGGGGGGGTGAGTATCATTACTTCTGTAGGGATGATCTTTGCAAGGGTTGTGCTGTCGTAATGATTGTTTCCGTGCTCATATAGATAGCTCAATAGTTGTTGATTTGCGCTTATTGTCAACATTGACATGTATGCCTACCTCCTTTCCCACCTCCCAGATGGGTCCTCGGTAGCATTCAGCCGAAGGTAAAACAATGACGGAAAGACGAACGTTAGGAAGGTAACGGTGGACCCGCCTACTAGCGACAAGATGGCACCAAAATGTGGAATGGTTTCCCCAGTGAACAGAACAAGGGCTACGACCATTGTACGCAGCACAGCTCTCTTCCAGTTGAAATCTGTGGGAGAAGAATAATTAGACTTACTTTGATCTTCACTGGGTGGATTGGTCCCAAATCTGAGGACGAGTTGAATCTATCTTACATGAGTAGAATATGAGACTGTATCATTCAGACACTAGAACTTATTTTTAGCGATCCTATTCGTTGATTCGCGTTGACGTATATTAATTTCAAATAGACATAGTGAAATTATTATTCCGCATGCTTTTTACGGGAGTTCATTTCATCTTTCTGCATAGCGAAAAGGAGACAGGATAGAACCACGTAAAGACAATTATTTAATTGAATCAAGGTTACTTCCTTCTCTTAATTTGTTGTGATCTTTGCTGCCCCTTTTTCTGCGGCATAAGAAACATACATCACGCAGGCCGTAATCGTTGCTGCTTGAACATACGTTGAAAAACATAATCGAGGAGGTGCAAAGGAGTATGGGCTGGTATAGAATAAACCTCTATCTTCAAGTATTGGGATGAATTATATATAGAATGTCGACTCACGGAGGGGGATGCCGAGAGCTTCCTCAAGTTCTTGACACAGAGGGTTGATGACGATGACGAAGCCGAGAACGAGATGCAGCATGATCATGGTGATGACGGTCTTCTGAATACCGCCGGGTGTGATGACGTCGAGGATGTTGTCGGTGTTTTGGTCGAGGAAGGCGTCCCCGTACACGAAGTAACCGGCAGCAGCAATTGGGAAGTACATCAGTACGATAACTGTGGGTCGAATCAACATTGACACCAAATGGCTTTGAGAATGAGGTGTTTTAGGTTCCTGCCCAAACTTAAAGTTATATTCAAGCTTGCAACTGATTGATAAATTGCCCTGCATCCACGTAAATAAGCACTGAATTGATCATTGTGTAGTAGTCATGACGAAATAAATCAAGGGCATACATACTTGGGCAGGATTCGAACCTACGACCTCCGGACAGGCGTCTTATCCACTAGACCGCCGACTACCGAGGTTCTAATCCTTGTAGTTTGCAGCTGGTACTTCGCAATGCTATTATTCAAATTCACGATATTCTTCAGTCGAGTTCTTTTTATTGCAACTGATTAGCAAATTGCCCTGCATCGACGTAAATAAGCACTTACTTGATCAGTGTTTTTGTCATGGCTACTACTTCAACACTTATCAAATTCAATGCTTATTTACGTCGATGCAGAGCAATTTGTTAATCAGTTGCAATAAAAAGATCTCGACGGAAGAATTTAATGAATATGAATATTCAATCTTGATGTGTGAATTATGAAGTCTAAATGATATCCTCCACTCTTTGTTACAAAAGACAAGTTAAGATGTGGAAGATGTTTTGTAAGAATATTCCAGCATTGCAAGAGCTAAAGAAACAATAGTTATACATTTAAACAAATGTAAGTGATGGTGATGATCGCAGTATAGTATAGATTCAGTTCATACTTACACTCCTGTCATAGATCTCTACGCTCATCCAACTTTGGCCTTCTTGTAATTCCTGAATTCGTAACATCCTAGGGCTCACGAGCTCTTGCCCATGCCCGTCCCACCTTATCGAATAAATTACCTTCAGTTTTGAAAATAGCCCTTCATCAGAATCCTTTAAAAGTGGTTAAAAACGCACTTGTTTAAAGTCTCTTTTAAATATCTATATTTTGTGTAGTTTCTATACTTCTTTCAACCTCTCTTTTGCGCCTAGAACACTCCACAGAATGGATTTAGAGGATTAGAAATCATATTGATGATGATGATGATCATCATCATCATCAACATGCGGCGTAAACACTCAGGTCTGTAATCGTGGAAACATAATCTGAGCTTGGCAGTAATTACGTCAACAAACAACACCACCAATACAACAGAGTGGTACTTTCCGTATTTGACTGGCCGACAATGTATGATGATACTTACTTCCATAAGCTAAGAAGACGCTCTTGGGGAACTGTCTCGGGTCGTTCATATCGTGTTGGATCGTCGGAAAAGCCGCGTGACCGCCGAATGCGAAAATGATGGTTCCAAAAGCTATAAAGAACGAGACAAAAGAGGGCGACGTGTGGCTTGGAGGCTGCGCTGGGATATCCATGAGAATTTGAATGAACATGAGAAGACAAGCTATACTGGTTGCTCCCATGGCACCAATAGCTACTGGCCTGAAAAGAAAAAAAACAAGAACGGTGTTGGCGAGACAGATTATATAAACATAAATATTGGGTTTCTGTATACAAGTATAGGCCTCTGCACACAATAAGACACCTAGACGCTCTCACAGACTCACAAATATGATTTTATATACAGGCCTATACATAAGAAGTCTGTCTTCATATTTCATCTCTAAAATGGTATAAAACATTACGAAAAAGAATAATATGTCTCTTTTGGAGATGGAGATTGAGATCAGAGCATTGCCAAAGGTTATACCATTGTTTGTTGTTTTAAATATAAACAAGAAAAAAATAAATGGGACCCTATTAAAAAATAATTTGCCCGAAGACAATACTGACATAAAATCAGACCATAATAAATCTTAAACAATAAATCTTAAACAAGGTCATAGGCTTCCCGCTTTAGCGGGCTACTTGTATTCCGATGAGGAGTGAGGTACCTACGTCAATTGCTCTTTGGACAGTTTCATGCATTCCTTTTTGTTCAAATTTTCTTTATTTGTTTGTTGCTGTTGCTGTTGTTGTTGTTGTTGTTGTTGTTGTTGTTGTTGTTGTTGTTGTTGTTGTTGTTGTTGTTGTTGTTGTTGGTTGTTGGTGGTGGTGGTGGTGTTTTCACTCACGCACTGTTTGGTTGGTTTTGTTTCTTGGACTACGGTAGGCGTGGGTAGGGGTCGAGACATCTCACCAGAAATCCTTGGGCGTTCCCAGCCAGGTGAGGGGGACGAGACAAACGGCGATGATAGGTAACCACACGCAGAAAACCAGCTTGGAGCTGTGGACCAATGTCTGCATGTTGTCAGCCGCCAGCAGCAAGAACACGGTGCTTACCCCAAACAGCGTGGCGTTCACACAGAACCGTACCGAGTAACTGCAGAGCACGGTCACAAACATACCAATTTTCGAAAAGTTCATGATATACACAATACCCAAACACGACTGGACCCCTTGGCCCTATGATATTTAGTAACATTCGTGGATATTTTTGCTTCTAGCATCTTTTTCAAACTAGACTTTCTGGAAATGATTATTATCTGTAATAAACAGTAAATTTTACTGTTCACTCATATTCGCTGTTGTGTGGAGGAGCATTAGGTAAATTCAAAATTTGTAGTTACAGACCTGTTTCGCGTGCCTTGATCTATTTTAATGTCAACTTAGATTTCAAAATGTCATCTAATTACCCACAAGGAATCGAATGTTTGGGGACAAGTTCCTGTTGTTTTTACCGGAAACGTCGTATTCCGTCACTGAGCACATGGATACTATCATTTTCATTGGTCATGTGACCGTGTCGTCATCTGACGTCATGTCTATGATATATGTTATGTGGAGAAACAAGGGGGAAAAGCACACGTTGGATTAATAAAACTTGGTTGATTCCATTCTCGATGTATTTCTCGTTTATTCATTGCCGTCTAGATCAAACTTGCTTCGTGGGTTTGAATATTAATGAGGCATTATTTGGAACTAAATAATCATTTTATACCATGTCGTTTCATACCTGCCCAGTTTCCCGAAAGCTTCGGATCCAATCGCAGGGTACGGGTACCGGGTGTGTCCCCCGTACTTCTCCGGGAATCTCTCTTTGACGATGGTCCAGCAGCGGCCTAAGATGATACCAGTGTATCCTGACATGAAGGCCCCTACTATTATCAGCAGCAATCCAAACCATCCTGTGAAGATGGTAGAGGAGAACATGAAAATATTATATTAAAATTATATGATATGATATGATAATAATGTTATCATATCATAGATATATCATATTCATTTTGCATGACATGAATGTATAAAAGAGAAGAACATACAGATATATAAACGTGATACAATCACCTGGTATATTATGTGCACTCGAAGTTAATAAACATGTCTAATTGTTACATCATACAGTAAACACTATAACTTTATATTACTATACTTACACAGCAAAACATGTTAATGATTAGAACATGTACAGTATATCAGGGGTCTACACAATGCTTCGAAATATGAAAATCACAATGATTATATAATTTTCCAATCAAAAGTATAAGATATTAATCCATATTTTATCACTTGCATAATTATGTCCTACCAAATCTTTTATGTCGAGATGACAAATGACTGCTTTCTTTCTCCATGCACTGTCTATATCTATACGGTATGATGTCGATAGAATAAACGGGAAACAGGCATGAAAATGGTGCCGCACACGAATTAGTGGTGCAGCACATAAAAATTGTAAAAATGCTGATCAAAAGTCGAAGAGGAGAAACACAGTAGGCCTACCTGCATCGACTATGGCCCTTGGGAGAGCGAGGACACCCGTGCCTGCCATCTCACCCACGATGAAGATACCCGTGGTGAGTACGCCCAACCCTCTAGCGGTCTGAAGAGGAGCCATAAAGACACAACATGATAAGGCCTGTCAGGTATCGTCATCATCGGCACAGTTACCAGCGCTCACCATTATGATAGTTATCATCGGTACATTGATCATTATCATCTGCACGTCATTATAGGATCATCCTCATTATCATCATCATCATTATCTTCTTCATCGTCTTCATCCTCCTCCTCCTCCTCCTCATCATCATCATCATAATCGTCACCATCATCAGCATCGTCCCGCTTACTCACATTGTTAATATATCACTAAGTGCTGGTGTTATTTCACTGGTAAACTGAAACTTGTCAAAGTTATACTCAAACTAAAGAAAGAAGATACCTCCCTTGGAAAGCAGATGTAGATCTTATTGAACTCCGTGATAAGATTTCGATTTCATTATCTAAGGAAGAACATGTACTTGGAGTATTTATGAACCTAAGTAAAGCTTTCCATACCATTGATCATAGTATATCTTATCATTAGAAAAGATGAATGTTTATTGTATATACGAAGAACTCCTCTTTTGTGGTTTAAGAACTAGTTATGTGACGGAAAACAATATACTGTTTATAATAATTTTCGCACTCTGATGTAATATTAATCAAAATGTGAGGTACCTAAGGTTCCATTATTGGACCCTTGTTATTTCTTATATGCATCAATGATATCTGTAATTCTTCCTCTTTACTTCATTTCATTCTATTTCCAGACAATATCAATGTATTTCTTTCTGATCATAATCTTGAGCGTCTCATTAACACTATGAATGCAGAATTCTGCAGAACTCTGACTACATGATTGTGTCTCATAATAAACCCATTGTTTGTTTGTTTGTTTTTCTTGGATTGGGCAGCGACATTCATGGACTCCAAAGAGCTGTGTCTATGTACAGATTCCATTCCCACGAACCCCCCCCCCCCCCCATCAAACTTTTAAACATGTTCCGCTATTCATAGTTATCCAACCAGAACCTCTATACAAATGTGCACCACCTACAGAAAATTCAAGAACTACCCTTGCCCACCGATCCATACGACATGCTGGTCCTGACATCTGGAATTCTCTTTCGCATGAAATATGACGGTACCAAACAAAACATACTTTTAGAAGACAAGTTAACAATGCCCTTCTTTTCAAATATGTTTTTGCAGCAATACCAGTTGCATGGGTCTTGTCTGCACCCCGTGTTCACACGTTTACTTTACATCACGTACTACAGTAACTATTCTTTTCATGTTACCAGAATTATCAATTTTTGTATACCTTCAACCACCATGATGTAGAGTATCACTATCATTCTACTTATTTTCCTCTCCTTCTATCATATCTTTATCTATGAATCCATTGAACGCGCATAATACATTTTTGTTTGTGTAATGTTTCTGTACATAATTATGCATAGGTCTATAAGTTATATCTACTGGAGATCTCAGTCAAGCTTTTCATAGCTTATGACGAGCCACACAAAATGTATTATGACACATTCCATGTACAAACTATGTACAATGTGTATAATGTGTGTATACGCATACTGTGAATAAATCAAATCAAATCAAACCTAATCCAATCCAATCTAATCCAGTCAGATCAGATCAGAACCAGCAATATTACCATTATAGGCCTTTTTTTAATCGTATCCCCGTGATATGGGTGTGGACGATTATTAGAATTATATGGTATTTTCACCGTCGTTTTTGTTATTTAAATCTATTTAAAGATTTATCAATCGTAGCATCAGTATGATAATAGTGGCGTTTAAGATATCAGATATCATGGCACACGTTGTAATAGCAAGAGAAGTTACATCAGCTATTGTAACTGTAGCAACCAATCATATTGCATTGCATTATATACATACATGTATACAATTATGTCATAATTCAAATTGCGTGTCTCATGTGAAATAGATAGACGGTTGGACATACATTACAGATGATAATTATATAATTTACAAAAACAATCACACTTACGGTGGCAGCTGCGTAGTTGACGTTGACATCCTGGACGAGTTTGACGTCATCGTGGTCCATACTTGACAGAGAAAGACGGGACATCTATTGGACTACATACAGAAGAATGGTAAAAAAAAATGGTGATAAAAAGAATGGTAGAATCAAATGAGGTCACCGGAAATTATTCGGGTGAATATAATTTTGACACTCATATCACTACAATTACGTTTTGGGTGCAGTACATTTTATTCCGTAATAGCCATGTTGTGATAATAACTGACATAATCAATAGTAATCACATAATTATTGTTATTAGTGTTATTACTATTATCGTCACCATCATCATTATCAACATCAGTGTTATCATTTTGTCACAAATGTTATGTTATTATCATAAACATCATCATAAAACAATTATAGTTGTTAATAGTTCCTGTGCACCCCCCCCCCCCCCATCACGTTCTTGTTCACAATCCTTTACAACGAAATTATAACACAATACGTTGGAATGAATTATCTCGCTCGAGAACTCAAACATCTTGACGGGGCTCGAATCCTGGACCTTTTCATCAATAGTGCAGATAGCAGTCCACCAGACCACTATGCCTTCTTTTGTACAATATTGGTATTTCTAATTGCACATGAGAGGTGAACATTAACGTTTCTACCATTCCTTCACACGGTTCTGTTGTTATTTGATTTGATTTGATTTGATTTGCTTTATTGGTTTCGGTATCATCATTGTAATATATATATATATATATATATATATATATATATATATATATATACATTCATGTACAAACATAAATATGATAATATATACAAGTATTTTCTTGTCCATTGCCTGTGTACAATGTACAGCAAAAGTACAACAAAACATACTACAATGAATAATACAGAGGGGCTACAGCATAAGCGTAGCTTGATTTGCGTGCAGCCCCCGTAGCATAACATAATATTATAATGTACATCGGAAGGAGAATAGGAGGGAGGGATGACTTGCATAGAGATAGGATAGTTGAAAGGAGAAAGGGAAGGGAGAGGTTTGTCTGCTTTCACTAAAGGTTTATACAAAATAAAATCACCTGTATCACTGATTAGCAAGACATGACAAAATATTTCTTCAACGAGGTACAGGTGGACAGTTGATACAGGTCATGGTCGGTTTCATAATCATTATTACATAATAGACTAATTGTGTCGATATTTGTACAAAAGAATTTCGTGTATATAACAATGACAATGGAATTACTGATATTCAGATAACAACATCGTTTTTACAGCCTTCCTAAAAGAATACGTGGACTTTAAACTTCGAATTTCAGAAGGAAGAGAATTCCAAACATCGGGTCCGGTGTGTCTGACAGATTTCAGAGCCATCACTGTTTTGGGATTATACAAGTGAAACTTATCAGATTGTCTTGTTGGATAAGAATGTATTTCCTTATTTAATTGAAATAATGAGTAAAAAGAAGATGGCAACTGACCATTATGTAAGCGAAACATAAAGAGTGAGTTTTGCAAAAAATTAATGTCATTTACCTTAAGTGTTCTTAATTCTGCGAATAAAGGATCTGAATGGTCTCGATAACCTGAGTTGGTGCATATACGTATTGCTTTCTTTTGCAAAAGTAATATACTATCAATGTGGCTTTTTGATGTTGCCCATACAATGTTGCAATAAGAAATGTGCGATAATATCAATGAATTATATAACATAAATAAGATATTCTGAGGGACATAATACTTTAACTTTTGAAGTATACCAACATTACGAGATACTTTATCAGAGATATATTGTACATGAACATTCCATTTCATATTTTCATTTATATATATTCCGAGGAATTTAATACTCTCTTTTTGTTCCTATAATACACAATCCACCATAATATTTAAATGTTGCATTTCAATGTTGTGCTTCTTGTTATAGAAATACATAAAATTTGTCTTTTTCAGATTAAGTGATAATCTATTACTCTTAAACCACATAGATAATTTCGGTAATTCAGTGTTAAGAGTTCTTAGGAGGAATGAAAATCAGTATTGGAACAAAATACATTGGTGTCATCAGCAAACATAATATATTGCAGTGACTTAGATTAGTTTGAAATATCATTTACATACACTAAAAATAATAACGGTCCCAATATGGATCCTTGTGGGACTCCACATTGTATAGGTAATACTTCAGAGTTAACAGATTCATAGTACACATATTGCTTTCTATTTAACAAGTAATCTTTAAACCATTCAAGTGGAATACCACGAACACCATAGGACTGCAATTTACGTATGAGGATAGTGTGGTCAAGAGTGTCGAATGCCTTGCTTAGGTCCATGAAAACACCGATGACATGTTTTTGTTCAGCTAAGGCAGTCGACACTCTATCGTATAATTGGGCTAGTGCCATATCTGTTGAATGAAATTTCCTGAAGCCATACTGGTCTTGGTTAAATATATCATATTGTGTCAAAAAATCATACAATCTGTTATATACAAGCCTTTCTATTACCTTAGAAATACTAGGAAGAATGGAAATAGGACGGTAATTTGATACAAAAGAAGAGTCATCTTTTTTATATATTGGAATAACTTTAGCAATTTTACATGCATTCGGAAATATACCAGTTGAGAGTGACAAAATTACAAATGCACACTAAGGGTGTCAGTATACTACCAATAATCTGTTTTAAAAAATACGTACTCATTTCATCATGACCAGTTGCATAACTTGATTTTAATGAGTGAACAATGTCAAGAATCTCACCATAATCTGTTGGTTTAAAAAATAATGAATTATTATTTGACGCACCTAAATACTGCGAAAAATCAGTTTGTGTGGGATCTATTTTTGAAGCTTGACTAGGACCTATAGCAACAAAATACTCATTGAAACAACATGCTACATCCCTTGGGTTACAGAGTGTTTGACCGTCACGCATAATTTGAAATGTTGACATATTCTTTTGCTTACCAATCACATCATTAATAACTTTCCAAGTGGCTGACATATTTCCAGTAGCATTTTGAAAGGCTTCTGTATAAAACATCCTACGGGAAAGCCTTATAATTTGTGTCAATTTATTTCTATATAATTTATATCGATTAACGTTATCATTATTAGGATACCGTAAACTGCATTTATATAACATATTTCTTTTCTTTATTGATCGGAAAATTCCTTTTGTTATCCATGGATTTTTATTTTTTCTATTACTTTTCCTTTCAATTGCGGGGATATGTTTGTTAAAGTAAGAAATAAATATATTCCAAAACGTATCATAAGCAATATTTGGGTCTGCGCAAAGCAATACATCATCCCATGTCTCCGTTGTTATTGTTGGCGTTGTTGCAATGTAGACGTTCAAAATACTTTTTCAACTTTGACAGGTGTTTGAGAAACGTACAAGAGAATTTCGTAGTTCGCATAGATCAATATTGGCCTCCAGAGTAAATGATTAAAGTTTTATGCGTAAAATACATTTAAGTTTGCTGACATTGAATTGGAAGTAATTCTGATTGTTTGTAAATGTGAGAAAAAAGTAAATTAGATCCTGCTTCAAAGCATGTGAAATCAATACATGGATAGGCCTAATACTAAAAATTTACATCGAAGGCGACAATTAGGCGATTCTGCTTTTATCAATATCATTTATACCAAGTGGACTATTCAGATACAAGAAAGTCATACCAAATGAATACCAAGCTGATACAAGTCAGCAACAAAAATGATAAAATCTTACCTTGTGCAAAAGTCGTAAATTCCTGCTTTTTAATGTAGCGTTCTTCGCCAACGTCAATAACAAAAAGAAAACTTCGAATAAGTCCTCAATAGCGCTTTGGTCATTCGAACTCCCAGCAGCCATGTATATGCATAATGATACCGCGTGAGATCGTACTACAAATAACAACTGACTCTCCACAAAAGAAACACTAAGAGCAGCTATGGAAATTGTGCCAACAATAGATGAAATTCTATCACATGTTTATGATTATACGGTTTTCCCCGCGCATGACTTCCTTGTTGGAGAGATATCATTCACATTTTTTTTCTTTTTCAAGTATACCAACGACATAATTATTCACTGTAACTGCAGTATATTCGCGTAATGAAGCAACTAATCACACAAGAATCCAAGGAAAGAGAGAAGTTTATGATAAGAGTGCGTGTCCCGTGATTTGCTCTTCGATTCTAGCAACCATGCAGGCAAAACAATTATTAACCCGTAGACCCGCCTCCAAGGATCTGCATTCTTGACACTGGTACTATGGGCAGTATCTCACACTTACAATTAACTCTTTGACACTCATAACTCATCGGTTGCCAAAGGGTCAAGCTAATAGATTATTATTGGCGACCTTTCTGTATGGTAATTCATAACACATGTACTGCAATTATGTCACAGATGTATGTGTAATCAACATTGTTGTAAATCTATAGAAACTAGCAATAATGAGTGTCATTTGTATAGGTTATGTTTGATTATATTGATGAAAAAAATGTAAATGATGCCATAGGGAGAATAAATCAAATCAAATCAGATCAGATCAGGTCAGATCAGATCAGATCAGATCAGATCAGATCAGATCAGATCAAATCAAATCAAATCAAATCAAATCAAAACAAATCTAATCAAATCAAATAAATCAAAACATTTACACGTGTTTAGGAGCACTCTCACGATTACTAGGCAGGTGTGGCATAGGAGTGTTAGACACTGTTGATACGATTACATAACATTTCATTCTTGTTAAAGAGAACGACAATATATCTCCCTCTGTCCTATCTCTTTGACAATTAATGCCTTCAGCTAGGGTCTGTCTGGTGACTTGTTTTCTGTCAGCACTGTTTCACGGCGGTATATTATACACCCAAAGATTATTTACTTGCGAACTGTGATCGACCGCCTACGCCCCTTAACACCAAAAGCTCCAAAGGTTAGCGATAGCAACAAGGTCATGACAAAGAAGAGAGAGAGAAAAGAAAACCAAAACAAACATCGACAGAAAACTTGAAAAGGCAAAAAGACTTCGGACTTTGCAGTGATTTTACTGCAACCGGTTTAGATGTTGGGCTGGTTTTTTTTTTTTTTTTTTTTTTACTCTATCATGTCGTAGGTTTATGAACTAGTATTTGCACTGATCTCTGTATAAAGACAGCGTATAATACCACGTAACATATACATAGACACAGATTCAACCGGTTTCAACGTCGAGTAGTGTAATCATTACACAGGAAAACGACAGATGATTGTCAATTAGAAACTAAATTGTCTTTCCCTAGTAAAACCTGAAGCCAACGAAGTATATAAATGTCTTTCAATTGAAAACCGTATACGCTTGAAAACCCGTGCGCAGGTGGCATTCTCATGCAAATATTACAGTAGAAGTAACTGATCAACGTTAGGACGCGAATATTATGTTGGGTGGATGTGTATAATCCATGCATAAAAACGAGATAATCACTATACATGTAAATACTTTCAGAAGAGCCCACCGCTTCCGTTATATACCCATGCATGGTGGCCTACTGCGGTTTTAGCTACGGGATGGCATTGGGTGGCCTAAATTTTATTTTGTCACCGTAGCACTTTACGGCTTGGGGATTTGGTTGTTGTGTGGTTCTTTTGTCTTTAATTCATTAATTCATTTCATTATAGGCCCTAAATGAACTTTCAGATGAGAACACTCTCAATTGTCGCATGCAACTGAACCAGGACGTTGTCCAAAAGTTTGCATTTTACTCAAGGTCTTAATTTTGAAGTAATCCTGCGGCCAAAACAGAAGAGAAAGTGTACATCCTGTTAAGAGAGCGGAATCTTTCATTTTCATTGCTCATACTTAAAAAGAGAAAGAGAGAGAGAGAGAGAAAAAAAAAAACACCTGCTATCTTAATTCAGTTCAATTCAATTCAATTGGGATTTAATATCCAAAGCATGTTCGTATTGTATAGAGACACACATGACGTCAGTAATATCAGGGGTGGATCCAGGAATTCTGTAAAGGGGGGGGGGGGGAGCAATTAATATTTCTGGTGCCACTTCAGGGTTTCATTTCATTTTTTTTAATTTCTTTTGTTTTCAACGAAAAACAAAGGAGGCGTGCACTGGTTGCGCCCCCTCTGGATTCGCCACTGCTAAAGGTTGGTAAAGATGCTTTTTCTTTCACTGAGTGGACATTTTCTGTCTTGGATAAGTTTGGAAGGTGGAATGAAGAAATTTATCCAGAGGTAGCGGCGTAATCCTCCTGGTGGGATATGAAATGGCAGCTGTTCAAGAAGAACTATCCGTAGGGTGGGGAAAAACAGTTTGTTTCAGAGGGAAGTTTGCTAATGACTGGCTACATTGAATTTATTAGTAATCATGTATAGTAGTTGATTTTGATAAATTCTTTATCGTATCAAATATCCGGTCTCATTTATTTCAATTTTCTTCCAAGCACGTGCGTAGTTTTAGAACTTCACGGAGCACCATTTTCACGCTGATGTACAAACTGTCTGTATTATTCAATATGAGTTGTTTGCACACATAAAAAGCGCATTTAAACGTAACTTTATCGTATCTTTATCATGTGTGAATTCGAATGTATTGTTTTTCGTGTGTGTATGTGCGGTGTGTGTGTGTGGGTGTGTTTTGTCGCCAGCTCTCAACATGTTGGACGCCCCATATTTTCAACATATAAAACGAAAGCTAGAATATAATTGACTAAAACACAAAAGGGATTCCCCCACACGACATGGCAACGGGAAACTAGCACTTCCTAAATGACACCGACCATAGGCAACGGTCACAACTCAGAGCGGCTACCGACCGATTTGTAGCCTGCTCGGTCGCTGCTGAAAGTTTGGCACTGCCCAGCAGTTTTTGGAGATGTCGATCAGGCTAATAAAATCTCAGCGATGCCCGAGCGATGCCTTGTCGATTTCCCGTCGGTCACCGGTCGATTTTAGGTAAAAAATGCGAAATATGGGATCTTCTCCGCGCGGAGACTGAGCAGTCACCGAGCGATGCCCCATTGGCAACTGGACGATCTCCCGCCGGCCACCGGCCAATTTTTACAAAATCGCTCAGAGACCGACTGGTGATCGATAGGTCATCTACCGGTGTCCCGTAGGCGTACTGGCGGCGGCCCGCCGGTCTCTAAAGGAATTTTCTCACTAGCTACCTGGGTTTATTCATGTACCTATGTAATTTGTGATGTGATAATTGATTGATTAATTGACTAATTAATTAATTAATTAATCAATTAAGATAAAACTCGAGGCAACAAATCTAAGAGTTTGATTACCAACTATAAACCTCAGCTTTGTGAAACCACAGATAACTAGAAATTATGAAATCAAACTAAAGGGAGGAAAATCGAAGATTGAACAAAGATTAAGATAGATTAGATTATGCCAAAAACATCTAGTGTGCTTCTTTATTCTACAGTATTTTTCTATTCCTGTTTGATTTAATATTTTCATTTCCCCCATTTCTTAGCATTCATTCAAAATGTCATTATTGTACTTCTTCATTCAGTAGACCTTTAACATGTTTAATAAATGATAAGATAACCAAACCATGAGTCTACATATCGACTCTAACTTTTAGTTTTTATCTCTGTTGCCCCATAGTGGTTGTCCCTGTCTTTCCTGTCCCTCATGTTGGTTGCCGAGATGTTGAGATGGTGAGATGTTGGTGGAGTTTCCTTGCCTCTATCCCTCACCCTGCGTTCTTCCACATAGCGCTGGATTCTCTTCCCCATCTAGTCCCTGGTTTCCTTCAATGCTTCTGTCATTTTTTAAAAATCTTAATCATTTCCAGTCCTTAAATCGCTCGACGGCGACCGCTCGATCTATTTCCTTGATCTTCTTCTGTGCTGTTGTCATTTTTGTCTCTATTATTTTTGTTCCCAAAATCGATCGACAGCGACCGCTCGATTAGGTCAGTGCCTGGAATGTTGCCGCTCGGACACCGAGCGTATTTTGGGCGACCGACCGATGCCTTAAACATCAGTGGTGCCTGGTCAGTCATCGGTCGATCACCGGTCGTTGTCCGACCGAAATTGGCTAAAAACTCGCCGACCGGTCGCCGAGCAGGCTGATTTTGGGGGTTGTGACCGTAGCCTTTCCACAATTAAGTACAGTTTAATATGCCTTGGGGAAAATTACAAGGTTACATCAACTTATTAAATGAAACGAAAACATATTTCCTTGTGAAAAGATACTACTTCTCCATTCTATTTTTTCAAAAGCTTCCCCATTGTGGTCAAGCTGATGCATATATATATACATATATATATATATATATATATATATATATATACACATACATATATATATAAATATATATATATATATATATATATATATATATATATATATATATTACATATTATATATTTTTGTATATAATCATATATATATATATATATATATATATATATATATCATATACACACGTTTCTGTACACTTATCACATCTATCCATACAATCACAGAAGCACAAGACACAAAAAATAGGAATAAGTAAGATATAACAGCAAAGCATGAGGAACTTAATTTCAAAATATGTATTTCTTGTTTTTTTTTATTCAGAGGGATTAACACACTGTCAACACAGGGCCATGGTGATTCTGTCTTATCCTCTGAAATAGGTCTCTTTCGCCATTTCAATTATAATGATTAAAAAAGCATTTCATTCTCTATATTACCAAATTGCTGTGTAATGTACTCATGTTCAAAGAGAAAAAAAAAAGGAGACTCTTATTCAGACACTCGAAATAACATAATCAGTATGCTTGGGTCTAATGTTCTCACAAAATAATTCTTATGGTGCTCATTCTCTGATAAATAATATTTTTGTGGGGGGAGTGGTGGAGAAGGGAGGGATCTATAACCATCCCTTCTGAAGCCCAACTCCAGCTCCCCCTCCCCCCACACACATTATATACACACATCCACTGCTATGCACAGTAGCCAGCCCAGTGTGAAATAAAGCACCATATCATACGTGTTAAAAACAAAAAACAAAAACAAAACAACCCCCAACCCCCCCCCCCCCCCAAAAAAAAAAAAATAATAATAATAATATTGAATGAAAATAAATACAAATAAAGGAATCTGCGAGGAACTCTTTAGAAAGAGCATTTTCACTTCTTCCAATGCTGGAAATTTTCCCTAGTGCAATCATGGTCTCCCCAGTGGCCCAAGTGTCAACTTTGATGAGATAAACCTCAATTAGCAGGTGAATTCTACATGAACTGCAGCTTTTAACTCTTTAGGAATCAAGGTGTAAACCCACTATGTGCCACATTATTCTGAGACAGTAATGTAATCATGCTTTGGGAAAGCATTCTGTTTTGCAAATCAATGTAACTTTTATAGATTTCTGTTACCCTGGACATGTAATGAGCAAAGTTGTAGAGAAAATGAAAACTTTGCTCTGATGCAAATTGTATGACAAATCTGTGAGTGTTTTTCTTTCAAGTGACCAGTAGCTACATTATGGTAGAGGCCTGACTTTTGCACACACAAAAAAAAAGTGACAGAAACTTAGAATCTACTCACAAATCCAGTAGGAAACACCGCTTGATAGTCAATCACCACATAAAATGCAAGTTACATGTGACAGGAATTCACTGATGTCATAAAATGTCATTTAATTCATGGATGTCATAAACACATCACAGGCCAGGATCAAAGGTAATAATCGAGCTCAAAAGTGTGACAGGGTAGATTTCATGGGTTAATTGCTGAGCGCCTGGGTACAGTCATTGCCAAAAGAGCCAAATATCTCCATTTGACAAATATGGACTTATCAGTTTTTGCAAAAAAACTCTTCATATATATATATATATATATATGTATACGTATATATTGTACACAATAACATCATGACCTCATCATTATTATCATTATCATTGTCATCATCATCAATATCATCATAGTTACTGTTTGTACTAATACTGCTAAGAATACTACCATTTCCCCCGGCAAGTTGTGATAAGACACATAATATTTAAACTGATAATAGATGCATATACTGACAAAATCTATCAGTTGCTTGGGGAAAACCATGATTTCAGTGTCATGCTGATGAACACATAACACTGGTGTTAAACAGGCATAATAACTAGGCCCTAACTTTCACATCTTTGATTTTGCAAAATCATCTTCATGATTCGACTTAGTAATTAAAAACTTCTTACACCAAAAAATTCTTTCAAAATACGACACAGTGTATACTGATACCCTCAATTTGCTTTGATCGACTTCTTTTTTTTGTTTTTTTGTTTTTTGGGGGGGGGGTAGTGGGTAGGTAGTTAAAAGTGCACTAGTACTATAATAGAGAAGATAAACATTGTATGTGACCCACTACAACAAAAGGATCTGAAATCAGAAAGTCGGGGGAGGTCCATTTTCTGAAAATGACATGACATTATTTCCTTTCTCTTCCACTTTAATTTCATACATAACACGACTTATAAAAGTCCTCTGTTGCAAAGATATTGATGATTTTATGAGATTATGTTGAGTGATCTAGGAAATCAGTGTTTTGAGAAAACTACCTTCAAAGTTTTTCTTCCGATGCAATCGTACTCGAGGGGAGGTAACACAGTTTTCACCTCCTAACAATAAAAGGTACGCTGTTAGCAACCTCAGCGATGTTCATTAAAGCGTAGTGCCAGCGGTCTACGCACGACCAATTAGTAACCGGGATGCCACGCACTGACCAATAACATCACTCCCTCGTTTCTGGGGGGGGGGGGGGGGGAGTCTATCTGTGGCACTAAATCCAAATCGTCAGACACATTTCTGTTCCATTGAAAATCAGAAAATTATGGCCCAGAAAAACGCTGATTTCTTGCCTTTTCTTTGATCATTTAGCTTCGAAATTTCAGCAGATGATAGACAAAACATTAGATTATAAAATTATGCCAAAACAGAAATTTGATGGTTTTGACCGATTTTGATGATCTGACTTCAAACTCGATTTTCTCAGTTCAGCCGTCCGTGACTTTCTGATCCTTCTGATGTGGCGCATCACATATACTAACCCTATGGAGACTTCTGTTCATATTATGTGCGTGCTCATGATGCAAATTTTCAATAGGTGATCCAAACACCAGTCTTATGAAATGTAGGACAAACTTCAGAGCAGTTTTTACTCATAATTACAAGAATCAATTCACAACAATGGATGTTTTCAATTGTTTCCCCACAATCTGTCATGTGGGCAGCTACTTTTGCTGAAACTCGCCATGCTGTGACAATATGACACTGCGTGATTGCCATTCCTGAGAACTGTTACATTGTAACTACTATTATGATCGATATCTAGCTTTCAATTCATCAATAGGAAGCAAACAATGCAAAAGGATCTCCTCATAAAATGAAGTAGGCTTTCTCCATCAAATATGAGAAGTGCATTCAAAATTGATCAGAGCATCAAATGAAAACAGAATATATTGAAACAAAACACACAGAGAAACAAACATTAGCACATACACTCTCTTTCACACACATAATATGATTAATATTCAAAATTTGGGTTCACGGTTTAAAATATGTTTAATGCACTTAATAATTTTAGACCATTTGATAAATGTCAAGCACCACTCTTGTAGGATACATTTCTGTTTTCTCAAATCATCAGTCAAAAGTACAACTATCAAAACCCACCTCACACTTTATATGCAAAACAAATAAAGGGTACCACCAGGCAAAGGACTTCGCTTTTGCTACATGACAGATACACCACTCATAAACATATATCACAACTTTTTCAATCCCAAAAATTCCTGCAGACTCCACAAAAGGACAACTTTTGTGCAACTTGTATTTTTATCAGATAAACAAGTCTTCCCTTGCCTGGAGGTCCCGTTTGAATATACACTTCAAGAGAAATGAAGGTGATCAATGCATTTAATGATTGTACATCATTTATGGAATGCTAAGCTTTACATTGACATGATAACTTTTTACACTCTTTCTGGAAAATCATCAGCACCCAGCACACGTGGCACAGTCCTGTGTACACTATTCATACTGGCGTTTCACAATACCGACAGGAAGTGGCTTGCAGAAAGGGATCACGGCTTTTCGCCGATAGACAGCCGGCGATTGATGTCGTCGATGACAGGAAGTATATCCCTGACAGAGTCGATGACGTAGTGCGCTCCGCTGTCGATGAGGACCTTGTAGGCATGCTTCACGCGACTCGCATATTCGTTTTGCGGCATCTCGAGAAGCTCTGTCTCAGTTGCCCCCATGTAATTGCCCTAAAAAGAGAGCGGAAAGAAGAATGGCATTAAAGCAAGGCTGGGTAGATGGCGGCATATTTGTATAAAATTTTATGTTTCCTTGTGTATACCTGACTGTACAGCAATATCTATGTAACGATACATTGGGATGTGGGGTAATCAACTTTTACGCTTTCCTTGCATTGTATAACAGGCAAGGAGTGAGAAAATGCTGACATATGAATCTAGAAAAATTAGTAACATTTTGCAGAACAAGGAAACTACACAGTTTGGTGCTTGTTGGGGAAAAGCTGTAGAAGTGGGAAAACAGACATTGATTTTCAGAATACCATCCCCAGAGAGTGAGCAAACACGTGGCACTCGAGGTCAAGGGATAAAGTTGGCTCTTGTGAATTCCTAAGAGTGTGGTGGTGATATAGCTTCTTTTTCTCCTTTTTTTTTTTTTTTTTGCTGTTTGGTGTCACTGAATGATGGGTGTTTAGTTGATTGCCACCACCTTTCCCTCAAGCCTGTAATAGTACTCCATCAAAACTGTGTGGCTGGTGTTGTTTCAAAGATCATCCTTAGTACTGTTCTTAAGACTACTGATATTTTTACACTCTTTTGGAAATGAGTAATCTCTTTGGATAATTTCTTCAGGTGCTAAATGTTTTGCAAGAAAGAAATTTGAGTCTTCACATGAATGATACCAACCCACAATAAATCCAATATTTTTGTATGTATCATAAAGGTTAGTCAGATAAAATTTAGCAAGTGGATAAACATAATCTTGTGATAGTGGCCCATTTGCAATGTTCTCCTGAGAGCAGAACATTCTTGGGAATGTTCTACTCTAGAACAGCTATGTGTAAACAAATGGCAAACAAACAAGCAGCACTAAAAATATTAGGTCATATATTTTAAGTATGTATTGCATGCATGATCAAGTACTATGACAGCGAGGCTGCGTAAAGCAAACAGCTACACAGACTTATCAATGTGCACAGCAAGGTTGTAGAGCATATGACACACGCTAGCTCGTGATACTCAAAATAGTTAACATGAAAACTTCGAGGTATTTGTTTCTTTGATGGACCCAACTTTTCTGACAGATGAAGACTTGTAAAAAATTTACAGAATGCTGTAACCTCAGGATATGGCATGCTATAACAGGGAGATTATAAGTTACTCAGCCTTCATCTCAGGACTCCTAATCATCCAAAATGAGCATTTAAAACCCTCTGATTGGATCATTCTGATTGTTCCCTCCCACACCAGTATATGTATTGTTTACCAGATGAGCCTCTATCAACTCATGTGGGCCATGTTCATTGATACTTTCATGGTGCAATGTTTTATATTTTTCATACAGCTTCAACACAAGGTTGAGGCAGAATAAAATAGCCATGCTCTTGCTGTAATTCCTATGGTACACTAAGTTGTACATATGAATTAAACCCATTGCCTTGTCATTGAACCTCTCAAGAATTGTGCTCACAAGCAAACAAATTCACACTATCTTGTATCTTGTGTTACTGCAGTCACTACTCCTGCCATAAATCCAGAAAGATTCCCAGTATCAAACCACTACCAGTAAATGAACTGTGGAGATAAAATATTTTTGCGTGCACTTTACCTTCACAAATTTTGGCTCCTCACAAAAATTTGGAAAAGTTTTATGCGTGCAAAAAATGTCCAGTTTCAGAATATCAAACTGTGAGAAGGGATTGATAGACTCACTGTTTTTGCCACTCCAACAGTCCAGCAGCCACCGGACAAACCCTCCATAATCCCACTCACGGTATCATCCACCTAGTGAGAGACAAAAATACATCAGGCACTGATATCAGATTCAAGCTATCATCAACACTATCTTGGACTCCAAATGACAGTCTCAAATTTGTTCAATTAAGATGACAAAAATTTCAGAGCAGTTCATTACATGTATACATTTTTTAATGATTACCATCAATCAGAAAGCAATGATGAAATACCTAAAAACATGCAAGTGTCCAGAATAAGTTCTGTTTTCAAAAGCCACCATGAAAAGATTCTGTAGTTTGATTTTCTTTTGAAATCGTGTTCAACTAGAAATGTCGCTATGGCGACTGGTATGCCTCCACCATAATGCATGATTCTCCTCATAGGTCTATAGTACATGTGGACAATGTGTGATTACATTTTCACAAAATTGGCAAAATATTAAAATGACAAGTTTGTCACAAATGCGTTGAATGTTCACCTTCCTTGACCTAGGTCTAATTGGATGAATAGGAGAGCATGTATTTGGGAATTTTAGGACTTTAACTTGACTTTGACCCATTCATAAGCTTATGCAATGAGTAATTTTCAAGGTATGGAGAAAAAGTGCAATTTCTGTATTGAATAGTAAATTGTTACCATTTTCATCTGGCCTTTGCAGTCAGTCCGCAGCACCCGATAATTCGCTTGTATTTATTCAACTCATATGCAAGCCCGCTCTAGGCTTGCATACGTAATGAGCTGAGTAAGGGGATTTTGTCCTTGGGCTTTCGGCAACAAAAAATACCTTATGTTCACAAATTTGGTATCAAATTCAAGGAAAATATGTAAACTATCGTCACATGTTACTCAAATTATTGTAAATGAAAAATATCATAGCGTAATTTGAGCTTGAAAAATGATGAAAAAAGTAATTTGTGCAGTACACGTTCAAGACGTCAAAAGAATATCAAATTCACCTAGCGTCTCAATGAAAATGCTTTATTTGCTAGTCCATCTTCTAATCTTTGTATCCATGTAAATATCTTGACAATTTGTTGCTTAATCCAGTCAGGAACCAGTAAAGTATACAACGATGTCAGTGCTGATCAGCTTGAAACCGTGTAATCTCAAGAGTACGCTCTCTCATTGGACAGCGCTTGCATTCAGCGCTTGCATTACGTCATTACGCTGCTACATAACGGTTTCATGCCACTTGCGGTTTCTTGGCACGCGTGTAGTTCAAGTGCTGAATGCAAGCACTGTCCAATGAGAGAGCTCTTTCGCGCCACTGTACACTTTGTGCGGAGCATACTTCCGGCTTAGGAGTGAATTTTACAGACATTTCAAAACGGAAAAACTAGTATAAATCATGCTTGCGTCCCCTTGACTCCAATATATGATGAGCATCTAAGTTTCCTCTCTACGAAAAAGCCAAAATCAGAAACAACAGTTTCTTAATCCGGTCAGGAACCAAAAAAGAACTTTAGACGACAAAATCTTCCGTGAAAAGCAGGTAAAATTTACGCAAATTCAACTGATTATATAGTCATGATAAGATCCGATGTTATACGCAAATTTAGTATCAAAATAAAGATCAAAGTCTGGAGAACAATTTACCGTGACTTGTAGCCATGAAAAATGTATGTACAAGTCGCTACACTATGAAAACCATAGCCCTATCAAAGTCTCGCAAAATCTCGCACGACGAGACACCTTTCGAACGCAAAGATCGTCAACGAGAGTGCTGAATAAATCTTGCCGGATCGGCTCATTAGCATATGTGCTGCGGACTGACTGTTTGACCCTAAAATTCATAAGATAATCACTGTCAGGCAGAACATGCATAAATATGTAGTAAGTTTCACGATAACTTGAGCTTCCGAGATACGGAGGAAAAAGTTAGTTCAGCACCGTTACTTGATCACTGACCTTTTGACCTTTGAGGCAAAAAAAAAGAAGAAGAAGAAAAAAAAAAAAGAAACTTCCTGAGAATCTCTATTGGGTTATACATGCATACACCAAGTGTAAAAAAAAAATAATCCTGCTGGCATTGAATAAATATGAGGGAAATAGTAGAATTTTGAAGTGTTGCTCTTGACCTTTGACCCCTGACCTTTGACCCCATAAACCCTAAATTCTCTAGATAATCACTGCCAGTCAGTACATGTATATATACTATGTTCCATGAGGATACCTTGAACAATTTCCACGGTACAGAGAAAACTAGAAATGTCGCTACAGCGACTGGTTATACCCCCGCCAAACAACATTTCATAAGCTTTGGTCAAAACAACATTTCATAAGCTTTGGTCAAAAAACTGAGGAAGTAGTTAAATCCGCAAGATCTTTCCTTGATCTTCTGCCATTAATATGCCGTTACCATGGCAACGTACTTTCGGGTACTGTCGAAAAATGCGTCTTGCACATCTACAACCAAAGGCACACATCTGTACCAAGTTTCATGGAAATTGGGCAAAAACTGAGGAAGTAGTTTGCAACACAAAATTTTCCATCATTTTGGCTCATAATATGTGAGCTGTTACCATGGCAACATACTTTTTGTCACTGTCAAGAAATGTGTCATGCTGACCTATATCCTAAGACAAACATTCAATATAAATTCCATGAGAATTGGATGAACACTGATAAAGCAGTTTTGCCATGAAGCATTTTGCCCTATATTTTACCAATAACATGCTGTTACCATGGCAACGCACTTTTTGCCACTGCGGAATTATGTGTTTTGCACATTAACATATTCAGATGAACATCTGTACCTAATTTCATAAAAATTGATCAAAAACTGTGGGAGGAGTTCGCGACGCAAGATTGGTACCCATTTTTGCCCATAATATGCCGTTACCATGGCAACGTATTTTTGGGTACTGTCAAAAAATATGTCTTGCACATCTACAACCCAAGGCACACATCTGTGCCAAGTTTTATGGGAATCGGTTGAAAACTGAGGAAGTAGTTCGCGACGCAAGATTTGCAACGGACCGACCGCCCGACCGACCGCCCGCCCGACCGCCCGCCCGACCGCCCGACCGACCGCCCGACCGACCGCCCGCCCGACCGCCCGACCGACCGCCCGACCGCCCGACTGCCCGACCGCCCGACCGTCCGCTGATTCCTATATACCCCCTTCAAACTTCGTTTGGCGGGGGTATAAAAAGTGAAATTTTAAAATTTTTACTTGACCTTTTGACCTTTGACCTCATGACCCCAAACTTTCATCAGAGAATCTTAATTGCATAATACATGTATACACTAAGTTTCAAGAAAATATCTTCAGGCATTGCATAGACATGGTGGAAATAGTGAAATTTTACATATTTGACCTTGACCTTTTGACCTTGAGCATGTGCACCTAAAAGTTGCTAGGCACAACTTCACCCCCTAATACACATACATGCCAAGTTTCATTAGGGTACCTCAAAAGGTTTTTTAGTTATGCTGTCCACAAAATTCATTACGGACGGACGGAAGGACGGATGGACGGAACACCCGAAAACATAATGCCTCCGGCACCACTTCGTGGCGGAGGCATAAAAACATAATTTGAAATCTGGACAAGTGAGGTTCTGACAACAAATATGATTTTACATCAAATATTTTCCAATCATATGTGTTGTACAGATACCAGTTCACACAAAAATATATAACCTACCAGCAGGAGTAACATAACTACACCAATGTATGAACTACACCCCCTATCTGGCCACTTTAAAGAACAAATAATTAAATAAATAAGTATATATTATGTTGGAGCTTCAATACCTAAAGTTCATAAGACTGCATTTCCATTTTGTTCAAAATAGAACCTATACAGAAAATTGTTGCTTATAAGATTCTAGCTTTGAATACAGCCCTAAAACTAAAAACATGTTAAACTGCACAATTAACCCGTTGAAGATGAGTCCTGAGAATACTGAAGCAGGTGTCTATGGGAAATGCATGTTATAGCAAAATCAGTCCATCCTCAATTTGCCTCTTACACAGAGCTGTTGTCTTTATAAGCTCTGTTTGATAATTGTATGACTCAGGTCTGTAGAGGGCAGCATATAATTAATAAGTTCATAATAACACATGACATTTGTGATTCATTTGAGTTTTGTTCACTTGTAAACATACTCTGCTCCACCATTTGTGTTTGTGCAATCACAATCATCCTTATGGAGATTTCCAATAACATCTACATGAGCTCCATCAACAATAAAAGCATTGAATTTGTTTATACATCCTCTTCAAATGTATGCTTATCAGCAATTTCTGCTCTTCAAATACACTTAATGTGGTTAGAAAAGTTGTTAGTCCAGAACATTTGGATAGTAAAAGATGTTTACACCCTGCCATTTGGAACAAATTTTGCTCATTCTCTCACAAATCAAACTACATTATAGGTCTTTTGTTGACAGTATGGAAATTTGGGCAAGATATGTCATAATTACATAACAAAAACAGCTACTTAGACAAGTCAAAGGAGGATAATTATCAGCAGATTTACTAAAATCTTAACACGTTGAGGACGAGTCCCAAGTATACTCGGGCAAGCGTCTACGGGAAATGCATGTTGTGGCAAAATCAAACCGTCCTCAACGGGTTAATGCTCACACCTTCATTTTTATCCTATATCACTCATGTTTTCAAAGATCTTTCCATTGTCACTTCTCTTGCCTTGACTAGACACGACTGCCTTTGTAGGATTATCTTCTTTTTAAACTCTTTCTCGCAGGTTACCTTGACAACCGCCTCCACTGGGTTGATGTTGAGCTCCATCATATTCAGAAAGAGCATGTTCGGACTGGGCCTTGCCTCCTTGACCTTGTCCGCCGTGGCGCAGAAATCTGGCTCGAACCCCTGCTCCGCTGCCATGGGAACCAGATGTTCCATTATTTGACTTGGGAAGCCAGTTGACGTTCCGATCTTGAGCTGGTAATCGTCTCTCAGGCGTTGTACTGTGTCTGGAATACCTGACGGTCATGACAAATGAAGCAATGACAAACTGAACAATTTGCTCCTAACTCAGGGATGCTAACCTTGCAAACAATATTGCAGTATTCAGAGTGCTGGAGAGGCATACTTTTGGTGGAAAAACAATATTTTTTTTTTTACCTTTTTTGCAATTAAAGGTACAGTGCACTCCTTTTGTAATGAACATGGTTATAACAAAATTCCGGTTACAACGAAATAAAAATTCAGGCCACAACATTATCCTCTCTATATTTTTTTAATTGTTTATTTGTTTCGTTATAACGAAATTCGAAATAACGAAAGAAAATTGCCGGTCCCGAGGACTTCATTATAAGGGGAATACACTGTACCATTTACCATTGGGAGCAGTGATTTAAAAAATGTTTGAGTTATCACACTGAATGCATATGTGTAGGTCAGTTGTATCACAAGACATCCCACCATATAAAAATTTTGCAACAAAGGCTAAAATATAAGGAGATATCACTATTTTTCTCAATAAACCATAACTGCAGATGGTTTATTCTAGAAACAATTCTATTATAACTATTGCTCACATTTTGTATTTTAACAATATTAACATTGGTTATACTGATTAACACTTTCACATCGGCTGATTCTTTCTCTAACCCACATTTTATAATTATTTGAAAGCACTAAAGCTGGGTTTTTGTTTCATCTGCAAAATGGTTAATAGCGTCTTTAATAGACATGTGTAGTAATATGATTTGGGAAAAACAGTATTTTCCATGAGGCCTGCAATATTTTTGGAAACAAACAATACAAAATACTGCAAGAAGGCGACAGTCTGCATATATCTTTGCTCACTAATTTTTATGTCTGCACACTTGGTTGTACCATTCTAAGCTATCTTACTACCAGGTAGTTCTCAGTTCATCCCCTGAAGACCGTGTTGTACTAAGTGACTTGGGACAGATCCAACCAGCAGTAACAATGCCATAGTCCCATACAGAGACCATTGTGCTACAAAGTGATAAGGATTATGCAACCCCTTATCACTGAAACTTGGCTTTTGTCAGGGTAGCTGCAACAATTAGCAAATAAGGCACACTGTGAGTTAGAATACACACCAGTCCATAGCTGCACTGTAGTCTCTTATGGAATTCCTTCTATATATAGGTCAAGACTATATCTACAGACAACAGATAACCCACGATTTTAGAAAATCACATATTAACTTTAACATCACAACACTAGTCTGTCAGAGAGATATGATATTGATGTTCCACAGAAAAATATGTGACTACTGCAACGAAATGCGCTGATATTGACTGACATAATATTGACCATTACGAATGTTCTGGCCAAGGATTTGAATTTTCTTTGAGGGACTACCTTCAGAATCAATAAAAAAAACTGGACCACATAATTAATGACTAACATGATGAATTTCCTGATGGGCAGAGTTGCAACACGCACTATAAAGTTGGTACTGTGACCCATTCATAGGCACTGTTAAAGTGTAAGATGTAACTGTTTGGGTAGCCTAGGTGTATGATAGAATAATGTTTAAGAGGAAAATAACAACACTAAAGTACATGTAATATAGTTATGATGAAGAATCATGATTCTGATAGTTGATGTCATGTAGCAGAAAGTGTCCTTCATGGGGTCTTGAACTTCTGACGACCAAGTCTGATACCACATACCCTGCAGAGTACACTAGTGCACTCCCACCATAACGAACACGGTTATAATGAAATTCTGGTTACAACGAAATAAAAATTCAGGCCGCAACATTACTTGTTTTATGTCTTTTATTGTTTATTTGTTCGGTCATAACAAAATTTTGATATAACGAAAGAAAACTGCCCGTACGGAGGAATTCGTTATAATGGGAGTCCACTGTATAGGAAATTTATGTATGTGTGTGTGTGTGTGTGTGTGTGTGTATGTGTGACTCACACTGCACCCCTACCTTTGATCACACCGGCATGCTGGGCCAGCGCTTTGATCTGCTCAGGTACAAACGAACTGTACATCCTGTCGATGTCAGCTGTTGTGGCTGGTTTTCCATGCTTCTCTTTCCAGAGACGACCGATGCGATCCATTTCAAGCATTTGGGCAATATGTGCCTGGAGGGGGGTTGTAATTTAACCAGAAGTCGGCATGTTGCAAGTGATATCACCAGATTCTGATATATATGAAGGTACCGTACTGAGGTGGAAGAACAAGAAGAGGAGGAGGATCGAGGAAGAGGAGGAGGATGACAAGAAGGAGGAAGAGAAGGAGGAAGAGGACAGGAGAATGACACCAATATTTTCAATAATTAGAAGATGATATTTTCTCAGGGTAGCCACTTTAGAGATATTAACTCTCTAAAATCACTTAGATCATAACCTAGTGAGAAAAATCCCACCATAATCAACTAACTTAAAAAGGCACTTTCTCCTAGATATTCATTTATACTCAAACACAGCATAATATAAATGATATATAGTTCTACTATCATTCAGCTTTTCATCTGAACTCCAAAGTTTGTTTGTTTGTGGGTTTTTTTCTCAAGCAAGATATAATGAGAAGATGACAGCTAGAGAAATATTATTTCACCTAGCCCAGCATAAACCTCTTCCAATGAAACAGATCTCTGCCCATCAGGAAATGGGCTGCTCTACTTCATCCAACCTCCTTCCAAAACGCTACTGAAATACTAGAAACTACCAAGTGAACCATATTATTTTGCACCAGGCCAATTACAGCAAACATCCCTTCTTTATGATTTGGCAGATCAAAGTTTTGCATTATCATCGGCACTTTGTATTTGCACATTCATAGTTTTTGTGTTACAAGGTACTTCACTGAATAGATACATTTTCCCCCACTGTGAGATAGTCAGTGGTTACAGGATGTGGTTGCCATGCACTCACCCGTTTGTGAGCTCCCATCGGTGCTCTGACCTCTTCATCCAGCACTTGGATGCCCTCAGATTTGAAGACGTTGGTGAACGCCCTGACAGGTGCGAAGACACCACAGTCCACCACCGTTCCGGCCCAGTCAAAAACTATCATCTTGACCCTGCCTCTGTACTGGTAAACCTTGCGGTATTCCATTTGAGGATTGGTCCACACTGCTTTTTAGAAGATGCCACAAATACAAAAAAAAAAAAAAAAAAAAAGCATGTTCATATGAGATATAAATTTGTTGATGCTGAATTTTCACTCACATGATCATAGCTTTACATACAATGAAAATAGGAACTTGGCTCTATTCTTTTTGAGAAGTCTGATTTGTTTCTAGTAAAAAAAAAGAAGAAGAAAAAAAAAGCTTTCTTCTCCCCATCCTCGAGTCATTCAAAGTAATACATTACCTCTAACGTTATACTAGTGACCTAGTCTGATTATAACCCGGGGGCGCTGAAACGTGTTGGGGTTGCTGGTGCGGTTACTCTAAAGCTGATATAGGTTCTGCATGGCATAAGCTTGTCTGATGAAATAGACTACCGGGTACAAAAAAAAAAAAAAAAAATACCTAAGAAAACGCAAACCAATCACAAATTGACTACATAATACCCACATGGCACTGTATTACTGTAACACTCGGATTTCTACTTTCATCTTCAAGATTTATATTCCTGTTTATATGATAAAGTTAACATTTCATATAGAGTCTATGCTTCATCAATGAAAGAAGGAAGCTTGTGAATTAATGAATAGATTTTTGTTCAATATTTAGTCCTACAACCATCAACACTTTTCATTTTGAATGCTTGTTATGAACCCAGCATCGCATAGCATGCACGGGACACTGCAGAACGTCTATCCCTCGTATATTTTATGCAAAGCAAAAGCACAGGAATGACGATACGTTACCCTGTCCCGAAATCCCAGATGAGGCCATACTGGTCATCACAGTCAACTGAGCATTACACAGCTCAACTTGAGGTGCAAATTTGTTGTCAAACGCTGGCTGTTACCAATATGAGTAAAAGGAGGCTCAGTTACATCACACGCCGAACATAAGCAAGTCACAATAAACATTCGCCATTCCACGCCAGACCCTTGTACAGCATGCACCACCTTCCAGGTGTACACTGTACACACGGGTTACTTCGGCTGGCTGGCGCTGGAGAACCCAGTCCACATGTTTTATCTCCAGGGGGCGGGGCAGTGGGTGTCATCCAAAGAGATTTTTCCCCAGAGATTTTCCCCAGTGAGGAGAAAAATCTCTTTGGTGTCATCTTTGTGCTCGCTGGATCGGAAAGTATTCCTCAGACTGCCAGATGTAATGTATTACGTACAGCTTCGCATAGTGCTTCGTAAGAAGGAAGGTGATGAGAATTGAATAATATCTCCTATAACACTATTTTTTTTTTCGGAAAGATAAAAAAGTCATGAAATTCAGTAGATGCACTCTACTTTCCAGTTTATATGTTAGATATCTTAACCATGATTATCAGTGGGGTATTATTTTTTATTTTTTCCCTGTATTCATTTTCTAAAATGTATTTATTTATATTCACGACTAGTATATTAAACAAAAAGAAATAAAACGTTCAACTGCTTCAATCATTACTCTCCGTTTTACTGGAATGACAAAAACTTAGGAAATGTTTCCGAAACATATCCTATACTCCATTCAGGGTACAGGCCTGTAGATTATCAGTACAACATGATTATCAGTGTCGGAAGTTTGAGGGAAGTCGGATAATCCATTCAAAATTTATGAGTATTTCAATAAAGTGTTTCTTAAATAGAAGTGTCTCACATCACTGGATGAGCAGGCTACCGTTGTATACAACGGTTTGTGATGTCATGATAAACGCGGACGAAATAAGAATGAAGAACGGTTTAAGTATTTGAAAGAAATGAATTTACTTTCTACTACTAACTTTAAATCGCTATGAACCTTTTTTTTTTCCAAATTCAGGGCTATTAGGCACACTGTTATTATTGCTATCATAGACATTTTTGAAGAGAAATCCAAACATAAAAACCTTCTTTTATATCAATGAAAAGTACACATTCACTCCACTCGTTACAGACAAAGCACTACATTGCATGCACAGCCATAGTATCATTCCCCTTCATTCTGATGCAGGGCAAGGCAAGAGCTCTCTCATCATCCAAGAAAAATAGAAATAAATGTGACACCTTCTTTATATGCATTTCTTGTTGCGCTATTATACTTTGACATCACGAAGTTGTAGCCTCCTTAACCAGCCATGATGGCACATAATCGACCAAAAGACCAAAAAAAAAAAACAAAAAAAAAACCCAAAAACAAAAACAAAAACACACACAAACTGTTAGCACAACACACAAATCAAATTATGTCGATCGGGGGGGGGGGGGGGGGGTGGGTCGGGCGCACGGGCGCGCGCCCCTCTTTATTTTTATTTTTTTTTTTTGTTGGTCAAAACAAAAGAATTAAACAAAAAGAAAAATGGGAGGGGGGCGTGCGCCCCCTTTAATTTTGCAAAGGCGCCACCCCTTTACGGAATTCCTGTGGATCTGCCCTAACTGGATTCTATCATACGACAACCACAGTGACAAGGCTCTGTCCGAGCTGCAAACAATAAACCTTCAGTCCCGAAGATGTTTTTAGACCACAGTCTCTTAGCCATCATGCAATGAGATATGTATGTAAAGTCGATATCTGCATCATGGTGTTCTTTATATTTTGAGGTATACCGACCATGCATGCATTGCCCTTATTTCCCCTCCTGAGTGGTTCAAACGTGCAACCGACCTTGTTCTTTTGACTTTTTGTTTTGTTTTAAGTTTTGTTTGTTTTGTTTGTTTGCTTTAATTTTTTTTTTTTTACTCGTTTGGCATAGTTCTCCTCATCCTGAGATTCCTCCATAAAGTTATAGGTCTGAAGGAAAAAAAAACTATAATAATATAATGCCAAGCTCTCTTCCGAATTTTGTCACATCTTAATTCTCTAAATTGCGAAAAGAGTCTATACTTTTATGACGTTTTCACTGAGTAAAGGAGCCAGGATCTTGGAGGGATTTCTTTGTTCTCCCGGGGTTGTATGATGATATGATGGTAATGACTACACTGCAAAAAGTCCGGTGTTAAATAGTGAACACCGAGCTGGTGTTAAATTTTCGGTGCTCATTTATGGTGTTAAATTAACACCTACGGGTGTCATTTCCAAATTTTAAACTGTTTTTTTAAGAGTTTCTTAGTAACTGCACTTCTTGTTGATTTTTAATTTAAACAAGACGATCAAGAATTTTACATTAAAATACTAGATTTTTGAAAAATTGTGAAAATAAATTTTCACCAAAGTAACACCAGCTGGTGTGGTCCCTTATTGAAGCTGGACGGGTGTTAAACCATTGATATTAACACCAGTAAATATCAAATCAACACCATGTGGTGTCATTTTTGAATTAACACCAGTACAGTGTCAAAAAAACACCAGGTACAGTGTCAAACTAACACCACGAAGTGTCAGGTGAACACTTTTCAACACCATCACAGTGCATTTTTAACACCTGTGGGTGTGGTCCTTTATTGAAGTTTGATCGGTGTTAGATTTAACACCCGTGGTGTTAAATCTAACACCGATGTTTTTACAGTGTACCTTTAACATTATCTATCATTACCATCAGGACCACCGTTATTAGCATTATAATTCAAATAACAATATTGTCGTTGGGAACATGATTACTGTCATTGTTATTGTCAACTTTCGCCAAAATAAAGTTCATATCATTTTTTTTTTCTCCCTTCATCGTCATCGTTATCAGACGGGATGTTCGAGATTTCGTTGAAATTGTTTGTCTTCTTGTTTGTATTATGAATTCTAAAGGAAACCAAATGATAAAGTAAATACGAAGAGAATTTCACAAAAATTCGTTTTTCATGAAAATCACACATTCCATCAACTTGATGCTGACATAAAAGGGTAGTAATAATTCCCCCTGTTTCTGAAGGCGGGTATAGTCAAGTGCTCTTTCTAGTACGCTAGAAAAATGAAAGCATGTTGAATTTTCTTTATATTTCCTTTTATTGTTGTCCACACATGACGTCATGAACTCTAGTAGTCTCCTGATCCAGTGGTTCCAACACCAAAACTTTAAAAATTCATCACTTTTGCATTGATTATCCGATTTTCCTCAAACTTTCACTGATGTGTTTTATGTTTTATTGTTTTTTTTTTTTCACTGATGTGTTTTAAAGCAGCTATGTTGCTGCTTTTACTCACATTGCTCTTTGGGTTTTAGTTTCCTTTAATGATTCTCTACACTTACTCCCTTTCCGCTTCAACGGGATAATTTTCTTCATTCTCTCTCATCAAGTTCACCCTTTACGATACTAAAATTTTTAAAGTTATTAATACGGCCACAAAAACTACCACTGCAATACAGTGACGTATCTAGGGAAAACGGCGCCCGGGGCAAGCGCGGAAATTGCGCCCCTAATTTCTGAAAAAGTGTTCAACCCCAACCCCATCCCGGTATAGGGACTTCAAAAAAGTTCACATGGTATGTTTTTTCAAGCACTTAAAAAGGGGTCTTTTTGAGGGTGATTTAAATGTAATAAATTTTGATAAATTTTGGCGAGCGAGCGCAGCGAGCGAGCCGAAAAATTTTGTTTTTCAGCTTACAAAACATGGAATTCTTGTCATTTTTGGTTATTAAATCTTCAAATTACAGTTCTAATCAAGATAAAGTGATGGCCTTATAAATAACGATTTATACCAACAGTGTTAAATCCCATCCCCATCCCGGTAGGAACTTAAAAAAGTCCACATGATATGCTTTTTCAAGCACTTAAAATGGGTCTTTTGAGGGTGATTTAAATGTAATAAATTTTGATAAAATTTGGCGAGCGAGCGCAGCGAGCGAGCCAAAAATGTTTGTATTTCAGCTTACAAAACATGGAATTCTTGAATTTTTTTGGTTATTAAATCTTACAATTAATAATAATAATAGTGGCTTCTGAAAGCGCTGAAGTCCATCAATAATGATGCTCATGGCGCAAGATTATATAGTGACGGCCTTTAATAGATAACGATTTATACCAACAAAGTGAGGACTTGAAAAAATACTCTAAATTAGTACGAGCGAGTGAGCCGAAATTTGTATATTTCCGCGTCATCATTACGTTTTGTTTTTATCTTTTTTTTGATAGATTTTGGCGAGCGAGCGCAGCGAGCGAGCCGAAAAATTTTATATTTCAGCTTACAAAACACGGAATTCATGTTTTGTTTTTACCTTGTTGGATTTGGTTTTCTGCCAAACGCACTCCCCAGGGGCGGATCCAGGAATTTCGTAAAGAGGGGGCGTGTTTACAAAAATAAAGGGGGGGGGCGCACGCACCCCTACCCCCATTTTTTTCTTTTTATTTCTTTTGTTTCAACAAAAAATAAAGGGGGGGGGGGCGTGCGCCGGTTTTGGTCCTCCCTGGATCCGCCCCTGCTCCCTATTCTCATGGCCAGTGATTATCTGGGAAAAATGTAATCCACTGTCGGATGCCTGAATGCCAGTGCTTTTCCTGCGATCACTTCTATTATAATTTATTATTAATACCATGCCTCGCTACCAAACCAATACTTTGTTTCAATACTGCCCATCTCATCAGCATTCGCTGAAAGCTTCGATAAAGGAAAAATAATAATTATAACAAGTAAACCCCTCTCAACCATGTTGTTACCTGCATGGTCATGTCACGTAAGACAATACGACTATGTATATTCTTTACATAATATGGAAATAATATATATTATTCTAAACTTTACACTTATACACTAGGCCTATATAGACCTATCAAATGTACAATTACCTACAACATACAGAGATATCAATCAGTAAGATCGAGAAATATCAAGGGTGTAAAACTCAATTATATCAATCACACTCTCAGCCCAGACGGACTGGGCTGCACTGGGAAATGAAACAAAACGAATGTCATAATTGTAGTTTCCAAGGGAAACAATGATCAGCATTATCTCCGGCATTATCTAAAGCACGAGATGGGTCTCTCTTAAAATTGTTAGTTAATCGTTTCTTTGAAGTGTTGTGTTCGTTGCATTGGGGGTATGAGTCTGTCTCGACCGAAGACTCCTAAACCTCGTCGAGAGGAAAAAGTAGTTTGACCCCGGAAGCGGAATTCAAGGGTTATCTGCTCGACATTATTTACCTGATCTTCACGTTGACATGTTTTGGTGGAAAATCACACACTTTATTCCTCTCCCGGTTCGAAATTGATTGAGCAAGCACCATTTCAGAAGATACTTCTGAAAGAATGGTACCGATAGATAGCAGTCAGCTTGTTCCAACTGACGTAAGTTGTGAAAATCTGTTCTTATTTTGTGTCGGGATTTTAAGATTTATTTCGGTGATTGCGTGTTGCAATCGAGCGGGGGCTACAGATAGGCAAAAGCTAAAGGCTGACTCACGCTTCGCTGTGCTGTGCTGTGTGACGGGGGTGGCGATGGTAGTGTGCATGCTGCACTGATGCGATGACTGGTGGATTTTGCCGTGCTATGACACAATGTGACTAAACCGATCGTAGCTGTATTGCACAGTTTGCCGAAATTACGGGCTGGACTTTTGTCCTTGGACAATTTTTCATACGGACGGATGAGGATGAAAAAGTTAATGTTTATCTATCTTTAGCGATCTTATCCCCTCCTCGCCCAATGCAGTGTCATGTCAGTAGACGTAGTCTAGTCGTAGACTCAACACTCGGCAGTCAGTAAACATGGGTAAATTTAACTTTGTTAGATGTATGGTTGAGGGGTCTAGATATCGCGCACGAAAATTTGTGATGCTCTTATAATAGAAATTATTCCACAATCGTACCTGAATTTCTCAATAAATATCACGAAAATGCAGAAAAATCACCTCCCAGAATCTCCTTATGATAAGATGACGGAGTAGTCTGGTTTAGTGGTAGTGCGCCGTCGCCGTTTGTATGTCGGACTTAATTTTATGCGTTCAATTTCTCGGGGTATGTAAAGGTCGGGCAGCTGCCCTATGTAGTTTCATGCGTGAAAGTCTGCCCCTCTGCGGCTGTAACGTGCTTCGGCTTTCGTAGAATATTATAAACGATCGATCGAACAAATTACGAATTCTATCGGCTACGAACGAGACAAGCGAGACGACACGTCTAGGCTACAACATCCTTAAAACAGATTTTAAGCTCAGGTAGGTAAATTACAAGGTAAAAAATGGGAAATTTAGTGAAAAATTTGTTCGAAATCAAAATTTCTTACCTGCTTCCTTCTCATGTTTAGCGGTATGTAAACTAATGAGTCCCTCAGTGAGATGATCATAAATAAAAGCTAGTCATCACTATTTCAACAGGAATAGAAATATAAGTTTAAATTTAATGTTGGAAGTACAGGATTTTAAGACTTTCTGACTATTATTAGAAATATAGAACTTTCTTTACTTGTTACTAAATTACTAATGATACTAGACTCTATTCAAAGTATGTTGTAACAATGTTACATCGCAGCAACGATACAGTGTGTTGCGTTGGTGGATGATCTGGATGTGTAATGCACTTGTCAATTGTAGTCCCGGCCCATGGGTACCCGGGGATGGCCGGGACTTGCATCCCACTTGCAATTTTGCATGTTACACTACCCGGCCAAGTCCCGGCCAAGTCTCCGACAGGTCGGGCAAAATTTTCACGGAAATCCCCCGCTAAGTCTCCGGCAGGCCGGGCAAAATTGAAGTTGAAATCCCCGGCCAATTCCCCGACAGTCCGGGCAATATTTGTGCAGAAATCCCCGGCCAAGTCCCCGACAAGTCGGGCATATTTGTATAGAAATCCCCGGCCAAGTCCCGACCCTCAAGGCCCGGTCACACTGCCCAAAAGTCGCGTAAGTTTGCGTGAATCACGCAAGAAATTTGGTTTTGCGCGTGCTTGTCCGGTGAGAGTTTTCGCTGATTTACGCGATGAAAATCACCGATGAATTGCGCAAGAACTACGGAAATATCACTCAAAAATCACTAATCAGCGCATAGGCACGCAAAGGCCCCAAATAGGGCGAATTCGTGATTGTGCGCGACGCCTGACGACAGAGGTCCACGGAAAATCACGCATAATCTGCGCTTTATCACGATTAACTGCGTATGAATCGCACATAAACGTGATAGCGGCAACATTTTCGCAGACGATCACTGATATTCCACGCATATTTCGCGCGTTGTTCGCGTAAGAACAACGCAAACTACGCAAAAATTACGTAAAAACTAAAACAGCGCAATACTGCCTAGAAGTGTGTAAACTTTTACGCGAAGCCGAGTTTTGAGCTGCTCAAAAACCTGGCTTTTGAGGACCTGTCACACTGCCCAAAAGTCACGTAAACGCATGAATCACGTAAGAAATTTGAGCCTTATTTTACGCGATACGATGCGCAATTTGCGCATTTCATGAGTTTGTCTACAAATAGTACAATTTTGAACCTTCGTAGTTGTCAGCCGATGTGCGCCGGATCGGCACTTTACGCAGTTCCATGTTTTGAGGAGCTCAAAACTCGGCTTCGCGTAAAAATTTTACGCAGTATTGCGCTGTTTCGTATTTTTTGCGTAGTTTGCGTGGTTCTTACGCGAACAATGCGCGAATGCGTGGAATATCAGCGATTGTTCGCAAAAATGTTGCCGCTATCGCGTTCACCAACGACTCTCCACTGACAAAAAAGCAGACTATAAATAATGACGCATGTTTCGCGCTTGAAACACCAACGTATCACTGAAAATCACTGGAAAAAAAAATTGGCGTAGGGCCTAGGTCTACGTATCTCTAACAGAACACGGTAAATACTCACGAAATACTGATCGAAGAATCACTAATGTATCACTAACAACTCACGTATGATTTTGGCGCTATATTTTTACGTGATCTTTCCGTAGTTCTTGCGCAATTCATCGGTGATTTTTCATTGCGTAAATCAGCGAAAATGGTAAAATTCTCGACGGACAAGCACACATAGAAACCAAATTTCTTAGTTACCGGTACGTGATTTATGCGATTACGCAACTTTTGGGCAGTGTGACCGAGCCCGCCCGCGTGGAATCGCGTAAAGCGCCGATCCGGCGCACATCCGCGGACAATACGATCGAAGGTTCCACGTCAGAAAAATTCATGAAATGCGCAAATCGCGCATGTTTCGCGCTAGGCTCTTTACGTGATTCATGCGTTAACGCAACTTTTGGGCAACGTTACGGAGTCCTCAATAGCGGGGAATTGCTAGTCAAGCGAAATAATTTATGGTCACATTACCGTACTGGAAATGGTACAAGTCATAATCAACTCTCAAACAAAATCTGGCTCAATCCCGGCCAAAATTCTCGCCCCAAATGCCTGCCATTTGGTTGGAGCGAATTTCCCCCGACAAACCCCGGTTTATTCCCCACCCACCGGGGCAAAATAAGTGAATCTCCCCCGACAAACCCCGGTCCATTCCCGATCCACCGGGCAAAATAATTGAATTTCCCCCGACAACACCCCGGTACATCCCCGGCCCACCGGGGCAAATTAAGTGAATTTCCCCCTACAAAGCCCGGTCTATTCCCGACCCACCCGGGGGAAAAAAATGCTGAAATCCCCGTCCAACTTAGTTGCAAGTCCCGGCCATCCCCGGGTACCCATGGGCCGGGACTTCAATTGACAAGTGCATAATGGTGTGACCGGCAATAAGTGAATGTTACATAACCCCAGATTTTGTTGATTTTATTTATTTTTCAGACTTTGTCGTATGGTCACCATGCAAGGCTTGCAATACATTAACTGCGACCAGCCCGAGAAGTGTTCGGGCTGTTCATTTTAGGATTTGGGATCTGGGTAGTATCGCATCTAAATTTCAACCTAAATACTAAAAAATGTTTCAATTTGAATACATACATTGTAGAATCTACCCGTGTAGTCCACTTATTGATAACAGGATGAACATTTGGTTCTGCTAATAGATGTAGTCCATTTCTGTCCAAATCGATGACTTATAGTTTAAATGATTTGGTCAGGAGGGATCTGCGAGAACGACAACTGCTCTGTAGGATGGATTTGAAACTTCTGCACTTGCGCTAGTCGGTAGCAGTGTAGCCTTTTGACCAGGCACTCTTGCTGCACAACATTGTGTGGTGCCCTATCGCTCTCTGCTGGTGTGGGCACGTTTCACTCAAACCCTTTCACTAGCCACTACACAGCGTGCAGTGAAAGGGTCTTGATCAAAGGCTAAAAACATTGCGGCTCTTTACTGGCGTAAATACTCAATCTTGAGTGATACACACCAAAACAACAACAACTTATGCATATTCATATCGTCAATGCACAAAGTGCCATGCAAAGGTTGCATTGAAAATCAACAAAAGAACGGGAGATGTGGAGATGATCTCGTAGAAAAATGTCTTTTCAAGACCACATGGGATCAGTGTGGAAATGAACAAGTGAACGTACGGTATAAATTAGGTAAGAAACGTATACAATATGTATGAACTCTATTATAATCGTAAGTAAGCCTTTTGCTGGTGAAATGCATGTATGTAACTTATAGAGGCGCGAAAATTTGTGTTTCTATTTCACTGTACAGAGATAGCACTCTTGAGACTCAGGGGTGCCCCGGGGTTAGCAACACATATTGCTCAGTGCTGCGGAATGGCCAGATGTCAATTAAACTCAAATGATTATAAATCTTCCGATTATGCAAATTGCCTTATATCGGAAGATTTATTATCATTTGGGTTGATAGACCCTGTGGTAAACCTACCAGAATTTGGTCATTTAAGTTTCTGTAATTTCTGGGGTTTTTTTTGTAACTAAACTAACACATACAAAATCATATCTACATTTACATGTTGAATATATCAAACTTCTTTTATCTCAATTTTGATTTTGTTGAATGCATTATAGAATTTCCGAAAATCCAAAAATATATTGATGTGATAACCAACCAGAATTCTGCCAGGCAATATGCACGTTCAATGTCAGTTCACGTACAAGGCTGCTGAAAAATGCACTGCGCATACCGTGTTGGCGCAAGGTTGCCTCGGGGACATTGCGGCATCTGTGCAACCGAATTCTGGCAAGTCAGCACTTGCATTCAACTCCTGTACATTTGGTCACTGCATCTGCATGTACAAAGATTTTGTTTTCTTTTGTGTTTTTGCGGATACCATCACACTCTGAACTTGCGTTAAGTGAAATATCTCATTTGAGAATGGCATATTTCATAATTTTTTGTGCTTTTTTGGCAACCCTGATTCTTGAGACTGGACTTGATTCCTGTGCGATTTGGAAAAGTTGCGCCAATTCTGCATTTTGACGGCAAAATTTGCGATTTTGATAAATTTTTGGAGGTGACTAAGGGACTTTCCTGTTGTGAGCGACAGTGGTAGTGGCAGTATGTGAAATAATTTACGTGTGTTGTGACAACAGAATTTGCTGGCTTTTGATTTAAGTAACCGTATTCTGATAGGTGACTGAATAACTGGTAGGCTTACCCTACCTTTTTTTATTGTCCATGCATATCAATGTCCAATTACAGCAAGGCCATTTTTATTTTATTTTTTTTAAAGATGAAACATAGTTTTGTAATGCCTGCAGAAGATATTAATTTTTGCTCTAAAAATAGAATGGCACATGCATTTTAAGAAAGGTGTGAAATATGATGTAATAACACAATTTCAGTTGAGGAATGACAAAAATGAGAAGTATTAGCCAAAAAGATATGTCGACACTTTTGCAATCTGAGAACATTTGTAAGTATGGTTGTCATGTAATGTTTGATAATCAATTATTGGTAATCGACAAGTCGGCCATAACCGTAACCATAGATCTGCATCACATGCAGCTTGCTGGGGAATATGATTTGCTAGGGCACGATTGCTAGGGCATGATCGACAACTTTCTAGCTACACTGCAGCCAATACTGAATGTGCAGGGCTCTTTCGGAATAAAAGTCAGTTGCACTGACTTTTATTCCTTCATACTTTTCATCTCAGAATATTAAATATTAGCTCATTATTCTGGCAAATCAGTGACACGCTCTATCGAAATGTGTCAAAAGTCAGGAAAATTCAATTTTAGATATGTTTCCTTATATTTCCCTGTATTGTTATGTTAACAATGCTCCCTGCTCTCAGTGAGTTGAATGTCAGGTAATCCCCCTCGTTGGCAAAGCAAGAAAAATCATACACAGAGCGGTTGACAAAGGAAAAGGCCTGATATGGAAAATCAGATTGAGAATAATGAGGACATTCACATGTTAAATACAGTGAGTCCTGGCATTCTATAAAGCACAAACTTTTCTCAAATTTTGAAGAAAACAGTATGTAACAAGCAAGTACCCACAAGATAGATTTGATAACATTTTATGTGTGTGTGGGGGTGGTGGGTGTTTGCCTGTATGTGTATGAAGAGTACTAACATGTTTGTACAATACAGAGTGAGCGTGGATGCCATAGAATTGTGCTAATTACATGTAGCAGGCAGTATTAGTGTGGATTAAATGTGGTGAAAGTCACTTGACAAGTGGTGGTAAACAGAAAGGTTTGTGTTTATCTTCTTGTATGAGAAATAGTTAAGTTTACCAAAATCTTACGACTTTGCAGTACTGTCACCAAATTTTTATGGTTAAAAGCAGATCATAGATGGAGGAGAACAAACAAAGTTTACAGAACACTGAGCACAACTTAAAGGACAACTTATCCTTTATGTGTACATGATGTACATGTGGATTGAGTTAATGCAGCAATATCAGTAAGAGCATGTCAAGTGAAAGTTTTAATAGGGAAATCTGGCAATTTGTTCAAAAGTTCAGAAGTTTTTAAGTTTCTACACAGTCACTGATGGATGAGAAGACTACTACAGTTTGTGATGTCACATGCATACAATGTAGAACAATAAAGAAAACGTAAAAAAGAATTTCACTAAGTTTATATTTTATCCATGTGAATTACACATGAAGTACTTAAGAAGAAACCTACAGTCAGAAAAATATCGAACATGTAAAATTCATTTTGCAGGAGTGAGCACACAAGCAAACTGATTACCAAGTGCGTTAATATTTTAGCAGTAGACTGCACACTTCTAGTCTAGAGAGAGAAAGAAATTAAAGGTGCAGCGTGTTTATGTCTCTTCTTTGTCTCCAGGCAACCTGCACTGCCGACCTTCCCAAGATCCTCTGCATCATCCAAGACGTTACCAACCCGCAATGGCAGACCTGCAAGTTTACGGTCAACCTGCCGATGTCCACTACCGTGGCCGAGCTGTGCGAGGAGGTGGCGAGGCAGGCTAACTACGAGCCGGACACCTTCGAGTTGCTCTGGCAGAGGGGAGGAAAAGATGGCGGCGACGATGTAAGCTGTGTGATCAACCTTGACAGATTATGGGTTTCTGATTTAGGGTAGGAGATGAGGTAGGATGAGGGTGTAGCAAGGGTGACACCATTTTTTGGCTCTTCCCATGCCTCACCAGACAGACTAGTAGAAAAATGGCATAGGGTTGCAAAATGTGTCTCTTATTTAAGCACTCAAAAGGTTTAGCTCAGAATTTTTTAGCTATGCATGGTATGCATTTCACATTTTCCTGACCTAGGAAGAACAAGCATAATTATAATATTGGTTAATGCAACATGATGCCTGCTGACATGATTGATACTGTTATTGCAATTTTCTTCATATTTGCTAGTCCTGTAGCGTGAATGAATTTGCTGTCGCGTTGTGGACCAGTTACCTTTGCTGTAGTATTAACCCATTGAGGACTGGCTGATATTGCTACAACATGCATTTCCCATAGACACTTGCCTGAGTATACTCGGGACTCGTCTTCAACGGGTTAAGTATTGCAATAACTCTAGACCTCCATGGCGATGGTGAGCTGTGTTTGATCAGTTCTTGTGACTGTGTATGAAATTGAAAGCGCATGTATGATATTTATCGTACCCACCATAACACGAAAAATTAATCACGCAAAAAATGTCCACTTTTATAGTACATATGCACGTGCAAATGGCAGTTTCATTGAGAGATTCAATAGCTTCATTTTGCAACATATTTAGTCATATGGCTTGAAGATGCCATCTGACATGTTCTGCTGCGTAAGACCTCAGACTGTTGATCTAGCCTGGTTTGACATCATGCAAAAATGTTGTCTGCGTATCACCGAGAGCCACCCTACGCTGGTATTTTCTGTCCTGTTACTCTAGGGAAGTTAAAGCAATTTTTATATACCACATGAAAATTGCACGGTGTTCTACACTGTTTTCCACTATTTAGTTTTCAAACGACTTTGCTGCCAGCTGGCACACTTGAACATTGCAGATTGTATGCATGCGTCATTAAAAGCCATGCACATCTGCACCATGCGGTGTGTTTACTTCAGTGGTGTTGTGAGACTAGACTTAAATATTTTTGTTCAAAAGATCGATTCCATTAGCACAGCATTCTGAATATACTGAAACTCAAAACAAGCAAAGACACAAATATGGGTTAAGATATGAAAGACTTGTTCTGCCTCAAATTGAGTGATTATCTAAGTATAGTGTAACTGCCAAACTTTGATATCACATCATGCACTGATAATGGCAGTGTAATGATTGCAATGTGTATTCAAATAATAATTCAAAAACAAAACAAAACAGCAACACATACTGATAATCATCATGGACCTTTTTTTGACTTCCTTGATTGCAGAAGCAATATTTTGCTTAAATTTTTATTTTGTTTCCTTTTCCAGTATTTAGTTTTGGAATTTGTCTGTGTGTTTGTGTTCTGTTGTGTGTGTTTAGGTTGTCATGATAATTTGTTTTGTTTTGTTTTGTTTTGTTTTTGTTAATGGAGTTGAGCATCATTGATGGGGTTTATTGCTGTGGTGGGAAATTTTTACCAGTTCAAAAGACCTTTGGAAATGAAACTACAAGTATACACACAACACAAGCACACACACACACACACACACACACACATACACATAGAGCACACAACACACATGTATGCCTTTGTCCCTTATTAGGTCAACAGGAGGTGGTGACATAATTCTAACTGTTTGACAAGGGAGGCTCCGATCAAAACAGCTAATATCACCCTTTGATTATACTTCTAAGTTTCATTAATTAAAGGTTATCATGAAAACACTAATCAATAACCCGAGTTTTGACTCTAATGGCCTGTCAATAATGATTCACTTCCATAGTATTTCCAAACTTAGTTGTCAGTCCCTGAAATAGACACGAAAGGTAATGATGTGGTTTCCAAAGCCACGACAGTTGTCCAAAGAAATATAATGCCTTTGGCCATTTCAAGACAATGTTAGACATCTAACGACTACATAATGTAATGGGAATATGCAAACTATAAACTGTCATTTCACAATATTGTGTCAGCAGCTTATTCAAGCAGTCTTCACTTCTCTAAAAGGGCAACACACAAATACAAATGCAGTCTTATCCATGGGGGGATTTGGTTTTTTTCTAAGGTGATTTAATTCATTATTTGCAGTTGCCATAATCCAAGCAATGCACTATTATGAACAGTGCAGCAATCAAAGTATGCATTGTTGCTTTAAATAAAAGAAAAGTTAGAAGAGACATCATCCAATTACATGGATCTTCATGTTAAGTTATGTTTCTGAAATGTATGCATCCATTATGATTAGAATAGAAAAAAATAGGCATGAAAAGGTAATGTAGCATGTGTACCTGTCGTCTCCATATGAACCATGTAGATATACCATACTTACATATTTTAGCTCTCTTTTCTCATGCAGTATCTCTGTGATGATGTACATATTTGTAAGTCCAAGTACTACGTTATTTTTGTGAAGCTTTGTATAGCATACTATACTTATACCATTTTAAAGTAGTACACTTTGTACAAGTAATTAACCAATTAAGAGTACAATTTTGCTCTCTAGCAGTAATTTTACACATAGGTAGGGAACACATGTACAGTATTAAGCAATGTTCCAAATAGTGTGACAAGAAATAATAGTAGATTAAAGAATTTCCAAACTATTCATAGAATACCTGTGTTCACACTGTATAGACATATCCATGTTAACCCATCAGTCTACAGCTGTAAATCGCTGATTTTTAGACAACTACTGTACACACCATATAATAGCAAGTCAAATTTAGAATTCCGGACAATTTCGCAAGTGGTTAAATTCGCGATCGTGGAGTGCTGTACTGAATGGAGAAATGTATGTATACGGGTACATCACATTTGTATCGGGATCAGAGTCAATATTTTAGCGTGTCTTTAATTTCGTGAATAGCAACTGACTCATGAAATTCACGAAAATAAAAACCTCCTGAAATATTTGGCGCATACAGTAAATGACCAAGTGTTAATAAAGTGGGTGTATCTCATTGGCTTGGAGACTACATGACAACCTTACATACCCTATATGGCAATATTACCATGTACACTGTACTTGCAACTTCTGACATAATTTCCAGGCCTGGGCATCACTCCAGTAATGTAAACTGTTGTATTATGTACATCTAACTGCCACCACCTTGACTTGGGATGTAAATTTCTATTTACTAATACTATAGCATAAAATTTACAACTCGTGCGCATGTTTATGTCCAACCTCCTCCACTTCGTCTCAGGTTCACCGAATACAACTTCCATCAGATATGCAAAGCTAACATGCAGTCTTCCAGTCTGCTTCAACAGAAATAGTACATGTGACATGTGTCTTTACATAAAGGACAACCCCCATCAATATGTGAACTGTCATTAACGTGAATTAACTGTGCACCACTGTACTTTTAACCTTCATGAGCTTGAGTGTAATACGCATTAAGCTCCAACCATCATGAACTTAAATTATATTATATACCTGCACCTGCAATAGACAGGTACACTTGGTATGTGGATGTACATATTCAAATCTTATTCATACCTTTGTTTAAAGGTTGTTAAACAAATTTTAAATAAAAATTGCCCAAATTCATGCAACATATATGTACAATAAATTCTGTATATTGTATATGTACAAAGTATTTTTGCAAATATTACATTTGAATTTCAGAATGGCCAAAATCACTGACATGTAGCTATGAGAGACTTTCAAAGAGAAATAAATCCATTTCATGAAGTCTCTCATAAGCATGTCTTATGAGCAAAAAGACTTTCATGAAATGGACCCCTGGTACATTTTCTATTTAATCCACACATACAAACAGATGAAATCGCTTAATATTGCTAGGTCTTCAGAGCAAATATGTGACCCGCTACAACAAAAGGATCCGAAAGTCCGGGGAGGACAATTTTCTGAAAGTGACATAACATTATTCCCTTACTCTTCTCCTCTAATTTCATATATAACACAACCCATAAAAGTACTCGGTTGCGGAGATATCGATGATTTTATTAGCGCATGTCAAGTGGTAGAAGAAATCAGTTTCGAGAAAAACGCCTTGAAAGTTTTCCTTCCGACACTAACATGATCAAGGGGAGGTGAGACAGTTTTCACCGCTTGACAAAAGAAGGTATGTTCCTAGCGACCTCCGCGATGTTCATTCAAGCTTAGTGCCAGTGGTCTATAATGTACACACGACCAATCAGTAACCAGGATGACACGCACTGACCAATGAGATCACTCCCCTGTTGCTAGGGGCGGAGTCTAGCTGTGGCGCTAAATCCAAATTTTGGACACGTTTCTGTGCCATTGAAAGTCGGAAAATCATGGACCAGAAAAACGCTACTTTCTTGCCTTTCCTTTGATCATTTAGCTCCAAATTTTGGCAGATGATAGAAGATACATTACACTACAAAATTATGTCAAAAACAGAAATCCAAATGTTTTGACAGATTTTGATGATCTGACTTCAAAGTCGAATTTCTTGGCTCACCCGTCAGCGACTTTAGGATCCTTTTGTTGTAGGGGGTCACATATACTGTATCCACAAAATAAAGTGAACTGATCTGTCTTTATGATCTTAACCTGTTAAGGACGGATTGATTTTGCTACAACATGCATTTCCCACAGACACCTGCCCGAGTATACTTGGGACTCGTCCTCAACGGGTTAACATACAGATCATGCTCCTAGTATCTCTGTGAGAAGGAATTTCATATTCAAGCCTCTGCCAGATCGAATTATGAACTGCATATATCCAACCTTAATTGTAAATTAATGCCATCAATATCTTCAACTACATGTAAGTAATACTGAGTACTGTAAACATCCTTATTTTTGCTTGATCAAGTATTCACACCGAGCGGCTCAAAATCATATGCATGGGTTCTAACAATCCACTGCGCAATTGCTTTAACACTCTCACGTTTTTATCAAATTCACAATAACGAAAGAATTTGATGTGATATACCCATGCACGTAAAATCTGTGTTCTGCCTGATTTCCCTGAAATTTAAACATGATTTTAACCAACAAGTATTGTTTTGAGAGGAAACAGACTTACAAAAATTTTGTACAATGCCCATAGATTTTTACCAGGCCCAGGGCCATTGGCCATGCAATGTAGGGCTGTACTGTTAAACTTGCATGGGACCTGCGTTACTACTGGTACTGCACTACGAGTACTCCCCAAATGATTCATTTTAAATGTAAAGCCTCAATTGAAATCTACTATACACACAAGCGATTAGTTGAATATTGGTCTTCCCACGCATACTGTACTACTAATGATTTATCAGGGGACGAATTCTGCAATTTCAACCTGTTTTGAATGTGCACAGAAAATCGTGAAGATATTTTTGTGGGTTTTAGAATTCACGCTAGCAGAAAGAATGCATAATACAATCAGCTAGTCCTCATTGTACATTTGCACTGTAAATGTATCTATGAGCTAGAAAAGCACTCAGAGAGTACAGACCTCCGCTAAGCAGCCCATTTCCACCCATACACGCACGCTGGAAATCGCCCCTACTTCCCAATGTAAAAGAAGCCTTTCCATTGTGTCTCAGAGTCTACCTCAGCAGCAACTTACTGCCTGCTGCCCCTCAAGCGTGCGCTCAGTGTGCGTATGCACGCCTCAAATACGCGTAGATTGAACTTGTTGGCCCTTTTTGCCGATGATAGTCTTTCAAAAAATCTACAAAGTATTCTGGCTCCAGACGGTTATCCGGATCACTACCAAAATTTAATAATCTGTACTTTCTGTCATTATCAACTTTTCTTGTAAACTTCATCCAAATCCGTTCACAACTTTTTAGTTATTTTGCAAACGGACAGACAGACAAATAAGTAAACAAACAAATGCCGACAAAAACATAACCCCCTTGGGGAGGTAATAAAATGTCAAATGTTTATGGCTGCTGCTTCTTCTCAAATATTTTTTGACTGCCACTGAAATAGTTATACGGTACACGTACAGTTTTATGCTATTATATAACTCTATGGCTTTAAACATACTGATACAGACTTACGCAAAACAAACATGCATGTAGGGTACGTCAAAATATGTATTGCTCTGAAACGGGCCAATATGTTTCCTTTTTTTTTTTGCAGTAGTCAACTGAATCGATCATAGAAATTGCTTTGTTTTATGCTGCTGCGCACAAGACAAAGCGTAGCTGGAGAGTGCTGCGTACAGCCCGTAAATGTGTGTGAAACATTTGTAATGGGGCTATATCTTCACCAAACAGGAAGTCATGAATAAGAGAGGATTTAAAAGTCAGCCGGCATGGGGCCTCTGCAGTGGACTAGGTCGCATATCATCAGGTGACTGATCACATGACCAAGATCCTATCACCATTGAATAAGCTATCAATCTTTTGAGATCAAATATATTTATGTGATGCCAAGTGAAATGAGGATCAGATTTATACAGAGATGTTTTCATGTGGAGTTCTTACAGTTAATTTACAGATTAGATTTCAGAGTTTCGACAGCTTGAAATTCTAGCATGTTGCATGAAAAAAATTTTTTGAATACGTACACGTGACAATTGTACATGAATCATATCATATGCACATACATGTACAACATTTGTATGTACATGTATGTTCATTGTATCATTTGTAGCTTGTAAATTTCCTATACTTCCTTCATCCCACTTTGATTTTTTGACAGTCTTGGAAATAGAATGCAACTTTTTTTGTGTAGAAAAAACATTGGAGCTTTGGCTCTTGTGTATTAGAATAATAGAAAACAACTCATCAAATTTTTGCACTAATGGTCTTTTAGTGTTGTTTGCAACCAACTGGCTTGCAACTGTCATGCTATTTTTGTGGCACAATTAAGGAAGAATTTTTAATAGAGTCTACCATGTCATCCTTGTTTGGTCTTGGTCTATCCACTGAGTATAAATAATTTCAGTACATCATAGAAAATTCCACCATGCCCATTCAATACCTCATCACTCTGCAAATGATGAGCTGTGGATATGTTGAATTTGAATCTTAATTCTTCTACAGCTGACCAGTTTGGCACTCAGAATTGTCACACAAAAAGAAAAGAGAGAAGTAAATACCAGGTACTTCATATTCTAATAAAGAATTTTTCATGGGAGGAATGAGCCTTCACAAATGTACTTTGGTACATGTACAGTGTATATGTGTGTGACTGAAATTCAGTCCATTCAGTGTGAAAAGTCATACTACATTAAAAGGAAATAACAGATTTTTGTCACCTTTTATTCTCATTTAACAGGTTTTTGGTAGAAGTATCAATAGAAGTATTTTAAGTGAATGCTAGTGACTAATGTAATTGATTTGTAATGTACGATGTGCTTTAATGTTTGTGAGAATGCACATTGCATGAAAGTGACTCTTAAATCTATGAAGTGCTGCAAAAGTGGTCTTTGCAATAAAGTAGTATCATTTATTTTGATGGCAGTTCAGTTGATGAACAAAAATACAGGGGTTTAAAGTCAATTCCTGTATCAAAGTGATGCCCTCTTGTTTCTACCTCTGTCATATTAAATCTAGATATTGTTCATGTTTGTCTCTAATTCCTTGTATGACTACTTTTATATAAATTTTCAAATACCACTGTCATCAAATGGCACAGTATAGTACTGTAAAGGGAATGGGAGGGGGGGGGGGACCTTGCTCCATTTCAGCTAGTTTTATGGACAAGACAAATGCAGGAGGTTTGTTATCAAATACTAGTGCATGTCTCTAACTTTGCTGGGGGGGGGGGAAATCATTTTTTTCCCAAAATGTATGATAGTAGACCAGCAGAGTTCAAGTCTTTTTAGTGATGATCATTATTTTCCTGTGACACTTTTATAGTCCATAATGTTTTTGTTTGTGCTGTTGTAACCATATAATGTGACCTAGTTTACGCTCCATCTGTGGATGAATAGAAGGCATCCATTTTATAGACATTGTATGACATCTATGTCCTTCTGCTTCTCAACTGAATGATATCACGTGGAGATTAAATATGAATGCAAATAAAACATGCTCAAACCTCAGTAGTAGACAAGTGGGAGGGGGTGGGGGTAAGGGTGGGGATGGGGAGTGATGGGCTTGAAGGGGATGGGGAATGGAAAGGAGCACGTGTGTACTTCAGTCACTTGTTACACTCCCAATCTGACCGCTCACACAGGTACTGATGAATGACAAGGGGGATAAATCACTCGGCGAGATTGGGATGCTCTCTGAAGGGAAGAATCTCTTCAGCCTCCAAGACAAGGATGGAATGCAGCCAGTCTCAATACAGGTAAGCAAGGCTTCCCCTGTTTTGCCTACTGCCCTCAGTTTACGTTTCTGGAAAAGGACAGCTTGCCATGCCGTGCAGTGATCTCTCAGTCATGGAATTCATTCATTTCGTTTCATTCTTTGATATGTCAGATTATGGGCAATGATGGGATTGTTAATAGGAAGGAAACTTTGCAAATGTTCCATCCTATATTGGACAAAACCTAAACCTCCAGTTTTAGAATTTGCCTCAGAGTCTGTCGTTGTAATGGGAGCAATGAACCTGACATTTACTTGATATTAAAGTAGTGCCAGATAAGTACCCCCCTCTTCAAGTCTTTCCTATTAAAATTTGTATTCAGAAGTCATTTTTATAATAAATGTGTGTACTACTTCATATCCTTGTCACAATTCTGTCAAAATTCAACCCCAAAGTTCTTATAATTATATGACTTGAGATCATATTGGATGATGTATTAGATTTCATTCCCTTCCTGTCGGTCAAAATTGTATATCCTCTATTTAACATCCTGGTATCACTTTTACCCCAAAGCTAGTCGGTTAACATAGTTGCCGTTAAGTGGGGCCACATGTGCATTGATGTAATGTTCTTTAGTAGCAGGGCACGGTGATTAAGTTTGCCTTTTCCTCCCCTGGCACCTAGCAGTATGCACCAAGAATCACCACAATCTTTATATCATACAATATAATTTTCTGTTTGTATTATGTTGAATTGCTAGATAAATGATAATTTATGCTTATATTTATTTTGATAAATAATAATTGCCTGCTTTACACTGTAGTTCACATGTGAATAATAATAATGATGATAATAATGATAATAATAATAATAATAATAATGATAATAATAATAATAATAATAATAATGGTGATGATGATTAGATAATAATAGTAATATTTATAGTCATCATAACCATAATCATAATCATAATCACAATGAATTATGCCTAAAAGTATACAAATGGGAAGACTGCGTTATGATATATAAGTCATGATATGTTGTTGCTGACTGCATCTATCATTTTGCAAACTTTTTTTGTGTATTGGTAAGTAAACATCCATTTTATTTATTTTTTTTTTTATTTTTTTTTTTATTACAGACTGGTGCAACAGGTGTGACTACGTCTCCCAGTGATGTTGATGCTCTGAACCTAGCAACAGATGACACCAGTCCAATCATCACGGCAACATCGGATACCAGCTCCGTATCGTCAGACTACTCTTCCTACGTTCCTTACCCCCCAGCAGTGATTGGCAGATCAGAAACGGGTTTGTTTCATCTGATCACCTTCTTTTATTGACTGCTGTTTGAATATGAGTGTTTAGGGGATTAAGTTTTGTTTTTGTCAATTTCAAAATTTTCTTGTTTTCTGAAATATTGACATTGCATTGCTTTTCAATGAAAGCCTTGAAATAAGAATGATAAAATACATTCTAAGTTCTTGCCAGAGAATTGCATCAGTGTGTAAGTTACTGAACTGAATGTCTCCATTAATATTTCTTGTTTAAAGGGAAGATAAACCCCAAGAGCATTGTGGATTGAGTGAAAGCAGCAACATTAGTAGAACACATCAGTGAAAGTTTGAAGAAAATCGGACAATCGATGCAAAAGTTATGAATTTTTAAAGTTTTGGTGTTGGAACCGCTGGATGAGGAGACTACTAGAGGTTATGACGTATGAGTGGACAACAATACCAAATAAAATATAAAGAAAATTCTACAAAAATCCATTTTTCATGAAAATTACAAATTCCATCAACTTGATATTGACATATGTTAAGGGTAGCAATTATTCCCCCTGCTTTCTGAAAGAGGTTGGTCCATTGCTCTTTCATGATTCTAGAAAAGTGAATTTTTGTTGAATTTCCTTTATATTTTCTTTGTATTGTTGTCCACTCATACGTCATATCCTCTAGTAGTCTCCTCATCCAGCGGTTCCAACACCAAAACTTTGAAAATTCATAACTTTTGCATCGATTGTCCGATTTTTTTCAAACTTTCACTGATGTGTTCTACTAATGTTGCTGCTTTCACTCAATCCACATTGCTCTTGGGGTTTATCTTCCCTTTAACTGCCTCTTTCTTAAAGCTCCAGTTTACCTTTGGGAGCAGTGATTTTAAAAATGTTCAAGATATCTCATTTGATGCATATGTGTAGGTCTGCTATATCACAAAACATCCTACCATATACAATTTTCACAACAAAGCCTAAAATATAAAGAGATATCAGTATTTTTCTCAATTAACCATAACTGTAGACGGTTTAGTCTGGAAGTATTCGTGTTATAACTATTGTTCACATTTTGTGTACTTAACAATACTTCACATCAATTATACGGACTCAGAATTTTAGGGTGGTTGTTTCTCTCCCTAACTCACATTTTAGAACTATTTTAAAGCACTAATGCTGGGTTTTTGTTTCATCTGCAAATGGTAAATTATGCCTTTAATCTTATCCTTTCTGCTTTTCTGTCCTGTTTTCTCTTTATGTTAAATGTTTGTTTCTTGTTGTTTTGCCTTGACTCATATGTCTGTCTGTCTGTCTGTCTGTCTCTTTCTGTCATTTGTCCCTTTGCCCTCCCTCCTTCACCTGCTCTCTAATTGCTATTCCAGGTTTTGTGGGGCTGGTTAACCAGGCCATGACGTGCTATCTCAACAGCCTCATCCAGACTCTGTATATGACACCCGAGTTCCGGAATGCCATCTACAAGTAAGCGCCCTGAGTCATCTTGTCTGTGTGCTGAGGTCATGTTGGAGGAGGGGGGAGAACGTCGTCTGGGGACTCATGTAGCTGAGAGAGTTTTATGCCTTGAGTGCAATAAGGGTGGAGTCAGTACCTTAAGATGAAAATGGAAATTGATGATTTACATGACTGAGCAATAAAAGTAGAAGGGAAAAAATGGATTTTTTATGTGTGATGTTTTCCTTCTTTATCATATCCATCCTTCTGAGGCGTCTTTCGACATCAGTTTTAGGACATGGGTGACTGAAATGTACCTACATTTTTAGAATAGTTGATGAATGTAGCACCCAACAATGAATAATATTAGAACATGTACTTTTAGTGCACTGTTTCAATAGAATTGAATATAATTTCCGTGGTAATCACAACAGATATTGCATGCAATTATTGCAATATTCACAGTGCAAAGTTTAATGGCACAGCCAGAGTCACACATCAACAAAAATATTACAATGATGACGATGGGTATAACTGTCGTTAACCTGTGGAAATCGGGTGTCTGAAAAGTATTTTGGTTGTTTTGTTAATGTATTTAGATGGGAACTGACTGCCAAGGAGGAGAATCCAACTAACAGCATTCCCTATCAACTCCAGCGTCTCTTCGTCCAGCTGCAAACGAGCAAGAAGCGATCCGTGGAGACGACGGATGTGACGCGCAGCTTCGGCTGGGACAGCAGCGAAGGTAGATAACCATGAACACCCATTAAAATATGCTGGCCCTTTAGGTCAGGGCTAGATGTGAGTTAACACACTGGCCCTGTTTGATGGGATAATCAAATTTGTTGTAGAGTACTGCAAAACAAGTTATGATCTAGTTTGTCATATCTACCCAATTATCCAAGTAAAACCTTTGTACAATCCAGAGATATTTGCGTATGCCATACTTATTTGATTTATTAATGTTAATGTATCTAGCAGAATGTTTTGCTGTCATTCATGGTTTTATTAGTTGCTGACCAGTTCCCTTTGTTTCTTTGTCTTGTAATGCACTGAAAATGTTCTGCAATAGAGGAACAACGTTAAGGATTATCTGCCCAAGGAGAACATTTGCACTGGTCAGCTATCTAGTGGTCATGTCTATCTCATTGTTGATTGGTATTTGACTAACCTATTTTGTATAATACATTTGGTTAGTTCCCAGTGATGGCTAAAGCTGTTGGGTGATAGCACCTTAGGTCACAATGTTAGGTTATTTTTGCCTCACTTTGTCTACTCCAGATGAGAAATGAAGAGACTTAAACCTACTGCTTGAACTGTGATTCGTAAGAAGACAAAATATCTTTAGATATGAACTTTGCTTTGTCCTTTGTGCATTACCATAGTTATATGCCTTGTAGGTCTTTAAGTGCTTGTTGTTTTTTCGTAATGTAATATCTTTGTTTGTTTACTAAATGTTGCTCCATCTTGTAGCCTGGCAGCAGCATGATGTCCAAGAGCTATGCCGTGTTATGTTTGATGCCCTGGAGAAGAAGTGGAAGGACACGGACCAGCAGAATCTCATCAACCATCTCTACCAAGGCCAGATGAAAGACTACGTCAAGTGTCTGAAGGTAGGTGCACGCTTTTTCAAGCATAATCCTGCCAATCCTCTGGATAGGAAAGAACAAATCTTATTTCTCATGTGAATACTTCCTAACTCCACCCAGACTGGACAACACAAATGATTTGTTGTCTACTTTCATTCAAGGTCATGTCTGTTGTTTTTTGTTTTGTTTCTTTGTTGTTGTTGTTGTTTTTTTTTTTTTTTTTGTAGAACTGTGATAGACCCAGCTCTCGTCTCTCTACTGTGTTAAACTTTCAAATGAGCTAACAGAAGTGCCTGTGACAGCCAGTCATAACAAGCTGAAAATATCTCATGATCACCTGCCATGGACGTAACACTGCAGCCAGTCTCTCGCCTGAGATTCGTGCCAAACCTTATACCATCCAAAACAGGTGGATGGATAGTGAGGTAGCATAGGAGTGCAGGCTGCAGCTTTTGTGGTGTCCCACACACTCCTAGCTTGAAGATATACTTGGATCAGGTTGGCTTTTAGCCACATTGAGAGGGGTTTTCTTGGAAATGCTCTGTGCTGGGAAGAATTTGTCACGTAATGCGTTTGCTTTATAAAGCCAAATGCCTTACCACAGTCATGACATCAAACACTAAATGGCATCTGTTATGCTGAGAAGAACTGAATTTTAATCCGGTGCGTTTGCTTTATAAGTCAAATGTCTTTACCACAGTCATGATGTAAAACAGCTACAGCATTCGCTACATTGAGAAGAAACTTTTATGCAATCTGTATGCTTCCTTAGCCAAAATATGTTAACACAGTAGTGGCATAAAACAGCTACAGCATTCTGTATATTTCCTGACATGACTGTATGTTAATCCATTGCCCATGAAAACTTGGTTGAGTCCCTTACAAAGTCCTTGGGGCTTTCGCGATATACTGTAAACGTCAAAATCTTTGCGCAATTAATTTTTCATGCCGAGCAGCTCAAAAAACATATTTGCAGGTTCTAGAAAAGCATTTGCAGGTTCTAGAATTTGCACAGCATAATTGCTTTTAGCTCGTATGTTTCCATCCTTTCACTGAAAAGTTGTGCTGCCTGATCCATTCAAATGTATAGCCTTCACAGAAACTATGAATGCTGCACACACATGCGGTCAAATGAATACTACTAGGGCACATGCACACCCACCCACACACACACTTGTACCAGGGAGCCACCACTGACGAAGCCCACAATTCAACCATTTGAAAATGTGCAGAGAAAATTGTGAAGATATTTGCGCAGGTTCTAGAATTTGTGCTAGCCAAAATTAGTGCAAAATATGCATGAATAAGTGTACCGTAATATTTTCATGTGTACAGTAGGAGGGAAGGGGCTAAATAGAGCTATTTCTGAGGTAAATGGTGTAATTGGTCAAGGGTCCTGTTATTCTTCCTGTCTCTACAGTGTGGCTATGAGAGTGCAAGGACAGATGCTTTCCTGGACATCCCACTGGTCATCAGACCCTTTGGAGGCAACAAGGTCAATGGCAGTGTGGTATGTATCTCATTATCCAGTCTTATTCCTTCAGTTGGATATTTGTAAGTCTATTCTTCACGCAGTCACCCTCTTTGATCATTTGTATACACGATGCAAATTAAATCATCCAGTTCGTCACTGCAAAATGACAGTGGCGAGATATTGTTGTGATCAGTCATTTTTTAATGAATAATTAGCAATACAAGTAGTCAAATATAAACTGAATTTACCTTTTTTTCCATAGGATGTATAACTCCGCCATTTAAGCCACTTGCTCAGAATATGTGGCGGTGGTGCTACACAGTACAGGAAAGTGTGAATGCTGTATTTACTGAAGCATGCCTTTCTCTTTCTGGTCAAAATGTCGTCGATCTCATCAATATTGAGGATTTACCTTATCCTGTTGAAGACCAGTCAAGAGTGTACCCGGGCAGGTGAATAAGGAAATTTGGTGTTAGTATAGCAATATCAGCACGTCCTCAGTTGGTTTGAAGTCTGCAAAGTTTCTTTGTATGCCTTTGTGTGTCTGTGTGTCTGTCAGTCTGTCTGTCTGTGTCTGTGTATGTTTGTGCTTCCCCTGATTATATTGAGTTGTGCTGCTGATAGATTTCTTTCATGGATTTTACTTTCCATGCCCAGGATGAAGCTCTCCAGGCCTTTGTGGAACCAGAAATTCTAAACGAGAGCAACCAGTACTTCTGTGAGAAATGCAACATGAAATGCGACGCCCACAAGGGACTCAAGTTCCAGCAGTTCCCGTACCTCCTCACCCTCCAGCTCAAGCGATTTGACTTTGACTACAACACCATGCACCGCATCAAGCTCAACGACAAGTAAGGAAGGCTCGTCGTCTTGTGCCAGCTAGCTAGCCCTCTCAATGAATAGGAGGTTCTGTTAACTATAAGATAATCACAAGTAAAATTTGAGATGGAACTGCCAGTTACGTAGCAAGGAGAAATCATAGCAGTCCCTTGATCTCCTTTCACTTTTTTTCTTTTGAGTGCATGTGGTGTAGTCCAGATGCCATGAGATTATCATACAATTTCTCCACTAAGGATGTGTTCGAATGCTCAAAAGCGAACCAAAGTGAAACGTACAGTACTGTGCCAGATTTGGAGCATTTGAGTGCTCTGTGGCAAAAGCACACCTCATGAGTTATTTTTAGAGGGAGTCACACATTTTGTAGCAAGAGGGTAATTCACCTGGCACGCTTAAACTTCTTGCAGACGTCCCAAACATATAGAATGAACTCTTTGCATTATAGCGTATGTGCGTGTTATGCGCATTCTGTACATGCAAACTTCTGGTATGGTTTTTGTTTGCTTTTGAAGCACATTGGGAAGTGGTCCCCTTTTGGCTCAGTACAGTTTGGTACAGTACATTGTAGGAGCGTTCGAGGGCTCCTCTGGCGCGGGTACAGAACGGTTCAGTTCGAGGGCACTCGAACGTGCCCCTAGATATTGTGTATGGCTGTAAACCGGTCTGTGGGTATCACTAATGTGATTGTGTGTTGTTCTTTCTTGAAGAATTGTAGTTCATGTGTAAAGTGAATTCACCTCTGTATTAATACACGGCTGATGTGGGATTTGCCTTTGTCTTTGGCAGCACAACTTTCCTAGTCATGAACTTTCAATTCATTTGTTCATTATCCCTCTCCTTCTCTTTCCTGATAAAGTTTTACAAAGAATGTTTTACAAGAAATGTAAACAATTATTTAGCATCTTGTGAAGGCTTCTCTTGCTATGTGTTTGGGTTCTTCTTGTTGATGTTTCGTGTGAAATACACCACTCTTGACATGAATAGTATAACTTTCCTTGAAAGATGTATTACCACTTGAGACAGAAATGGTGTGTATGCCTGGTACAAATATATGAAGAGTGAGAAAGCAAAAAGAAGTATATCCATTTTTATCACTTTGCGATATTTGACATTAAAGCTGCTGAAAAACAAAGAAAATAATTGAAATATGCATGATCATTTTCATGATATCTTCAAAAATATTTCTTGTTATGTAACAAGTATGGTATCATCAAAAAGATTCTAGTTTTCTTTCCATTGGATGATGACCTTTAAAAGAATTTGAAAATGGCATTTATTTTTATTTGCATTTAAACTCTATATGTTTTGTTTGTGAGATATACTTAATGCAGTTGATTAAGCATGCAAAATGATAAAGAAAGTCATGAACAAATAGTATTTTCTTTTACATTGCGAAATATAAAAAGAATGTGTCTGTTTTTGCCTACAGAATGACTTTCCCCGAGATCCTGGATTTGAATTCCTTCATAGAACCTGAGACAGTTCAAGAAGAAACCACTAAGGAAGTAAAGCAGGTAAGCTGTAGTTGTGGACCCTATCAGCCAAATTTCTTGCAAAATGTGATTATTTTTATTGAAATACAAATTGAAGAAGGTGTAAGTATTATATATATGGAAAATACTGAAATGGATCGTAACATGGCAAATAGGTATGGGAGAATTATTATGATTATGTTTCATATATTCTTCGTTCACCGCTTGATTAACAGAAGGTTGAAGAAGATGTAAATATGTACCATTTTTATGTCACTGTTATATCGGCAAGAGCGTGCAATATGTAATGGTGATAACAGTGATGATAATGTAAATATGAGAAGAAAATTAGCTACTTTTTTATTACAGCATACATGATTGTATAATGATACCAGATAGTGTCAGTGCAATTGTAAGATGGCATTTATGGGAGTAGTTATAGTGGAAGCAGCAATGGTGTTATTTGTAGCAGTTACCATGATGTATGTATGTCATTGCTACCATTGTCATTGATTATAATAAGTGCTAGTAAATCATATCGGCACTAGTGGTAGAAGTAGTACAGTATTCATTGCATAATCGGGCATCTGATAATCGGGAACCTCGCTTAAATGACATACGCTTCCCAGAAACATTTCCAATGCATGTTATTTTCACTGGATAATCGGGCGGGGACCTCTGATAAACGGGACAATTTTTCTTCAAGCGATCTTTGATTTTGTTGATATTTTACACAAAAAAAATCTATCAAAATACCACAACAATATTTCAAAGATTCCCTATCAGTTGTCGTTTACATCAAACTTACAAAGCAAGCTGCGGACTGGTGTGTTTTGACCTCCGTCCATCCAGTACACGTACATTTCAGCTCGCTGCCTGCCTTCGCTTGGCGAGCTAGATCGCTACAACACATGTACAGTGCAGTCATTGCGGCAAGTAAACAATCAAGCCTTGATGATTGAATGATTAAAGGACTTTTCATTGACGTTCCCACATCAGTTCTGGGTAATCATTTGCCATGGTTGTGGATATGTATTTGTACAGAACGCCCTACGTGTCCAAGAATTCTACGAATGTTTAAGAAAGTGCTAGCTTTTAATCCACATATTTTGTGTTCGAAGAGAGGTGACAGAAGAAGAACCCCGGTTGCGATTACTCTACAGCATTGCAAGAATGCAGGGACAGCTAGAGGGTCGCGCCGAGGGGTAGCGTGGTTGTGTATTCATGTACATGTACAGTACGTCAGTATGCATGTGTGTGTGTGTGTGTGTGTGTGTGTGCACTACATAATGTACATGTCGTATGCCGTTAGTGTATGGGGAGTGCTCATCGCGAAATCGGGCACCCGCTTAAAGGGGCCGTGTTTGCTACTCCCAACCTGTCCCCATTATGCGATGAATACTTTACTTGAAGTTGTAGTGGCTGTGCTGCTGCCACTACTCCTACAAGTACAACTGTTACAATGGCTACTGCTACAATATACTGGTACTCATTCTCCAACTACTACCACTAGTATTCTTGATACTGCTAGAAATAGTGTAAACATAAAGGCCCAAATTCATGAAGATGGTACAAATGAAACCATGGTTTAAACCATGGACAAAAACCATGGACTGCCAAGTGTTGCACGGAATATTTGGTTACAAAATTGGTCAATTCGTTGACAAAATGACCATTTTGTTAACGAAATGTTCATTTATTGCAAACTGTTGTCATTTCCTTACAAAATAATCATTTCATCGACGAAATGACGGATTTTGTAACGAAATATTTCATGCGACATTTGGCACTCCATGGTTTTTGTCCATGGTTTAAACCATGGTTTCATTTGTACCACCTTCGTAAATTCGGGCCAATTGGTATCATGGAATGTCTCCTAAGACCCAGGAGGAAGGTGAGACTCAATCCGACAGCGGAGCGGAGAACGAAGATGGCAGCCCCAGCAGCCAGAGCCAGGAGAACTCGCTGGAGGACGCCCTCGACGAGGGGATCGACATGGAGCACGCCTCCACCGCCATGACCAACCACCGCAACGACCAGGAAAAGGCGACCAGGGGTGGTCCCTACAGGTACCAGCTCTTCTCCATCATGGTGCATTCTGGGACGGCCTCGGGCGGACATTACTATGCATACATCAAGTAAGGACTCCGCTCGTGTGAGCAAAGATTTCTGAGCTCTCGTCTGGTAATCATTTGTGGGGTGTGCAAGGGTGTACCAAAGGTCACTCACTCTCGACCACCAGTTCTCATAAATATATCATGAAAATGACCGCATTTGAAGTACATTTTATAGCTTTAATTCTAGCATGATGAATCCATTTCTGTTTTCTCTGCAGCACCTGGAAAATGCAGGAAACTTCTTTTTTCTGAGAAAAACTTGTAGCATATTCTTCAAAGAAAACTTTATATGTGACCCTGCATCACAAAACCAACAAAAAGTCGCCAGACATGGATTTTTAGTTGGGGTCAGATTCTTAAAGAGCAGACTCTAAGCTTTAAAATGATGTGTAACTCAATTCAAATGGACTGTCCTAAATATCTAAATACTAGAAAGAAAGGACACACTCTGGAAGAGTGTGAGTTGAGAAAAGAGGCTCTGAAGTACAGGGTCTGTTCAAGCGTTTAATCTTTACGAAGCCATGCTGGCTGTGCAATGAAAGGGACAAAGCACAGGATGTAAACCACCGGAGCAACAACAATGAAGAGATTATCAGATTAAAGTGAATTTGTACATGTTCTATTAACACGTTCTGCCCATGATTGAGGCCAACTTTCAAAGCAGTAGAGTTATCCTTTCAAAAGTTATTAGACTTGAAAGTGAAGAGTGTGTAAAGGAGTTCAAGAAATGAAAAGGGGACTCTAAGACATACCTGATCATTCTATTCTCCCCCAAAAATGGGTTGTAGAAAAACTGCTGAAAACACACTTTATTCATGCCATTTGATTTAGAGTTACATCCACAAATTCTCAACTGTATTACAGTAGTTTCACATATTATTTGAGGGTAGCTTTGGACTGGACCATTTAAGTAGAGTGCAAGGTGTTTTGGCCATCAACCCACTCTGTATGTCAAATCTCACTAGATCCTTCACTGATGACCAGTGGTACTGCTTCAACGATCAGCATGTGTCGAGAATCACATACGATGACATCAGGAAGACGTACGGTGGGGAGCCGACCCACTTCCGGGGCTATTACTCCAGCTCCTACACCAGCTCAACCAATGCCTACATGCTGATGTACAGGCAGATAGATCCCAGGCGAAATGCAAGTGAGTGCCAAGAAATGAAATGAAAATGAAAAGTTGCTTAATTGCCAGTGAGGGAAAGTACCCTGACAAGAGCATCTTGTCAGTCTCTACGCAAATGGTTTCGAGCGTAGCAAATACTTCAGAATTTTTTGTAAAATCTGCTCCGAGTTTTTACCATACGTTATAAGGATACCACAGTCAAAGCAGTAAAGCTAAGTGGAACATAAGTTGAAATGAACTTGCATAGGTACTTTTGTATGTGAATATGTACTTGTAACATATTCTGACACTACCATCTTTCCCAATTCTGCCCGTCATAACCCTTCATTTACTGGATGCCAGTTTGAATTTTAAACACTGCCCTAAAAGTCAAAATTTTCCTTGATGTAAATATCAAAACATGACAGTACAACTTACCTACAGACAGTGTGAGCTCACAGTGTATGTTTCATTTAATTGGTACAGGATATCACCTTTACAAACACCAGACTTTGATTTGTGATAGATGTCAGATTTGTGCTTGGTAGTCACAGAACCGTGATTTAAGATTCTCCAAAATGCTGTTTGACCCCAGGCTTCATAAAAACAGACAACTTCCCGGCCCACATCCTCAACCTCTCCCAGGGACTCCACCAGGAGGAGGAGGAGGAGAAGAGGCAACGGGAGATTGAGAGGAACACCTGTAAGGTGAGGATGGGTGGATGAGTGGGTGGATGGATGGATGGATGGATGGATGGATGGATGGGTGGGTGAATGGGTGGATGGATGGATGGGTGGATTGATGGATGGATAGATGGATGATGGATTGATGGATGGATGGATGGATGGATGGTGGATGGATGGATGGATGATGGATTGATGGATGGGTGGATGGATGGATGGATGGATGGATGGATGGATGATGGATTGATGGATGGGTGGATGGATGGATGGATGGGTGGATGGATGGATCAGTGGATGTATGGGTGGGTGGATGGATGGATGGATGGATGGATGATGGATGGATGGATGGATGGATGGATGGATGGATGGATGATGGATTAATGGATGGGTGGATGGATGGATGGATGGGTGGATGGATGGATCAGTGGATGTATGGGTGGGTGGATGGATGGATGGATGGGTGGATTGATGGATGGATGAATGGATGGATGAAGGATAGGTGGATGAATGGATGGATGAATGGATGGATGGGTGAATGGATGGATGGAATGATGAAATGATGGATGGTTAGGTAATGGGTGGATGGATGGATGGGTGGATGGATGGATGGGTGGATTGATGGATGGATAGATGGATTATGGATTGATGGATGGATGGATGGATGATGGATTGATGGATGGATGGATGGATGGATGGATGATGGATTGATGGATGGATGGATGATGGATGGATGGATGGGTGGATGGATGGATCAGGGGATGTATGGGTGGGTGGATGGATGGATGGATGGGTGGATTGATGGATGGATGAATGGATGGATGAAGGATAGGTGGATGAATGGATGGATGAATGGATGGATGGGTGAATGGATGGATGGAATGATGAACTGATGGATGGATGGATGGATGAATGGATGGATGGATAGGTGAATGGATGGATGAATGGATGGGTGGATGGATGGATGGATGGATGGATGGGGGATGGGTGGAAGGGGGATGGATGGATGGATGGATGGATTGAAGGATGGATGGATGGGTGGATGGATGGATGGGGCATGCTGTGGGAGGCAGAAAGGGTGTCGGGGACCCATGCCGGCCAAATTAACCCGTTGAAGACTACTCCCAAGTATACTTCGATAGGTGTCTGTGGGAAATGCGTGTTAGAACGAAATCAGCTCATCCCCAGCGGGTTTACATTTACTGCGATTGTATTTGCCAATGATATAGAATGGCCTCGAGTGGAATATGCTTCTGTGTAAAGTCATTGAGAGGGAGTAATTATCTCACAGTTGTCCTCCACGAGCAATTATCGTATTATAGACATTCAAGTGATGGAAACTCTGAAGAGATATTAAACTTTGTTATGGTGGTCTTTAAGTACTTTGCTGTGAAATTCTGTGCCCTCTCTCTCTCTCTCTCTCTCTTTATCTGTAACATGTGCTCCTGAGTGAATGAAGAGGTATAAACAGGTTGTGCTGTCTTGCAAGAAGTTATATCTGTCATTTTCCCATGGAGTATTAAAGCCAGTGCCAAGATATTGGGTCCAGTAGCTCGATTTATGAATAAATACATTTTTTTTAACAAGCAAAAGAGGTGGTGCTGAATACTGTGTACAGTGTGGCTTCTCTTAATGTCAGTGGATGGTTGTCGCATCAGCTACAGGAAATTTATTAAAGATACAGTTGCCTCCATGGCATGCGATATTATGGTCAGAGTATGATGTAACTTTCTCCAGCATCAGTAAGTTTTCTATAACACGTGGACGTTTACGAGAACCCAGTGTTCTCCCTAAGTTTGTGTTCATGGTCTGTTTCAATTGTCTGTGTATCACTCAAGTTCAATCTCACCTTATCGCCATCTTCTTCCTCTCCTTGTCTTTTCCCACTGTTATGATCTCTGCAGATCAAGCTCTTTGGCTTCCACCCACTGACCGGCAAACTGATTGACACCAGGCTGGAGGTCCACAAGGACCGGACTTTGACCGAGGCCACTCAGCAGGCCCACAAGGTTAGTTTGGCCGAACTTTCTGTAAAAATATCATTTGTTTTGTCTAAAAATTCTAGATGTATGCTTGGATGTCAGATTGCCACCATTAGTGCCAACACAATATAGAGAACATCTTTTTCAGATTGCACATACAACGTGCAGATATGTTCAGAATTTACACTGGTGTGGTTTGTAACTGTAGACTGTTTGTTTTGGGATCACGATGTACCAGGAGATGTGTAATCCATTATCTTCCAGTAGTCATACAAGAGTAATATTAACTTTATAGTCCTATATGTGTTATGATTTAAACCTGTTCTTAGGGGCCACCCAAGTTCAGTGGGCACTGGACTGTCAACACTGACATACTGTATAAGCTGTTGTTTTTGCATACAGATATTTTCGCTACTGAGGAGGCCAGAGACATTTTCACGAGATGTTGTTTTCGCGAATTGACACCGAGGCTATCATAACTGCACTATTACCATAGCACATGAAGACATTTTCGTGTGTTGTTAAATTCACAGTCCAACAGTAATTTGCGCCATTCGCGAAAATGAAACCCTTGCGAAAATAACAGCGTTATACAGTACGTAAGTAGTCCAGGTGTGTAACAAGCTGTCAATAGGGGGCTCTGTCGGCTATACTGTCAAACATGATATTTTCGCAGCATGAAATTTTCACGAATTGGACTCGACAGCCTTTTTTGCAGCATGAAATTTTCACGAATTGCCACTGGCATTCAGTGTATATAGTGTAGACAAGAACTTCCATGTGCATTTTAATTTTGCAAATCTTGCCGCTCGCGAAATTCACGAAATTAAAATGCACGCGAACATTCCTCGTTTTACAGTACTCTTTCTTGCTGTGCTCCCTGAGAGGTACTTATACATGTAGACAAAATTTGCTGAACGTGATTGTTGAATCGTGAGATAATGCCGGTTGCTGATCAGCACTTATTCTGCAACATTGGTTTCCCCCTCATACCAAGCCCATTATTTGGATGGGTAAGGCTCTTAAGTTCAAAATATGCTGTACCCCAAATGAGCAACTTGGAATCTTGAAAGTATGTATACGCAACCACAAAGTGTGTTTCTGCTGACTGATCTTGAATTCAAATGATTCACATAACCATGTTAGACTTCGCTTCTCTTCTTAGCCTCAAGTGCAGCATACCCTGACTTCATAACAGTCATCTGAAATGGGAATACCCAATGATTTATTTTAGTCTCGGGAATCTTTTCTCAATGTGTACACGAAAGAGCACAAACTGTTTTGCTCATTTTTAACACACTAGCCACCACATCTCTCTATTTCCAGTTGGATTATACACGGAGGTAAACTTCTATGACTGATGTTTATAACCTATTGATGTGAACGAGTTGTGTTCTTTTGTGCACTCCATGCAGTTACTCGGCTTTCAGGACGCTGTGCCGGTGTCCCAATGCCGACTGGTCAAGTACGATGAGTTCCACGAGTCGCTGGAGAGATCGTACGAGGGGGAGGAAGACACGCCCATGGGTCAGCTGCTAGGAGGGGTCAAGGGGTCGTACATGTTTGACCTCTTAATGGAGACGAGGTCAGCCGAGCAGCAGTTTCAGGTGTACAAGCCAGGAGGTGAGCAGGATTCTTGTGAAGGGGGTCACTGTTATCTGTGTGCTATGATGGTTAATTCTTTATCAGACTTAATAGTGCGGTGAGTTGGCTCAGTCGGTAGCGCTTCTGCCTCACTATCCTAAGGACCCAGGTTTGAACCCGAGTCTGGACTGAGCAATGTTGTGTGTAATCATACCGTCCCCTCTAGCAAGAGGCAGAACACTCTGTCCCTTGCATAGGACATAAAATGGAGGTCCCGTGTGTGAGAGAATCACAACTCATGCATGTAAAAGATCCCGCTTCATTCATTCATTCATCGCAAAGAGCAGGGTGTTTAACCCGGTGTGGTCAAGCCTCACATCCAACTGGGCCCAATGGAAGACCAGCTTAGCATAGCTGAATATGGGATATCCAGCCATCTTCTCAGATGGACATGAACAAACAAACATAATCTGATTCAGACTTAGCTGTTTTTTAATGATGTGGGAAATTCTAATGATTATACACTTTGAATGTTGACAACTTCAGTTATGCATGTCCCGAAAACCCAACCTTTATAGTATACCTAAAAAAAAATGCTATCGATGAATCATTTGCTCCTGGTCTTTTTTTGCTAAGTTCAAGTAAGAGTAATCAGCACGCATTAAACCAAGAATGACAAATTACTTATCTGAATTCAGCAGTAACTTATGAAAAAACAAACAAAACAAAACTAGGTAGGGTAATTTAATGGCCTTACTTTCGTTTATTTGTTGTTGTTTTTCATCGTTAGGAGGCCTTGTTATTTGCACCAAAAAAAAAAATGAAAGATTGTTGATTTTTTTCAATTTTTTCCACTTTGTCACTTTTGCAATCTTTTGCATTTTCTATTTAACAGGAGTGACAATCAAGTTGTTTGTGGTGGATTTGAGGAATGCGGAGATACGCAACCCGATAACAACAAGGACGTACCATCAGACTACTGTCCGAGACTTGCAGCAACAGATCGAAGAGGTAGGGGGGTAATTGTTTGAACAAGTTTTGAGGCGTATGTGCACTTGCAACTCACTTTCCACTCTCAGTTGTCAAATGTACCTAAAAAAAACACACACACACAAAGAAAAACATGCACAAATCCTACTCATTTCTGGTATCTCATTGAAAAGCCAAACATGAGATAACAACCGAACTTGGCAGGAATTTGTTTTTCAGAGTTAATGGTCGTAAATTTATTCTCGTGGTATAGGTGGTTTCCATGACAGCCCAGGGGCTTCTAAGGCACACAACAGTTCATATCAAACATCTTTTCCAGATGCAGAAAAAGTGCAGCCCAGTCATACCATATTTAAAGCTATTTTAGAGATAAAGAATATAAAGTTCTTCTTGACAGTGGTAGTGGTGGTCTGATGTGGTATCAACTGGAGACCCAGTAGCGTAGAAGAATCATGGAGAAGGGAGGCAGGCCTGGCTCGGATATATTTGAGAATCCCCGCAACAAAGCGTATACAGTTTATCGATGACCATTATGGAAGTTTGTACACAGCATGAGAATCTCAACAGGATTTGACTGTTACAGATGAGCGTAGACCTATGCATCGATGCTCGCATTCGCTGGTGGGCGCTTTTCATGTTTTTATAATGTACCGCGGCGGGCAGCAAATAAAGATCAACTCTACCTGGTCTTTTGCATGGTAAAGAGTTGGGATGGCTTTCGGTCATGAAAATTGACGTGTTCACATCCCTGTAAAGTGCATGATCGGAATTGAACTAAATTTGGCAGGAATCAATGGGATTGGAACACAAAATTACTGAACTATTACACATAGAGTACTTTGAGGCCCAGAACCACAGCCCTGCCACGGCCTCTCTTCATGGTTTCAATTTGTTATATTTCAGAGTTGAACTTGTCATGTGTATGACTTTGTTACAGTCTTATGTATCAGGTTATTTGTGATGACTAGTGTTACGAGCCAGTCTGTAGATGCCAAGTTCTATGTATGGCTTTGGAGTCAAAACAAAATGATACAAAGGAAATAAACAACAGCAACAAAAGTGGGTATCTTTCCTACCTCAGATTCTTTGTTCCCTCCTCCCTCATCCTAGATTACCGGACTGCCGGCAGAGAGGATGCGGCTAGTGTTGGAGAAGTACTACAACGAGCTCCGTCTCCTTTCCATTCCTAGCAAGAATCTCAAGTCAGAAGGATTCAGTAAATGCAATAAGGTTAGCCATCAAGTCTGTATAGAGTCTTTTACCCTTTTAATAGGTGTATGTCTCACATGCAGTGTGATGAAAGCAGGCAGTAAGCAGACAGCTATACTAATATATTTGAATCTGATTTTTCTGTTTTGTTTTTTCACTTACTCTTGGTGTGCAGTAACTCAGGTGTGATGGAAAGTGTATGGGAAATGAATCGAGCTGTAGCAATGAAAAAGAGGGGGAAATATGTGTTAAAATCATGATTTTGTGTACATAATGATTTTTGGGTGTTGACATCATATTTTGGTGAGTGTCTGTGATACAATGAAGAGCACCTGAATGAGAACGAGGATCACATTTCAGGCTGATGTCTGCCACTAAAATGAGATCTGATACTCTGTCGCACAAATGCTAAATCTCTCCGTGAAGAAAACATATTGCACCCACTGTAACCTTGTCTTGATCACAGGGATCAAGTCTTTACTTTATGTTTCACTCTCTTCACCCCCCAAGGGAGCTGTTTGGCCAGTCAACTATCTACAGGTTTATGCACAGCAAACCTGAGATGGCCTTAATGATATACGACTTTAATTAACAGGCTTTCCCCTTAATACAGATTAGTCTCTTGAAACTCTACTTTGCCAAAAAACTGCATAGAACACATATGATGAAAAAAAAAAAAGAAAATGATAAGAGTAACAGCAGCACCAAAACAGACTTGCATGGGGATCTCTTGAAAGATAGTAGAAATAATATGCTTGGCTATATATGTGGTTGCTTGTGCAGGTGTTTGTAGAGGCCAGTGGTTTGGAGGACCCTGGGGTGGAGTTCCCTCACTCCCGTCTACACTCCCTCCTGGACCGGCACGCAAACACCATCAGACTCCTGGTCACTCTCCCTCCAGCTGCTGCAGGTGAGACTTTTAATATCCTTCTTTGATATGGAAGGACCATTTCCTTTCGCAGTTCATTTTGTTTTGTGTATGATATAACTTGCGTCGGATATGCAGCTGTTTTCTTTTGCTGGTGTAGATTGTGTGACAGGTAATACCTCCTAAACATTTACTTAATAATTTCCTTGACGATATGGGGGTGAAATTGGGAAGGTCACGTTTCACGTTACAGACATATTCTTATTTGTGTTTTAATTTGTATTGCCTTCAAACAGGGCTTTTGACTTTAGATTTTCCATTTTCAGGGTTGTAAGTGCACAGAGTCGTGTGTGAGGGCATAAATTCTGGAATGTGTTTTGTCAGGAATCAAACCTTATCAGGCGCGGATCCAGGAAATCTGTAAAGGGGGGCTCCTTTATAAGATTACAGGGGGGGGGGGGCGCATGCGCCCCATATTTTTCTTTTTATATATTTTGTGTTAACAAAAAATAAAGGGGGGCATGCGCTTGATGTGCCCCCATCTTGATCTGCCACTGCTTATGTTCTTGCTTTCAGTTACATGAAAGTCTTTTTTTTTTTTGGGGGGGGGGGGGGGGAGGGGGGAGTTGAGGTCCACCTCTGAAGACCTCTACTGTGGTTTCTGTTTGTTTGTTTTGTTTTGTTTTTTCTAAGTGAATACCAAAAAGTTAACCTACATATTTCTGTGCCACTTTAAAGATGAAGAAGACAGTGCCAAAGATGAGGTTTCGGAGACAAGTTCCTCGATTGACTCTGTAGCAGAGAAGTTCTCAGATCTTCAAGTGGAGACCGGTGGTCTATCACCAAATAAGATTCCCACACCAAGTCCAACGGGGAGCTCCTCCACGCTAAGTGATGATCACCCCTTAGAGAAGAATGGTGTCAATCTCGTGGGCAGTGAAACAGACAGTGGTGTAGTCTCGCTCAATGAGGCAAGATTGACTGACGAACAAGCCAGTGAGTTTGAACACATAGGTGGGGAAGTTCGAAGTGAACCGGATGGTCGCTGCGACAGTTCGGAACAATTGACCACAAAGTCCAGCGATCCGTTGAGCGCCGAAGCTTTAGCGGATGCTCTGAACTCCACAGACTTGGTAAGGAGCGAATCTTCGTCGTCGTCGACGCCGCAATCGCAACCGGAGCAATTTCAGGGAGACCAGGATGAGGGAGTGCCTGTGATGCAGACCCTGACCAGTCCCAGACAAATTGCCAAGAGTCACCTAACGTTACCTGTGGCCTCCCAGTCACAGGCCACAGAGTCGGCCTCCTGTGCAGAGTGCAGTAAACTTCAGGTCCCCGACTCCAGCAGCTTGCGGCCCCGGGCCATGAGCCCCATCCCGGGGCCCCTGAACCCCCAGATCATGGCTGCCATCCACAAGCGGCGCGATGCTGTGGATCAGGCCTGTGACAGGGGAGATATAGAGGGCGCTATAGGACCATCGGGACCTCCTCTAGGACAGTCGGGTCCACTTATAGGACCATCTGGACCACCTATAGGATGGACAGACCCGACTCAAGTAGACTCTGATCCTGAGGTCAGCGACTCATCAAGACATCAGTGCAAAAAGAAGAACTGGTACTTTAAACCATTGGAACTATCAGAGTCAGAGGAGGGCAGAGGTATGTTTGCTTAGACCATTTAATATCCATGTATGCCATGTCATGGTGATTAGTAAGTCCAGCAGGACCACTCCACATTCTACTTGACTTCATTGTGCAATGAATAAGATTTTAATTTGTCACTATTCCTATATCTGTGAGGAATTCCCAAAAAGAAAGAAAGAAAGAAATATAGCATTAATTGGGTAAATCAAAGTGTTTATTTTTATGTATGTCGGAAGAATTTGTTACATTTTATTTTAACATGTGATTATAAGTCTGAATGTAAGTTTGTTCCGAATTTTTTAATGGGTTTACGAATTCTTATCAAAGAGCATTCCCTTTTGTGTTTCCATTAAAGCAGTGAGACAAAAATAGCACATCTGTACTGTTTTTTTAACCCGTTGAGGACGGTTTGATTTTGCTACAACACGCATTTCCCATAGACACCTGCCCGAGTATACTCGGGACTCGTCCTCAACGGGTTAATGAAATTGTACAAATTATTGGTATTTCATGACTTATTGGAATGACTAGCGGTCACTCGGACATTCAGAGCTACACAAAGATTCCACCGATGATTACTTTTCAGTATTGCTACTCTGATCATTAGTTTCATGCACAATTTTGTGACTGATAGACCGTTGGAGGGCAATTAATGGGCATTGCTCTCTAGTCCTTTGCAGTGGACTCTGTCTGTTTGTTAGTTTTGGGAACTTCACCAGGCATGAACAAACATGGATCTTTCTTGAAGTGAAGTCAAAGACTTGTGAATTACTTCAGAAAATGCTCTTTTTTTCAGACTCAGAACAGCCCAAAGACCTAGTAGTGACAGGTTGCACAGAGCTGCCGAGTCTCCCTGATTCTGCAGGAGTCTCCCTGAAAATGTCAAAGTCTGTTCATGTCTGAATAAGAGAATATTAAACTCTCCCTGATTTGGGAATTATTTTCACCCATGGAAATGCATGTAACACGCAGATATCTCCTTCATTGCTGTGTGGAATCTCCCTGATTTGGATGTGGGAATGTTGGCAGACCTGGTCCCATACATTGAAGATGATTAATATTTGATGCAGGATGGTGTGCAACTGTGATATTTCTCTACTTTTCTGTGTTTTATGGCAGTTCAATTGATTTCTTACAAGCTCTATCATTTGTAGAAATTTCTATTGTTTTTCTTCTTTTATATACAGTAGGTCATGATATCTACATGACATATTCAGAGAAATATTTACAGAAAGTATGAAGTGAAAACTCCATCAATGTTAATTATTTGAATTTGATTTTGGGGTTGTGATTTTGAGACAAAAGTCATCATTTTGCAAAAAAAAAAAAAGGGTAGATTGTCTAAGGGTTTTCCACCTGCTTGTGAAGTAGCCTAATGACCATGGTATCAAAGTGTATAAACAATTTAATAGATGGACAATGAGTGTAGAGATATTTAAAGTTGTTTGATTCAGTTACAACCTATACTATTGTATTCCCTTTGATGATAGTTCTGGTGGTAAACCTGGACAAGAGAATGTCTCTGGGATTCTTCAAGACGTGCATGGAGCCACACGTGGGCACCACTTCCCTCAACTTCAAGGTAGTGTAAACGTCCATATTTTCACACATATTTGCAGGTTCTTGAATTCGCGCTGCCTAGTTTTCAATCAGTTCAAAAGATGGAGTGAAAATTGGGTAGATATTTTCGGGGGATTTAGAATTCGCGCTAGCCAAAAGTAGCACACAATACCCGAAAACTGATGCACTGCAAAAATTTCCACTCATACAGTAATGTGCCATGAACCCACTTGCCTGCTTATACAGGGCCACTAAATGTCACTCTGGGGCAAGAGAGATTGTTTGTCACTGACCTGTCAAGAGTATGGTACCCTTATCCAAATGCCCCTTACGGCAAGCTGGAGAGGTACCTTTTTTTCGTTGATGTTGTTGGTATGTGTTCATCGTTGTTCATCATTGTCACCAGATAGTAACAGGTAAAATAATAACGACAGGGCCCTCTGGTACAGCAGTGGCCACACTGAAGTGGCTACCCTGGATAAAGAAGACCTTATTATTATTATTATTATTGTTATTATCATTATTATATTGGATGTCACTTATAAGATGCCACAAATGGTGTTGACCCTACTAAATAAAACGGGCATGAAATACAACTGTACTTTTGTGCACCCAGTTGATTCTCATGTGTGAAGAAACATGTTTTTGCACCTTTTCATTTTTCAGGTGTATAGATTATATGCCAACAACCAGTTGATATATTTTCGCACCTTTTCATTTTTCAGGTGTATAGATTATATGCCAACAACCAGTTGATATATTTTCGCACCTTTTCATTTTTCAGGTGTATAGATTATATGCCAACAACCAGTTGATATATTTTCGCACCTTTTCATTTTTCAGGTGTATAGATTATATGCCAACAACCAGGAGTACGAGAGTATCCGTCTGAACGAGACCCTTCAGACGTACAGCGATGATACCCGCATCGTGATCAAGCTGGGCAGGGCACTGAGGAAAGGGGAGTATAGAGTCAACATTTACCAGCTCATGGTCAACTCCAATGAGGTTAGTTCACACATTCAAATTAATCTAAAAGTAATTGCTTATCCATGTGTCTCCTTGTGTTGTGAAGATTTGGATTTGAGCATTCCAACTGTATGGTAGAGTTCATGAGTATGCCAAGTTTACTGAGAATTTCACATGATGTGCTAATGTGTGTGAGTCTGTGTTACTTGAGTGTGAAGACATAATGTGGTAGATGTTTTAATGACACTAAGGACCGTATGATTGCACAGCTGCAGAATACCATTTGATGGCCATGTTTTCAAAATTTGAATCTCCGAATGTAGTTGGGTGGTCAATTAACTTCTCCATCACCATTTGTTTCAAACAAAAATAGGTTCATTGTGTTGTAGCACAGTGGCAAGTACACTGCAACATTCCAGGTATGGTTTTAGGGAAACTTTGTACAGATTGATTACCTGGCAAGATTTTATCTCAGTACAACAGGGCAAAGGAACATTGCATGAACAATGTATGAAAGCATCAGCTATTACTTGAAAAGTTAATGCGTTATGGGGAGAATTTGTATGGGATATTGTGAAAGAGGTAGATTATGTTGAGGGTATCTACTTCCTTCCCCTTCCCCCTAGAGGTTTCTTTAACCTAGCTGTTGAGGACGAGTCGCGAGTATACTCAGGCAGGTGTCTATGGGAAATGCATGTTGTAGCAAAATCAGCCCGTCCTCAACGGGTTAAAAGGATGAACCAATTTCTGATAGTCGGTGTCATTTCCCCTCTCAGCCCATCAGGTACCTGTTTGACTGGGTGTTTGCCAAAGGAATGACCGTCCTCGAGTCCAAGCAAGAACTCTTACCAGAGCTCAAGAAAAAGTTCAACATTGATGTCCCCCTTGATAGGTATGTCACTACTCTGTTTGTCTGTCTGTCTGTCTGTCACTTTTTCTCTCTTTCTTTATCCAACTATCAATCATGGGCTGATGCATAAGTCCCTTTAATATCAGTCTGTCACAATCAAAATGAGTTCTTTAAGGGCATTAGGTCATAGTTTTAAATGGTTTCATCACATTTGCTCTTGTGACAATTGCTCCCATGAAATATCTCTACCCTAAGCCAAACATAAATTCTGCCTACAAACAAATCCTAACCCTTACATCAAACTAAATCTAAAACCCTTTGACAACCCTCACCCTAACTTTAAGTCCTTGAATGAAAATAAACCCGGTGCAATTGTCGCAAGAGCAAATGTTGTGTCACTGTTTTGAATTGTGAGTGTGCACTCCCACATGTATGCACGCACTCTAGGTGACAAAAAAAGGGGGCACATTTTTACTTTAGAGGCCTGAAATAAAAAGAGAGTGATCTTACATATGAAGAAAACGAGAACAAGGAAACTAAGAATTGTTACATGAGTTCCATCTCAAGATTGCTCTGGGACTCAGTGTTTTCCAACAAAGAGTAGTATGATGGGCTCCTAGACTCCCTCCCCGCCCCCCCCCCCCCCTTCACATTGAAAAAATGTTCTACAATGGTTTGTGCCATTCCCTGTAAGACTTACTCGCACTTCATCGTGATCGCCATTGCTGATCAGGCCCAGTGCTCTGGGTGGATATCACCACACTAGAGCCGTCAATAAAACTCTAATTCTTGACCATTCATGAAATGTCATCATCACTGCCATCCCGTGTGACTTGCTTCTCGTAAAGGTTACGCTTGCGCAAGAAGTCGTGGAAGAACCCTGCCACCATCTTCCAGAACGATCGCATCTACGAGGAGGACATCGCCATCTTCCCCAACTGGGAAGTCTTCGTTGAGCTGCTGGACAGTAAGTATGAGGGGGAAAATGTATTTAGATATGACATGCAGAATATTTTTCCTTGTGTAATTCTCATGCCACATTTCCTGTACTCTGAGCAGGTTACTGAGGCAAATTGTGACATTGTTTTCATGCACAAGAAGTTGTTCGGCATTTGCTCTGAGAGGTGAAAACATGCAGCATTGCTGCTGTAATATTGTCCAATCTCAGGGTCTTGGTTTCTTACTAGAAATCATATTAATGCAGACAAAAAAAAAAAAAGATTGTTTTGAAGTGTACAGTTTAGATGTGCCTCAATCTGTCATAATTAGGATGAGTTCTCAAAGATAATAGAGTCATTGTTCTGATCAGTATGATCTACGTTTTCATTTCTGTAAAATGAAAACATGATAATGACTTTGTGATTTTTTTTTTTTTTCAGTGCAAGGGTTTTGTGTGCAGTAGATATTACTGATGAGATGTAAGTTGTCATAGGTTTATGTAGCTCTTTCTAGGAAACTTTCAAGAATGGTAGACCATGCTAGTAGCATCCTATCACTTGGGCAAAGTGTATTGCTCTCTTATCGAGGGTACATCCTTCTCATTCTTCCAGGACCGGAACAGGTGCAGTCGTCGTCAAAGCTGGCGCTGTACGTCAGGAGGTGGCGCCCTTCAGAGATGAAGCTAGATCCATTCGAGGAGGTTGTCCTCGACAATGCCAGCGTGATTGAACTCAAGACGGCGGTGAGTTCAAATTTGCTGTGATTTCTTGAAATGTCACTTTAGGGTCCCTATGACAAATGTGCTCTCAGCCAATCAGATGCAAGGATTTCAGTAGCTTATAACTACCATCGTAATTTGTAATTGATAACAAGTTTTATGAAATGGGGGCCCAGATATCTTGTTTCTTTCCTCTTTAGATGTAAAGCTCACCTGAAAATCATACTGAATAAATGAGTGAGTAAGCCCAGCCAATGACTGAACACGCAGAAATACTCATGGGACATGCGTGGTAAATACGTGATTGTGATACAGGAATATTATTAGAATATTCATGAATACTCGTCTGGCCGATAGGAAGCAGCATGTTCCTAACTCTCCCTCCCTACTCTCTTGCTGCAGCTGTGTGAGATCAGTGGTATCCCTATAGAGTACATCGAGTTTGCCAAGGGGCGTGGGACCTTCCCCTGTGAGGTCTCGCTGTTGGACATGAACACAGAGCTTGAGTGGGAGCCGAGAGTGACCGTTCTCAACACATGGCCACTCTATATCACTGATGATGGCACTGTCATCTACTACAGGTGGGTGTCCAGTGTGGCTGTCTCCAGCTTTTACACAATTTACTTTTGTCATTTATTATGCTAGTTTTTGTGGGTTTTTTGTTTGTTTGTTTTTGATTTTGTTTTTGTTTTGTTTTTATACCCCCGCCAAACGAAGTTTGAAGGGGGTATATAGGAATCAGCGGACGGTTGGACGGTCAGGCGGTCGGTCGGGCGGTCGGTCCGTTGCAAATCTTGCGTCGCGAACTACTTCCTCAGTTTTCAACCGATTCCCATAAAACTTGGCACAGATGTGTGCCTTGGGTTGTAGATGTGCAAGACGTATTTTTTGACAGTACCCAAAAGTACGTTGCCATGGTAACGGCATATTATTGGCAAAAATGGGTATAAATCTTGCGTCGCGAACTCCTCCCACAGTTTTTGATCAATTTTTATGAAATTAGGTACAGATGTTCATCTGAATATGTTAATGTGCAAGACACATATTTCCGCAGTGGCAAAAAGTGCATTGCCATGGTAACGGCATGTTATTGGTAAAATATAGGGGAAAATGCTTCATGGCAAAACTGCTTCATCAGTGTTCTTCCAATTCTCATGGAATTCATATTGAATGTTTGACTTAGGATATAGGTCAGCACGACACATTTCTTGACAGTGACAAAAAGTATGTTGGCCATGGTAACAGCTCACATATTATGAGCCAAAATGATGGAAAATTTTGTGTTGCAAACTACTTCCTCAGTTTTTGCCCAATTTCCATGAAACTTGGTACAGATGTGTGCCTTTGGTTGTAGATGTGCAAGACGCATTTTTCGACAGTACCCGAAAGTACGTTGCCATGGTAACGGCATATTAATGGCAGAAGATCAAGGAAAGATCTTGCGGATTTAACTACTTCCTCAGTTTTTTGACCAAAGCTTATGAAATGTTGTTTTGACCAAAGCTTATGAAATGTTGTTTGGCGGGGGTATAACCAGTCGCTGTAGCGACATTTCTAGTTGGGCTTTTTTTAGGTGAGCTGCATCAGGTAATCACAGCTTCATGTGATGAAACAGTCCTTGGGCCATGAGAGAAAGAAAACAAAACTAAAGGAAAAACAGAATTCTTACATCTGTTACAAAGAATTAATATTTTTTTCTGTTTTTTTTTTTTTTTTTAGTTCCAAGGGTATTCATTGGTTTATAATAGCTTGAATTATGCTCTATTGCATATGTGGCAATAAGAGTGGAGAACTTAAAAATAAATCCCAGCTAGTGTCTCAAGATTTAGAGGCGTGAAGTGTTTTTTCAGCCCACTTTTGTGCCATATGGTCTACAGAGATGTGATATCCAAGCCATTTCAAAACCAGTTTTCATCAAATAAACTTAGAATCCCTCTTGGAATTGTATGCTTTTAAACATTTCATACAGTGGTTTCACTAAGTATCTCACAAAAAGTTAAAAGCTGAATTCTCACCTTAACCAGCACTATACCACCCCTTTAAAACATAAATCTATTCTGTATGTTTGTATCTCTCCCTGTAAAACATATATCTGTTCTGTATGTGTGTATCTCTCCCTGTAAAACATATATCTGTTCTTTATGTTTGTATCTCTCCCTTTAAAACATAAATCTGTTCTGTATGTTTGTATCTCTCCCTGTAAAACATATATCTGTTCTGTATGTTTGTATCTCTCCCTGTAAAACATATATCTATTCCATATGTTTGTATCTCTCCCTTTAAAACATAAATCTGTTCTGTATGTTTGTATCTCTCCCTTTAAAACATATATCTGTTCTGTCTGTTTGTATCTCTCCCTTTAAAACATAAATCTGTTCTGCATGTTTGTATCTCTCCCTTTAAAACATGTATCTATTCTGTATGTTTGTATCTCTCCCTGTAAAACATATATCTATTCTGTATGTTTGTATCTCTCCCTGTAAAACATATATCTATTCCATATGTTTGTATCTCTCCCTTTGAAACATATATCTGTTCTGTATGTTTGTATCTCAGAGACAATCGGGAAGAACTCAAAGAGCTGCAGGAAGATGAGAAGAGAGAGATCCAGAAGAAGGAAAATGCCAGGTTGGTGACAATTTATGAGCACCTTCTCCTATTGAGACAAAAAACAAAAGAAAAAACCCAAACAAACAAAATAATCAGTGTACAGTAATCGCTGGAAAACTTGTTTTCATATATATACATCGCTATGACTGGTACAATTCCAAACTTTATCTTCACCCACATCGTTTAGAGTTGACTACTGTAGAAATAGACAAAGCAGTAAAACAATTTTCAATTATATTTTCTTGACCGTTGTAGAAATAGACAAAGAAGTAAAACAGTTTCCGAAGATATTTTCTCTTGTGCATTCATTTCAAGGGGTATTCTCTATTGGCTTTTCATGATTCAGGCCTTGAGACAATTTTCAATTATATTTTCAATGTAGTCACATTGTCCAGAGGCTGTATTCAAGAGTCCATGATCAATATGTGAGAGGCTTGTAGAGAAGAGCCACCAAGACTTTATTAGCATGTATCTTGTGAGAAAAGGTGTTTTTTGTTGTTGTTTTTCTGGCAAGGCATATTATATCTTTGATATTTAATATAGAAACTAGAGATGGATATGTGATATCAAATACTGGATGTTTATATATCACTGACACAGATGAGCCTATAGCAGAAATAAGAAATAAATGAAGTGGAATTCAAATTAGAAATGACAATTTTCTGTTGATTATTAGAGTTATTCATTCTCCTCTGTATTGCCGTATGGATGTGCAGAATCAACACTTTCTGGCTCACTTGCCTAGCAGATTAGCAGATTGCATGATGTTGCTGTAGTGTTAACATCCGCTCAGCTCACAAGCATTTCTTTTGTCTGTTAATAGGGAGGGAATCCTCACTCAAGAAATTAATGGGTTCTTCGTTTCCTTTGCATTTCAGGTTATCCAAGTCAGGACAGAAGGTGACGTACTCCCCGCGAAAGGAGCGCGCACTGAAGATCTACACTGATAGCCCCCCTCAATATAGTGCAATGAACTAGACGCTATCAGTATGTGTATGGGTGAGTGTATGTGAGTGAGAGTGCGTGCCTGGGTGCATGTGTGTGTGTGTGTTTATGAGTGTGGGTGTGTAGTAAGCATAGTCTGTCCACTCAAAGTTTGTCATGTGTGCAGGGGAAGTGTCCGGCCTGTAGTTCCCAAGGCATTTTCCTCCAGAATAGCAACTCTCCGAAATATTACCCTCAGACAATCACCCGTAGAAATTTACCCCAGAACTTTTACTCCTAGCTTTTATATACCAGAGCATTTATCCCTGGACACATATCCCTAGATGATTGTCCATGAGACAGTCATCCCTGCATAATAATTGCCAAGACAGTTTATTAGTGGACAGTTATTACTAATACAATTTGTCATTCAACAATTACCGGTATCCCCAAAATATTTGTCCCTTGTGCAATTATTATTAGATTACTCTCCTTCAGACTATTATGCCCATTGTGTTTCCTTAAATAATTAACCCCCCATGTTTACCCTGAGATTATATACCTCAGTGGCATTTGCTGTGGGACATATGCATGCAAAACATTCCCATGATAAATAAGAAGCAGGACAAGAAGACCCAGAACAAATGCTCCATTGACAGGTGCTGGGCAGGCAAGACCTCTCCATAACAGTTATCCCTTGTCAAGGCAGATGAGTACTGGTGTAAACTGTCCTGTCAAAGGAGGGGGATAGTCATTCAAGTCAAATCAAGGGGACATTTTCCCCCATGGTCCCTGGAAGTGCTTTGCCATCATTTGATAGCTCCAAGACCCTTGCTGTATGAAGACAACAAATTCCTCCCTCCACACAACATGCAAACTTGTAACACTACAGACAGACTGATGAGAAAGTGTGGACATTGGTCATTAGAAGCTGGATTACGAGTAGAGACTGTGCAGTCCGGGGAAATGTTGGCTCAAAAAGTAGGCTAATTTTGAGGTTGCTTTTAATACATAAGTGCAGTCATTTTATGGAATGCCAAAATGCTCGCCTCTCGACTCCACAAATTCTTGATATTCATAAACATGATGAAATTGACAAATGCTGTCATAAATGTCAGGTTAGCATGTCATTTCTTATTGATTTACTTATTTCATTATGTGAAGCATTTCAGAATTCAAATGAAATTACAAGGTTGATACAATTGGCATTCCTTAGCAGAGCAGATGGGACTTTGCTCGCCCAGTCAAGGTTTAAATCATTACTCGAGTCTTCTTTAGAGAATGCCAGACAGCGTTGCAAGATTTATTTTCCTTGTAGGACAGAGCAAGCATTCTGAAGTGTTCATATGCTTTTATTATTTTTTTTTATAGTATAAGATGGTATGCAAATGTTTGAGGAAGTATTTTGCCAAATATATCAAGAACCGTGTTGCATAAAGGTTGCAAATGAGCATGCAGGAGATGTACCACCACGCAAAGTTATACACAGCCAATTCAACGCAAATGTTAGAGCCGAGTGATACCGTCTTTGTGAATAGTTGTACACTTGGCTCTCAACACTGTGGTGGAGGCATAAGATACCACACAGAGTTAGATGCGTATAAACCTCACAAGTTACTCGTGTGAACATGCCCTCCCGAGGTTATGCTAGATACAATCTCCACAGTACATGCCAGCTTGAACGTTACTTCTTTTCATATTAATGATGAGCCCTGTATTTTGGGGGTATTTCTTCGCTGCTCTGGCTTTGGCGATAGCCTTACCAGGGACTTTGACTGCAGAAGCCTGTAAATGTGATGTGAACATTTCCTCATATTTTTATGCAGCTGCTCTCTCTCCTCTGTTTATGTGGAACTCTTTAATCTTGGAAAGTGATTATGTATGAGGTTGATCATTCAGTCTGTGCTTGCAAGCAAAAACAAAAGTAAGGAAAAATATGCATGAAAGATTTATGGCATGGCATGGAATGAGGTGTATGGTTAAAGTAAGTTCCCAAATGGTTGAGAATTTTCATTTTGTTTGTTTGTTTGTTTGTATGGGGGGGGGGGGAGGGGTGGAGTTTGGTTACATGATAAGAATAATCATCTATGTTCATACTGTACATGTGTGATGCTATTGTCTTGTAAGCTTCAGTTTTCAATGTGTGGAGAAGGTCCGGAGTTGAAGATGTTGCCTTTTTGCCCATTCATATCTTGCAATATCATGGTTGTGTCAACCTCGCATCCCATACAGATGTTCCAGTAATCTCACGCCTTTTTGTTTCCATGGTAGTCATCAATTTAGCATTTTAAATGCAACAGTCTTTTAATTTCCATGAGTGTTGCATGCTTTTTGAGGCACTTGTAACTTGAGCAGCTTTCATTATTGCAATTGATCCATTCATTCATTTCTTCTTTTTATCATTTTTTTTTTACTCTTCATCCATTCCATTATTGTAATGGTCAAATATTTTGTTATTTTTGTGGGGTGGAGCTCTAGAATTCAAAGCAGTGAGTGAGTTTGGATGAACAGAAGACAAAGACAGTATACTGGCTGATACAATTTTATGCTATTCCTTTGTATGTGGACTTGCATGTGGTAAAGCGAAGTTACTTGTGACGATATCATTCAGTTTTTCACGTAAAGGGGCATGGAGTTAAATTCTGAAAGCCACAATCAGATTTGTAAAATGTCAACACCGGCAACCTCAATTGACATGTCAAAAGGGACATTTCTCCATCCAGGACTTAAAACGCAGGTGAATAGCAGCAGTTTTTAGCAGTACATAGAAAACCTCTGGGTTAGAAAAATAGATTTTCTTTAAAAAAGAAGGTCAAACTCCTCACAAACGGCTTGTCAAAAGTCAAGGTCAGCTACCGGTACAGGAGAACTTTCTGACTTAGTAGCTATAGTAAGGATGACCCCCCCCCCCCACCCCTCCCATTTCTGCTCAGAAGAATGCATTCACACCTCCCTGCTCTCTGCCTTGCTGTATCCTCACTTGTCTCCTCGCCCCCCTTTTTTTTTTCTGTTGTGTATATAATGCAGCTAAAGGGATGGTACAGTTTTGGTTGAGATGGGGTTTGCGGTTTCCAATGTTTTTTATGATTTTTTTTTTTCAAGATAATGAGAAACCTCTTTTTATAAAATATGAAAGAGCATATAATTCTAAGAGGAATTCAAAATTTATTTGATGAAAATCGGTTTTGAACTGGCTGAGATATCCAAAATAAAGCGATCCTAATAAAAGGTGGGACCCATCTTTTATTAGGATCACTTTGTTTTACTCTGTTTTTGGGTACCTCGACCATTTCAAAACCAGTTTTCATCAGATAAACTTAGAATTCCTCTCAGAATTGTATGCTTAAACATTTACAGTTGTTTTTTTAAGTATCTTGCAAAATGTTAAAAGCTTAATTCTCACCTTAACCAATACTATACCATCCCGTTAATGAGTCAGTCTGACTTAAATGGGCAGTGCAGTCCACTCTGTACAAACTTGCTTTTCAGCAAGACCAGTCAGCAGTTATGGCAGTGCAACAGGAACAGGGGAGTACTTGTGCTGCAAACAGCTATCTTTGTGTGTGTTTTTTGTTTATTTTCTCATAACAAGCCGTTCCAATGCAGCTGTTACAGAGGTAGACACCCTAGCCCAGACAAATGTTCAATATCCTGATGTGTGACTCAACCACTTGTGGTAACCTTTGCACAGCATGTAGTGTGTTACGTACATACTGCAAAGTGAAGTGAACTCGGTATCGATTGCAGATGCACTTGGGAAAAGAAAGAGCTACTGGAATTGGCTTGGACTTGTGTAATTTGTCATTTGATATTGTTTTCAACAATACTGATGCTACTACATTTTCATTTCAGTGCAGAGTCACTTCCCCTGTTGGCAGCTGCTCTGTTGCATTCCCATTATGCATTTTGTTGCTGCTAGGGTATATGTGTAATGTGTGTGTGTGTGTGTGTTTGTAGGGGATGGGGATCTGAGGGGGTTAAGCCGAATTAGTAAGTACATTAACTTAGCCTGGATACGGTAGCAGAGCAAAAATCAGTACACCCAGGATAACAATAGGAAGCAGTGCGCAAGAATGTGCAAGCTACAAATCTGCACTGTTTTGCCTGCCTATCAAAGGTAAATAAGATGTTATGTTTTTTAGGTGGTATGGCATTTGATTCTGTTTATAGAGCAATGTTTGTGTTTTGTTTGTTTGTTTTTTACTGTAAAAAAAAAAGAAGTAGAAGATACAGTGTTCTTTAACCATCAGCCAGTGCCTGGATCAAACCAAATTTCTTTCCAAATTGACAGTGAAATAAACCTCTTCAGCTTTTTAATTTTTCGCTTTTGGTTGATGCCTTTTTAATCAGGTCATGGGGGTTAGACAGGGATGAACAAACATCTTTCACATGTCTGTGTATGTCATTTAATGTGGGATGTATGTAGTGAGTTAGGTAGTAACTGAAATATCTTGCAACGGCGCCCTTGAAGATGACGTTCCAAATGTATGGTACAACGGCATATTCTTCTTAGGTGACGAGTGTTTTTACAGACGTCTGGGACAGAATTTGCGTACGACGTGGGATTGTAACACAATGTTACAGGAGCTGCTATTGGTGAACGAGCAATACGAGCTTCATTCTACAAATGTAGTAGTTTCTGTAACGTGTAATGGTCTAACTGGTATTTGCCAGGAAACAGGTACCGGTACTGTAAAAGTGGACATTTTTTGCTATGTGGAAATTTGCCTGCATTTGACATGACATGATACTAGTGCAAAAATGAACATACAGTATATATATATATATATTTTTTTTTTTTTTTTTCTGTAATACCATATCATATTTTGTTTCTGTGGAGTAAGAAAACAAGCAAAATTCATCTTACCAGGCTGTGCACGAAAACAAAAACAAAAACAAAAAATACACAAAAATTTCCACTTTTACAGTAGTGTCAAAGGTGATGCTAAGCTCACAGCATCCCAAGCAATTAGCTACAAAAATGTTTGCATTTTATACCAAACAAAATGAGGTGGTCACTATATCACAGCACACCATAATGTAAGTACATAGTAGTTCAAACTCAAAAGGCCTAAATGGGTTTCAGTAAGAAATAAAAAATATGCTAAACAATAATGTATTGCATGGGATAATACATCATATGGTACTTGTAACTATACATATGCAAGTGAATCAATATCAGATTTTAAGAGCTATCTGTGATGAAATGTGTTTTTTATTTATTACTGCCTGCCATGCAAAGTTCATCACGCTAAACTGAATGTACATGTAATTTGTAGGCATCTTGACATACTTGTACATCTTTTTATGACAGCGAGCAATATAGTGTAATATGTATTTTGGCATTTTATTGCCATAAGATACATTTTTTGACCAATTTTTTGTTTCTTTTTTTTTTGCGTAACATGAAAATTCCATGGCATTAGCAATGTGTCTTTGTTTTTGTTTTTTTCAATGCTATGATGAATACCAAATTTATTTTCTTCTGATTTCCTACAGTAAAGAGTTGTTTTGATTCTTATCATTGAGCAGTGCATGTGTGGCTTGCACGAGCCATGAAAGTGAAATTAATGTGTGAATAATGCAAAATATCCTCTTTTCCTTGTGCACGTGTACTGCATGATTACAAGAGAATATGGATACAAAGAAGCTAAAAGTGAACATGTATAACTCTTCATGTCGAGAAATTATCAATATAGGAGATGATATTGAAGACATTGTATCTATGATGTTGATTAATAAATGATAAGAAAAAAATTTTGATTTTGCAGCTGTGTCATTTTTGCAAAGACATTGAGTGAGGAGAGGGTTTTTTTTTTTTTAGTTTTTTTTTTTTTTTTTTTGGAGTTGTGTGGAATTATTATCTCATAACCTTGCATTACAAATAAAGGCAAGTCCCGAGTCTAAGCCACCTTATTGTTCAGGCAACTAAGAAACAAACTACAACAGCAAAAAATATACCCCATCAAAAAAAAAAAAAAAAAATCAAATATACATTTCTTGATGGGGGTATATTTGTTTGTTGTTAGTTGTTTATATACATGTATATATCTATATCCATCTATCTATCTATCTATCTATATAATATACATGTATATATATATATATATATATATATATATATATATATATATATATATATATATATATTCAAACACATATCTAAATCTGAGAATAGACCAAATAATACCCCACAAAATAAAAAATAAAAAAATCACTGTAAAAAACATGATGGAACAGACATGTTTCCAAGGGATAAACAGGTATATAGGTTTATTGTGCACACATACAATAATGGCATTGTGTGATTGCATTTTTTCCCCCCACTACAGTATTCAAGTGACTGTAGTTCTGGTGCAAGACATTCCCGCAAGTCTCTGAAAGGATTTACATAATCCAGCTATCCACAGACTGAGAATTGCCTATACATGATATTTAAAGTGATTTATAGCTGAAATGACTACTGTTTATAACCAGAAATAAAAGACGATGTTTTTAAATCTAAGCCATTTTTTCCTTGAGTGACTGCAGCAAAGTATGATGATGCCAGGGTATGCCCAGTGGCAGATCCGGAGATGGGGGCGACACCAGGTGTACGCACCCCTTTATTTTTTGTTAAAACGAAAATAAAAATAAAAAAATTAAAGGAGGCGCCATCATCAAGCCATCATCGGCCGATTGCAGTGGCAACAGAAAATTGCGCCAAAGCTTGTTTGCTTGTTTGTTTTTGGGGTTGGTTGTCGGCCAATGAAACCTGCAAGTAGAACTAGAAATATTCCCCCCCCCCCCCCTTTACGGAATTCCTGGTTCCACCTCTTATGCCAGACATCTCAAGGGCTGCAATGATTGGCTACCAATATTGCTACATTTCTCAAAGGCCCTTGCACTAGCAGTAGTCACATTGGCAAAACTTCTCGGAGTTAAGGTTCTCAAAGCGTGGCCAGTGTATAGGTAAATTTCTCAAAAACTCCTTGCAAAACTTTTTGCAAAACTTCCCCTAGGAACTAGGAAAATTTCTGATATTGTATATGATGTTCCAACACGAGTATCTACATGACTCGACATGCTTCTGCTCACATCAAGCATGAAAATGAAAGGAGACGCACTCTCTTTGCCGGCACAACGTCAAGCTGTAGCTCCTTGGTATGTGCTTCCATTTGAAGAGGGGACCAACAGTACAGTGGACTCCCATTATAACAAAGTCCTCGGAATGGGCAGTTTTCTTCCGTTATATTGAAATTTCGTTATAACCGGACAAATACACAATAAAAAACAGAGTGGATGATGTCACGGCCTGAATTTTTATTTCGTTGCAACCGGAATTTTGTTGTGACCATGTTCGTAACATCAGGAGTGCACTTTTACTGGCATCACCTCTGTACCATGGCAGACGTGTGCCTCAGGGAGAGGGAAACCCTGATTCTCCCCAACCATGCTTCGACAACCTCTTGCTCCTCTGACTCCACATCTTCTTCCAGTGTGGTACAGCTAAGGACCAGCAGTGGCTGGCTGCCTGTCTATTCCATCAACCATCACTCACATACTGTGGCAGGCACATGTTGTAAAAGGAGCTCGTCTCAAACGAGTCCACCCGTTTCCATGACACCCATTTCTTCTGGACGAGTTCCTCCATGGAAGCCTCTCCAACAAAATGGGGATCCTAAACACACACAAAAAGAAAACGCTGTACGTCAAGGGTCAGCCACTTCCAAATTAACCAACATATTATCAGTTTTCCCATCAAAATGTTCACTTTATCATGACTGGGAGTGATATTAACTCCCTCCTTCAAAAGTAATCACTGTTGAATTACTGTATTATAATTCCCAAAAACTTATTATTTTTATTTTTATTTTTATTGAATTTCAAAGAGGATACATAGTCAAGATTTGTCTTCAGGTTAATGGAAGACCTAGGAAGCCATGGTACTCCCAATCTAATTTGCAAATATTGTTTAGACTATTATCACTATCTTATCAAAACACCAACAACTTTCATGTTGCTTACAATGCTCCATGCCATTTTAATGAAGCTTTTCCTGTTGTCTGCTTGATTTTTGCCCTATTTACAGAAAATGAATCAAGTGTGGAGTGGAAGTTTACTTGAAGTATAGCAAGTTTTGGTGGTGCCTCATATTGCATAGAGTGCTAAACATGGGAAAAGACAGCGTTACAGCTTTCTCACCAGTACAAGGAGGTAGGTTGCCTCCGATCCCACGCAGACACCAAGGATTCCTTTGGAAGATGCATCCGTATCTCCTCCTGGGCAAGAATGGAAAGAGAATGTATGATACACCTTTTTACCAGTAACTCTTACTTCATCTGTGTCACTAATGTCTCAATTAAATGATATGTTCTTTGCCTTGCTTTCTAACAACTCATACACACACACACACACACACGAACACAAACACACACACACACACACAAGCCCGCCGGAACACTTCTGTTTTTTTTTTTGGGGGGGGGGGGGGGGGTGGGGGCCAAAATCTCAACGGGGGCACATTTATGTGACGATGTGAGATCCTCGGCGCGGGAGTGAAGCGACCAAGTGGGGGGAGGGTGTGGAAGGGGGGACACCCCCTCCCACAGTAGGGACTTTTTGTAAAAACAGAGTATAAAAGTCGTGTTTATAGAACATTTAAAAGCAAATTTCTCGGGAAGTAACATATTGAAAAAAATCAGTTGGAAGGACTATGATCTTAACATACGGGGGTATACTATGTGATGGTGCGATCCTCGTCGAGGGAGCGAAGCGACCGAGGGGGGGAGGGTGTGGGAGGGGGATACCCCCTCCCACGGTAGGGACTTTTTGTAAAAACAGAGTATAAAAGTCGCTTTTATAGAGCATTTTAAATTAAATTTCTGAGGAATTAAACATAGTAAAAGAAATCACTGCGAAGGACTATGATAATAACTTATATGAAAACTTTTCATTTTACTATAAGTACGGGCAGAACGAGCCAGCCACTTTCACTTTGCAATTTATGTGAAATGTACTCATTAAAAGATTAAACGTGATCGCATCGTTCGAACAATAAAAAATATTCTTATACTGCTAGAAAGCAAAGAAGAAAATGAAAAATGTAAGGTTTACTAAAGGTATGTTTCAGCGGGCACACTCGAGGACACGAGGCTACCATCGATACATTAAATTTACTCTTAAGTTAATAGACACAATAATGTATGTTGTTAGTGTATTATAATTTTTGCCCCGTTAGGGGCGAAAATTTTTGCATTTTCAATTATAGTGAAATTACAACATTTAGACAAGAAATATGCCTTTATTGTTCATTTTTGTCTTTAAATCATTGACTAATTATTTGTTACAGGGGGCACTTTGGGGGGGGGAAAAACTTGTTTTGCCCCTCCAAAAGCAATACTCTTGAAAGAAAACTACATTGTAATATTCCTATATCCCACATTAAAATAAAACATCACCGAATATATGCCATACATGACAAAGAGTAATATAAAGGAAAGTTGATAGGAATATTTTTTTCCATTTTTTCTAAACACACTTGTGCATTGCTTGGTAGTAAAACACTACCATAAAAAGCTGTCCATTAACCGCACATTTCTTCCAGCTGAAACAAGTCAAAGTTCAGGGTGCAGTTTATACACCATTACAGCCAATACCTACTGAATGTTTGCACAAACATTCTTTGATTGCTTTTTTCCAACCCGGCTCCTTCGGGAAGCTCAACAGGGAAAGCCTGACACTTTGTTTTCATGTGTTTTGTTTGTTTATTCTGTTTCTTTGTTATCACTTGTATTGTTTTGCAAATGCCGAATAAATAATAATAATAATAATAATAATAAAAAAGTGTGCAGACAATGTTCAAAGTTCAATGTTTGAAGTAATTTCATTTTTGTTAGGCATTCTCCTGATTTTCTTTGTTTTTATGGCACAAAAATCATCCCATTTTCTTCCATGAACATTTCACTCAATCAACCAACATGTCGATTGTATCTTCACCCGTTGCATGGCAGTATCCACTCTTTTCGGCAGGCTGTCATTTTTCCCCCCGAAGGGCACAAAAAGCAGTGAAGTTAATACATTGCTGTGGTTAATACACCGTTATTTATGGTATTTCAAATAAAATGCCTCATTCACTTTCTGGATTACAGGTTCCTGCAAGGACTGTGAACTGATGGACTAGTTTTGAATATACAAAAATGCTGTAATGATTTGACAAAGGATGATATCTAATACCTACCCATCATGATAGGTGTCCCTTTGGTCTCAAAGTGGTTCAGCAGGTCAGGAACAAGACTCTTAAGTTCATCTCCAGACTTGATGTGGAGGATTTTTCCAGCAACCTGAGAAGTGGGGGGGGGGGGGGGGTGAACATGACAACATATTCCAAAGATGTCTAAAATCATACACTGACTGGTTAGAAAACAAAAATGTGTGACACAATTGTATATTACCCAGTATGTTCTCCTGGTCATGAGAAATAATTATTCATTGTGGAAAGAGTGACAAATGAGCAATAAAATGATACATTTACTTGCATTCTGGCATTGCATGGCACAAAAGTCACTGAAAGTCTAACCCTGGCAGACTCTTGATACATCAACTCCTTGTGACAAGTGAAATATTCTTTTACTTTTAAATATTCATCAGGATTTGTAAAGCAATAAAAGCAAACTTTCAAGCTACAGGTAAAACTTACTTTTATGAGAGTTTGTTGAATCTGTAGGCCTATCTAGTATAACATAACAACAGTCCACAGTAATGTTAAAAGTTTTAAATTTGCTCACATCATGAAAGAAATCCAGGCAAAGGGCTACTTCCACAGAGCCAATCCAGTCTTTGGATCCTAGGAAGTTCTCTGACTTGTCATGCATAGTGACAAGAGCTTCTTGGATCTGTCTCAGGGTGGGTTCATCGGACCGGCATGTCTTTCCAGCTAGCTCTTTAGCGATGCGCAAATGTGAACACAGGGTCTGTAGAGTTCTGTATCCACATCCCCAACCCTGCATTGGTAAACAGTGATTCAAAATAAAGTGAATATATATCAAATCATGACTAGTTATGTAATGATCGATTACACTGATACAAACCAAAGTAGAATACAGTAGGTGAACCAAGACATATCTGTAAAAGGTAAACGACACTTCAGTGCAACAAATATTTCAGATTTTTCTGCAGCATGCTTCAAAGAAAAGAAAAGAAAAATAAAACAACAATGACGGCAGTGAAGTTAAACAATATCTTCTGACCTCGACATGAAATAATCATTTTCACTCTATCATTTAACATAGAGTTCAGGGATTTGAAATGTCTAGTCACAAGTACTTTCTCATACAAAGAAGTTTGCATGATGAAAATACACCAGTATGTTTACTACAGTTGCCAGCTTAAATCAGAAGCTCCTGAAAGTTTCCTCTGTATTTACACAGACTACTGGTAGTAGTACCTTGCAAGAAAATTCATTTTAACTCTTTTTTTTTTCCATTTTCTTGTTCTCTTTCTCTTTCTTCTTCTTCTTCTTCTTCTTCTTCCTCCTCCTCCAATCATTTAAGCTCTCGCCACCTTGTGTATCAACATACTGGTTCCTCCTTACTTGTTACTATCTATCTTGAGCATCAATACAAATTACAATTACTATCCAAATACATGTAATTGTATGGTTAGTACCGGTATCTGTAAGAAGCTTTACTTCTGTTACAAATAATAAAACCTTTTAAAGCTTACAAAGATCCAAATTCCACTATCAGTACCCACAGAGCATCTTCCTTATTGAAAAAAAAAAAAAAAAACGAAAGAGAGAGAAAGAGAGAATAAAACAAATTAAAAAGGTAACTGTTGTCAGAAATTAAAGCTGTGGAAAGTAAAGAACAGTAAGGTAATTGGAAACAACTACCTGTTATGCACCTACAATGTACCTGGTCTTGGGTTTCATCACAACTGTAGTGATAGTAGAGATAGCTGCCCTTTACCATGGTCAAATTGCCTCCTTTCTCTGGGACCGGAAGTCCAAGATGGACATCCTGAAGTAGATCCATCGACTTCTCTAGACTAAAGCCAAAGACCTATATAACAACAAATCACATCTAATAACGTTGGAATTCTGAAGAGGTTCACCTTTTCTCTTTCTCTTAAGAAATGATAAAATCACAGTTAACAATTGTTAAAAAAAAAAAAACTAACAAAAATATTTGGTGGATTATCTCCACAATAGACTCCTCTCACAAACACTTAAATTAACACATTTGTACACAGGTATGACAAACTAGTTGGGTGGTCTAGCCCTATCAAAAATCAAATGTGGAATTTGATTTTCAGGTGACTGAAATAGATCTAGTTCCTCAGTATTTTGTTTTGCGTTCTTCCACAATGCCATTATGAATGTTATTTCTTCTCATGACCGAGTGTTGACTGATCAAGTGTATTTACAGCCCGACTTCCAAGGGAAGCAGGTTCTAAACAGAAATTTTATTCTAGGCTATATAGGCAGGTGCACGTAATGAGACCAACACCCACGAGTCATTGTGGGATGACCCCATATAGACTACTCATACCGCTGACCGTAAGATCGGTCTGTATCTTGTCGTGGAATATATGTTCGATGGAGACTACATCTGGCTTCAAGGAATCCCCTCCTGTAGGCCTGCTGAGGAAAGCCATACAAGTCAACAAATAATAAAATTAAACATGTTAAGAGACTCCTGTATCACACAAACAGATTTTTCTGTCTACCTATACTAATATTGTTAGGCCTACCACTAACCCAGGCACTCCTTGTAGTTTTGTACACATTTATAGAGGGATCTACTAGGCTTCGCATTCAGTGTTCAGGCTGGTCACAGTTAGCCTACCACCAAACCATTCAACTGGTAGTGGTAATCCTACTACCAATATTAATAATCTAGCCTACTATCCCGTGACTAGATCTATAAAGTTAGTGTTTTACTACGGATACTAGAGTAGAACTTACTAGACTATAAATTTAGTGGCGGATCCAGGGGGAGCACACCGGGCGCCCCCCCCCCCCTCAAAGTTTTTTGTTAAAACAAAAAAGTATTGAAAAAAAAATGGAGGGGGGGGGGGCGTGTGCGCCCCCACCCTTTCATTTTGTAACCCCCCCACCTTTTACGGAATTCCTTCATCCGCCCAAGGATTAGTACTATAGTACTGTAGGCCTATAGTAAACTTACTAATATTAATTAATTTACTAGGGTCTAGACCAGAGACGATAACGTTAAGAGCCTTCATAAGAGGTCTATAACTAGATCTAGTTCTAGTAACATGTTAGAGACAAGTATGGTAAGGGTACTAGATCTCGCGCAGGGACGTAAAGATCGCGCATAGCGTAACTGCGTATAGCAAGCGATATTACGCGTAGGACTAAGCGCAAAATTTGCCGATACGCCCATGGAATAAACATACCTGACTTACCGCTCAACATGAGAAGGAAGCAGGTAAGAAATTTTGATTTCCAACAAATTTTCCACTACATTTCCGATTGTTTACCTTGCAATTTACCTACCTTACCTTAAAATCTGTTCTAAGGATGTCTAGCCTAGACGTGTCGTCTCGCTTGTCTCGTTCGTAGTCGATAGAATTCGTAATTTGTTCGATCGATCGTTTACCACGAGACGTCATCATACACAAGAACAATGTATGCTGCCAGCTACGCTGAAATACTGTTAATAAATGTTGTTTTAACACAACGATTATAATATTACAAAGGAATAAATATTTCAGTCTATCGAAGTTGAAGTGTGATTTCAATTTGAATTTGCTTGTGATTTCTTGCGCTAACTTGTGATATATTTGTGACAGGGGAGGGCCATAATGAAACTGAAGAAAACAAATTAGATGAGAGTGTGACAAATGGGTGACGAAAATGAAAGGGTGATGAAAGGACAACAAAAGATGAGGATGAGGAATGGATAACAAGCAAATGAGAGGGTGACGAATGTTCCACAAAATGTAGTGTTTAGAATTTAGAATGCATGGTAGCTTGATAGGAGTAATAATAATGAGGTAAAAAATAGATGTATTTTGAAAAAGAAGTAATGATGTGGGGGATAGCTAGGCTCTACTGATGTCAATATGACTTCTATAAATTACTCTAATACCAAATAATCACTTTCAGTGTGCTTCGTTTACCTTGCTTTTAGGCACAGCCTCGACGTGTGTGTCGAAGAAATAAAAGACATGCCAACTTCCAACGAGCCCTTGCTCTTGTGAAACAAGGCCTGCCATTGAGGAAAGCTGCCTTGAAATGTGCGACTGGGCTGGTTGTGGCCATTGGGTGCACCAACGTTATTGTACAGGGACATCAAAGATGTACGGCACTGACAATGTTTACCACTGCCCATGTCATTAACTGATTTTTATCTGCCCCTGAACCACGACTGTGTCTATCTATGAGAATGACGATGACTTAAAACACAAATAATAAAAGAAAATTGAAGTATACTTGAATATTCAAATGATGTTTCACTTTCACTTTTCTACGTCTTGTAGTTAATGAGTTCTGAAAAAAAGTAAAGAAAGCAAAGGAATATTGTTGGGAAAAAGCTTTTTTTTTTTTAATGACTGTAACGTGAACGGGAGAGAAGAAAAACAATTGACACACTCAGGTTTAATTCCTCTGATAATTGTTTCTAATTTTGGTTTAGTTTTCTTAGGTAAACACACACACAAACACACACACACACAAAATATATGTTCATATTTTACTTTTTTTCCATTTTATATTACGTGTATATTATTGTTTAAAGTGATTAGAAATATTGTAAGAAAACTTTGTAAATGAAAATCATTAACGATTATGAAAATATCAATGATAAAAATAATGATAATAAGAATGATAAAATGATGATGGTGGTGAAAGTGATAATAATAATGAAAATGATAATGATGATGATGATGATGATTATGGTGATCGATGATGGTGGTGGTGATAGTAGTATAAATAATGATAATAATAATAATAACAATAATAATAATAACAATAATAATAATAATAATAACACATATAATAATAATAACAATAATATACACAAGTTAGGTAAAACAATATCAAGTGAAAAAATACTCTACGAAAGCCGGAGCACGTTACAGCCGCAGAGGGGCAGACACTTTCACGCATGAAACTACAGAGGGCAGCTGCGCGATCTTTACATACCCCGAGAAATTGAACGCATAAAAAAAAGTCCGACATACAAACGGCGACAGCGCACTACTCCGTCGTCGTATCATCAGGAAATTCTGGGAGGTGATTTTTCTGCATTTTTGTGATATTCATTGAGAAATTCAGGTAAGATTATCGAATAATTTTTATTTTAAGAGCATTTCAAATTTTCGTGCGCGATATCTAGACCCCTCAACCATACAAGCAATGACAAGTAGACTCAAATAAAATTTACTACCTAGCTAGATATCGTCTAGGTAGAGGGCCGAGTCCGAGGGGTCTGGTCTGTACAGCTACGTCACTAGATTCTAATGTGTCTAGTCTATTACTATTACAAACAGACATAGAGCCTCTACCTAAAATGTCAAGATAGACTTCTATGTCTAGTCTAGTCGCTAGTCGATTACGTTATCAATTGAATTGGCATCGCGCAACCACAGAAATAAGTACATGGGACTAGGCATGCCACTTCTAATGAATGTCTACGTCCAAATACATTCGTTTTGTTGTCATCGAGATATTCTGAACCTCCATGATTGTTGGCATCAATGGGGGGCACTCAACGATGACAACTGGGAACTAATTCTGCTTCTTGAGACTTCATATTTACCCAAGTCAGCTCAGCCAAGATCACCCAGGCCCAGTCAGTTTGGGTTTGTCGCCTACAAACAAGGGACGATGGGAACGAAAAGGGAAAAAGAGCGCCGCTGTCGTCTTAATGCGACCACGCGAAACGATAGCAGCCGACATACAATGTACGTATTTTACTATGCAAGCACACCAATGTACACTGTGCTACGTACTGTTCTCGTCGGCCGCAATTTTAGTTTTCCAACACTCATCAGATTTTGTCTTGTGAAATCACAAATCACCTGGATTCTGAACCATGGGCGGCGGAGATAGATGTGCTGTTTATGGCTGCAAGAATGACCGAAGATACCCTGAAAGGTAAGAATCATTTGCCCACGCGACGATATTTTAGACTAAATTTTACTGCTATTTCATTTGTTGAGATGAGTAAAATTTACCATGGCCATCATCATACCACGGTAGTATGCCGGGCCGCGCGGGGGAAAAAGTCGGGACATGATGATACTTAGCTACCACGACGATGTTTACAGGTATGTGTGACGTGAGCGACAAGCTTGGCATTATAATGGCATGAATGATTGAATCCGCCCAAGCTAAAATTTCAAATGCCATTTCAAACAGAATTTGGTCTTCATGACGTAAATGACCTTAAGTTGTTTAGTTGTATTGTTCTGAATGAATTTGATTTGTTTTTGCAGAGGGTCTGGGCCAAAGGAGTGGGGCCCGTGGGGCGCTTCTTGTACACAATTACTGAGTTAGATCTATTATAGGCCTACTGTGGGAGCAGTTATACAGTTATACTGAACATTACACAGTTATACTGAATGCTTTGCATTCAGCGTTCGGGCTGTGTTTCAAAGTTTAAATAGGGCCTAAGGGTTTATAATTTATTTACTACAGGTCATCATCAAGAGCAATGAGTTTCATGCATTTGGGGATCGAGGAATAAGCATCTGAGTAATTTGTTCTAGCTCTGCAGAATGGAAAGCCGAGGTATAACACACATTAGGGTCTATCTATATCCTGTTTGAATTTTAAAAAAAAAAATGAATGAATTGAATATTCAGTCGCTTTGAAGAAACCGGTAATATGTTTTATCCACGTGATTGTAACTTTTACATTCCCTCTTCCCACAGATACGTCGTAAAAGACCATGTTTACATTCTCAAGTTTCACAAATGCACCAACCCCAGGCACTACGCCAAGTGGACAAGACTTCTTAACAGAGACAAGTTCCGAGTCACTTCTTCGACACGAGTGTGCAGTAACCATTTTCGGTATGGACAGCCATTTCCCGATGACAACCACCCTACACTGTACTTGAAAGGTTACGATGTGCAACCGAAGACACCCAGCAGACCTCCACCAAAGCTACGTCTTCCTCTTGAACCAAAAGAAAGACGCGAAGATGGCAAGCCCAAATCTGTTGGAGTTCAGGTCAGCCCCGGTGACTTTGACAACGTGCATGTTGGTGACGAACACAATTACGCCTTCAGCAGCACGCCCTGTATTCGGTTTTTCTCACAAGATTACGTCGACAACATGGACATGCAGCTGCAGGACGCCACATCAAGATGTGAGGCGTTACAACAGACTGTCAGTGACCTGACTGCAAAAGTTAGCACACTGGAAAAGATGCTCATTGCTACACAGAGGTTTGGAGTAGTGGACATTTCTTCCGACGTCTGTTGAACTATTGGTATGGGTAGTAAGACTGTAGACTACACCCTGGAGCAAGTGTGCCCCATGCAACCACTTGGAACTACTTTGCTAGATTTGACACTTGTGCAGTTGTGAGACACACACGGTCACAACTATATGGAGCTCATGATCACAGTTTTTCATTTGCCTCTCGAATTTTTGCCCCAAAGTATTGTCGTTTTGTTGACTGATCTATTCATTTATTTGTCTTATTTAAACATGCAAAGTAAATACAGTAACTCAATTGTTAACTTGACAATCTGCGTTATTGCCTGTTTATTCCTAAACCAGTGTGAGTAGCAATACTTCACTTTGTATCCATCCATCTATTCCAGTAAAATGATTACACATGTATAACATGATTACAGGATTTTCCTCTTTTTTTTTGGGGGGGGGGGGTTGGTCTTTCTAAGTTGTGATCTGTGTCTGTACACAGTAATATGGGTCTTTGTTGTGTTATCTGCAGGGCCCTGTTTTATGAAGAGTTGAAATTGATTATAAAGTTGATTTCCATCATAAGTCTATGGCAGCCTGTGTCTGAAGGAAATTTAAAATCGATTATATTTTTTGATAAATCGGGGCCCTCGTGTCAAATTACTTATAATCTATTCCTGCCACAAATGATTGAAGAGCGATTTTTTTTTTTTTTAAAGCTAATATGGACAGTTCATGAAATCATACTTTTTCATGCAGTAGTTCATGACAATTTACAAACAATCTGAATTCTATTTTTGTCATTCTGTTATCACCAAAATTAGTATTTGCTTTGAACTTGAGAAGTACGTTCAATAGGATGATACAAGTTCGCATTGTTTATGTCTGCACAAGCTGACTTACCACCCCTTGCTTCCTTTTATTATTATTAAAATTGTACTTTTGAGAGAAACTATTTTTTACAGCATTGGCTGGACATCACATCACTAGACCACCACAGCTAAATCAGATTCACATTTACAAGAGCATGTCAAAAAACCCCAAAAAACATCATGTCCACGGCCTATAAACACACACATACACACATGCACACACACACACACACACACACACACACACACACACACACATCTTCCTTTATTTGATGAGATCTCTGCTAAATAAATCCAACTCACAAACGTGTATGCAAGGAAATGTTTTCTGTTTGTTTGGGTGATTTTTGCAAGTACAGGTGATTCCTGTTATAATAAAGTCATCGGGACCAGCAGTTTTCTTTCATTACATTAAAATTTCATTATAACCAAACAACTATTAAAACATACATTGCATAAAGATATGTAGACAACAATTTGGGCATCTGAATTTTTAATTCCTTTAAAGGGATTGTACAGTTCTGGTTGAGGTGAGGATTCAGGTTTATAATTTTTTTTTTTTTTTTTTTTTTTGTGAGATAATGAGAAACCTCTTATGAAATATGAAAGAGCATGTAATTTCAAGAAGGATTCAGTGCTTATTTGATGAAAATTGGTCCTGAAATGGCTGATACCCAAAAAAGCAATCCAATAAAATTGACAGGCCATAACTTTTATTACGATCTCTTTGTTTTACTTTAGATATCTCGGTCATTTCAAAACAGATTTTCATTAAATAAACTTTTGATTTCCTTTAGAATTGTATGCTCTTTAACATTTCATAGAGTGGTTTCTAAATACATTGTATCTCGCAAAACGCAACAAGCTGAATCCTCACCTCAACCAGTTCTAATCCCTTTGACTGGAATTTGTTATAACCACGTTTGTTTGCGCCAATTGTATCCCCCAGAGTGGACCAATCTTTTTCCATACTGGCAAACTTGTGACAATATCATATACTGTACGTACCGTAATTTTCACGTACACTGTATAGATATTTTTTTTTTTTTAAGTTTCAGTGCTGCCATTGCTGGATGAGAAGACTACAACAGTTCATGATGTTACTGCATGACAAAAATACAAAGAATATATGAATAGACCTCGACACATTTTCATATTTCTAGCAAAATGTGGGAGCACTTGACTTACCTCTTTCACAAGGTAAGGATAACAATATTGCCCTGTAAATGTGAGGGAATTTCATTAAAAGAGATAAATTTTGTGGAATTGTCTTTATATTCTTCCTTAAAGCATACATATGAGACATCAAAAACTGCATGCAGAAGTCTTATCATCCATCGCTGGCTGGACAGAAACTTTAACAAAAATCATAAGTTTTGAATGAAATGTGTAATTTTCCTCAAACTTTCACTGATGTGTTCGGGAGAAGATGTCAGTGAAAGTTTGAGGAAAATTGAACAATCCGTTAAAAGTTATGAATTTTTGAAGTTTCACAGCTGCCATCATTGGATGAGAAGACTACAACAGTTTGTGATGCCACATGAGTAGAAAAATATAGAGGGAATATAAACAGAACTCAACATATTCTCATTATTCTGACATAATAAAAGAGAACTTGACTTGCTTCTTTCAGAAGGCAGGTGGAATAGTATTACTTCAGTAACAATTAGAGGGAAGGTGTACAACTACCTCAGGGGAAAAAATTGTGGAATTCTCTATATATTTTCTTCATATCATTCTACACATGTGACATCACAAAGTGTAGTAGACTTTTCATCCAGCAATGTTGGCAGTGGAACTTCACAGTTAATAACTTTTGAACGGATTGTCTAATTTTCCTCAACTTTCATGATGTGTTTTACTCTTAATTGCTGAATTCACTCAATACACACACATTTTCAATTATAAAGGTGAACTTGTCTTTTGAGTTTTCTTGTCATACACAACCATCGTACAGGAGTCAAATTAAAACTCCTCTGCTCATCGATTCACAACATTGATGAGATGAGAAACCTTTTCTTTCTTTTATGATATGCTCTATTTATTGACATTCTAAGAAATGTAAAGTACAGATAGCACAACAATCTTTGAAAAGTAAGAGCTATGCAGCAATTCATATCGAATGAATTTGACCATAAAGTACTTTCGCTGTGACATACGTGAATCAATACTTGTTTTCAAGCACGGGAGCACCTGCAGAATCATAATTCGTTTATATGGGGTGCAATAAGAATCGATATCCAACCCATACACTCATAATATCAAATTTATGGACAAATTCCATACATTTTCTGCAACAGAGTTACATATTTTCTTTTTGACTACTAGCTCATCATTACTATTGCATAAATTTGATATCAAACTGACTCCTCAGTCACACAATATGATCACAGGGTGTCCAATCTCAATGTTCTGTACACAAATTGACTGCAAATATATTTCTTTTCCTCTGCAACCAATGTGGAATAAAAGATTTTTCAAGATATAGAAATGCAGGAACTGAAGAATTTGAACAAAGTCACCAATACACACTGTGCCTTCTGAGAAAATGTAACTTTCTTGAAGTAACATTGCATTTCAGACATACGTTCTTTATTTAAATTCTGTAATTGAAAGTACAGCCACAAAAGCGAGACACCATTTTGATATTTTGAGGGAACACTACCCTGAATAATTGGGTGATATTCAAACTGGCATAACAATGGCTCATTTACTTCACATGTAAGTGCTACAACCATGAACACATGTATTACTTGTCATATCCTGAAAACATGGACAATTTCTGCATGGACATTGTCACAAATGCTGTGTTCTACTAAACGAGTGCAGAAAATAAGTCCAGGCAATTAATTGTTCGTTTGTTTGTTTGTTTTTCTGGGGGAAATATCAGCTTAAATCTGCAAAACTGAAGGAAGTTCTCTGGAAATGGCACAGCAAACAAAATCAAATGTAAGTCTGCACTATTAGAGCACACCTGATTCTAATCAATCTAGCTCCTAGGAGGAAATTTCTAAAAGTGTCAGCACACATGAAAAATGTCTTATTATGTTCACAAATAGCGCCATTCAATTTTATTGTGACATGCTAGAGTGGTCACGATACATTCATCATTGAATATCGAATCCTAACACGAAACATTACATTTGCATTCTCACATACTTGCTAAGACATTGCATATATGCATATACATATTCTGTCTCTGCTACCTGCTGGGTAAACCTTTGCAAATATATTCAATAGGTCTACATCAACTGAATTCTTATTATGTCTTTCTTTGTTCAATTCCTTTAACCCTCAAAAGTGCCATCTTTCTGTGGACTTGTTTTCAAATACTGTAAACATTGATATTTTTCGTGTGATTAATTTTTTGCCCCGAGCAACTCAAAAACATATTTGTGGGTTCTTGAATTTTTGAGCGGCACAATTGTCAACCCATTCAAAATGTGCAGAGAAAATTGTGAAGATATTTTTACGGGTTTGAAAATTCATGCTACCCAAAAGTAGCGCGAAATATGCAAAATCAATCCCAAGTTTTACTGTTTGCCTGTATGGAAGTCTTAGGCAGGGTGCGACTACTGTTGCATATACTGAAGTCACCACACAAATCTGGCTTTAAAAGAGGATCACACCTTGTACATTAGAAGAAAATACAATTGGGATGAACATACGAATACAGAAATACATTATGTACGTCCATGAGGCATGATTGGATCACTGATACAAGACAGTTCACATTCTAACTTCATGTAATGTTCTGTCTTCATATAACTTCCATACATTATGAACCTCTGCGGGTACTGATACCATGTACAACACACACACATGCCAAATAGCACACAAAGCTTGTTACAGCCATCACTTGCACTGCTGGCCCTGTGCATCAGTGATAGTCCCACATGTCGCAGCTTACTGCCGTAAGCATGCATGTTTTACATCACATATCACACATAAAGTATGATAGGTTTTCCTGATTGTAAGGACAAGAGAAAATACCATGAACATGACTATCTAGGTCCATGCTCTCCTTCTACGATGTAGCCCTACATACAGACTGTTCCACACAGACATCTCATTACAATAATATGATAACTGAGGCAGGCTTCTCTTTTTGCAATACACTGTGCATACTACAAGTGAGGCAAAGCTGCAACAGTTCTAACACACCACTGTGACACCAGGCTCTCCTATTTTATGCTAAAAACCACAGAATTACTGTGTATGGTTAGCCTAAATGCCATGTAATCATTCTAAAAGGTATGTTCATTCCAAGCAATCACACTGAACAGTCAATAAAAATGTCACAGATTTGGCACCTGCAAAAGCCGTGTGGCTTAATCCATTTAATACAACCAAATTCAATTGGCACAGCATATTGGTGCCCTAGTGTTAGCAAAACCAGCAACAAAGATCTTAACTCTAGTTCACAAACTTTCAATGTAATTGTATTCTCTTATCTTGGCAACCATGAAGAAACTAAAATTTGAGCATACCTATAACGTGAGTTACAATCTTATCAAGGGTTGTGGAAATACCCTACAAATTCATGGTAACAAAGCCCCACAACTAGAAGTCTGGAATGCTACCACAGAAGCTATACCACACTGACTGCCACTGGTTACTAGCATACTGTATTTGTGTAAATATATGGAAAGAGTATCCTGTCGTAAGTCAACATGACACTCAATATGTTATGTCACCAATTTGTTAATGTATCTCATCTTTTGCCAAATATCAAAGCTGTATCTAGAAGAACACATACCGGTACCAAGAATAAGTTTAAGTAATTTTGTAAAATTCTCTCATAGACTGGAATATTCATATTCTATCATTTAGATATGATAAACATCATGCTTATATCATGACAGTGCTTCAGCCATTTTTGGAAAGAGTAACACATAAAATGGATTCTTGCACACTTCACGCTATCACTAAATATCAATGTACATGTATTGATATTTTGCAATCTCCACAGATGTAGAATGTCTCAATACAGAAGTGTATAATTATAACTGCTCTTCAATGTTCAATTTTATTTTCATCAAGCAAGTCATATGGGTATGTCGAAGATAGATGCAAAAATGCATAAAATAAGAGGACAATTGTGATGGTACACCAACACATGCAGTCAATACACCCACACACACACACACTTTGTGTACATAGTATATATCTAGATCCACATGCCTTGTTACAGCTCATTTAAACTGCTGACTTTGCTGATGCGATGTGAAATGTGATGTCAACGACAACAACAAAAAACCTGCATATATGTGGCAAGATCGTTGCAGTAAATATATGATGTGTCGAAGCTTAAAGCCAACCAGGGCTCTCTGATTAAATACAAACAAAACAAAAGAAAAACAAAAACGATGATATGCAACTATTGTGCAAATCACCCAAAATACCATTAAGAGCTAACTGGTGGGCCATACAATGCCTTTTGCCATTATATTTGTTCAACGTCTGATGAAGAATGAGTAAATTTGCTGAAGTCACCAGATCAAATTCATCAACATAGCCTGGACTGATTGTCGTGGAACATATGGCATTAGAACATGTGACACTTACATTGCAGTTACAATCAAGTTTAATAATGAATTACAAACAAACATAAAACAACCAGACATAAAAAAACAAGCACACTAACACCCCTCTCTGTCCCCCACCCCTTAACACAATAAACAAAATCCAAAATCATGAACTCATGCACAGTGCAGGTACCTGTACATGCAACACTGCATATTGTCGCTGGGATGACAAGACCTTGTATCTCAAATTGTATTAATGGTCAGATAATCAGTGAAGTGATGTCCTGTCCAAATTCTAGTTGTCTTATCCCAAAAATGAAGCCACCAAGGCATGTCAAAGGAAAGGCTATCCCATTTGATACAGTGCTTTGGCTGCCATGTTTTGTTTTGTTTAATTTATTTTTTTTGCTCTCCTGAACATTTGACATTTTGTAGATACGGGGTCTTGTCGCCCCAGCGACAATATGTTTCATCAAATGGTACTTACATGTGTATTACTGTGCATGTGTCATCACAGAAATGTTTTTCAAGCGCTGCAAGGAAACTGTCATACGCTCTGACTCATATTGGCAATTATTTTAAATATCTGATTTTGTAACAAAATCAAGAACATATAATATTACTCACAACAACACTGACACCCTGCCAAATATGCTGGAGAGCAAAGTGCAAGATAATATTTCTGCTCTGTAGCATCATAGCGGAACTGGCAAGTAATGCAGAAATAATTGTATGGTAATTGATTTCTTAACTGTGATGGCTGTAGAAGACTTTGGCTTGAAGAAAAATTTAATTTCACCTAGCAGAAATTTGACTCAAAATATGTCGAAACTCGAGAATAAAGACTTTTGCCCAAATGCTATTTCATGCAATGTCCTACAGGCCACTTTTTACCCCATTTTTTCTGTAACATCATTAACAAGACTATTCATGATGAGGTTTCTTGTGCCACACTGTATGTGTTTCATTTTTGTTGTTGTTGAGAAGTCAAAGGCAATATAATTACAAAATATTATTTGAAAAAAAAAGTATTGAGGGAAACTTGGCCTTGTCAGAACTCTCATCCTTTAGATACTGCTGAATCAGGAAATACAGTGGAACCTTGTTACAAAGAGGTTGGATATATTACACAAAACCCTTTTATAACAAGGTGATTTTGAAGGTCCCATCATATCATAATTGTTTGTTCTTGAACCCTGATATAATGGGAACCCTGACATAACAAGGTAACTGATTTTTCCAGCATCAAATTCTTGACTATGGATGAACAAAATGACTACATAGTCGGTACAGACAAATCCACTGCCATTATAGGAAAAAAAAAAATGACACTGGACAGGTTTGGAATCACAAACCCAGTTATTCATTCACCTACAGCCAGAGCAATGCTCCAGTGGATCAAAAAATTTTATAATACATCTCAAATCAAGGATTTTTTCCATTTCTATTAATCCTTTCCCTTTGGCACTGCACATAAACTTTTGGTTCTAATGATCTTAATGTTTAGTTTGAACATCACATGTACCCTCATCCCATAAATATTTTTCCTTGTTTTTGTCCTGTTGACATACCCCAACACAAGCCACGGGCTAACCACAGATGAAACTCAAGGTGAAATATAGAGCCACAATGGGGACTGAGCAACTAAATATTACAAACACTGATCCAATAAACCAGGACAAATGGCCATCTAAAATAAGCAGGACTCTTGCATCTCAACTATACAGCAGGGTGCAAACCTGGTGAAGTGGTCCACCCCAAACACACGTCAATCCCTCGTGGTTCGCTCCTCATGACTAATAATAGTCAGCAAATCATATCAACCAGGCACATAGTGCAAAAAGAAAAAAAGAAAAAATTAATGTGCAGATAGCAGCTTTCATACTCCTATGAATGCTGTTTGAGCTTCAAATCTGTTCGCTATATTATATTAGCAAATAGAAATAAAATTCATGTAAGGATGTTCAAGTGCAAATTAAGACCTATTTAAAATCAGGAATTACCTGCAGTTTGATGATGAAACAGTTTTGAAAAAGTAAAGCATATTAAGCAAAAACAAGCTATATACCCAAAACTTATACAATGTAGATTCAAAGAAGAAATGCTGCTGCTTTTAAAACAGCAATGTGCAGACACTGTGATAGTTACTTCACATCATTCTGACAGCAATACAAGAGCATAGTTTCAGTCCAGCATTGAACCTTTCTTGTTCTCAATTTTGCAAAACAACTTAGCGTTAAACAATACTGTAAAAGTGGAAATTTTTGAGAGAGTAATTTTGTGTGTGTGTGTGTGTGCTCAGTCAAGTAAATGAATTTTGCATATTTCTAATTATGTGGAATCATAGAGATAAATTAAAATTATTACATACTACAAGCAAAAATTTTGCTCTAGTTTGTTTCGTGTGAAATGTGTGAAAATTTCCACTTTTACAGTACTAAGAGCAAGTTCAGAGTGGACACACCCATAGTATTGGCAGAGAAGTGAAATGCACCATACCATTTTGAACTGCACTGAGGTATATTGTACATTTGATTGAGAAATAAAATAGCACAGTATGTACATGTATGTAAAGTAATGGTCAGATGTCTCGTTCACAATAAGCATTTGCTTTAAAGTGGAATGTAAAGTCATCTTTAAAAAAACACAAACCTACAAAACATATTTATACATCATTAATGTGTCAATGACTAGATGTACATTACACCATAGCTCCATTCAAACCTGCAGGTCTGTAACTTACAAATTAATAAGGGTGTTAACTAGAAAGCAGAAGAGATGTTATGATCAAGCATGAAGGATGCTTTGGAATTTTACAGTGCACTTTTCAGACTGTAGGTTTAACACACAATAGATCACCTACTAATATGTACAAATCTTTGGACAAAAGTAATAAAACCTTGTGACATCCAAGCTATAATAGACAAAATGCATTCCTCAATACAAGGTTTCAATCCTGTGAATTCATGACATTTGAATTTGATCCTTGGAAAATTTAAAAAGTGCACGTTGAGAAACCATTTTATAGACAATGAATGTTTACCACTTCAAAACAATGCAAGGAAGTCAGTCCCTGGAATATATCACACATTCTCTTGTTTCCCAATTATCTAAGTTATTTATTTAATTGATATCATTATGGATGTGACTCTCTTTATCTGCAAGATTTTCCTCTTGCCTCATCTCTTCTCTCTGTCACTATGAAGAATTAATTTGTAGTCAAAGATTTATTAACAACCATCTGTCACATTAGAACAAAATAAAAGCAAAAAGTTGATCAAGACACACACAAAAAAATAATGATTTTGATGTCATGAAATCATCTGGCAACTTGGTCAGAACACCTGCCCTGGTAAGGGGGGAAAAAATAAATAAAGAGGGAAAAAAAGAAAAAAAGTGATGTCCATAAACATCTATAGAGTTCCATTTCTATTGAGTAGGCAAAAAGAACATTTGAATGACTTTTTCTACAAAAAAAAAAAAAAAATATGTATGAAAGGTTTATCTTCCTGTTACTTTGGAGAATAACAATGAGTATTACTCAAAACATACCTGAAGCAGAGTCACATAGAAACTGCGTCTCACAAGAAAAAATTACCACAGTGTATGTCACAAGCAAGACATACATTTTATGATGATTGCATAAATGACATCACAACCATGTGACCTAGACAACTCTTCAGACACGACCTTTCAGTGCTGAGTGAGCTAACTGCTTGGCATTCAACTAATCCCAACTCTTGTCAATAGCATTTACACAATCTTGCATCAGTTGTCTTTTATTTCCCCCCTGGTTTGTTTCGTTGCACGTCAATTCCCCTACACTGCACATTGGATAAACTGTGTTCTGTATTTACTATCACGAACGAACGTTCTTTACATGTCGGCATATCTACATGTAACTCAAGATTGAAAGCTGTTACAGTGCAATCCCTTTCTAACGAACATGGTTATAAACAATGAATTCTTGTTACAACGAAGTTATTCTTCAGGTCTCAAACTTATCATCTATATATCTTTACTTTCAAATATTGTTCGGCTAAAATCAAATTCTAATCATAAGGACAGAAAACTGTCGGTCCCAAGGATTTTTGTTATAATGAAAGTCCCCTGTAGTGCTGAAATAGCCAGCATGATGAATCATACAACCTGTTCCTGCCCTGAAGATGAAAAGACAGCAAAACTAGAACAGAAGTGAAACCTCCCTTATGAAGATTATTTTTTAAGGATGCCATTTATAGTTTGGGAAAGAGGAGGGGGAACACGATATATTGTCCTGTGAAATATACTGAACCAATACCTTCAATACAGCACCAAGAGCTTCTGTCATGCAGTACTGTATGGAGAACTAGAAATGTCACTACGGCGACTGGTATGCCTCCGCCATAATGCATGGTTCTCCGAATAGGCCTATAGCACAATGTCTTGACAATGTGTGATGACAGTTTCACATAACTGGCAAAATATTAAAAATGACAGGTTTGTCACAAATGCATTGAATGTTCACTTTCCTTGAACTAGGTTTATTTGGATGAATGGCTATACTGTCTAATAAGAGTGCAGGTATTTAGGATTTGTACCCAACTTTTGACCCTTTTATAACTTTAAAGAAGAAGTGAAATTTAGCACTTTCTCTTGACCTTTGACCTTTCGGCCTTTGACCTTTTGACAAGAAACTTCCAAGAGAATCTGTATTGGGTAATACATGCATACACTAAGTTTCAAGGAAAAATTCTACAGGCATTACATAGATGAGAGGGAAATAATGACAATTTGATGAATTGACCTCGACCTTTGACCCATGACCTATAAATACCCTAAATGATCACTGTCAGTCAGTACATGCATACATATTAAAGTTCCATGAAGTTATATCTTGAAATATTTGTGAGATATGGAGAAAAAAGTTAAATTTTAACATTTTCACTTGACCTTTGACCCTTGACCTTTGACCCCGTGACCCTAAAATCCAAACAAAGTATTATCCCCCCAGGATATACCCTCATACCAAGTTTGATGTAAAACCACCACACGGTTCTTGAGATATTGACAAAAACAGAACGGGACGGACGGATGTACAAGTACGTACGTACAAGTACGGACGGACGGACGGACGACCCGAACACATAATGCCTCCGGCCACTTCGTTGGTGGAGGCATTAAAAAAAAATCTGAACACTCAAGGATCTGATATCAGACATATACTGGTAGGATATACTCCCTACTTCTCTCTTTTCGTCCATTATTGAGGGTCAGTAGTTTACTAATCAACAAGAAGCTGCTCATGCTTCCCCTTTCTACCATGCAACAGTGTGCTTTTTGGTTGGAATAATGCAAAGGCAAGGAATGGGCATGGCAAACATCTAGGCGTAGAGGGGTTTCACACATAAATAAGACCTTGTTTGTAATCACATTTCTTTAAAATGTTTCGAAATGTGCTTTAGTGTTGCAGAGTGCTCAGTCACTGGAACAGTCCCCTCAAGTGTAATATCAAACTGCAAACAACATTTTGTAGTATGGACACGTCAAAACCTACGTGCATGCCTATGTAACACAAAACTCTCATGTAATAAGAGTATGCTCTTCATGCATGGAGCATGGCAGAAGTTAATACAAAGTTAAGCTAAGCTCTATCTCTTTCTTTCTTCCTTTCTTCTTTTTTTTTTTTTACAATATGTTAAACCTGCCAGTGTGCCATCCATAATCAAGCAAAACTCAAATGGAAATCACCTCTGCGCCAAAAAACCAAATAAACATGATTTGAGAAGAGTGTTCAGGAGAAATGCGAGTCAAAGTTTGCTTTCTGACTTATCACTATAGTATGACAATAATAACCTTAAAACATGGTGAGCCACAGACCTTCATGTGTAATCTGCAGTTATATTTTCACAAATTTTGCAAATTGACTGATAGTTGTACACTTGACTACTCACGAAACTAGGGAGTTTTCGCTACACGACGGGAAGACCGAGAACACGCGGAAGCAATCACCTGTGATAGTCCCCGTACTCGGACTCCCGTCCCCACATCTGAGCAGTTTCGCTTTCCTGTTAGGACGGAGGCGTGGGGACAAGATCGCTGATTGGCTGGCTGGCTGGCTTGCTGACTCCTGCCCAGCTGCATCGGGACCGAATGCTATTTTGGCCGAATACCGTACTCGTTTTCCCCTGGACGGGACGTTTCTCGGATTTGATCATGCGCAGAAGCAAAGTTTGCACACGGCACGCTCAAATACCGGCTGCGTCGTGCTTGCGAAAACTCCCTAATAATGCCTCCTGTAACACAAATGCCCTGTATATGGACAGCAATGTGGGATTCAATTAATTCTTCCCCAGTAAGTGGCTGCTACCAATATTTCATTACATCACTGTGATCTTTAATTGCGAATAAAACCATTCATGTAACTGTCTCGCCCGTCCCATTTTATGAAATATATACTTTCGTGAAATATATACAATACACTGTAAAATGCTGATGCCCTGGTAAATGGACTTCAATTTCCAGCCACCCTGTGCTACAGACACCATTCATCCGCCTCTCATAGTCTCCATATTACATAAACACAAAATAAGTAGTATAATAAAATAAATACTAGTTCTATGCAAAATAAACATTATTATTTACAAGACATTAAAAGTGTATAATGTAAATATCATTGATGCACACATAAGCGTTCTCTGTAGGAATCAGTATGTCCTGCTGGAGAGCTGAGCTGTGAAGGCAATGGATACCAGTACCCACAACTCTTGTCTTTCCCTTTTTCTGCTGTTAGTTCTTCACAGACATATGCAACAACCACTGAGGCTTAAGAGCCACTCGGAATGTCCAAAATGAACTCCATACCAAGCTGTCTATTGGTGGTTGGGAAAAGTGGCCAAGAATGTTGGACGCACACTACAAATATACATGTACACTGTAATATGACCACATTTACAAATCTGGTCATCATTCTTCTCATCCTATCCACTCTATGTGTTATAGCTACTCACAGGCGGGTTGCAGGTTTTGATTTCAACGCTGCAAAATAATGCAAAAGTCGGTGACCCGTTGCTCAGGAAATTCCTTCTTCTCCAGTATCACACGACTGCAAAGCACCAACTTCCTCCGACATGTACCTTTTCTCACAGACTGCTATAATAGCCATGGTTTTCTGGCTCGCTAAGATGAAAGCGCAGCCAGTTGTTGGCAAATCACTGGCTCAAATGGCAAAAAGAATGATGATGTTTCCTAATTGAAACATACTAATTACATCAAACCACTTTTTTTTTTTTTTTAAAGAACACATCTGGGTGTACTGGAGAGGATATTAGGCAACATCCCTCTTGTCATATACCTGCTTGGCTGTATGTACTGGTATACATACAAATGGGCCATCTCCATCTGTATTTCAGGTTGGGGACATATTCACCATTCCACCACTCACTTTGGCACTACAAGCACGCCCAGTGTCTCACCAGTTCCTTCCCAACCCACTCGGCGCTGGAGGTTTCTTAACCTGTCTTACCTTACTGGCAAGACCGATTCCTGGGAACTGTTTAATCTTCAGCTCCATTGTGTACTGTATTTCAGGTTTAACCATCATCTCGCAGTGCTTGTTCCCCCTTGCCTCAGATTTTAAGACAAAAGCGTTGATGTTCACACCCGGCGGTTGCCACACTTTAAAGTCGCCCTGGTCTCTCGAGGCTGTGTTTGTAGCAATGCACCTTTTAAACAAGTCTTTTGTCTTGCGCTCCAGGACAATCTTGTCCTTTTTCATTCTATCGTGCCCGTACCGCTCAATTTTCTCCCACAGGGTTTTATTGAAGAAGCTGTACAGAAGCATGTCCCCCGAGTTCCAATCCTGGATTTTGGAGCGCATGTCCAAATCAACGCTCTGCACAGAATCAACGTTTCTGGCATTTTGCCTGAAGACAACAACATCACGCATCTCCCAGCACAGGAGCTCTTTCATCAGGAGCAAAGATTCTTCGAAATACTCAGCAATCATAATCAAATCAAACTGCTGATTAATCATGGATATTGCTCGGTTGATGAATTCAAAGTCGTCGAATTCCTTCTGAGGAACGCCAAAATCATACAGCATACCGTTTCGCGCGTGCACGCCATTACTGAACTCGTCAAAGTACTTCCTGGGGTCGTCGAGAAATCTCTTCATGGCATCTTTTTCGCCTGCCATCTTCATGCGCATGTCCAGCTTGAAGTAGGTGAAGGCGCTCTCAAAGACTTTGACAGGATCACGCAGGATGCTGATGTAGACTGAATTCGGCGGCATCACCTCCCGCACTTCATTGCTGAATCTGGCGTGATGACAGAAGATGTTGTAGACTCCACCTGGAAGCTTCAGCATGTGCTTCTGCTCAAAGAAGTTGGGATACCCAAGGTGGTGGCCATGGGTGGGCAGGACAAATTTTAGCATGTTCTGGTCACCGTATCGCAGGAAGATGTTCTGGACAGTGCTGCTGCCAGTTTTGTGGACTTTCAAGAAGGTGATATTGGTCTTTGGTGTGCATTTCTCTGAAGACAGACTTCCCTGGGGAGCGTGTATGTCGTCCTTGCGCACATTCTGATTCCAATCAAACCTTGCGATTGGATCATCTTCGGGAGCAGTGAGACTCTTCCGCTTCGAGGATGTCTTCGATTTACGCTTTGACTTGCGTTTCGGTTTCTCCCGCATGGGGTGATCTTGCAGGCCAGTGTCCGGCCGGGGCAATGTGTCATCGATTCGCTCTCTCTGCCTTGCTCTCGCCTTGCCATCGAAGGACACCTTGTCACTCTCCTCCTCATTGTCTTCTCCATTATCTAGTTTTCTGTCTGGTACCTGAACCCAAGGGATGTTGTTTTTCTTGGCATTGTCAAAGAAGTCATTGCCACCCCGGTGGTAGATGTGGTCTTGTCTTCCATCTTGTCTGTCAGCCAGTTTCCTGCAAAGATCAAGTATAAGTAGAATCATGACAATTAAACTAGAAATCAAAGATCTATATGGGAAGACACTCAATGAACAAGAAAGCGGAGGATGGAAAAGAAGCTCAAATTTCATATGGTTAATACTTGAGACCAAACATCCATGTTTCATCCTCCTTGCAATTATCATATCTTTTACTGAGTAGACAAACTGTACAAAATCACTAGGTGGCACATTCTGTGGGCTGCAGTTGCTTAAAGGAATTATCAGGGGCTTGTCTCTCATTCCAATTTTTACTTGCATGTGACCCTTTACTTCAGAGCCTCTTTTCTCAGTACACACTTTCTCAGGTGTGCTTTGTTCCCAATATTCACACACCTGTATTTTAGGAGAGTCCATTTGAATTGAGTTACAATACATAACTACCTCCGCCAAGGGAGGAGGTTATGTTTTTGTTACCGTTGGTTTGTGTGTTCGTTAGTTAGTTTGTCCGTGTGCAAAATAACTCAAAAAGTAGTTAACGGATTGAGATGAAACTCGCAGGAGAGGTTGAGAATGACACAAGTAACAAACGATTAACTTTTGGTAGTGATCCGAGAATTTTTGAGGAATTTATGAAGGGTTTTTGATATTTTGGCAGGTAGGGTCAATGAACTTGGGAGCTCAGGCTGCGCGTATTTGAGGTTTGCTTGCGCGCACTTAAGTGCGTGCTCTAGTTTCTGCTAGGGCGAGGCGTGCCGTGCAGCTGAGGGTTTATGACGTAACAAAGGCTTCTATATTGGGAAATCAGGCGGCTTTCAGCACAATGCTATATAAAATACGTATGGGTGGAAATCACTGATATCTCTATGGAAGAACAAGATCAGTGGTGGAAATGAGCTGCATGCTTGGCGGAGGTCTGCGCTCTCAGAGTGCTTTTCTAGTTTTAAAGATTAAAGACTGCTCTTTCAGAATCTGTCTTTAACTATTTAAAATCCATTTCTGGTTACTTTTTTCCTTGTTTTGTTTTATGATGCAGGGTCAAATATGTGTCGTGCTCTGAATACAAGATAGGTGCAACAAAACAATCCTCTCTCTTTAGTAGCACACACAAAGATTTTATATTACAATAAAACTGTATTAGTACCAATATTTGTATTTTGGCAAACATCCAGAGAACACTGCTCCACACGACAGCAAAATAAATCAATCAACATCTGAAATTAAAAACATCCTACACAACTTCTAAACAAGGAAGGAATGGAGGGATCATTCTCAAGATTGGAGGAGGGGGGGGGGGGGGAATGCAGTGTATTCTCTTGGGTAATTTGCTCAAGCTACATTTTGGTAATACCCAGAACACAAACTTCCTGAGAGTCTGGGTCTCCTGATTTCCAACACATCATTGTCACCATGACATTTCAGTTGTTTTACGTCAGAGAAACACCAGCACAGCTGTGTGGACACACACAATCACACACAAACGCATGTATACACACAGGCACACACATAAGTAGGTCTGTGATTTAGTTTTGCCTTGTCTTGTCGTAGTGGGGGTATTTGATGCACAGAAGATGAAAGAGGAACCTGTACATCAAACAACAGCAGACAGGGACAAAAACAACAACAAAACCTCTTCTGCTCAATGCAAGTCTGCATGTCTACCACATGTATGCTGGTACACACAATTTTGTAATCAATTCCAGATTCTATCAAAGCGTAATATCTGATGTCAACTGCTTGTAATGCTAAATGCTGTGTGAACATGAAAGTTTCAGGGATTCATTCAGGAAGACTTGCACCGAAATTAATTGAGAATGAGAAGAAAATGATTCAGTGCATTGGCATGATGGAACACTGATATGTTTATAGATAGTTCTACACATTGTAATATGTTACTTACATACACCGGTGTATGCAATGTATACTTAAGTCAAAATAGCACAAACTTTCTGAAGAAAATAATTTTTTGTTTCCTTTTTTTTTTCAAAAGACAATCAGTTCTACTTTCAATGTATAGGATTCTGTATAATTAAGTTCAATATATTTCAATTTCCCAACACCCAAACTTAACATCTTTTCAGCCGAAAGAGGCCACAAGAAAAACAATTCAAACTTCTAAGAAAATAGATATTTCAAGCCTGACTATTTTGGTTTCATACAATAAAATCTAAGTAAGGAAATTGCCAAATTTATTATTTTCCAAGGACCACCCCATTGAATATTAACTTACAATAGTACTTAAAACATATGAACAAGTAAACTTCATGAATTCAAAAATAAACTGTCACGACAATTTTCTCTATTTCACCAAAAATATTTTGAGGAAACAATGCATATCAGAAGGGATCATACAATTGTATATTGATTACCCTGTGGAGTGTTGTGTAACTAAAGTATATTTTAATCTCTACCTGCCCCACCCATCAATTCTATCATTTCACATTTCCCTCATATTCATGAGTAAATTGAAACAAACTTTGAGTTTAAGATATAATTTCCAGGTGCATTTTCACTCTTACAGCTGTATTAACTAACTATAACATCAGTAATGAATAAGTCTACAGTCTTTGATATGCCACAGGGGAGATTTCTAGTCTGAGAAGTCCAATAATCCCTTTTAAACACTGAGGGGTTCTCACATTCACCAAATCTACAAGACCACACTTGATCAGATAATCACAAATCACATAGCCATTCTAAGAGCTCCAAAGTGTCTGATTTCAAGATATGACTGACTAGTACAGCCAGGCTTGACTCATTTCCCCTGCTGAAAGGCCCTGTTTGGCTGGAGATAGGGATGGCAGCACTGGCGCAGACAGCAGCAAATCCAATCATGAACACCTACGCTATAGCAATGACACGGAAGGATTGAGTTAAACACCTTTCTTTTAATAGCCTTCAGGGGACATCAGTCAGTAAGTGTCTACTATACTGCCCTTCAAATACTACAATGTACGAATAACAGATGGTATAGAATCACTTTTTTAGCTTTAACTACCGTAGGTCTTCTGTCTTCTATTCTTGTCATTCAAAGACGACAATTTCTCCTCCCTGTTGGTGAAAGTATCATTATTACAGTATACTTTATGATAAACTGTATTATGTACTGAATTTCTTAAAAATTAATAACAATATGATTTGTATAATGTATACTTTGTATTTTGCTTCAACCTTTTGTTGGATAGTAGTTGAACTGAAGCTGAACTGAAGACACAAATATTTTCAAAAGCAAAGAGAAGATATGTGTTCTGCAGGAATTATATGTACTAGTATACCTTTTTTTTTTTTGGAGATATTTTATAAGTGTAATCCAAATAAGACTGGTCTATCAAAATAAAATTAGAATACAAGATCTTTTCTTCCACACACAAACTGTTTATTCATGCATAAACACAAATATAAAATGTTATATTCAGTCTTCCAATGACCTTCATGGAATAAAAAACACCCAAAGATAAAAGGAGCTACTTGCTATAAGAAAAACGAAGGCCTCTGCAACTGGTGATGACACAAGCCCTTGCAGCTTTAACATCAATGTCACTAACATAAAGCACATGCCAGCACTAGAAACAATGGGCAAATAATCATTCTGGCATGGTAAGGAAGCGACATCAAATTCCCTGTAACATGTCCAACCACTTTCTTGCAAAACAAAACAAAAACAAAAACAAAACAAAATGCAATGTTCAACATCCTCCTTTGCTGTGAGGAAACTGCTGCCAGCAGAGGTACCGACTACAGGAGGCCTTCCCCATTACATGTACATGTGTACAATGCATTTAATAGAGTACTCCTGACGTGCTCTGAACTCTAGTTTCTGAGGTTGATACAGGGTAGCTCCTACCCCTTCTTTGCAAACAATGCCTACTGTATGCTGAAACGACAACTGCAAAAACGATTTCCCTCATACATTGTATTCTAGTGTTTCAGGAAAAGTTGAGAGGCAATGGCAACTACTTGTAACTCAAAGAAAATGCATGTACATATTTGGATGTATCCAAAGTGCTGATTTCTGAAACTCCCCTGGTGTTTTGCCCATTTTTTTTTCTCAATGTGTACTACACATGTAAACACTCCTTCTTCACTTGGCAGTGAAAAAGATTTTGGATTATTGTCACTGTATGGGTTCACACAGCCGTTGGGTGTGAGATCTGGATCAAGAGCTAAGCATCAATTTTGAGATTATGATCCACATCTAACTAATTTGTCATGTGGATGCCTATCAAGTAAAAAAAAAAAAAATCATGATTAAAATTGTGATTTGGATTGCGATCAAAATCTTCCCAAGACCTACCTGTGTGATTTTTCCCAAATAATCATGACTGCTACGCACTGTGTACCATTAGAATGATGACTTTGTACAAGACCACTGATAATCTAAAATAGATTTAATGTTCATATTTTGACATCTTTATTGTAATGGACATCTGTTCATCAGCATCATGATTATGTATGTAATCACGCAAAAAAGGCCTTGAGGCCATGACATACTACACCGCATATGATTTGATGTAATCATATGATATTTACAGAAATCATCTACAGCTGTACATGTATGCTTACAAGTGCATACAACCTCAATGCACTTTCAGGTTGCCATACCTGTATGTATGCAACCCTACATCATACAGGATTATATTTGAGATGGTTTTGATAACACATGCAAAAAAATGGTACAATATGCCTGTGGACTGAATTTTACAGGTGAAATAAAAAATTAAGAAAAAAAAAACCAGGAACTTACAATATTATACAGTTGCATGGAAACCTAAAAGATTCTAAAATGCAGAATGCAAGTAATCAGTAGATACTGTGCTGTGCACTGTATTTAAACGTAAGGACTGACCCTGGAATTCAATTCTAAGCATGTGTGAGTATACTGTGTAAATCACTTCAGCATGCTGGCAACAGTAATCAACACATTCATCTAGCCCGAGTTGTGTATCACGTGTAATCATCGCACATTCTGCGTGCACACCTCCAATGAGTTCGACGCAGATAACCTTTACAAATTCATGTAGATGCTTCAACTCAGCTTGAAAAAAGGTCTAGAGTAGTTTAAGGAAAAAAGGTGCTTAACTTGCCAGCAGACAGAGAAAAAGAGTGTCGGTTGGGGGGGGGGGGGAACAGAGGGATGAAAATCAAATTACCACTAATACTGTAATAGGCAGAATAGCAGCCACAGAATGAAGGGGAGGAAATAGTTTATAATTCAAGCTGATAACCACCAGCTTTACTCACACAAGTCATCCACATTTTAACACGCTTGATGAAGGCTGTATTTTTTTTTCTTTTTTTTCGGCACTGCCAAATTTATGCATATAATAAACCGAGCGCACTGTGTATGACGCTTTAGATAGCAAGGTTCAAGAAAACTATTTCAACACTACTTCTCTTATATTTATAATGCTAATTTTGATATGATGAGGATATCAATAATAATAGTAATGATAATGATGATAATAATACAAGAATGATGATGATAAAAGTAAAAGCATGGTTGTACTCATTACAAATTCCAACTTCACACCCACCTCTGCAGCAGTAATATTGAAGTGAAAGGGGAAAATGTACACTGGGCCAGGCATCATATTTACCAAGTAGGCCTACAGTATTCATGTCTTACTCCAAGTAGAGGAGCACAGATATCTGGCAAAACTTCTTCTTCTTTTTCATTGAAGAAGATATTATTTTATATCAAATTAATCCCCAGTGGTTTTGTAATAAAAACACACACACACATACAATATATATGGGCCGTGACGCGAGAAAAGGGCCCTTAGCTCTGACGCGCACAAACGCCAGAAAACGGCGCGGAAGTTTGACAAAGCAATACGCGCAATCCAAAAGATTTCAGCTCGTTGTTCACCTTTCCTTGACGTGGAGTCAGCTCGAATCAACCTTATCAACCCGTCCACAACGTCTTTTTCTACGGCGCCTGCAGTATTTTGATTATCTGTCTCAAGGTGAACATCAAAATATTGGATCCCCAATGATCAAATGGTAAGAACATACACTGAATTTGATGTTAAATTCATGGAAAAAATGTTTGAATTTCGTGCTCGGCCCGGTCAGGCCTGTGCTCAGCGCAGTCCCAATCTTTCAATTTTTTGTTGGGGATCTGCTGACGCTATCAAACGTTTCCGTAGTAGTAACGTGTTAAGCCTACATTGTGTCTGACGATGCGTAGATGTATGACATCGTTACATTTATCTTAACGCTCCTTTCATATAAAATGTCGAAATAAGCTACAGCCAGTGTTCACACTGTCCTTAGCAATCCTGTGTTTTAGCAGTAAGGATAATTTCGGAGTACTTTAGTTCAGGCAACGACGTAAACTGCATCATGCATGTGGTTCAGCTTTGTCTGACTTGTTCAAGTGTAACGTTAGGTTTCTGCACCCAAAGGCAAACAAGGTTGGGCCTACTTACTTGAGATTGTGACATTTGTGTAATGTCATTGTCAGCAAGATAGTTCTACAACTAACGTTACATTTTTTTTTCCTTGACAGTTATACTGCACAACTGAATTCTACATTGGTAAATCAAACTAGGTCTTAATACTTATTAATAGTCTTAATTAGATACCGGGTTGTTCTACTATGTATCAACTTTTTTAAAAAATCTGAAAAAGAATAATGGGACTAGCGTACTAACCAGTTAGAACCTTAGTGAGGCTGAAGTATCAAAGGGCAAGCCCAAAAGACAAAATCAGTTCTCTCATATTTTCCACAAAAGACTCTAACGCTAAGTGCTAAACTTTGGTTACAAAGACATCTCATCGACACACTATTAGAAGTATTACCATTACATTTGTTATTCTGGTACCGGTACTGTAGAATTAGGCCTATTCATAATAAGTGTTCATTGTCAACATATGTTTCAGAGCATTGTTATAGGAGTTTTTGGGTAGGTACTCACTGTCTAAATGCCAAGGGGAGATTATTCTTCAGATTTCATGTAATGATTTAGTGACTGTGAAGGTTCTTTCACCTGTCTTATCTCTGATCATTGGGTGTAGTACCGGTATTCATTTCTTCTTTTTCTTTCCGATTGAAATAAATAATTGTTGTAATACATCACTGGCAGAACACAACAACAGTCCACAAAGTTGGCATCTATACCACTATTTTGATTTTTAAAATCCCACTGTACAGTCCACCTTTCAAACCCACATTAAAGGTCCAGTTTACCTTTGGGAGCAGTGATTTCAAAAATGTTCAAGATATCACATTTGATTCATATGTGTAGGTCTGTTGTATCATAAAACGGGTCTAGGGCAATTACCCCCTGGGCAATTACCCCGGACCCTTCCCCTGTCCCTAGTCCTAATCCTAATCCTGAAACTAATCCTAACCATAACCCAAACTCCTAACACTAAACCCAACCCTAACCCTAATCTTAACTCTAACCTTGCCACTAACCAGTATTTAGCCGGGGGGGTAATTGCCCTCTGGGGGTAATTGCCCGGATACGTCATAAAACATCCTACCATATGAAATTTTTGCAATAAAGCCTAAAATATAAGGAGATATCAGTGTTTTTCTCAATAAACCGTAACTGTATACGCTTTAGTCTGGAAACATTTTTATTATAACTATTGTTTATATTTTGTGTATTTAACAACACTTGATATCGATTATACGGATTCAAATTTTTACAGTGGTTGTTTCTATCCCTAACTCACATTTCAGAACAATTTAAAGCACTAATGCTGGGTTTTTTATCATCTGCAAATGGTAAATTATACCTTTAATCAGACTAAGCATTTTGTTCTCATATTTCAGGGCAGAATAAAAAATTGGCTGTGCTAGTATTCCTGAACAAGCAGACAACCCTGGGCTGCACACAGAACTGGAACAGAACCGTCAGATGGAGAGGAGACGTACTTGGTGTCTGGTAGATAAAGGATTTGGCAGGAGCAAACAACTAATTGCAGGTTTGTATTGTGCTGTGCATCAGCTAATTGCATTAATAGTATCGAATGTTGAGTTTAGTAACAACCTTATGACTGTTAAGTAGAACTACATGTATAACTATAATTTGAATTTTAAAAAAAGATATCATTTGTTGTTATGGCCTATCCTTTTCATTTACTATGAATACCTGGATCTATGAACCAAATCAGAAGACATAATCATACAGTCATAATGTATTTTTGGTAATTGCATAATATGCTTTGTATTAAGATGCATCTTGCACTGGCTGATGAGGTATAGAACTAATTCATTAAGTTCACATTTCAAATCTGATTTAATCTGTTTTAATCACTCCATTTCTGTAACCTGCATGGTTGCTTTTCTTCTGCAATGACACTCTAGTATTGATTATGACCTTAAACCTTCGAAGAAATAGAATAATGCATTGTACGTATCAACATTCAAAATATTCATGATTTTCAGGTCTGACTGTGACAGCCTTGAGGAGCTTTCAACAGTTTCAAAAGTCGTGGAGAAGTCATCTTCCTTCACGATTCTGGTGGGGTTGGCAATTGTAAGACTGGAAGGCGTACCTGTCCCGTTTACAGGGAGCTGTCTGAGATCAGAAAGTTTTCGTACTTTCACTTCTACCATGTTCAGCCAGGACTTGTTTGTGTGAGGGAACACCTCTGGGATAACGAAAAAAGAAAGAAAAACTATAATTGGGTTTACTCAAGACAGTTGGAGTGGTTCCTCAAAACAAACATTTACCCATCCAGGCTGATATCTACTGGATCAACACTCGACAGAGCGCTATGAATATCTTCAAGCACATCAGACCTTTCCTCTTCCAAGATGTCACCTGCCCCCAGTCCGAGAGACTGAGGCCTCATGATAGAGCTATGAAGTGTCATCCTCAACTTATTGGCATACTTGTCCAATTTATGTTTCCTACTGTATTTCACTCTTAGAGCAGATACTGGTATTGCCCTTTGGTTTGGAAACTTGGATCATGGTTGACAATATGTTTCGCCCCATGCATGTATGCAGCATATATGCTGCACATTATCATAACCTACAAATGTACTCGAGTACAGCTGGTTTAGCTAAAAAAATTCCACCCTATACTGAATGTCGTTGGCGAGAAGGCAGGTGTGATTATCAGGCCCTCAAGACACTGCTAGCTGTGGAAGACTACAGTATTAATACTCATGGCATATCAGTACTCTGCTATGAATTTACGGGTAACAATTTCAAATGCATGTTTAGATAACTTAACATTCTTAGGTTTTCTTCCAGTAGTTACCATATCCTTTATGTATTGTCTTTTGTTGACATGTGTTTATAAATGGCACTATGCAATTGCAAGTATTCATAGTTGACTTGTACAAACAAGTTATAAGCATAGAAGTTTCCTCTTCACTTCCACTGTTTTGCTATCAGCTTACCAATAATGTGCAAATGATATTGTGATTTAATCAGCTCATGTATTAGTAGACTGTGGTCGATATCAATTTGAAAGTCAGTCTTTTTAGTGAGCCCAAGAGAGAAAAAACTTGTATGTAGCTAGCCTCATCCTGAAGCAGTTGACATACATGTTTCTTCTATTCTGTTTTTCTGTGTCTAATACCAGGGGGACAAGGATACATATGATGACTTACTATTCTTCACATGTAGCTGAGTTTGGGCTGATATTAATGTAACTTGATTACTGTAATTTCATGAGGGTATGGGAAGCATGGAAACCAACAGAAATCTCACTTAAAACTTTCCACTTGAGAATCACTGGATCTTTTTCGTGAGTACAACTGTAGATGTTACTCTTTCCTAGGGGGTATGGCAAGTATTTCATAACATTTTTCTTTGAGTGGTTCACAATACACAAGCTTGCTTTTTAGTGGACCTCTCAATTCTTATTTTTTTTTCTCAATTGAAACATAACTTCTTTTTTTTGCCAGTATGCATACATATATCTTTATCTGTATCATTTATCCTCTGCAAAGTCGAATGTATACGTTTATGATATAGTTCCTGATTTATTCTGTGTTGTGTTTTGTTGGAAAAAGAAGAATGAAGAAAAAGGAATTGAATTGAATTATCTACACTTCATCATGCATTGTCTTTGATGGAGTTGAGATCCATGAAGTGGTATGAGAAGAGATTAAAGTGTTGCAAGTGCAATAACTCTTTACTCCAACAAATTCCATATGGAGCATGTTTGCCTACAATTCTATATGTATTCTTTTTCATTTTCATTTTGATATTGTCTTGGAAGTATGAGTAAATATGTATGTTACAGTTTTGTTTGCATAGTGCATGCTGTGTACCGGTACTTCTTTGTACATATGTGTGTATGCATGTGTGTTTTTGCACATGGAGGCCTATGTTGAATGAATGAATGTATATTGGAGTACTCTTACCCCAGTGACATAATTCTAGTTTACTTTTGTAATGTAATTGTAAAAGAAGGGTTAAAATAGGCCATGATTAATTCCATCCTACATTGCAAGTATAAGATCCGCGCATTTGTTACATCTAGATTGTATATTTTGCAAAAACACATTACATCTTGTATGTGTAACATTGCCGGGATGTTCCGTTAGGCCTGCACACACATGGCTGCATTCATTTTTAGCCATGGCCCTGTTCGTAGCATTTCAGCTATATCACACACCCAGCCAAACACTCATGCATGCAACTTTTTAGAATATAAAGTTTGTTTATAGACATTTTCACATGCAGAGGAACACAATAATGGCAAATACATTCAAACACATTCAAACGTTATTTACATGTGTACAAACATGCAAGACAAACGACATGGTCCCTTATCCTCTTCCTGTCTCAGCACACACATACACTCAAACACAGACAGACAGACACATAAACATACAATATACATACGCACAAGCTCACACAGAAGTACACACATACATACACACACCCACTTTCACATGCAGGAGAACACAATGATGGCTTAACATACAATCCAACACAAGCGTTAAACTTGCATGAATGTATAGTTTACGCTAGACACTCACGACAAAAACATGGTCTGTTATCATCTTCCTGTCTCACTCACACACAAGCCTTCACACACTCAAACACAAACAGACAGACACACAAATCTTCAATTAATGTACATACACGTAAGTAACACACAAGTACACACTCACGCACACATCCACTTCTCAATCGGATACATTTTGTTACCATATCCAACGACATGTTTCTCTATACGTGTTTTGTTATAAAAGCCCAAATTCGTTTAGAATTTGAAATGCAACTCTTATTTTTGTGGTTGTCATGGTAACGATGATTTCATAAGAATACTTAATTTTTACATCATATCATCCATGACAAGACTTGGGGGAAAGATTCCAACTTTGATGAATAACGGACCCAAACTGTGGGACTATGAGCTGTTAAAGGGGCACAGTGTTCCCCGTCCATGACTTACGCGCGCGCATGCATAAACGCGTTAAAAAGTGGCAGGATTTGGGCAAAACATGCTTTTTTAAATTTCATAATTGGGGCACTTAGGAGTGGAATTTCAGAAAACGGTTTGCATATTTAGATACATCAGAACTCGCTCTTCAATGTGGCGGTGAAACCTCAATTTCGGTATTTTACGGCCTAAGGGCCCTTTTCTCGCGTCACGGCCCATATATATGGTATGAACCAATCTAACAACTTATGGAAGAATGTCTCCAGTAGCTTACTTTTCCAAGGAAAGCTGATGCATCAGAAAATCATCATACCAGATAGATGAGCAGCCTACATTCTACAGAGTATAACAGTCAACCTTGCTCAAATCTACCTTGCACAAGTTGAATAAATGCCAAAGTTGAATAAACCCCTAAGTCAAAGGTCTTTTCAAGTCCTCTTCTCTTTATATTCTATTAATTTTAATCCCTCATAAGTCAAATTTCCTCTACAATTTCTTTAGTCAGAATAAATTCCTTCCACGAAGCTACAATTTCTTCTGTCCAAATAGATTCAACGTAGGCAAGGTTGACTGTATTACTTGTATCTTTCCCTCTTTATCCAAATGTACTCATGCTATTTCAGCATTGAGGCAAAAAACCATACAAATGCGAAATAGAGAGAAAAAAAAATCATTGCTGACCTCTTCTACAGTACACAACAAACACACACAACAAACATTCTACACATAACAGAGAAAATACAGTATCAATATCTTGAATCACAGCTGCATTTAGTACACTGACCACACCAACAGTACAGTCACTATTGTAAGAAGTACATGTACTCAGAGAATACAACTTTGTACAGGTCAGAATCTAAGCTTGGCACTGAATTTACATACTGTGGTGTAGTGTAGAGCCACACCATAAAGCGATGCTGGGATATTTAGAGCAACTCGAGATAAGATCGGAAAGGAAAATCCTTTCCCACTTTAGTTTCACTCTCTGGACTTCTATCCAGCAAGGTTGACCTCTTGACACAGTTTGTCTTCTCTGGTGGGAAAAGAGTAAGGCTGTGCTCTGAAATTATTCTGTGTTTATTAATTTTAAGCCCCCCCCCCTTCCCCCACCCACAAGCTTCTAGTCACTTCCTATCATCCTCACTTCATAAACTTTTAAAGGTATGGAGTCCCTAACAAGATCATACTACTACACTTGTAGGCCCTACTTAGAATCATGTGTTCATGCTCAGCAGCATGAAAGCGCGAATTGACATTTCAGTGGCTTATCCATTGATTCCAACTTTGATAACAGCATCGCAGTACTTCGAAGGATGATACGGCATATTTCTAGTAGAAAGATACTATTTTTACCTCTCCTGCCATAGACACAAATAGCAGTACAATTTGGCAAAAAGAAGTATTTTCCATGAAACATGTAGGCATAGTTTTTGGCAAAAACAGTACAAAATACTGGGAAAAATAAACAGTTGGCATACAGCTTTAACAGACAAGTTATCATTAAACATTCATTTATTTATATTTATTTATTCATTTTTTGGTTTCACACATTTCATGAAACACAGTAAAGCAATCTTGCAATTGAAGAACATATTTTGCAATGAAATGTACAGATTTTTAGTACCGGTACCTACTAAGAAAATGATATGTTGCACATCCCTATGCACTCACATACACTTGTAGTATACTGGTAGTACAGTACTAATAATAATACCCAGTTCCTTTTCACTTTACCATGATAAGGAAGTGTTTGGTATGTGACTGTGTTGGTTAAATCTGACAATTACGGTAGTACCTCAGCTTATTGCATCCTGTATTACCAAGTTAGAAGAAAAGGGGAAGTTTTGGGGTATCAGTATGTTATGGGATTTGGATGGTGATAGAGGTTTCTCTGTACTAGAAGCCTCTATGTTGCTGCATTGGCTGATGCAATGAAAGTCTGTATGACAACCACATGTAATCACATACTGAAATTCACATGCATCCATATCAATAAGAACAATATTTTGCATTGGTACACTTGTAGCTGTGGATTTACAATGTGCGAAAGTGGACTGTATACTCGTGCTCATGTTTCTATAACTTGTTTTGACTCATTCATGTCATTTTGATGTGACATGATTGGTCTTGGTTCAACTCTACAATGATATACATAATTGTACATATACACTTGTAAGTACAAAGTACTGTACAATGCCCTTTATCATAAAATCATCGAAGGGCATAGGCCTATTAAATACAGTGTATGCACTGTATAATGGCTGACCAGTCTATTTTTTAAGTGAAAAAACTATAGCCTTCTACTCATACATATGCACGTGATTGTAGCAAGACTTCAAATATTAGTAAATTATGCTTGTTTGTTGTTACTCTATTTCAGGCCAGAGTGGACATCTTTATTATCATTATTATTATTATTATTATTATTATTATTATTATTATTATTATTATTATTATTATTATTATTATTATTATTATTAATATCATTATCATTATTATTACTATTACTATTATTATAATCAATATTATTATTATCATTCACATGTGAACTACAGTGTAAAGCAGGCAAAACAAAAATGGTATAAGCTGATTGCCAACAGATTACACCGAGTGCACCAAATTTTGTATACAACATTGTAGGAATCCTGAATTGTAAATTCATGACCTCAATATTGTGATGAGATCTACATTGGTACATACGAGTACCTAGTACCACCTGCCTACGATGAACAAAAGTCTTGTGCAGTTTAACATCAACAAGATACAAAATTGCATTGGTACCCCCTTGGGTTTTACATAACGTTCATATAATGTATCATATTTTGGTAATGATTCCCGTTGACACCTGTTATTTCTGCCTCAGCTCATGACATGAGTCAAACAGTCTTGGAGCTGCAGACTTTGGCATACAATGAGCAACTGCCTTTATATACTGTATACGCCATATATTTCGCGAGTCTAAAATTTCGCGAATCGGGACTTCCCGACAATTTCGCGATCGTGGAGTCCTGTACTGAACGGAGACGTCACATTCATATCAGCATTAGAGTTAATATTTTCGCATTTTTAATTTTGCGAATAGCAGCTGGTTTGCGAAATTCACAAAAATAAAAACCTCGCGAAATATTTGGCGTATACAGTAGGTGTTGGATCATTGTCTCATTGTTGCTCTGTCTTCTTCTTTGTACCTGCTGAACATACAGTCAACCTTACCTCAGTTGAATCTATTTTGACTGAAGAAATAGTGCTCTTCAACATAGGAAAATTTGACTTATGAGGGATTAAAATCAATAGAATATAAAGAGAAGAGGATTTGAAAAGACCTTTGACTTAGGCGGTTATTAAACTTACAATGTATATGAGGTTGACTCAGCAAGGTTGACTGCAGTTGCAGGTCCTCAAGTTGAATGAAAAGTACATTGCCATCAATCCTAAAGGTTTTATTGACGATGGTGATTGCGTCCTTTCTCTGCTTTGTTTTGGTCATCATCATCATCACTCTGCATATGAATTTCAAACCTGACCTGTCCATTGTACGATGACCTTTGAAACTTTTTCCTAAATATCCTCCCAAAAATAAATATAGCTCAAAAGTATAGCCAAAGAGCACGAGGTATAAGCTGTAAATAATTAAATGATTATAACAAATCTTATAGGCAACTTACCTACACCTGATGAAAAGGCATGTGGTATTGCCTGACATTGTAAAATGATCTGGTCTTTGACAATCCTTATCCCTAAAATAACCCTACTGCAAGTCAGGACAGTGCTGCCTTGTTTTAGATCCGGTGTTCTAATATTTATGACTTTATATCAATTTATTATTTCATAACCCTTGGATTTCAGAGCAAAATATTACAGAACAACATTGAACAAGAAAGCCATGAAATTTCCAGTGTCATTTTATCGATGTCAATATAATGATGCTCTTTTTTCAAATAAATTGGAGTTATTTCTAGATATTTTAAGTTGAATGGAAAGGGAGTATTACAGGGACAGGTTGAGGCAGTCATTACATATTTCCAAGAGTAGAATCTAGAGGATAGTAGAAGCAGGTTGTTGCCTGGAAGAAAGAGATGCATATCGATTAGAGCAACATCATTCATCACTTCGTCTAGACATAAACGGTCAACAAGCCTTGAGAAGGGAAGTGCTCACCTTGAATACAAAATTTGTACATCCAACTCTTACCACTACAAATTTACAAAACACTGTTAGGTGCAACAACAAGCATATCTACAGAGATCTGTGGGGAACTCAAAGATTACTGCAATCCATAATACCGGTGGTAGTTCGCGCACCACTCTTTAAATAATCAATTTCACTTAAGTGGTCAGTCAGAATTCTAAATACAGATATGTAGGAAATACATTGTAAACTTGAAAGCTCGAGTAAAAAAGGCGAGTTCCACTTACTACGTATCAGGTAAATCTGTCGTATATGTGTGGATTGTATATGAGGTCAAGTGCGTCCCAGGGTAGAACTGGGCCATGTTTTCTCTGAACTGTTTTCAATTGTCAAATATTAAACTAAATTTTGGCATTTCCAATGTTATGCAGTAATTCATTGAAAAGTGACAGAGGATAGCAAAGGTGTGCATTTCTACATAAAATTTGTCATGCATCATTTGTACAATCCTTATAATAATTGTCTAGCCTGACCAGACACCGTGCTGTGCACAGCGCCTGACAAGTAGTCTATACACTTTCATAGAGACACCCCTCGTAAGTTGCTCTACAAAACATTAAAAATTTCTACATTCTTCCTTAATTAAAGGGGAAGGCCAGTAACTGATCAGTGGGAATCAGTGGAAATGCTGGGAGATGATTGTTCCAATCCTTATGGGATTCATTCAAGAGTTCATTGTATATCTATTGTTGTGTGAAAATGATTTGCTTCAGAACGGTCTCATACACATGTATTCAAGTATTGTGCAGATTAATGCTCCGTCACTGACCAGGGACGCTAACCTGGAAGCATTAAACTGCACATTACTTGAATATGAGACCATTCTGAAGCAAATCATCTTCACACAACAATAGATATACAATGAACTCTTGAATGAATCCCATAAGGATTGGAACAATCATCTCCCAGCATTTCCACTGATTCCCACTGATCAGTTACTAGCCTTCCCCTTTAAATTTTACATTTTACTCACATGAAATTAATGGCTTGGACTTACAAATTTGGTAAACTACAATCTACAGCAAGTCATCATGCTATATCCATGCGACAAAATTTGCATTTCTGACGGCAAAACCTTTGTACTGCTGCACTCATTCATAATGCTTTGTAGCGAGCGAGGCCTGTAGGTCACTTCCAATCGTCTGTAACAGCATTTGTTTCTATGTGCGCACTGCTTGTGGCCACCACCACATGGCTGACAGCGTGACCAAATAAAGTGCAGCGATGACAATCTTTTGGAGACTAATAAACAAAGGGAAAGACTTCTTGTGTATGTTCCCTACTAGTTTTGCCATATCAGTACGACTTTTGGCCAAATCGTGATATTGGTCCCCTCTCGTTCTGCATGTGCGTCTCAACTACAAGTGTACTTGTATGTGCAAAGTCTGTAGAGTATTACGAAAAGAATGGCGGTGAATGGAGTGGGGACCTATTTCGCGATAATGCCCCACTTTACACTAGCCCATCCTTGTTATAATGTAGCTTAGATGATTGGATGCACACATTTACATGTACAGTCCCACATGTATTAATAATAGGCACGTGGTGGGGAATGAGTGGGGTAGGGGGCATAGGAAGTCTTGCCAAAATATGTGACAAAGGACTTATTTATAAATTTGATGATGATTAGAAGGAAATCATGACTCGGAAACTACAATAATTCTCAATTGATCCTAACTTTAAAGATTTACTTTGTAGATCATCTCTTTGTGAAAATTTTCACTGGCAAACAGCAAATGTTTTTATTAAAAAAAAAAAAACAACCCACACCTTGAGTGTTGACTGTTACCAAACTGCTGTAATAACTTCATTGGATCACTCTGCAACAGCGCAGAGAAAATGACAGGCTAACCATCATGGTGTACAAAATGGTAATTTGATACACAATATTCTTGCTCATCTTTCAGCACAGGACTAAATTATCTATCAAACAGGTTACCAAGTTGAGAGAGCCACCTAACCGCATTCCTATCAGGTACCATGTACTCTACATGTACAACTGAATTGCATCGTCATTCATTCTTATCAAATGACAAAGAACTGTAACTTGTAAGGAGCTGGAATTCCTTGTCAGCCCTCCTCGGAAATTGTTGTAGGCAGAGCACCATCTGTGGGAAAATTTTGTAATTGACTGACAGTTGATAAATAAGTGGCTACGGTAGGCTAGTCTTTGTTCTTCATATCTGCTACTAGGCCTAGACGGTGGACCTAATGCTAACGGTTAGACTGTAGACAGAAAAATCTGTCTGTCAAAAGAAGTCTTTAATCAGTTTTTGCCTTTATCATCTCTCCTCTGTGAGGAGATTCCGTGAAGTCAGACGCAGTCTCCGCGAACACATCCCCAACAACCAGAATCTGGCACAGACTGATCTTTCGGTCAACATATGCATAATCTGCTATATTGTCATTATTGATGTGTAAAAAACTGTAGAGTCTATTACACAATGAATAGGCCTAGGCCCTATAAATACTCGAATGGACATGAACTAACGTTAGAAATTGTATAATACTAGCATCCAAAGAGGTACACTTCCCAGCGGATGGCTGAGGGCCAACATCACCCCAGTATTTAAAAATGGGAAGCGCTCAGATCCAACAAATTACAGGCCGATATCACTGACATCAGTCTGCTGTAAAATTCTGGAACATATAGTATATAGTCATGTTATAAATTAGCCCGACCAGACGCTGTTAATACGCTACGCGAAACAGCGTCTGACCTACGAGCAGGCACCTTCACAGTGGGGAACCACAACACAACTCCAAAACTTGTGAAAATTTGTACGTTTCTTGTAAACAATGCACACGTTACCCTACATTACTCACCTAAGTGAATGCTTGTATTACAGAATGTTCGTAAATCCATTGAGAGCCATCACGATGAGTCCGTGGGACAAAAAAAATGACACTTTCTGGCGGATTCCCTGACCGACGGGGTTCATCGTTGCAGAATTAAAGATGGCGCCTTGACCTCTGCAAATTATGCGCATGCGCGACCGGAAGTGCTCCAAAACTTGGGCCAAAAATCTCTGTCGCTATTTTGCAAATGCACGTATCAATATCCATATCTATTGGAAAAAATGCTCTTGATAAGTATTTACAATGTATTGGAAAAGGACGAGGAAGAAGAGAGGTGCACTTGTACGCTTGAGAACGTATTCCAGAACCTATATCGTATTGAGTACACATGTACTGCCCAACGTCGTCTGCTGCGGAGATATCTTTTGCGTACGTGCGCTGCTTGAGTGTAGCAGCACGGTCGACAGCGCGACCTTTTGAAAGGGCATTCAGATCATGTGACCTCCGGATATTGGACATGGCCTGGCGTGAAAGACGATGTACCGTTCGTGAACCGTTCACACATGCTGCATATAACCATCATTTCAGGTAAGTTATTTAATCTAAATTTCAATATTCATAGCATAGATATGAAGTCTCATTATCATTTTGTTCGTCAGATGAGTTTCAAGTGACAAAAAAATGATCTAAAGTATCAAAATTCAATCCGACCGCATGCGGTCGTTGGACCCTCTTCGTGTTTGGAGCTTCGTTGGCACAGCCCTGTCGCGCTACGTATGTACAGCGGCGACTGGGCTGTGTATAGTTAGTTATAAATCATCTTGAGGACCACAATGTTTTATCTGATTATCAACACGGATTTAGATCCAAAAGATCCTGTGAAACCCAACTGATTACCACCATCCAAAGCATCTCGGATGCCTGTGATAACCCAAGTGTCAAGCAAGTGGATGCTATCTTACTGGATTTCGCTAGAGCTTTTGACACTGTGCCACACCGTAGATTATTGAAGAAGATCACCCACTATGGAATCACAGGGAGTCTGCACAAGTGGATATCCGCATTTCTTACAAAACGAGAGCAATCAGTAGTCATCGAAGGGGCAAAGTCCAGTCCTGCTCAGGTAACTTCAGGTGTCCCACAGGGGACAGTCCTTGGACCCCTATTATTCCTAATATACATCAATGATCTTCCATCTGGAATTGAGTCTAAAGTATGTCTTTATGCCGATGACTGTATTCTATACCATGAAATCTGTTCACCGTCAGATGGTGCTGTTCTCCAAAATGACCTCCAGCGCCTAGAAAAGTGGGCTAAAACGTGGCTAATGTCATTCAAATTGCCAAAATGCCAGATGATCCACTTCACAAAAAGGCGTACCATTATTCCAACTTCACACTCTACGGTCACCGCCTTGCAGAGGTGTCACAACACAAGTATTTGGGAATAACCCTGTCATCGGATCTGAAATGGAATACACATATCGACAACATCACCAACAAAGCAAGCAGTATGCTCGGATTTCTACGGCGTAACCTCCATAGAGCCCCTCTTAATGTCAAAGTGCAGGCATATAAGAGTTTAGTCCGCCCTCACCTGGAGTACTGTAGCCCTGTTTGGGACCCGCACACTTTGAGGCATATCCAAAAAGTAGAAGCTATACAAAGGAAAGCTGCCCGTTTCATAACCAACGATTACAATTATGGAAGCTCTGTAACAACCATGCTCCAGAATATCAAACTACCTACCCTGGAATATAGGCGTCATATGAATAGTATCATATTCATGCATAAAATAATCTATGGCCTGGTTGATTTGCCTTTAGAAAGACATGGTGAATTCAACCCTGAACCACTTAGAAGGACCAGGAGTTGGAAGCCTCTTCAAATTAAGCTCCCTACTTCCAGAACTGATCTCCATCTACACTCATTCTTCCCAAGAACCACCAGATACTGGAATTCCTTACCACAAGCAATAACCAACATAGCTGATCCACGTTTATTTAAAGATACACTATCCAAACATTTTGAGTAATGTCCCTCCTACCATGACCTATGAACCAAAGTTGAGTGTTGCTCTACCAGGGCTGATCAACGTACACCATCAAGATAGAAACTACGGTGAACACACACAGTCTGCAAGAATCTTCTTCAGCTAGTCTAGAACTGAGGAGGCAGACTTAACAATAATAATTATTAAATAATAAAAAATAATAATAAAAAAAAATTAATAGTAAGAAGAACAACAACAAACATATGACAAAACTATGTGGTCAAGAAACTCTAACGTTACATTTAAATATAGATCTAACATTAGGCCCTCTAGTTATTCAAACGTTAGATCTATTAATTAATCACAGTTACCACTGGTTACTGCCACTGGACTAACTATAATTTATAACTTTGTGGCATGCCAACTTTGTTACACCATGGTTACACAGCCCATTCGCAGGAGCCTCAGCGAACAGCTTTCGAGCTACGATCAAAAAGATCAGCACCAGAACACAGAACGAGTGGGACGGGACTACGAAGGATTGGGGCAGGGACGGATGGGTGCCGAGGGAGCCTAGCTGGAGTGTATCCCTGAACTTACCGATTCATCGCCGAGTCAGCATCTTCACGACCTGCTAGATGATGATCGTGTTTCAAGCCGGAATGGAGGTAAACGAAGCACAGCAGAATGACGGCAGATCCAAAAAGGAGCAAGTAACGTAGTTTCGTCCTCATTTTTGTAAACTCATGCTCTAAACAGAGATAAAATTTTTGAAAAGTAATACAGTTGCTTCGCATGTGTAAATATACGTCTCACAGAACAACCTGCCCTGAAAATCTAAATCCACATCTCCCTTGCACAGACTCCAATTGCACGCTATGCTTGGGCAATTTGTCGCCAGCAAACACCGTATTGCGATGCACAGCTAGCTGGCGATGATCTGCTGAATCTCCCGTAAACCATCAAGCTCGTCCGACGAGCTTGAGAGGGCGTTCTTTAACAATGAAACTCTGAAACTATCAACTTTTTTTCGGCAACAAGCCTTCTGCGGGGTATAGTGTTGGCCTAAAGCAGGGCTCCACACTAACTTTTATTTTTGCTGGCCCGATCGGGTCACCAAAATCATTGATTTATATTTTTTGGTGGCCCGAAAGTAAAATCTGATAGCCCGAAAAAAATAAAGAAAAACATTAGAAAAACTACTAAACAAAGTCCTACTAAACATAGAAAAATAAATATTAAGCATTACTGAAGTGATACAGGTACCCATGTCTAAATTCATTTCCAAAATCAAAAACAAACATCTGAAATTTATTTTAGCATCTTACGAAGCTGATTGTTACTGCTGTTCATTTCAAAAGTAAAGGCAAACATCCAACTTTTTTTGGTGGCCCAGTTGGGCCACCAAAATCTTCATTTCCGATTTTTTGGTGGCCCGACGTGCGTTTTTGGTGGCCCCGGGCTACCGGGCCACCGTTAATGTCGAGCCCTGCCTAAAGGTTTGGTTGCCGAGGATAGAAGGCTCTTTGAAGTTCTGATTTGTTTGTGGCTATCTCTCCTTCCCCATATAATCGCTCAAGAAGAATAAATCGTCAATCTGGAAATTGTTTAATAATTGTTATTAGTTGAGGTTTTGATGCTTTGTTTTCTCTGTTTTATCTTTATATCGATTTTGTTGTGTTCCTCTACATCTTCTCTCTCTCTCTCTCTCTCTCTCTCTCCCTCTCTGTTTTGTTTTCCATCTTCAAGAAATGTCTTCAAGGAGATTTGGGTGGTTGGTAGACATTTCATGATTTTAGTGACTGCTTCAGTATTTGAAATATCATGGAAATGAATTGTGGACAATATGTTTCTAAGATCTCCAGATTCTTATAAATCAGAAATTGGGCTTGAAACTTACCTGGTGCAACGTTTCCTTGTGATGCAAAACTTCGCACAGGACTGTTTTTCCACTGGAAGGATGCTAGAAGAAGCTGATTGTTAATCAGCAAAACATTACACCAACATGAGTTTTCAAGTCCAGTTTCTGATTTATAAGAAATTGGAGGTTACACTACAACTGGATGAATGATAAAAATCGACATCAGATTATGCTTCTATGATGTATACTACAAAGCAGCATAATCATCTTTTATAGGGGAATTTGTCTTGAATGTTGTTAATTGTCTAATTAATAATTATTAATAATCTTATTATAGTCTTAATATTCTTATTTATATGTCTTTAATTTGGATGTTTGAATTCAAAGAGACCCTTTACTAAATTTACTGCATTATTTCTCATGATAAGGAAATTATCACCATTCATTTATTTGTTGATTATTATTATTATTTTTATTTTTTTTTGGGGGGGGAGGGAATATTTGATTAAGGTTAAACCTTAAACTTCTTTTTTTTTTGGGAAAATCAGCATTTTCACCTTTCCTGCATTAGAAGGGCCTATGTGTAGTAATAACAATTTGGGGGAAACACTGTTTTCCATGAAACCTGCAGTATCTTTGGTAAAAAAAAAAGCAACAACAACCTTAACCCCCCCCCCCCCCAAAAAAAAAGAAACCATGCAGTACAAAAAGACTTAAAAAAAAAAACAGGTGGCATCTGTAAAAGTCATACTGACCAAATTTCTGTTGATTGGTGTTTCATCTTTCACTTGTTTTTTTTTTTTATCTTTGTTCCTCAATAAATGATTGTTCATCAAATAATACTTAAAGTGTGATTCCACACCATGTTCAAGTTGGCTGTAGTAGAAAGAATGAGATCAAACTAGCAGAATGGTTGAGGTTTCCTCAAATTGGACCAAAAAATGAGACAACCATGGAATTTGAAAGTTTGATATGAAGAGTTTGTTTGCAAAAACCGATAAGTCCAGTTTTGAAGATTTTGAAGTACAGTCTCTGTCATAAAGTACAAAATAATACCTTTTAAATGATATATTGGTCACTACACTTAAGGTACAATTTTGAAGTTATGGTCAAAAGAAGCAAAAATTTTCTTATTATTTTCTTTATTTTTCTTGACCTTTAATCGCAAATATCTCCATTTGGCAAATATGGACTTATCGGTTTTTGCGAACAAACTCTTCATAATGTTTTCAGTGATACTAGGTAATCACACACTCAAAGGAACTATGTAATGAAAATGCAGGTTGACTTGTGTTGATTCATGATACCCTCAACATCACTTACGTATGTGGCAAAACAGATATATCTAAATATGTTCCATATATTTCTTAATAACTTTTCTACTATTTTTCTTCAGACTACTTGGATACACTGCCCTCCCCAAAACAAAACAACTTCCAAAGCAAGATTCTGCTTGTAATTTTGTCTGTCACTCATTGCTCAAGTACTTACATAGTGAACAAAAGACAATGGAATGCACCTCCCCTTTGAGTGAGCATATCTTGCATGTTTCCATATTACTTACAACTATATATCTAAGAAAAGACATTGCAGGAAAACCTCATTTGGAAATACTATCATACCTTGATAAGCATATCTATGCCCGACAAACAAAATGACACCAAAAAGGTTTTGCCACCTCAGATGGTACCAATATCTGGCCTGCCCCATGGACTACAAGGAGGTTGAAGAGATGGAGTAACAACAGAGTTATTCCCTTTGCTAGATGTTGGAAGCTGCCGCTCAAAAATATTTGAAGCATGTGCCAAACAGGATCTGCCACGCCGATACGAAGACAATTGACTCGTGTCTCATTGCATAATCACCAGCCACTTTCAAAGGAAGATATGTCTTTTTGTGATGGTAATTACTTTTCGCTATCCCTTCTTATAAAAGGTAGGTGGTACAGACACGAGGATGCGAGAGCAGAAATTGAGGGAAAAATGCTGAAATGAAGATGAAAATTACTCCACTTGGCATATGTGGGCACTAATTTGATATATCTATCAATAAAGAATTATACTTGAAGATTATTACATATTAGTTTCATTTCGGGAAATTAAGTGGAAAAGTGATAAAACCAGCTTTCCAGGATGGTACAGTTTTAAACATTTTCACATAATACAGCTCTGATTTACACTTTTGCGCAAATTTCTGAATGGAATTGACTTTTGTTTTACGTGCTTTATTATTAAGTGAAATTTCATTTCATTTGAAAATAAATAAGCAAAATATGGCCAACATCATGATAACGTTCAAAATGAATCTTCAGATTGCTCAGCAAGACGGTGGCTTGGAACATCGATCATCAAAGGCAGAAGTGCACCTGTGGAATTCTTTTGTACATCAATAGAAATCTGACAACTGTTTGAATGATTACAGCCAGTTGGAACTCCATGTATAAAGCCTCCTTGGTTATACTCAGTTTGCATGATTGCTGAAACATCTGAAACATTTGTGTGTGTGTGTATGTCCAATCTGATGAAAATCTTTTATTTCTGTTCGTTTGATTAACAAAGTCAAATTGTTTAACAGGGGTACTCGTCTTTTTGTGAACTTTTCTCAGCTTCAGTGCATGACATTAATACCGAAGAATGACACTTGGTTCCAAAAAAAGCGACATAAAAGTTGAGGTAGGCCTACTCCTTCACCTTGTGATGGCTTGAGATGAATGTTAGTAACAGATATAAATTCTGTAAACAATCAAAATGAACAAAAGTGAATATGTCTTCATATCAAATTATTGCAGAGTTGTAATGACTCAGCAATAGTAAATCTAAGGAAGGGGGGGGGGGGAGGCTGACATGTATTACTCAATCATGAACTTAAAATTTGATTTTTGTATTGTTATTGTGTACAAACCAATTGGAGAGGATTGTCATGTGTATGCAAACTGCAAAAATTATGTTCACACTCTAGTCAACCCTATCTGCATATGAAAACCAAAACTATTTTATATATAATACATAAATATATATATATATATATATATATATATATATATCTAAAATGCAATATAATGTATATGTGTGTGTGTATGTGTGACTGTATTACTTATACATTGATAGTAGAATATAGAGATGTACTTCTCGATGTTTATTTAGATAGCGATGTATGTGCAGATATACAAATATGATTATACACAATTATTTTCTTAATTCTATATAGGTAACGATGAGCACGTTTGTAATACATGTCTTGCACACATTTTGTGTAGATTTTATACTGTATAACTTGGGGTGTTCGCATGCATTTTGATTTTGCCAATTTAATGAGAGCCAAGATTCGCAAAATCAAAGTGCACGAGAAAGTTCTTGCCTACATTAGATGCATTGAATACCAGTGGCATTCGTGAAGATTTCACGCCACCGTGAAAACTTCTTGCTTTACAGTATATCGTACGATCTGCCTGTATGACTTTGAAGGTATTCAGATATCTTTTTTTTATGTTAATCTAAAATCAGTATTAAATCCTTATCGACTGATATTCCCATTTAGTCACCAATATCCAATCCATCCAATCCTAACTAACTCTTATCAATCTACTTATCAAAGTTTTTATCACTTTAGAAAATCAACCAACCTCTCCCTCCATACATCCATCACTCATGAACTCGATCGTCTGCAATCATCTCTGCACAAATACACCAAAAATATGTCAATCACACATTTTGTCTCTGTTCATTCATCTCTCAAAATAAGATTATACAAAATAAATCCCCTAATCCACCAACACACCAAACAATCAACCAAACAATCATATCAATTGCATATAGATACAGCTACATAGACAAATAAGCTAAGAAATAAATAAATGAATAGATACATGTACATAAGAACTAATTAATGACTACATACATAAAAGACACGGTTGCTTGATGCCCAAACGTAAAAGAAAGAGAAAATTGCAGAGAGAGGTTTGTCTGTATTCAAATTTTGGTCATGTTTAGTGTCCGCTAGAGACGTAGCATTTTACATCACAGTCCAGTCAGATTGAAGAAATTAAAAGATAGATAGAAAGAGAGAGAGAGAGAGAGAGAGAGAGAGAGAGAGAGAGAGAAGCCTTAGAATCAAACACACAGCGAAAACAAATTAAATGATACAATTGAAATCATTACAAGAATATCAGATTTTTTTTTTTTTTTGCATATTTTTTCTTTAACCCAATGCAGAAAAAGATACGTAAATTTGAGTGAGCTGTAAGGGGGATTATGAGGGCATAAGCTAAATAGCTTTACATGAGTTTTAATATTCACATTTTTATTGAAACTGTACTGAATTTTTCAAAACTTTTGACAGAATCATAATTGGCATTCCACTGTTCCTATTCATAAATGTTCAATTATGGTATCAATAACATGATATTTTAATAAACTACAAAGGTTGGGATTGATACTTAGGATTGCCAGGGATTTTGTTTCTATGTTACTCTGACATATTGAGGAGTTTAAGATTAATGGAACTGAATGAAAAAAAAAAGAGAGAAGAGAATTCAATGGAGGGTTAAAAAAATATCCATTAAAAATCATGAACTTTTTGAAAATGCTCAAAATCCTTTAAAGTTGAACATATTTCCATTGATTTGCAAGAATGCAAGATTATCATCCCAAAGCCGTTAAAACAATATTGTATTCTTTAAAAACATTAGCTACTTGCTGTTCATTGTGAGAGATAAGTTCTTAAATTGATTTGAATCTTTCATTAATCAAGACGTTTGCTTTCTCTTTACACACTTTTTTTTTTGGTTACAAATTAAAAACATGTTTGAATATGGAGTTTGATCAATAAAAGTTTCATGACAGCTACTTTTCAACACTTTCTCTTTGTAAAAATTGGTCAATCACAGGGTCAAACAACCTCAGCATTATACAGCACAATCCCCCTTTACAGACTAAATTCACAAGAACAACTTTGCGATAAAAATAAAATTGCTGATTATGTAGTAGTAACTTCTAGGGGAAAGAATCATTCATTTCCTTCAATCATTTTGTAGCATTTACAGTATACTCATTATGAACAGTTCCTTTGTAAGCTGGAAAACATGCAGAATGCTTCCTTTGTGGAGAATCGCCTGCAAATAGAACATATCAAATCACTAGACTGAACCGTATTTGCTTCTTAAAAGTAATGACTATACACACATTCATTACAGATATGGTAACTATAAAAAGAAATGAGACACAAAAAAAAGAAGGAAAAATTATTGAGACTTTTGCTATTGCAATATCAAACAATATTTTTTTTTTCAGGAATATGTACATCAAAATCTCACCAACATTGTTAATGTGTATTTTCAACCATTGAACTTCAAACATTGTTAAATATTACAAATAAACACTGGCAGCATATTCTTCGTAGATCCTTCATTCCAATTAAAAAAAGAAAAGATTTTTTTTTTTTTTAAAGAGTTACACACTTCACAGAGACAATCTATCCAATATATATATAATTGTCCTTGAGCTCTGCAAAGCAAACAGGAGCCACTACAGCACCCGTGACCATTTTGACTGTGATAACAATAATAATGATAATAATAATAATGACAAAAAGGACTCATCACGAGTGCCACGGTCGTACACTTGCTGCCTTGTGACTGCTCTGATGGACTTGATCCTGGCAACTGCAACTCTCTCCTCTGCTAGGATGTAAAAACATCTGATAATGTTGCATGTCTGACAGGTTGACTATAAAGTTTGAAGTTTACCCAGCGTACCCGCTCTTCTTATGCCACGCTCATAATAAAATTAGCTTGACTACAGCCACTGAGACCGAACCAAAGCCAGCTTCTCTGAGCCTTGAATATCAATGTCGGTCTGCGTCCGTGTTCGCTTAACCCGTTGGAGACTTATCCCGTGTAAACTCGGGAAAGTGTCTACGAGCAAAGTCGGCTTGTCTTAAACGAGTTAATGCGAAAAGGAAGTTCTGTTTAATCTCTTTCATATTTGATATTAAATAAGCATGGACTCTCATCGCCAACACATGCTTCTCATCTCAATTCCAATGTCTGTACTCATCGAAGCTATACTTCTGCTTGCATGCTGTCATTTTAATATTGGAAGCAATATTCAAGTTGGTTGGTAGATTCATTGCAGAAAGAGAAAGAAAGAGATGGAGAAATAGATAGAGAGAGATATGTCCAATATTTGCTGCAGGGTCAGGCAATTCATCTGATCATCTCCATTGCATCCCATTCGTATCTCATCAGTTCAATGTGGCCGATTAGCCAATTTATCAACAGGCGGAGGTTTTGTCCTACTCTATTTTCAGTGCCATTTGTTAGAAAGAGGCATTAGATAGGGCATTCTGCCAGAGAAAATGTAATCAGGGCTGCACTCATCCTTACGCTTTGGCCTACATATGAAGAATATTTGATGATATTTCACCTCTGGTTTTACATAACTTTAGTCCATTCATGTAACAGTCAACCCCTTCAGTGTGCTGTTGTTGTTTTGTATATTTCTTCTTTTGAGTCTCTCCCTGCTCCTTGAATACATCTCTCTTGAATGATCAAAAATATGCTCTTGTCAGCATCAGCATCAGCAGTGCTGGTTAGTGTAGGGAACAGCATCAGCAGTGCTAGTTAGTGTAGGGAACAACACCATTTCATGTCACTCTGCTCACCTACACCAAATATTTTTTTACAATTTCTTCTCCTTTATTTTTTTAACACCCAAGTAGTCACAATGGAATGATCATGTCACAAGCTTCCCTTTCTTTCTTTCTTTCTTTCTGAAAATGATGTAACAGGGAGAGAGATGGAATTTTTCCCCCTTTTTCTCTTTTTTTCCCTCCAATTTGAAACAATACATTTAGCTGTCAGAGAGATAAATCGAGCCACTACCATGACTGACTGATTAGTCTTCACCAACTGTCATTGTGTGATAAAGGTCTGATTTGACAAATTAACGCTTCCTCTTTCATGAGGGAACAGATTGAATGAAAGCAAGGTAACCCCACCGACTAATCAAATCTTGAATAATCACTTTGTTTCACATGAGGAATTAGCTTTTAAGAAGAGACTATGCGCCCACTGCAAGTTTGTAAGAATGTTACATGTATCACCAGAAGAGAGGCATATCTTCCAGGAGATAGGATTCCAAATAGGACAGCAAGACTGCTTCAAGATTTTTTCCTACACATTGCTTACCCGTTTCATTCTCTCAGTACTATACTCCACACTATTTACAATCTAAGCTTTTACTGTCACTGGTACAACATATACCAGTGTGCATATCCTCTCCCTGTAAAAGAAAAACACAAGGTGTGTGTGTGTGTGTTTGCTTTGTTTTGTTTTCTGTCAACCAATAGCAGTCAAAGGGCTTTTTCAAAGTTTTTTGCTAACATCCCGATATCTTTTTATAAGACCTTTCATCATTATGAAGTCACTTCAACAAGAGTCTTTGCTTTTCTTTCTTTGGCCTTGCGAAAACTACATGTGGCTGCTCGGCTACTTCCCGCTACGACTATGTCTTGGGCTAATGGTTCTATTCGTAGCACTGTATTCGGTAGAGCTTTTCTAGTACTTGCATCACATCTAATTTTGCATCTACTCATAATTGTGTATACATGCTCACACCAGTCTTGTGGAGATAGAACGACTTGTCTGCACACACTCCATGTTCAGATACTACACTAAAATACATACATACCAAAGTTTAGAAAAAAAAAATGAACACGACCAACAGTACCGATTTCAATCGCTGTTGATTGGACAGTTACAGGTGCACTCGTTGCGAGGTGCCATAGAATTTACAAACGACAGCAAATTATTTCAAAGATGTCATTATTGCTATGTCTACACACTCATGTAAGGGTGGAAACGGATGGATTGATGTGGATTCTCTGCAGAGTTCAGTCACTTTACGTGTCGCGTGCGAATGAAGCTCGTAAAAACATCTCTACAGACAGAGCTCACTTCCCGGAGTTGCCTCTTTGCTTGAAGAACCAAGTAGATGACCTTTCTTCTAGATAAAAAGTGCTGCTTGGCATGCTACCCACATTCGTCTCTTGTTGAAGTTACACTCTTGTGTGTTGCAAACACACTAGAGATTTTGTTTCAATAAGATATATCATACAAAATTTCATACAGAAATCTTTAAATTCAACACATACAGAAAATGCAATTTAATACACATATTTAGAACATTTACAATTCAAACCAAATCTTAAAAAGGAAAAAAAAAAAAGACCACATAAAACTGAATAAGTCTACTCTCCTTTGTTTATATCAAACTGAATTTTTCTCAACTCTAGATACAACATATACAGCAGTCCTTGTACAGTCATGGCATCTGGAAGCACGTGAGTGCTAGGTGGTGAAAACACATGGAAACAACTGGATTCACAGTCTAGGTGGTTAACTGTTTGCAGTTAATCTTGTATTTACAATGTACACAGACGATACATAAGTGCCACTTCTAGTGGCTCTCAACTAGTATACAAAACAGCTGTTTCATTAGAATTATTAGTCAAAGATAACTCTATTCTAATATTACTCCAATCTGTCTACAGTTCTAAACTCTAGCTGAGAATCACACAGACTAATCTGTTTTGTTTCACTGATTCAATGTCGTGTAACTCGTGTCTTATCTGGAACAAGTCTAAACATTTCCTCACAAATACCACACTGGAAAAATACTAGCAACTATCTGATTAATGCTATTTGAATTTGTACAATTACTCGCTCTGATAATATCTTTTTTTCTTCTTTTTTTTTTTAACCCATTTGATCTTATCTCTCTTTCAAAGAGGCAAGATATATATTTCAGTAGAATAAAGATTTAAATGTAGACCATTTCCACAACTTAGCTATTGTGCAAGTATGGGATATATCCTCACATTGGCACACAATGAAAATAAAACAACTGTATGAACCTGCAATGATATGTTAGGAATACTAATTGAGACAATGGTGTGAAAAGAAGTGGTTCCTTGTGAGATTTAGTCTTTTTTTTTTTCTCCCCCTGCCATGGATTAATCCTTCAGCTATCTAATCACAAGCTGCGCAAGTTGTCAGGTTGGAATGTCTCGCACCGTGTGAATGTTGTTCATCTCAGCATCACCCTCATCACTCTCCCAAGGATGGCAACGTATTTGTCTGCTAGACCCCATCCTTGCAAGCTACCCTACTAAAAACACTCGCAAATACACCGCAAAATACGCCAACGTGTACATAGCATGGCATCAGGAGCCAACATATGGACAGCTTATTTCAGGCAGGTAGAATCCATATTATATAGAAGGAAGAAAAAAAAAAGAGCAACAATTGTGGCAATGGAGTTCAGTGGTCCATAGTCAACTGCAGATGGATAAAAATGTTGATACTTACAGAAATCCTACAAAAATATATCTTTACAGAGCTTCTTAACTTTGATAAGAAAAAAAAAATCGATAAGAGGAAATTCTCCCAAATCCGTCACATACCAGTCAAAAAAATTATGTTCCACACTTAAGGAAGGAGTTTATACAACTGAAATAATTAATTGCAATGAATCTTACATATCCCTTATCGAACTTGTTGAGATATCGTGTCCATAGAGCTATGTCCAAAACCCTGCACCTGGAAACATACTCATCCTGATCTAAAAATACTGTAGGGGGATGTACAGAGAACAATTATTACTTGTACTAGGTGATCAGCCATTCCCTTTTCATAAAGTTCAGAGCTGTGCTTGCTGGAAAGAAAACACTCTAATCCTTTGGAAACACCTGGAACATTATTTCATGAGGCAACCTGTGTTCAAACCAGGATTGTGATCAATGTGGAAGTGACATTTGTTCTTGTTGTCATCGTAAGTCTGAAAGCTATCAAAAACAGTGTGAACACTCTGAAAACACTCCTCACTATTGTACAAAAAACTGATGAAAGGTAGTAGCTATTGACAGTGAAGAGCCCATGATTTGTTGTGTAAGACATCTCGCAATCATTATACACCTGGATCACACATCTGTTGCATTCAGGCTAGGTGTTTCCTCCATGTACAGTCATAGTCTACACATTACACAAGATTCTTGTGTATCTGGTGTAAAATCTACGAGGATTCCAGAACCTCATAGGGAAAGGTTCAAATGAGGACAAGCGAAATTGTTACACATGGAAAGAATTTGAAAATTGAAGGAGGGGGAGTGGCAAAGAGGATATGACTTTTACAGATTTCCCCAACTTTATAAAAAGAAATCAGGTTGCACTGATATAAATAGAAGACTGACATTGCAAAAGTCAACAGTGCCACCTTTTATACTTCCGACTTTACATCCATCGATTATTACCCCGCATTCTTCAGGAATCGTCACGTTAGTGGACAATCTAATTAAATCAGGTCATGTCACATCTGAACACTTCTTTCGTTTTGCACAAACAGCAAGCTGCACATCAAATCGAACGAGTGTTTCACAGGGCGGATCAAACTGCTCCCACACATTGGCTTGAGTTTGGAGAACTACGGCATGAATCCAGGAAGGGCCGCAAAGGGCCTCGATATCTGATCACACAACTACACTGCAAGGAGTATACACGAGTTTGAAGAAGCTTCGGCTTCTACACAGCCCACTGAGCAGAGAGGGACTGGTCAGCAAATGATTACAAATTTGCAGAGAAATATGAAAAAACTGTTCACACAACCTCAGATCCAGAAGTTTGTCCTTTTTAATTCTTTTTTTGTTCCTCCTCTCCATCACACAGGGAATGAATCCCAGGAGACTCAGTCAAGTGATAGTGATCCTGTTGATTCAGCTTTTCTTTTTTTTCCAACCACTATGGATTATATCCTAGAAGAAGGTGTCATTATCATTTCTTTTCAACAAGTTCCGAATGCGAGGAGGAGGAGGAGGAGGACGCAGGTGATGGTCATTTCACATCCCAGATCTCCTGGAGTAGGGGCGGGATCTTCTGGTCCTTGACCTTGAGTTGGAAGAGCAGCTCGGAATGGCTGTTGTTGAGGCTGCGCAGCTCTGTCAGCTTCATGAGGACCTTGGGCAGCAGGAGCACCTCGTGGGGGCGCCGCAGCTTCAGGTACGAGCGCAGCATGTCCAGGTACGTCTCCTGCATCTGCTCCACGCGCTCCCGTTCGTTGATCGCCGGCCGGTCTGCAAAGAAGTACAAAGAAGAATGACTTATCAGCATCTGACATCTGTGTCACATAAAATCCATAGACCCAAACAATACAGGACACACTCCTGACCTAGCAAAAACCTGAAAGGGTGAATACTTCATTTATTTTGGATATGAGACTCTGTCATGAATGTAACACAGAATTTTTTGTTTATTTTTTTTCTATGTAAACTCTCAACTGTTTGCAATAGCATATTAAAGAAATGATTCAATATGAAGACTAGTAACACACATTTAAAGCCTGAAGATACTTCATCCTTCTTTACAATGGTATTTCACATATAAATTTCAGCCAGGTGTTCATGCCACTAACCCTCAAGCGGAAGTGACCAGTAGGTCCCAGTCTCGCTGTATTCACAATTCCCATTGGTAAAACCGAATGAATCAAACACACAATCTCCAGTTCACATAGACTACAACAAATCCTTGTCTTGAAATTCTTCCATTCAGGTGTTTTTATTGCAACTAATTGAATGATTATTTACATCGATGTAAGGCAATTTGTCAATCTGTTGCAATAAATCCTTGTCTGATATTAAAATAACAAGATCTTACATAAGTACCTACATATTTTGTATCAATGCCTATCAACACGGAACCATACGCAAACCAAGTTTGCAAGAGTGATGACAAACAATGTACCTGGTGATAATATCGTGATCGCCATGAGGAGAATGAACTCAGCGTAGTCTAGCTCCAGCTCTGACATGCTCTTTGCAAAGTTGTACATCGGGTCCACCAGATCCCCGATGCCTCCCTCTAGGAGCTGCTTCCGCGTGTACGGCTTCTCGTTGCCGAACATGATGGCGTCCAGCTCCTTGTCGTAGCGCAGAGCCACCCGGAGCATGATGACCTCGATGGCTGAACCCTGGTCGTGGTATTAAGACAAAAAGTTGGTGTGTTCAATAAGTTATTTTTTGGTGGCATTGTCGATGAGGATGACAGGAGCATATGTGACCGCCCAAGTCAAAACCAACAAAAAGTTGCAGATTAGGATTCTCTGTAAGTGAACAAAATAAGACACCTGGGTTGACCAACTCCAAATAAGTTTGTCTTACCTTGGAGAGTAATATTTTCTCTACCTACTGTCAAAATCTGGTGGCTTAAACCAAAATAGAAATTGAGATATTAGCAGGTTTTCTGGACCATCTTTTTTGGACAGGGACTGCTTTTGGTGGAAATAGAATACATGTCATGTACCACATTTTTCATTGACACTTCTGCACAGCATGCCTGAGTGATCCTACTCTTTAAATCAGTTTTTCTCCCTTTTCCGTGAAACTGCATCTCCTAACTCTTTTTTACTTCAACCACTTTTTGAATAGATTAGGATGGTCCAATCTGAACAAATTATAGAGAAATGACTTTAAGAGCTTGCTCTTTTAACCTATGTAGAAAAGGGAAATTCATTTTAGCCCACTTTTTGTGGGTTTTAGCTGGGTGACAGTAGCAGAGTTGGGACAGCAGATAACGGTGATGCTTACAATGTACATATGGTCATTTTTTCTAAATCCATCAAAAAGGAGGAAGGGAAAAGAAAGTTTAGACTTGCACTATAAACATTAATTAATAGTCAAGGCAGACATTGGATGTTGCATGCACAATGACAGCAATCAAGGACAGCATATATTATGCTGAATTCTGATTAATTGCAAGCCAGCTGCCTAATCCTCTACAACTTGAAACAAAACGGCCGCAAAAAATATTTATATATACATATAGAATCATCCTTTTAGAGTTCTTTGAAGAAAATACATGTGTTAAAATGATAGAAGTCTTATGATACAGAGCATCCTTCCATAGTGTAAAGAAGTACATCAACTATTTTTTTCCCCCTACCACAGCTTGTGATGCATCTGGCCTGATTTATATCTTTACATGCCCCAAGAAGTCCAAAGGTTATTGACCCTGCTTTACACTTAACACATTAATGTGCTTCGACAGTGCAGTGCAGCCTTGTTTAAATTTGCTGTTCAAATCCTTCTCTTCTATACAGGATTTCTTTCTTTGTCACCTGCGCAAGACTTCAAGGGACTATGGTCAGTGCAGCTGACCCTTGGGGACAAAGAATCAACTCCTGGGGGGAACATGTGTGTAAGCCAACCATTGCAGACACAACATGGGGATTAACTAGGATTATCGAGGTATGACCACTAACAGGACTGACAGTTACAATAAAAAATTGTAGGTAGAATGTGAAGAGAAGAGAGTAGGCTTGGCACAAAAAAAGGTCACTGGTAGTACATGGGTGCACAGATACCTGTCCCTAACGAATTTAATCCTATTTTAAACCTTTTAACACTTTTTTTTTTTTAAACTTTAACAGCACACTGTAAATTAACCTACAAACACACACTATGAGATGAGCTACACAGAGAGGTCACAGATAAAATCTTTTAAAGGGAAACTACCCAGAAAAAAAAAAAAAGAATATATCTCTGTCCTTCTCAGGGGGGTGTGATTATATGAAGTTGTGTGGAACAGGATTAATGTGTCTGTTAATGGCTCTTTTCATGTCATCCTTCAGCCGCAGGCCTGGTTTGAGTGCACTCTGGAATCAAAATGGCCAGGTCCAAGCAGCCAGTTCAATTCAAAGAGATTTGTCTGGGTCTGTACCAATGGGCTGTGGTCAGGCTTGTTCTTGGCTTGAAATGAGCTATAATCAGGGTGGATCATTTGAAGCCCTGATCCAGAGACATGGCAGGGTCAAAGATAGCACAAATGCCAGGAGACTTTGTTTAGGCAAGATATCCAGTCTGTCCTCTTCAGAGGTGATTTTCTACACTTGTCACCTGTATGACTGCTTGTTTTCACTGACAGTTACAATGATTTTGCTGTAAGGAAGGTGTGAGGACATCCTGAAACCACCCATCTTCGCAATGTCAATAACTGATCAAAGTTGAAACTAGAAAAGCACTCAGAGAGCGCAGACCTCTGCCAAGCAGCCCATTTTTACCCATTCACGCACACTGACAACTACTCAATTTCACAAATTAGAAGCCTTTCGTTTATGTCATCAGCTTCCAACTACGCGGATGTGGCGCCTCGCCCGAGCACAGCATATGTTTAGAGCACATAGGCAAACCTCAAATATGTGCAGCTTGAACTCCTCAGTTCATTGACCCTGTCTGCAAAAAGATTGAAAAAAAATCCTTCAAAAATTAATAAAACTTCCCGAATCACTACCAAACGTTAATCATCTGTTTTTTGTGTCATTATAAACTTTTCCTGCAAGTATCATTCAAAGGCGTTCACAGCTTTTTGAGTTATTTTGCAAACAGACAGACAAACCAATACCGATGAAAACATAACCTCCTGCCTTGGCGGAGGTAATTATGCTGAGACTGGTTACAGTCTTCAAAAAGGGGTACTGAAAGTAGTCCGTAAGTGGGTGATGGAAGTGGGACTCACCTTTAAGAGGAGTATCTGGTCCTCTCTAGACAGGGTGAGAAATCCAGGTATGTGCTTGCTGAACTCGACAATCAGCTGGATGGTGAGTATCGTCAGCTCGGTGATGTGGGCGAACCTCAGGTGGAGGGCGTCGGTGTCCTCTTCGTTGTCCTCTGCCGAGGCACTGTCGGCCTGGTCCCCCTTTCCGTTGAAGGGAACCGGCATCAACTGCAATGAAAGGTGACAGATCACTTTACTACAGCTGAGGCTCACTATGTATTCTTTTTTAAAATGTCATATTTTAGTGTAATGCCCACCACAATATCAAAACCTGCAATCATCAGAAAACCTTCTGGCACATGAGGTTGTTACAAAATGACAACAAATCAGCGGGCATGTGAAGGGCAATCTTTCTCATTGACTGCTTGGAATATTGATCATTGCTCATGATCTAAAACAAAAAGAAATCTTTGCTGATATACTTTTTTCAATTAATTTTCTTTTTCAGACCCCTATGCTGCAGAAAACACAATCTCTGCACTCTGTAAATTGTGTGTGATGTAATTCACACACCTTACATAAAAATGCACATACAATAAGTCTTCTTACTTCCACATCTATAAACCCCCCCCCCCAAAAAAAAAAAAAAAATGTGAGAATGGTTCTCCTTCCATTTCTTGTCGAATTGCTTTGTCTGCGGCAACATTATGCTGCAAGGGTCTGAATCAAGACTATGTCATACATGTGGTGAGCGAGGCAGCTAGTACATGATCACAGAGATGGGAATATGGCACCTGATTAAAATCAATGGTACTTCTGTCTCAGTTTTCTTCCCTGTGTCTGCCTCGGGGGGAAGGTACAACACTAATCTATTCAGAATAAGATCCTTAAACCTAATTTCAAAACAAAGTGATAAAATCCATAGCGGTCTGAGGAAATGGTGGAGGACTTTTGTCTAAACCCTAAAAAAAAAAAAAAACCAACAACTTTTAACCCATTGAGGACAAGTCCCTAGTATACTCGGGCAAGTGTCTATGGGAAATGTGTGTTGTAGCAAAATCAGCCCGTCCTCAATGAGTTAAACTTCAGTGCAAATTTAGGGATCTATTTGCAAACTGGTAAGAGTAGCAAAAAAGGTTTGCCACCAACTTTATGATATCTGTGAGGCACACAGCTCAAATGCAGTGCATGCTGTATTGTATGGTAATCTCATCCTTTGTATTCTCATCATTTGAATTCAGTAGGAATTGCAAACAAAACTAACTTTGAACAACATTTGTGAACTTTTCAGCGATACAACCAGTGGAGAACCATGTGTTTTGTTTGTGGTGTATCGCGGTGTCTTTTTCAGAATGTGGGTCACTGTGAGTCCCTGCCTGTAACAGCCACTTACCCCTGGGAGAGGATGGGTCGGGTCGTATATATCAGATGCTTGCACCTGCTTGGACCCATTACTGTGCTGAGGATGTCCTTCCCGCCATGGCTGCAATTAAAAAAACAACAAGAAGAAGAAGAAGAAGATTAACATGAGTGAAAAAGCTGCACAGGGCAGTTAACTGGATACAGTTAACTTTTGGCACTTTTACACAGAGACAGAATCTATCAATGTGCTGTAGAAAGGAGATTATGCATTGATAATCTCATTACAGAATATGATTTTCATACTTCCCTAAATACATACATTGTATGTTCTATTCTATTGCAACATTCCTTACAACGTATAAATGCTGTACTTTTCAAGAACCATGACATTTTTATGTGAAATACAGTCAAGTGGAACTTTTAACTGGAGGGGCATGGGTACGTGGAACAGGGTCACTGGTATTAGAGTTGGGAGTAATTGTTCAGTTTCTGCAACACATGAAGTCACAATATCTGTCTACAGAAACTTCCAATAGAATTAGATGATAAACTGATAGTCAAATTGTTATAACCTCCCTCTGCTCAAATACTTTAAAAGGATTTACAGTTGATTCTTCTGGTTTTTTCTTTTTTTCACTGCTTCTTATGAGTAATGGCCATGTCTTTGGGGTATAATCCAGTAACAATATAAACTGCCTGACTGGCCATCTGAGGCTATCCCTCTGCCACAATAAATAAGGCAGTTAAACCTTGCCATATTAGCCCTTTGCTCCAACAAACCTGTTGACAACAATCAGGACCAAGTACAACAATAACAACAACCAACACTGGCCTTTCATTCAAACCTTACTTGGTGGTGCTTGTCTTCGTTTTATTCTAAACTATTCTTCCACAACACACATACCCCGATACACAAGCGTGCCCCCCCCCCCCCCCCCCCCCCCCCCTTTGGCTCTGATCTAAAGGTTTCCATAACTTTCTTTTACCACTTTACCCCCAGACTGGTCTTCAATTAATTCAAAATTATTTTTCCATGACACTCACAATTACCCCCCTACCCCAAACCTTCCCCCATTTACATACCTGCCAACATTTCAAGATGAAATATCTTACTCGTGGATTGCAAAAATCTTATTTTATATGCAAACTGAAGTTAAAAATCTTACTTTCAGACAAATCTTCAGAAAATACACATGACAGGTATATCTAAATATTTTTTTAAATCTTATTTCTCTGACAAAAAAAATCTGATTTTGCTATTTTTAATGTAAGAAATCTTACTGAATCTGATAAAATTGTATTAGTTGGCAAGTATGCATTTAGGGTCAGATCTGCCAGTTTCCACAACTCTCTTTCACCACTTTACTTGGTGGTGCTGGTCTTCCATTTTTTCCAAATCATTCTTCCATGGCACACACACAAACACACACACACACAAGTGTGCTACTGGCACCCCCCTTTTATTCCCCTTTGGCTCTGATCGGATGGTTTCGACATTTTTCTTTTTCCACCTTATTTGTCAGTTGGTCTTCCACTCATTCTAAATAATTCTTCCATGACAAGCACACAAACACAGAGGTGTGCTGCCCCCCCCCCTCCCCCGCCCTATTTTGGGTCTGATCTGATGGTTTCCACAACTTTCCTTTACAACTTTAATATTTGGTGGTGCTGGTTTTCGATTTATTTGAAATTACTCTTCCATGACTCGCACAAATATGCACACAGGTGTGCCTCCTTGTCCCCCTACCCCCTTCTCCCACTTTGGCTCTGATCTGAAGGATTCCACAACATTCTTGTACCACTTTACCAGTACTTGGAGGTGCTGGGCTTCCATTTCTTCCAAATTATTCTTCAATAACACGCACACACAAGTGTGCCCCCACTGCACTCTCCCCTCCCTTCCCCTCCTTTCACTTTGGCTCTGATCTGAAGCTTTCCGCAACTTTCCTTCACCTTATTACTTGCTGGTGCTGGTCTTTTAGTTTAGTCCAAATTATTCTTCCAAGATACACACACAGAAACAAATGGGTGCTCCCAAAACCTTCCCCCCATTTTGAGTCTCATCCGGTAGTTTTTAGAGCTCACCGTAACCCTCTTCATGTCCTCTGGGCCGGGAATCTCCAGCTCCTTGTGGATGCAGACAAGGTTCTCGATGACCTCCCTCTGCTCGTCGGTCAGCAGCGGGATGGACTCCTCCTCGCTCTGCTGTGGACTCTGCTCGTCCTGCTGCTGCTTCTTCTTCATCATCTTCCTCTGCCGCTTCGACTTGCACTGTTCCTCTGTCAGCAAACCTACACGCCAATATCATGCATAAAATAAGCATATACTGAAAACATGATATTTCAGCGGCATGAAATTTTCGTGAAGTGCCTCTGGCATTCAATGCACATAGTGTAGACAAGAGCCTTTGCGGGCATTTTAATTTCACGAACCTTGGCTCTCGCAAAATTTGCAAAATTAGAATGCAAGCAAACACTCCTTGTTTTACAGTAAGCATTTTTATTTATTTATTTTTTTTTTACTGCTACTACAGGGTGGGGAGGAATCATATATCTTGGCTTGTGTATTTTTGCCCTCTGTACTTTTGTGAAGGTGGCTACCTAGCATTTTGATTAGCTCATCAGCACATTCACAGAGTACACTTACACAGCACTTTAGGCTGAAATATGTACAAATGCAATTTTGCCTCAATTAACCTTCCCATATAAAACATACACTCGTGGATTGTGCTATTGAAGCAGCAAATATCAGTGTGTAATACAGTATCTCTTTCCTGTCTAAAAAGCTATGAGACAAGCAAACACACTTGAATTGCCACCACTACCCCCCCCCCAAAAAAAAAAGAAAGAATGGAAAACAACCATAGCCATACATGAATGACTTTTTGAAAAATCAACTACTGTAACATTCCGAGAATTTTCCCTGTCAGACACGATTACGCACTTTCGACCTTTTCTTTGTTTGGTTCTATTTACTTTAATAACCAGACAGAAAAAAAAAAACACACACACACACTTGAAAAGGATATCAAAGCAAATGGTCTGAACAGATTCCAAAAAATGTTGGCAAGTCATGAGCAAACTTACACTCTGCCAGCATTCCGACCTCTCTGCACTTTCTTAGCCTGCATTCCTGGCATTTTCTCCTCATGTACATGTCCATCTCGCAGTTTCCTCCTCGCGTGCATTTATACTGTGCATTCTTTGTGATGCTTCTCCTAAAGAAACCTGCAAGACACAAGGAAAGGGGGAAATAATACCTGATGAGAGGAATATCTCATTCCAAGATCAAGAGTGATGGACCTGTACATAAGGGGTATGGGTGGGAAGGGAACGATAGGTAATTATGTATGGTTGGGTGGGGTTTTTTTGGTTTTTTTTTTTTTAGTTTATAGTAGTACATGGTAGTTTACGGGGATGATTTTTATTTTAGATAAAATACACTTCCATACCATTTTTCTTTGGTAATTGCTCTACTATTGCCATTTTATTTGTTATGAAAATGTATATTTCAGTTGTTATTTTTTCAAAGGAAATACTCTTTGATGTTTGTACAGTAATACCAAAGTGACTTGATGTTTCTTGTATCATTTGAATGGAAGTGAATGAATATCATTAAAAAAAATAATAATAATATGCCTCGACTGAATATGAGATGCTAAATGAACAAAGCGAACTTGCATTTGTCCATGACACTGAAAGTGGCGGTAATCTCATGACGGTGTGAAAGAGGAATTGTACAGTTAGCAATTCACACGATCTTGGCAGTATCTATATATAAATAATTCATGATATGCTAAGCTTTATCCCACGAGGATTTAGGCATGACAGCCTAAGCACATTATCACGGAAGTAACTTGCCATAATCGCAACTACCATGGTAACAGCAGAAAAGAAAATCTAATGTCAAGGCTCATTGTCAGTTGCAAAATAACGTTCGATTCAAGTAGATTGCTTTTATGTAAATGTTAAGCATTCAAACAAGCAAAGTCTTAACACAAAATGAAAGAACAAACTCACCTCCTTTGATTTAAAACAATTTTTTAGATTTAGACATCTTGTTTTGACTCATTTTTGTTTAAATCAAAATGATCTTATTGTGTCACTTATGAAGGTCAGAACTGTCCAGTGCGACAGTTACTAGAATATCAGATTGCTATAGTATACATGTCAAAAAAACCCAAAGCACTTGAATAGAATATCACAGGTACTCATCTCTTCGCAAATGCTATACCATGGTGTAAATCATCAAAGCTATCCATAGAGAAAACTATGAAGGGATTCAAGCAGCATGATACATATTTATTTTCCATGTAAGAAACATGGATCTGATTATTTCATACAGACTAATTCCATTGTTATTCTTACTTTTCTGTCAACCCTGCAAAGTATGCATTGCTGTTATTTGTTATTCTGCTGGTATCTAAATACTAATTTTATCTTACTATATAAGTGATGATCCAAACAGCATTATGTATTTCTTACAAGTTGATAAAACAATATGAGTTGTGTAATATATGCTTTGTATTTTGTTTCACTCTTTTGTTGGATGGACATAGTTAAATGGGAACTGATGAATTAAATTGAATTGAATTGAAGGGAAGTTGAACGGTATTATTTACGACATTTCTGCACTAAGGACAAAAGCTGGCAGACTTTAATATCCTGGACTTATCTATAACACATGTCCCCAATTTAGGCATAGAGGGAGGGAACTTGGAACATTTCCACATTCTAGGAGATACCAGGTACAACCCCTGCATCTTCCAGATTGACTCTAAAGCAAGAGGGCATATCTATCTTAGATGATTTCTTGTACCTACACAAACTGGTATCTGTGCCACTCCTGAAAGCTGAGGTTGTAAGTTTCCAGCACCCTGGCCACTATAACACCCCTTGACACCACAGGTATACACAGGACTCAAAATACCAGGAAGAATGTCCCTTTCATAGGATTTGGTGCCAGTTTGCTGGCAGTTTGCTACCTTTCACTCACCTTTACATCCCTCACAGCTGAGGGCATTATAGTGGAACCCTGAGGCCCGGTCTCCACACACCAGACAAAGTTCGACCTCCATGCGGGGCGCCGGCCCCTTCCGCTTCTTCACGGCCGTCGGACCTATTCCGCTCATGCTCCCCTCGGACGATATCGACTGCGGCGACGACTGCTCCTTCATCGTGAGCGAAGGTATGGTGGAGGTGGAGGATGGGGAGACGAGGGAAGGGGACTGGGTGTAGGGAGGGCCCGTGGACTGCGGCAACATCTCGTAGCCGGTGTCTGGTGGCTCAGACTTGATCTGCAGAGATTGCGTGGCTGGATCTGTGTGGGAAGACAATAGATGATAAAAAAGTGCAGTGACTACCAAACAGTGATGGACTACATGTCTAGTTTCAATCACCTAACATTTCTGCTCTTGTTTCACGCAGATTACAAAAACACACTGACTCATTTTTCAAACGAGAATCGAAAGGGGATCTTTACACCAATATGAGAGCACGCACTTGAAAGTTCGTGCTCACTTTTAGTAAGAATTTTCTTATTTGCACTCAAACATCTCTGCCATTTCCTTGGAGCCTGCCAATATCAACACCAGATTGAATTTCTGTCTGATTCTTGGGTGGTGAGAAGTATCAAGTTGCTGCCACATGATTCCACAACAAATTTGTGGTAGAGAACACATTGAATCCACAGCCATCAGCATCACTGAGTTGGATACTACAAAAGTGGATATTTTTGCGCGACTAATTTTTCGCGCTCGGCCGGGTAAAAGAGAGTTTAGTGTGTTTTTAATTCTGTGGATTCAAAATATCAACTACTAAAACATATGGCCAGCAAAATATTTGTGTGCTTATATTTTTACGCTCATTTCTAGTTGCGCGAAATGCACGAAAATTTCAGCACCACAAAAATTTCCACTTTTACAGTATTTGATCATTTTCACTGTTGAGGTAAATCTAGAATACCTTTATATTGACAAAAAACATGCACATACAAGAGACAATATGAAAATGGTCCAAAGGGCTACCATAGACATGAAATTCATGAAGTAGGACATGTTAATTTTTATCAAAATGTTTCTTGTTGCAGAAGGAAAATGTTGGGGAAGAAGATTTCATGCTGTTCATGGTCCTGTCTATCGAAATGTGATCAATGCACAATGTGCACCATGAGTTGAAATCATGTCAAATTAGCCTCCCCTAGTGCTGCCTGGATAAATGGCAAATCATATGAACCACATCTCAATACACTGCCCAAATCATGCCTGCTTTAGAATGTAAAACACACCCTTTGGAGAATTAATGTGTGTACATGTCTGTGGCAACATACACATATGGCATTCCTGCCTATACAATGGTGCCAGAAATATTCTCAAACCCCTCCCCCCTCACCAATGCAGGCATTTCAATCACACAGCTGGAATAATGAGAGTGCCTCTGAAGAGAAAAAGTCTTTCATAGTTATATTGCCATGGCAATGGATAGCAATTACTCTCTTCAGAGCTTTTAATATCAACTGTCTTCATTGCCTCCATGTTTTGGTAGATATGCACAATATATCTCAATAATTTTGTTCTTTTTTTTTTTTTTTTTAAACAATGCTGCTAAAAGGAGTACAAACTTTCTTCAAATGTTGTGTGGACGGTCTGCCTGATTTATCATTCATGAGCACTGGCTTCATTAAAACATTGTTTCCCATTTTATTATGGTAATCTCTGTATAGTCCCAACATATTGCACAATAAGCTCCAGAAAGGAATGGGGCTAGCCAATGGAGGGGAACAACTTAATCCGGTGTGTATTCAAACTGTGTGTGGAGAAAGAAACAAAAGGGCATCTCCTCCCGACAAACAAGAACTCACAGTGTACTTCCCAAAGTGGTGGCAAAGCATGTGGCTTCTCGGTCTGAACAACCAAGTAGCAGTTTTTTTTTGTTTTTTTTTTTGTTTTTTTATTAAAGGGGACACCCAGAAAGTGGGACAGATACCAGAACACATCTCCAAACAGTCCAATTACAAAACAGAGGCACATGATAGTGCATGACTCCCCATGGTTGCAGGTGCTGAGACACATTCCTTGAAATCAACAAGTGAACTGGAACAATTTTTTCCCTTCCCAATTTGTTTTAAAAGCCTTACTTACAACTGCATTTCACATCCGTACTGGCAAAGAGGGAGAATTAACACTCCCACACACTTTAAGATGAGAACAATATGTATTAACGCACAACAGCCTATCCGTTGAATTTGCTGTATGGCTAGACAGTCTGCCCAGGCTATTTTATCCAGAATATAAGAGAAGTATTAGGCAAGAAAAAGAGTATGGAAAGCTAACATTGATATTCTTGAATACTCCTTACAAAATTGCTTAATGAAATGACCTTGAAGTGATTTGCAGCACTTCAGTGATGTCGAATGCATGCTGAACTAACGTGCAAACTTTATGAGCCCAACGTTATGCAGTCCTCTGTTCCCCCACCTCCCCCCCCCCACAACACCTACGCAAAGATGGCTTCCCTGCTCGCCATGATCACTTGAGCAAAAGTATTCGATTCAAGACGCCAGCTCACAAAGAAAGAGCTGACAATGAGGAACTAGAGGCTCTACAAGCCCCACTGTAGCTCATCAGTTTTAATTCTCTCAGTTAGAGGTATTCACGTGTAGACACTCCCACTCTCCCCCCATTTTTTTTTTTTAACCCTCTGGATGCTACCACCCTTTATTTTTTCCTCTGCTGCATATCACAAGGTAAAGCACATGATCTATTGTTATGTTGGTACACAGCAGACCACAATTTTCTTCAAATATCAATGGTGAGAAGTGAATGAAATAGAACTAAGCACTTGCAAGAAGAAGACACACTTGTTGAGAATAACAATGCCTTGGAATGTCTTCATTTGACATTTGAAACTGGATGATTTTCAAAGAAAGCACGGGTGTGAATGTTTATGAAACAATTCAACTTAAAAAAAAACAACAACATAACATCTTGCCTAATTGTTGCACACACTCAAAATAAACAACCAGCACTATTTTTTCCCCTGGGGGGGGGGGGGGATGGTGGAGACTGAGTAAACTTTTAAAAGACAAACCTAAAACGTGAATTGTAACTTAAAACTAGTCTTATGTCAGCAGTTTTTATTACTTTGCATGAGTCTCTACCAACTTTTGCAATTTCTGTTTATCATTACATTTATCGTAACTATCAAAGTACAATGCAGTATTAGTAGTAGATGTAGTAGTAGTAGTAGTAGTAGTAGTAGTATTATTAGTAGTAGTAACAGGAATAGTAGTCGTAATAGTAGTAGTAGCAGCAGCAGCAGCAGCAGCAGTAGTATAGTAGTAGTAGCAGTAGTAGTAGTAGTAGTAGCAGCAGTAGTAGTAGTAGTATCATTATTTTAATACAAATGTGTGACTATTCCTATCATTATCATTACTATTATGATTATATTATGTCATCATCATTATTATGATGGTCTCCTGTAATTCTATTACATTCAGAGTTGCTTCATTTTTCTCTGAACGACAGATATATGGGATGCTATGTTTGCATAAATATATGCACAAAAGAATGCCTGTTTGTTTTCATTTTGCATTGTGTTAGAAAAAATGTTGGATATCTGAATTAATCATTTATCTGTTTTAACTGTCAGATTCAAATTATACTGCGCTCAATTAGTTTGTTCACTTGACTTTGTATTTCATTTATGCATGAAAAAGAAATTCAGAAATAAAATAAAATCATATCAATCAAAATCATCAGTATACAACATAACCAGTATATTTGACATGCTCTATTTTGTGATACATACAACAGCATTTACAAAGCATGGAAGCATGAAGTTTAAAGCTATTGTTATGCTCTGTTTCATGCTGTTCCTGATTTTGCTTACAGTAAGAATAAATTTGCATGACACTCCCAACTCAAATCAGCATATTATTCCCAATCAAAGTCCTGAAGAAAAAAAAAATGGCAGAGAATGCTGGTATATACTCACAGATAAATACATGCACAGTAAAAGTAGCTGCCAATCAGTATATATCATTATGCTATGATACAAGTTGTGCAGTATATTATCGTTTAGTTCATAGCCACTTCTTTTGATACCTGTTCTTAGTTGTTTTTTTTTTTTTTTTTTTTTTAACCAGTTATCCATCTACTGAATATACCATATACATGTACATTTGTATTTTGCAGGGCTTCTATTTTTGCTTATTTCATGAGTCAGGTGCTATCTGTAAATTCTAAAACATTAACACTTTTTCAAAAATTATCAATTCTGATTCCGACAGGAATGCAACATGGATTTGTACACCATCTCTCCATCTCATTTCTGTACTGAAAATTCATGTTTTTTAATCCACAGTTGTACATATACTCGTGTACTTACACACACATTCATAAACATGCATTATACAGTTACAATGTATGTACAGTTACTTTAATTTGTGTGTAGTGAAATGTTGGATATCAAATATAAAACCAAATGCAGTATCTGTTGTGATACTGGGTGAGTTGCAAAGTGCTAAATTTGCATGACAGCTCTAGTTTGATAATTTTGTGCTGTCAGAGAATATTTCTCCGTACAATCTGACTGTGTTTTGAATGGTTTCCCAAGGCAATATAAAGAAAATACTATTTATCATGGAAATATCAAATTCATCACAAGTTCACGATTCTGCTAAAGAAAAAAAAAAAGAACACACACACACACACACACACACACACACACACACCAGGGAGGTGAGAGGAAAAGGAGTGGGCACTGGATTAGTGTCTTTTGAACCATCCTCGGAGCCGCACTCCCCAAGAGACCACTCCACTAACTAGATTACTGCCGCTTGGCCGCACAGTGCACATGCGCAATCCTTGTCAACAGGCTGGTGGGTCTCACCCCTCCCTGGCCAGAACCTGGATTACTCCACGTGGTCTATACTGGTGGGTGGTGTATACTGGTGCATTACCCATTGCTGTGCCTGCAAACAACACTGGTGCATTGTGATGTGCAGTGAACTGGTTGCATGGTCACATTTTGAATTTTGCAGCTAGTATTCAAGGTATTATCATTTATGTGCATTTTCATGTCCATGTACTATAAGATTTCTGAAGAACAAATGTACTTTGCATGCTATTATGGTGAAATAACTTTTACATGAAATGGAAACAAATTAACAGAGACTTAAAAACATTTGATAATAATGATTAGCAGCACCAATAATAATATACTGATTGTAAGAATATGAAGGAAACATGAACAGCTGAGTAGTGGAACACAGGCCCTAGTAATGTCTGATGATAATAATAATTTTAATACCAAGCTAGCACAGAAAATACCAACCACAACAGCAACAACCATCATACAAATACCCATTCAGCTTTTAAATAAGAATAAAACAAAAACAGAGAGACAGACAAAAAAAAGCACCATGGTGAATATCTTATCAGGCATACAGTGATACAGGACATGTGAGATAGTTCAGCTCTCACTGAACTCTCACATGTTTTCACCATACACCAGGCAAGGAGGCAAGTTATTTCACCAAGATTAGGTCCTATAGTAGTCTCCATCATGACTACTCTGTTGTAGATTCGAGCCCTCCTGCCTCAATATATCCCCAGTTTTGTGTATGTATGTGAATGGAGAGGACTAGCTGGAGAGAGACGAGTCAGACATGTCTTGCTCTGTGCAGGTCTGAGAGGCTATCTCCAGCTAGTCCTCTCCATTCACATACATACACAAAAATGGCGACGAGGATGTAGGACCGCTGTGTGCTCAACGTACAGCTGCCTCCAGCCAGGGAGGTGACCTCCCTGCTCCAGCATGGAGGAAAGGGAGGAGATCGAGATCGACGAGGAGAACGAGTAACTCTAGGCTACAGAGACGAGACATTGCCCATGGTCCATGCACCATCAAATCAGTACAGACTGTGAACACAGAATGACGGCACACGAGCCCATTTACAAACGGATCGAGAAGAAACCGATGTACCGACGCGACGATCGACCCTGCACTAGAAAGTGACAACGATAGCTCTGAGCCTGGCACCATGACTACCAGCTCCAGAGGACAACAGTGACCATGAACATGAGAGAATGATTACGACATCGACAAGGAAGAGACTTTGCGAACCAATTTAGCGATCATCACGCATCGCCGAGTGGACCAGCCGTCCACGGCCCGAGCATCAGCAGCATGCAGCATGGCCAGACCATCGACCAGGACAAAAAAAGGCCGACAGAACTTGCGATCGAACATCGCCGAGTGGACCAGCCATCCACGGCCCGAGCACCGATTGAGAAAAAAATGTGCAGCAAGGCCAGATACCAGATCGACTGTAGCGCAACGCCAGATCGAGCGTAATGCGACTGAACTGAGAAAAGCGAGTGGATTACGATTTTCATCCACGGCCCGAGCATCTTAAAAACATGCAGCATGGCCAGACTGCAAGGGAAAATCATGACATTGGACTGACAGCTGACGACAACGAAAAACATCAGAATGACCACCGCATCAGAGTGCAGACCACGAGGAACAGCGTACACCGGACATCGAACGACGAACACATCGGAGTGACGACCACGAAACATCAGGACAACCGCGACAGACTATTTTGATCCCAAGGAGAGGATAATGATTCGACACAGTCATGTGAGACTTGAGCAGCAGACAGTCGTATAAACACAATATCCCTCCCCTTCCAGACAGATAGCTAGAGGCGATAGCGATTCTGATCACTCCGTGTCCTGATGTGGAGGGAAGACTCCACGCCCTTTTCAATCACGGCAGCCTGCTTCTCGGCCGCCTCACTGGCGCGTGCGATGTCTATGAGGGTGTGCAACTTCAAGTCTCGTTCACGAAGCAAGCGACGACGGAGACCAGATGACTGACACTTGTCTATGAATTGGTCTCTAATGTGATCATTGGCAGCTTCACCGAAGTCACACGATATGGAGAGTGACTTCAAACGGGTGCAGAATTCGTCTGCTGTCTCCTCCGGTAGTTGACTCGCTTGCCGAAACTGATGCCGTTCAAAAGCAATGTTCGTAGTCGGCTGGTAGTACTTTGTCAGGGCAGCTACCGTGACGTCGTAGGCTGTCTGACTCTGCGTCGGCGCTGCGACGTCGAGTGTTTCAAAAACATCCTGTACCCCAGGACCGGCCAGATGAAGCAAAAGGGCCTTCTTTTGCTTGTCGTCAGTCACAGCCGCGGCAGTCAAATAGTATTCGAACCTTTTGACCCATTTCTTCCACGAAAGGGACGAAGACTGCGCCTCAAACGGGGCTGGGGCTGGCACGTGTAGACGCTCTGCCATAGTGGGTCGAAAATCCTCGTCGCCAATTTTGTGTTCTACACCCGGTAATAAGTGACTCGACACCCGGTAATAAGTGACTCGAGGAGACAAGAGTTGTGAACGACAATCAGTGCAAAATGCAAGTGTTTATTTCCAAGTCTCAGTATGCTTTATATACAATCATTACATAGTCGGCATGAGATGAGCGGGGTAGGTGGTAGGGGAAATGGAATGACCATATGACCAGTAATGACTTCTCCAGAGTGTGGATGGAGAGAAAGGAATGTCGGAATCGGAAACAGAGAGACCGCAGAAAGGATGACCGAAAGGGTGATTACGTAATGGAAATGTGAGATGATACAAGTAGCCGCTAACGACTTGAGCAGCAGACAGTCGTATAAACACAATACCCAGCATACAACAAAAAAACATTCAAATAGTGTTTTCTTCCCCTGGAGAACTAAAATTGCTCACAAAAATATGTTAGTGGGACCAGAAAAAAATATGTCTTGGCGGATGTATACAAGTTTCCCAAAAAATATGACAAGAGAACCAACACGAGCGAACAATGAAGTGATACATCAGACTAAAGAAAAACCCCAACATCTGCTGATCTACAGGTGAATTTCGTCAGCACTAGTCAGGATTTACACTTGACATTGCGTCGTAATTTGATTAAGACAAGAGCAAAACGATGGCTATTGTTAAACAGTTACATTGTCAAAACTCAACTTCTTCTTGGCCGATTTTCAAAATTTTTGTATCTATCGAGAGCTGAATTCTTAGACTAGCAGGTCCCAAGAGTATATGCCGTGTGAGCCTGCATAAAGAATGTAAAACCCTCATACACGTCCTTGTGAACTCACACAAGTCAACTGGCCTGTCCATACTCCTAACGATAGAGGGCCAAATCACCGCGGCCCCGAGGATCGAACATCAAACAGCGGTGATAACGATCAGACTGACCTCGTTACGTAAGAGGTCGTTTACTTGTTCGTTGGGGCACTGATCCCTTGTAATCCTGTGTTGAGTGATAGGGAAAACCCTCAGGGCAGAGTGCCCACTCCTTTTTGTCTCACCTCCCTGCACACACACACACACACACACACACACACACACACAAAAAAAAAGCCCGACCCTCTACATAAAATCTGACAGGACTCAATGAACTTCAGCTGCTTCATGGACAAAGAGATAGACCTATCTGTGTGTTGACACACCCATCCTTAAGATAGCTTTTCAGTGATGTGATCACATGTACATACTGCATTGATATATGCTCATACGAGTTGTATGTATGTCCATATTTATATTTACTTTATTATGACGTTTCTGTCATATCCTGCCATTGAGATAACCTTTACATGATGTGACCATTCCATAAAGAACAATTTTTCAGAGGGACAAAAAATCTCTTTCAATTCACACATACAAATTTCAATTACAATCCTGTCTTTGTACCACCTTCAGTATCCACAGAAGTGAAAAAGAAATGCTAATCAAATAGAAACCATTTGTTAAACAAAGAATTCAGCATTTCCCGTTTCAGCATTGCACACCTCTATCACACCAGAAGACAGTATTTCCTGCCTTAATAGGTGGTTGTGCAGTATTATGCTCTCTATTCATTGTGACCTCTTGATGAACCCTATCGATACCATACTTATGACTACACCATTTTCTCCCCATATATGAAGAAAACACAAGGAATATTGCAATGTACAATGTAACATCACAAACAGTTTACTCTGTCACACATCACCCTATCATAATTTTCCCTTGTCCTGTATGTATTTCCATGTCATACATTCAAGTATGTACATGAACAGATTCTACTCCCTTTTGGGCCCCTTCCTTCTCACTGGATGCACAAAGTTTGGCATCTTACCATCGTATTGCATTGGGTAGTAGTTCATTGTCGCTGCTTCCTATGGCCACTCCGTTTTCTGATTATTCCAAAACAGACTGCCCAGATCGAGGCACCAACTCCACTGGTGGCAAAGGACCAAACAAAATAATCCTGGGTACGTGTACCAATCCAGATATGGCTAGGATGCCATTGGTCCGCAGAACGCACGCCACCACCGCCGGCAGAAACAATTATGGATCATCATCATTGATTGCCACACTACCTGTCGGTGCGTCTTCTGTAGCTGATCTGCACATTAACACCATTCAGTATTTACTCCGAAGGACTTCCATGGATAAAACAAATACGAACGCGACAAGCAGAGGGGGTGCAGAGGAAGGAGGGGGGCGAGATGGGGGAGAAGGAAAATAGGAGAGAAAAATGGGGAGGAGAAGGGTATAAAGGTGTGTAGCAGGGGCACCGATGTTCTATCTGATTACACACAAATAGCTATCGTCCCTGTCAGCTGCAAGCGCGGGGCCACTAAACCACAATTTGGTGTTGTATCACTTACTATCCAATAAGAGTATCAAAGGGTACCTACTGGGGCCTGTCTTAGCCATCACCAATGGGGGCTGCGTACTTTGGAGGGTTCATGGAGCGGGGACTTCAATAAGCATTCAGGGAGGACAATCGTCTGCAGAACAATCCTCCTTCCTTTTCTTCTCCCACCTATTCAGCCCCAGTTAAAGGAGCTCCTTGATAGATTTTAATCCAGCAGCATTAACGCTTGCGCCTTTTCAGCTGGATAAGTGCGCAGCTAGGCTCTCTCCCACACTGCCCCCTGTCCCCTCGGCACAAAAGACCCAATGTTTGGCGGGGTCTGGCAAACTGGAGCACAAACTTGAACGGATCTCCTCATCACTGCCACCTTCCATTACTCGCTCGCTGGATACATGCTGGGATGGGACACGGGGCACAGAAGCAAAGTTTGTCAACAAGCAGTCAGATGGCAGGCAAGGGTCTCGTAATGAGCCTACGACCTATTTGGCTCCCACTTTACTCCGTATTACATAATGAGCCATTGGCATTATTGATTCAGAGGCAAACGCACTATGGGAAATTGTCATACACTCTCTGTCTACTGACTTGCCTTTCTATTTTTGTGAGAGAGAGAAAGTTGCGACAAATTGCTCCACTCTCTCAAATACGCACAAAAGCTTTTAGTACAGCAAGTCAACATCTTGATGGGGGTATAACTGTCTTCATTATGAGCCATAAGGATGGGTGAAGAGCATCACAAGAAATGGACGTCCCTCAAAGACAGTATGAACTGTGAGACTAGAGTTGGCAATGTTTTTGTACTTGCCAAACAGAGCGGGACCGACAGGCAAAAGGCATGACATCTCCACAACAACAGAGGGCTCTAGCTCTGTGCTAAATGAGTCTACAAGATGTGAAAGCCAATTCCAACTTACCAGAAAAACAAAAACAACTACGCTACATCCTAAAATTCTCTAAGGTTACAGAGACTGTCACATTTGCAATGAAATGAGAAACCACTGAAAACCTTTAACATGAATATTACATGCATTTTTCCATCTTATCGCCACATCCTTCGTCTGTATTATGATGGAACTTTGGTCAGGAAAAAAAAATGTTTTTCTGATGACAGCATGGCATCACATTCATTGGACTCACTCTTCTAGCCACTGTTTGACATCCAATGAATTGCACATGCCTAGTACTGCCCCAGAAAATGTTTGAACCGGTGCATGTGGTTTGGTATTTCCAGCGGAGACGGTCACATGGTTAATGCAGGTGCTAAGTTCACCCTACACTCATGTGTCCTCTTCCCCTGACAAAGGAAATATTCATATTGTTTGGTATGCTTCGAATTGTCCCTCGGTTGTCTTCTAATTTTTGTTCTGCATTGGTGTACAGGAGAGACCGACAGGTGTTTTAAGTTTCCACAGAGGATGGACATTTTCAGTGTACCACAGGAAAACACCTAAAAGTTGACAAGGTTGCTACAATCAAAGAAGAAAATAGTATGAAATGACTCTTCTTCTCTTTTGGACCAAGAGCATAGAACTCAAGCATTTCTTCTTTCAGTATTGGTGTGCTATCGTATGATCACATATACTGATAAGTCTGCATACTTTCAAAACAAAGCTATCCACTATTTCTGAGAACTAAAACTCACTGAGAAACAAGAAGTTAGTGTTAACCCATTGAGGATTGATTGATTTTGCTACAACACACATTTCACATAGAAACTTGCCCAAGTATACTTGGGACTCGTCCTCAATGGGTTAAACACCTCAGATTTCTGTAAGTCTTTTAGAGACACGCCTATAGGTATCACTCACATCTCAAGTCCAAGAAAGGGAAGTACATGCACAGTGTGTATGTAATGAAACATGGTTGTGTTTTCCTCACACCACTCTAAATCAAATCGACTACCAAGTGACATATTCTTGGTTGGTTTGTTTTGGAAGGCTTTTTCAAACCCAAATGTAGAATTTTTATTATTTTCAGGGATGCAAAACCTGCACACAGCATTGCAGCATTCTGAGGGCAAAAAAGTAATATTTTTGGTGGAAATATTTTTCATGATACCTGTTGCATTTTTGGCAAAAAGCAATACAAAACACTACAAAAAGCAACACTTGGCATCTGCTTTGTTAAATATCATAGATCATAATTCGCCTTGTACATTCCGTCATTTGCTCAAAATCTCTATTTTGAAGATGCAAGCTATTCATTTATGCTAGGCTTCACACATGTGAAGAACATTTCAGAGAATATTCATACCAGTTGAGTGCGCAGGGTTTTCCTCAAAATGTACGTGCATGTGTATGTCTGTGTGCATGTATGTATGTATGTGAGAGTATATACACTGTGCATTGGGGAGGGGGTCTGTGTGTGATTAGAGAAATGCAGGCCTGAAGAAAGAGGTCAACTCGGAAGGACCCCCACCCCCTGGGGGAAGTGAAGACAGTAATGAGGTGACGAGTAGCACGCCAGGAAAGAACGCATTCAGCAATCCAAACACACGCACTCATCATCGTCATCACCATCATTGTGTTGGATGCGGCTCATTCATGTCCTATGCAACGAGACGTTGTGACTTTAACAGTAGTACACCTTTTCTCTCCATGATACTTTACATGAGTGCACTGACATACAGTTGTAATACTTTATCTTAGATAGAGGCAATAGTAACTCCATGTGTAGAATGATATGGATTTGGAATGGGATTGCTCGGTGTAATGCAAAATCGAAATAAAGGAAGATAAATGTACATCTGCTCTATTTGAGTAAATGACATGAGGATATACCACAGCTAACAGAGTTATCATAAAAGGCTATTAACTTGACAGGCATTTCTATTGATAGTGGAAGTATTCTACTGTGAAAACAATTGCCTTCTCTGAATGGTATTCAAGTAAATACAGTGGTTTTGCAGGAGGAAAGCTGTTAGTGCTCAGATCTCATATTTGAGTAAACTGGGACACTGCTAAAAGAGAAAAAGAGAAGAACGGAAAGAAAAAACAACAACAGCCTACTCCATCCTCCATTACGCAGGAGGGCATAGCCCCGAAGCGCTGAAAAATTCAATGCATAGCTATCAGTGGAAATGGCTCAGTTCGAAATTGTGAATTCCAAAGCCCCAGAGGGAACATTTCTGCAGGCAAATGTTCTCCCGGACTGAATTCATGAATAGCTGAGCAATTCTTGTGAAATGTTAAGGTATGCATTGACGGCCAAACCACAAGCCACTGGCAAACATACCGGTAGCTAAAGACTCCACGGTAGGCATCAAGTCAATTTCTCAGGGCTGCTGAAATAGGATCTGTCTCAGTCGGTTTTGCTCTCAAAACCAGTGATCCTACGTCAATGAAATGCGTCAATGAAAGAGGTAGGCGCGAATGCTGGAGGATCGAACGAGGGCAGCGTGCTGCTGGAACAGCTCTCCCTGGACTATCTTGGCAGGCTGGCTACTCAGCAGTGTGGTATGCCTTGGAGTCTGCACTAACATTGTGGTAAAAAAGTGATGTACAGAGCTTGACACTAGCTCTTCTTTTGGTGGCCCAATCGGGCTACCAAAATCATCAAATTTCATCTTTTGATGGCCTAAGTCATTATTTAGGAACCTACTTTAGAATCAATGGTATCGTAGCATTGCAACTGGCAGTATTGACAAGCTAAAATTCAAGACTGATTCTAGTAGCTGTTTTTTTTTTCTTCTTCTTGTAAACCATCATTCTCCTCCCCTTCTTCTGACTCCATCCTCCTCACTCTCTCTCCTTTCCTTCTCATTTCTTTATCATCCTTTCACTTCTTCTTTCTCCTCCTCCTTCTCTTTTTCTTTATTTCTGTAGGGAGGTGGTATTCTCACCTCCCTGATTTCAGCAAATTTCTCATTGTTCAAGCTCGATGACTTATACTTTCTCTAACAAAATCAAGACACCTCAATCAAACATGCCATAAAAAAGGAGACGATACACATCATACTTCCAAGCAAAAGCACACTAGTAGGTTCTGACAAGAAAACTATGAGACAGCTAGCATCATTCATGGTTCACTCTGTGAAGCCAGGAAACAAAAGCGAACTACACATAGGGGAGATGTGATCCGCACTTCACTAATGCCTAAAAATCAACCGAAATTAAATGACACCCAGGCACACAAAGAAAGGGAAAGACAATTTGTTTCCTGACAGTATTTGAGTCCCTTTTTTTTTACGACTTGCAGTTACCTACTTTGTCTCTTTTCCTTCAAGTTTGCAATCTGGGTATCAATCAAGACCGTTTTTGGCAAACACTTTGAAAAAGAATGACAGCTGCGGAAGACTCTCTGGTAAAGTCAGTCAATTCCCACATCATTGCAGAGAGACCCCTTCCATGTCAGGGGTCGGCAGTCAGACTCTCATGAACCGCAGAAAAAAGGTCAAAATTAGCAGACAAGAAACGTGGTTGAGAGATTAGTGTCTGCCGTATTTGGGATCCTGACGAAAAAAAAAATGACAACAGAATGGCGCTAAATTTGGCAATACGTTCGGCTTTGTTTTGTCATTGTACATTTGAAAAAAAAAAAATCTTTTCTCAATTGCAGGGGTTCAGAAAAAAAAATGGTAAGGTGTCTGCCATTCTCTGATCAAATTTACCAGGCATGACATTTCAATATTATTAACTTTGTGCTGATGCTATTCCTACACTGTCTTCAATTACACTATGAATTAGCCTTCCCAAATGCTCCCTTGTTCAAATCCTATTCCGTTTTTTTATGTTTGTGTAGCATTTTTCAGAAAGGGGCTACGTAAAATTCTGCTTCACAAATACTGGCGGCTATGAGTGGGAGATAAGGTCCTCATTTCATTCATTCTGAGTTTTTCTTTACAAGGTTAGTTTGAATCACATTCATTTGTTCCTGTACATTTTAGGCTGCATTTATCTAAAAATTTCCTGAGGCAGAATCGCGATCCTAAACGTGTTTGAGGCATTTTCGCGAGATAGATAAATGCAAGTGTGTTTTCAAACGCGCTAAGAAATTATTTGAAATGTCATTCAAAGGGCGCTTTAAAACGCCTTCATGGGACCATGACTGCCTTTCTGAGAATAGATAAATGCAATGCCGTTTTGAAACATGTTTTCATCTCCGAGCTACCAAGGTACCTTCCAAGCAGCATACAACCCGCAGGTTACAACATGGGCCTCAGTTGACCTCTGCTTCACGGGTCGAACTGCGCCAAGCAGCTGCACAGTGACAACACTCAAATCGCGATTCGATAATGGGTAGATAAATGCGGCCCACTCAGAATCATGTTTCAAACCAAGTTTCCGAACACTATTCCAAACGCGCTTTGAACGTGATTTGAAACGTGATTCTCTCTCTCAAGTTATATAAATGCAGCTTATAACATTGACAAGGACTTTACATCACAGAGCATTGTTGGACTGTTAACGATCAAGTATTGTCAGGCACACTTGCCCTTTAGATTACACATCACCTGTCATATCGGATTTGTATGTTTGCAAACAATGGATGCCACCAACAAAGTTGAGAATTCAATTTGGGGGTTTTGTTATGTGTACATGATTATGACTCATTGTCACCATCCCTGCTCGTAAACGCTTACAGCTGCCTTAAATTGGCAACGTCTGTGATCGCGCACACAAAACCTTCATCTTTGCACCAGACTAACATTTTGACAGCATGAACAGAAAGAAACGACCTGAAGAAAAGACTCAAAGATTTAATTTACAGTCTAGGTTCTGAATGGTAAAAATGTTGCATTGTCCTTAAACCATTGAAGGCCTCAACAGAAATAAGGATGAAGAGGCAATAAAATGAAACATCTACGGGATTACAAAATGAGTTGCATGAACAAATCAACAGCAGAACTGAAGACAGGGCATAATGGATTTTTTTTTTTTTTTTTTTAAACTGAATGTCACCAGCTTTGAGGCTCATGAGTGTAGGCATATCTATCATTATATCAACGGGGAGTGGCCGCAACCAAACACTTGTCATACTTCCAGACATTTCTCTTTCAACTTCTGTAAACACCACTTTGCACAATAGCAGAAGTGGCAAACTTATGACAGGGCCATCGATCATCGTGAATATTTGGGGCCTCTGGCTTTCGTCGGCCGCTGCATTGCAAGCCAGGAAATGTAAAGCCACTCAACCGTACCATACTTGTTTGTTTGCGTGTTTTGTTTGTTGGCAGAGCTTTTGTTTCTTTAGAAATCTTCAGAGGCGGCTGGGGAACTTTACCTCATGAGGTGAATTCGTAAGTAGAGTTCGACCTCAACCACTTATTTCCAAGGACACATAGCTAATGGTGTAGAAACAATTTCTTGAGGTAAAAAGATAGTAGGTCCTATTGACAGGTCAGGTGGGGATATCTTTTAAATCTGTTCAAAACAAGCACATCAGATACATTTTTCAGAGACTTTGTAACATTTTGGCTTTTTCAAAAAGTGAGGTTTGTCTGATCGGAATGTTCTTTTTTATCTCTTTTTTTTTGAGGGGAGGGGGGTTAAAATTACGAAAATGCAGAGCGGGATTCTTTACTAAGAGAGGGTATAAGGTTTTAATCAGCCCTAAAGACCGCAGACCCAGGACCTGTGTGTGCCTGGCAACATGCCCAGACTGCACAAAGGAATGGTAGGGTGAAACACAGGTCACTAGGGGGACAGAACACACTTTTGAAAGGGTGGAGGAAAATACCAATTTAATGAATTTTGGCACATGTAATTTGAGCCTATTTACTGAAACACTCTGAGAAAGCCTGCAAATCTGAAATATTTGGCCCACAGTGCGAACAGAGATTAGCACAGAAACTTGGCAAAGGAAAGGGCTGCTGTTAAACAAACTCTATACTCACCTGGGTGTGCATAAACAATGAAAGGGAAATAACTGATAAGGCATAAACCCCAAAGATCTATCAAACTTGAGGCCATTACCCACACTAGGGAATTAATACAGTAACAATTTGGTTTAAAGTGGGTATAAACCATACATAATTTCTGAATGATTAACAATATCTAAAGTTTCCATTGAAACCAAATTTAGGCGACCCCCCCCCTAAAAAACAACACAACAACAACAACAACAACAACAAACACACACAATTTATCAACAATTATAAAGAGCAATAAAATAGCTTTGAATGCTACAAGGTACGACTGGCCACGATCATGGCCATTAGATGTGTGATAGGTTATAAGACCCAAAAGATGCCGCTGCAAAACCATAGCTGAAACCAAAGACATCGAAACTGAATAAATCTGATGCAAAGAGACTGTGGGGCGCAGACTTGGAAATCAGGGCTGCCATGCAAAGAATCAGCACAGCATATTACTACTGTGTCATAGGCGCCGGAAGTGGGGGGGGCAGGGGGGGCGGCCGCCCCCCCAATCCAAAAAGTGGGGGGGCAAAACGCATTTTTGCCCCCCCAAAAAGCCCCCCCCAAAAAAAAAAAATGATGATAATGATAATAAAAATAAATGAATAAACAAATAAACTAAATATGTATATATATATATATATATATATGAATAAAAGGGGAAAAATATGGTTACAAACGGCAGCTTTTGGACTGTAAAATGTCACAATTTTCAAGCTCGCTCGCTTCGCTCGCTCGCATCCAGCAGTTGAGCCCGGTGCGCCTCCCCCTAAATTTCTAAAGCGAAAAACATAGCTACAACGGCAGTTGTTGGACTCTAGAATGTCAAAATTTTCAAGCTCGCTCGCTTCGCTCGCTCGCATTGAATCGTTATGCCATTCTCGTAATGTTGCTGACAGTAATTGCCAGTAGTTGCGCCCGATGCCCCCACCCCTTAATTTCCAAAGCGAAAGATAAATATAGCTACAAACGGGAGTTTTGGGACTGTGAAATGTCAAAATTTTCAAGCTCGCTCGCTTCGCTCGCTCGCATTGAATCGTTATGCTACTCTCCTAATGTTGCTGCCAGTAATTGCCAGCAGTTGCGTCCGATGCCCCCTCCCCCTTAATTTCCAAAGCGAAAGATATAGCTAAGAATGGGAGTTTTTGGACTGTAAAATGTCAAAATGCTCAAGCTCGCTCGCTTTGCTCGCTCGCATTGAATCGTTTTGCCATTCTCCAAATGTTGCTGCCAGTAATTGCCAGCAGTTGCGTCCTATGCCCCCTCCCCCTTAATTTCCAAAGCGAAAGATATAGCTACAAACGGGAGTTTGGGGACTGTAAAATGTCAAAATGCTCAAGCTCGCTCGCTTTGCTCGCTCGCATTGAATCGTTATGCCATTCTCCAAATGTTGCTGCCAGTAAATGCCAGCAGTTGCGTCCTATGCCCCCTCCCCCTTAATTTCCAAAGCGAAAGATATAGCTACAAACGGGAGTTTGGGGACTGTAAAATGTCAAAATTCTCAAGCTCGCTCGCTTTGCTTGCTCGCATTGAATCGTTATGCCATTCTCCTAATGTTGCTGCCAATAATTGCCAGCAGTTGCGCCCGATGCGCCCCCATTTATTTCAAAGCGAAATATGTAGCTACAATTAAAACTCCAGTTTTGGAACTGTAGAATATAAAAATTTTCAAGATCGCTCGCTTCGCTCGCTCGCATTTTATTGTTATGCCATTCACCTTATGTTGCTGACAGTATATAATTTGTCGATCGCTTCACACCGTCATTCCATAATCCATGTAAGAAAAACTTACAATGTTCCTCAATGACTGCGTTGTTGAATGTATCACATTCCGTAATGTATAGTAGTCCCATTATTGCTCACGCACACACGCACAAGCATACAGACCGTCAAAATGACTTTATGGTTCCCCCATGTTTCGACCCACCATACGCCACTTTACATAGTATATACAAGTGTATATATATATATATATATATATATATATATATATATATATATATATACAAATGTATATACACACATATATATATATATACATATATAGGCTATATAGATGTGTGTGTGTGTGTGTGTATGTATGTGTATATTGTGTAACATATGCATGGTCTAATCTTGAGCCCCCTCCAATGTTTGCCCCCCCAATCCAAAACTGCTTCCGGCGCGCCTGTACTGTGTTATTCCAAATTTACTTCAGCATGGTATTGCCACCTCATAATGACTTTTGTCATCATCTTCCGTGAGCTCTCAGAAAAACACCTGTATAATTCTGCCTTATCCAACAAAATTATGACTCCTGCCTGGGAAAAGAACATAAGTTGCTGGCTGAAGTGCCATGATATCTGCATCATCTAGCTCATCTCAATCCCACCTCAATCCCACCTCAATCCCAACCACAGTTGAAAAGGACAACTGACTGCATGATTTTCATTTCATTCTGACCTAGTAGACTATTGCAGACCAGTAAGGGGCTTTCCCTTCAGCGGAGAAAACTGCATGTGATGGTCGGCACTCGAGTCTGCAGGTTTACTGTTACAGCTCCTGTCGCACACTTTTACTAGATCTGGACAAACGTGATGACCGATGTTCATATAAATGAACAATTTAGTTACTGGGTATGGGCCTGAATGAGTTCAGAGATTCTGATATGCACAAACTTTAGAACATATAATATATTTGAATATATTGAATATATTGACATAATATGTGCCAGTAAATAAGCAAATTATAAGATTTCATCTGAGATCATAGGCAGGACAATAAATTTTTGCTCATTCTCCCTCCCCCCCCCCCACAAAAAAAAAAATTAAATAAAACTCACAACACAGACATATATAAAGGTTCCTATATACTTTGCAAATAGCCCATCTTTACTAATGTTTCTTGTTTGACACAAAGGGAATAGGCCTATCTTCTTCCAAATATAGAGGAAAATGTAGGGCCCATATTCCAATGTAAACAAATTCTTAGCAATACAATCTATTCTTGAAAGCTAACATGATGAAAACGGTTCATGAATGTACTCTTTTCAAAGCTGCAGTTCCTTTACATCCCCTCCCCCGTTTAACCCACTCATTGTGGGAACTGATTGTGCTGTGTTTCAAGTCTATACAGTATTTATTACAATATGTCAAAAGCAACAGCTTCATTCTAACCTTGCTCCTTTCGACTACTGACAAACTCACTTCCTCCCCCCCCCCCCACCCTCCTCAAAGTTTTAGCTCCCACAAAACCAACTTCCATTGTGCTCAAGCAGCTCTCGGAGAACAACAATCATGGGTCTGCGAGGCCAGCTCCAAAGTTTTCAGGGGGAGTGGGTCTCTGAGGAGAGGGTGTTATCGGGGCCAACTGAACTTGAGAGAAAGTGCTAAGGGTCACAGGGCAATTGTATTGAAGTGAAGCAGGTAGGACAACCATCCCACAGAGATGGGGACTGCTGGGAAGGATTAAGGCTCTCATCCACCAGAAACTTAAAGCTGCACTACCACATCACAACAACATTGTTTCGACATCACAACCGTCATGCTTGTGTCCTCTGTTTTAATGTTTGTGCTGTTTTGAAGGGGCAATGGAATTCAAGATATAAATTATGAACAACTTGAAATGCAGATGGACTGGTACTGCTGACATTTGTTCGTATCTGGCACTACTGATACGTCAGTACATCATAAGTTCTACCACCCAAAGTATGCAAGGAAATTGTCCTCTTTCTTGGAATAGTCTGACTATACTTTCATTTGAAAATATGGCATAAACAATGAATTCCACAGGTAGACCAAATTAAATACAGGTAATAAAATCTGTAATATTTGCAGTTTTTTTTTTCCGGTTTTGGTAAAAATAATAAATGTAATGATTATCCAATAATGATGACACCATCAAAATCTTAAGAATTAATTGTGCCATTTTTGATAAATTATGCTTCTTCAGGTATGGGCCATGTAATATAACGAGGAAAGATCATTATTAACTGCACAACACCCAGTAAACTGAACTGCACTTATGAGAAATGCACATGTGTACATTAAATGTTCATTTCATTTTCATGTCATTCGACATATCACACACCAGAGAAACAGAAATTGATGATTCCACCTTTAAAGCTGGTTGTCAATAGGTCTTTTTGACGCCTTCAAAGTGAGCCCCGCTGTTTGATGGGAATTGGTAATACCAATTCATGGCTACGTCTAGATGGTGTGATCAGAGGTTAACAGCTCAGAACAGATGTGCTGCCCTCGTGTGGAGTCTATCCTCTGACGGCTTTTTAGTAGTCAGATGTGCACCTCTGGTGTATTCCCCCTCATGCATGTCGCCGAATCGGCACGATCACATCACCGAAATGTCCCTTCCCCCCTCCTATCAAATCCCTATCATTGCTCACCTCTCATACACAAAAGTATTGTATACGCCGTTATTTTCGCGAGGGTTTAATTTTCGTGAATTTCGCGAATCACAGATGGATCGCAAATTCAACAACACGTGAAAATGTCTCGATGCACTTGGGCAGTAGTGCATTTATGTTAGCGTCGGCGTCAATTCGCGAAAATGTCTTGATGCACTTGGGCAGTAGTGCATTTATGTTAGCGTCGGCGTCAATTCGCGAAAATGTGTATGACGTCCTCATTCGCGAAAATATCTGTATGCGAAAATAATAGCATATACAGAACAATTCTCAACTGTCAACCAGACTGCCCCATAGCTGGACAAAGAGAACGTCATGCTGCATAGGTCAGAGAATGGAAAAATGCTCTGGATCCTACATAAGTCAGTGACGTATTCTGATTCTAAGTGTCAAGGGTCATAGCCAGCATCATGCACAGCTCTATACAACAGGAACTTAAAAGAAAAAAAAAATAACATGGTAGAACTCAAAAGATATAAATAATCCTAATGAAGATGGCTAGAGATCACACCACTGGGTTTACAGTATGTAGCATTCAATTGGAAAATTTATCATCGAAATATAGAAAACTCTGTCATACTGAAAGAAAAAAAAAACCCAACAAAATCATAAACTAACATTGTTTTGTCAAATACCAGCTGTAAGCTCAATTAGCTAAAATGCTAAAACATGTGCAATCCATTTCATTAAAAACTATGTTCGTGTATCTATGTTTGTGTATCCATTTCATTAAAAACTATGTTCAGTTTCTATGTTCGTATATCCCTGAAGAATACCTATGCAGCAAATAACTAAAATCTATTGCAAATTCATGCCTCATATATGTAACATAATTATACGGGTATATTATTGATGCTCTATGCAAATGTAATGTGACAGCGGAGTGTCGTCTCATGAATAGGGTGCCTGATGGCATTGGGAACATCCGGCAAGAGAGGAACAATGGCAAAAACAAAGGCAACATCCCCTTGCAGTCGGCACTGTGGGAGATAACACAGAGAGACTCTATCCCTAGGACTCATGAGGTGATGTATTATTCATGTGCACAGAGTTGGCAGGTCAATGCCCTTCTGGCTGTCTCCATGGCAACTAATTAGATGTGAACAGTGCGCGCTCCTCTTTTTTTTTTTGGGGGGGGGGGGGAGGGGGCAAAAAATTTGCCATGCAGTCAGGACTCTCTCTTTTAGCAGCAGGCTTCCACCTGACTGGTGATAATATTGCTCCCCAATGAAGCAACTGTTTACAAGCTTCCCAGCTCTGGGCGATCTATCTATGCACAGCAAACCCCTGTGAATGGGGATATTGCGGTTACTTTACATATTGTGCCTGGGACGTAGAGCTGTCTTGGCTTCACACTGGTAACTGATGGACATGGAATACATATTCACTACAATAGTAATAAAAAAAAAAATCTTTAAAATGGTATGCATATTACAGATATTAGGGTAAATGAAAGTGGCAATTAGCATGGATGACATAAACACATCAAACTTGAGTTGATATGAGAGACTGATGCATAATAATCATTTTGGTAAATGGAAGACAAAATTAATGTTTATAACTGTTGCATTTCATTAAGATAGCATTTCGATAGGTAGTTTTTTAATCAAAACTTATGAGGTACAGATGGTATTTGGCATATAGTGTGGTTTATCAACCATCGGTACTGCAATTCCCATTAGGTCTCCCTGTCATCCAGTTGGGAACGGAGCTAATGAAGCAGGGCAATGAAGCCGAGAGTACAGTTGTCCCAGATCCAGCAATGGCACTCGGGGTCTGCCCAAAATATCAGCAGTAATCTGGGTTATTGATGTGGGTGAGGGTATATATCACACATATATGTGTACATATGTGCATATACATGTATATCTATATATCTATCTACATAATCTATCTAGCTAGCTAGCTAGCTATTTACACACAGAGATATACATAAAATTTGATCCCAATATAGGCTAAACATCACATTTAAACATCTAAAGTGAGCCCATACAGGAAATCAAGACCTTTCCAACTATCTCACTAGAAATGTAACAAGGAATATTCTTACTGAAAAGTCAAGATTAAAATTATCCCATATCATCTTACGACTTTCTTCGTTTCCAGCAGCTTTAATCACAAACGTCTCAACTTGATAAGAATGGGAGTTGACTCCTTTTGTAATCAATTTCTTTACTATATATGCATGCTCCGGCCCTGGTGTGTTTACATATCTCTATATTCATGAAGAAAGAAAGACAGAAAGACAGAATATACACAGACATGAAAATATATTACTAAATCAACAAAATGCAGTCTTAACAGTTCATGGGCTTTATACAATATAATGTGGTACATCCATGACTGCTTGGCAAGTACGTATGGTAAAAGGATCGCAAAATTTCACGGATTTGCCTTTGACTTTGCACTATTGTGATGCATTATTAAGTTAGCATGATTAGATGAGCCTTGATGGGCGAGTAGCGGAGGGGAACAGCATTTTAATTTTGGCAGAGAATTTAAAGATGAAATCTCATTTCATGGACCCACAGACTTCACAACAAAACAGAAGATTTCCACTGACAATGTATGACAAAAGATGAAAAAAAAAAAGGTGCAAGAGAAAAACCACCCAATCAGTAAACTTGAATGAATAAGATTTAACATCAAATATAGACAGCTATTTAAACTTTGATTACAACTGGACATTAGTTTATGCATACAGAGAAAAAAAAAGCATGCTATTACTATTATTTCAACTGTCGATGATTTAGCAAATGTAACTTATCTCCTGCAAGAATTAATGTTAAATCGTGACTCTAGATCACTCGAGCTACACTCCTGCTCTTTTTAAAGTCACTTCTAGACAGAAAATGTGCTTTAGGAGACTTGTGAGACATCATCATCTCATCTAATTTGCATGGCGTCCTGTTGGCACCGCGAAAGCACCACCTTCGTACTTCTTACAGAGGCATGCTTGAAGGGGGAAAAAGTCCTGGTTTAAGTTTACAAACTTGCATAAACTTTAAAATTCAACTTGCCCGAATGTGAAAGGACTTCATGCGAAATAATACACGATAGAACCCTTGCGTCGTGAATTTCATGTGGAGTCACGCATCAAGAGGCAAATCAGCACCCTGGTGGGAGAGCTTGGCAAGCTCATTACATGACACGTTTTATGCAGCTGTCATGACATACTTATTAAGATGGCTACACATTATCGTCTGGAATTTACGAAATGTTGCCTCATAAAAAAACGGTCAAGGCACTGCTGAATCTAATAACGGCTGCATCTGAAAAGAAATAGTACTTTAGCTGTATAGCATAAAAATCCACAGCTCTCTCTCTCTCGCTCTGAACACATTAGCAGGATATGAAAAACATTCCGCTAAACTGGCACCAAGAAGGAAGACATCCCAACACACAACCAACGCATGCAGCACATACGAGTACATGCTTCATTACATTTATCTGTGCCATGTTCTCATTACTTTGCATCGTTGAAGAGCGCTTACTCTTATTTTTTAAAGCACCAAAATGGAGTCAACAGGTCTGTAAAGAAGGAAGAATTCTACAGAGTTTCTGAGTAACCCCAATACCCTGTTTAATAGGGATTTAAAGTCCCCCGAAAACATGGCGCAACCTCGAAAGGTTGTGCTGTGTTCACAACAGACAATGGGGACCCTAAATGTTCATGGTACAAAGCGTCTAGGAGGAGTCTGGAGTGAGTCTGGTGTGAATGTCATGCTGGACAGCCTAGCATGAGTCTGGCACAACCGCTAGAGGTTGTGCCGTGTTCATGCCGGATGAGGGGACTCAACATAAACGGTCTCTACGTGAACGCGGCGTGAACACAGCACACATTTTCGGTGACTTATGCACTGCTTGTGGCGGAGTGCGTATGTGTGCACATGAGAAATTGTCGCATCTCCCTAGGAAAAATGCTCACCCAATGGTTTCCATGGAAACGTATGCCAACCTTGCGCTAGATGGCCAGGGACTCTAAACGGGATCTCTCTCACTCCCCACTGAGTGAGCATAAAAAATAAAAATGCTCATTTTTGTCGGGCATGTCCTCCGGAGGTCCTCCTCAGGTCTTCCTAGATAGGCGGACTCTACACAGGGTACACGCTAGTCATCTATCATGGTGTACTACAGGAAATCCGAGTAGTTGTCTTGGTCAAAAGACCATGGTTTTCCTTGTGTCTCTATCCTAACATTAAGAGAAAGAACTGTTACATATTCAAATTTCTCTCTTACCTTTCACTATGCTTCCCATACAGTGATGTTTGTTGTGTTGCTAAAATTCTGTCATCCGTGTTCAAGAAAGAGTCATCTTATTTTTTGTTTTCTTTTCTTTTTCACTGAGAAGGTGAAGTACAATATTGTGAAAAGTCACATTTTATAATCCATGCCTGGCTATCATCTGTTGCCCATCTGATGCTGTGTTTAATGATTGGTATATTCACATAGTTGTAGCTATGATACTGACAATCAATCTTTAACTTCAGCCAAATCTATACTGTTCTGTTGGCACTTCTCTTTCTGCCTTTACCAAAAACATAGCTCATTATCAGTCACAAAAGATTCTCTTGGAAATCCATTCAAGGGAAGATCTGCAGGACAAAAAAAGAGACTGCACTAAAGTGAATGAAGTATGTTGATATCTTTGAATTACAGTGCCACATTGCTGCTTTTGTGTGGCTTATGAGTAGGTCCTACAACATAGATCTTGATCAATAGTATGCATATTTCCACAGAAACACTTATGAATGCAGGACATTTATAATGGTTCCCAATCCTTTCTCCTACAGACCAATTCAAAAAGAAATTCAGACTTTCACAATTCAGAACACATTCATGAAGCAACCTTCATGGCCACAGGGTAGTTCCACACTCAAATCACAAGAAATCCTTTTTTCTCCTTCTCCCCCCCCCCCCTTTTTTTTCATACTATCCAAGTGTGCAATGGATGGCAGGGTATCCCATGACTTTTAGATTTGTTCTCATGCTGGGAGAATTAAGGTCTTGCAAAACAGGCCTCTACTGCTCTTGACAAGGCAACGTGTCAAACGATTCCTCGGATTTGAACTGCAGGTCAGCCGTAGGAATCGGTTTATTCCGTTACGGCCAGGGAACGCCGTCGCAGAACAACAACACCGTGTTATTGTAGGCTGAAACTCCATCTCGAGTGCAGGCTGCCTGGGATGTACACAGAACTCTTGGCAGCGAAAAGCGTGCAGCATTCGGTTTATCTGCTGAATGCACTGCTGTTCTTCTTTCTCTCTCCTTCCCCCTCTCTCATGCATTCAAGTTTTTCCACAATGATCAAATTACAAACAACTTTGAAAGCTGGTGTGTCTCTCTTCTTCGTTGTTGTTGTTTTTTTTTTTCTTCCTCCTCTCATTGGTGCAATACCTCAACCATTACACAATTTCACTTAGCCAAATTTGCTGTGCACAGTTCCCTTCTCCATTCTCTCTCTTCTTCCCTATGTGCTTCATCTTTTTTCTTTCTCCTTCTCCTTTCTCTGCTTCATAGGTTAAAAATTTCCACGATGATGGCATTTCAAATGAACTTATCTCACAACAGTAGAATTTTGAGCCCCCTACGCAGCTCTTCCCCCTAAGTCACTCGACGAGATGAAAACTAAAGCCAGACCCAAACACAGATACTGAATCCCCTAACAAAATATTATCATGGTGTAGTGTTGGTGTCAGTAAAGTTTGACAGATACTGGAAGAACATCATTTGAGTTGCTCAAGTTATAGGTATAATAATACATATTTCTGCAGACACTGAGAAAACAAACCACCCTTCTGATTCTTGTGAAAGATGGGTAAACAAAGGAATAAAGAAGAGGGTGCACTGAGGGATAAAATATCACCTTCAAAACATAACATCCTATCTCAAAAAATATGTCCATGGGAAATATGTCAAATTGAAGTAAATGGTAGAAGCAGTATTCTAGCAAATCGCAAAGCTTTCAAATATTTCACTATGACTTTAATTTACAAATATATAGGAGTTCCTTCATTGATTATTAACATATATCTTCTCTTGAAACTCTTTATTCATCTATCGAGCTATCTACTTTTCTGCAATCACGATACAACATGTTAAACTTATACAAGATTTGGAACCTGACAGCTCAGAAAAAGTGCAAAATAAAGGTAACTAATGAAATAGGCCTATATAAAAACTGGGACTTGCATTAATATCAAAAGTTCAACAATTAATTATCTCTTCATCATATCCTCTTCAAAAAAAATGAGAGAAAATGTCCATATCTTGTCAACATTCTTTAGTTTCACATATAACATCATCAAGAGTAACCACTCCATTTGCATAAAATCATTATCACATATTCAAAAGTTATGATAAAATGTCACATTTTGCAGATCAAGAACTACAATTAATCAAACTCATTTTCTTATACCTGTGTCAAACCTGGTGTATCATCTATTTTTAATTTGTAGCTCTTCATCTTCATTTTTTCCCTCAACATATTTGGTAATAACATTTGACTTTCTGTCAGAACTATAGATTTGTATATATTCTACCCTCAATGACCCCTCCCCCTCACCCCCCCCCCCCCAAAAAAATGTAATCAAGCTACAACATACATCTACCTATGTATGTATTGATAAATCTCACTACATATGTATCTGAATTCATATATTTCAAACTGAGTAAAATCCACATACATTCTCACACATACACACACAAACATCAACACAAACATACATATCCAGTACCTATGATATCCAGGAGATATATTCAAATATCATGCATCACCATTTCAATCTGATCCTTTCTTTCCTTTTATTCTGATTTCATATCGAGGAGGAGTCACTGGTTGACTGCAAACTTCATGCAAATTGTATGCTTCCTCCACGCGAGAGACTGAGAGAATGAAAAAAAAAAAAAAAGAACAAACTGTCAAGGGAAAAGAATAAAACTGAGAAAGCCTGCGCAAGGGCTCTTGACACCGTTCGCATTGTTTTCAATACATCTGCATTCATTGACAGGGTTTTACATTACACACCCTGATCTGCTCTTTGATCAGATTCTCTTTCCCTCTTCACACTGCATGGGGGGCCTTCTGCTACTCTTTCTTCCTCCTGTTCTCTCCCTCTTTCTCTGCCTACCTTCCCACCTACTATCTACCACTACAGGAACTTGAGTGGCCTGTACTTATTCACAAAGCTCTACCATCCATACTGCTTCTTCAGCCCCCTCCCCCTTCTCCTTCCTCATCTACCCCTCCACCTCCCCTGACCCCCTCCCCACAAAAACACCCCCCCCAAAAAAAAAAACACACAAAAAAAACAAACAAACAAACAAACAAAAAAACAACCAGAAGTAAAAAAAAAAAAGAAAAAAAAATACATTTCCTGGCTAAAACAAAGTGTACTTCAATACTTGTGTAAATTTCTATTTCTATGCGCATTTCCACATGCTACAATAACCTCCCCTCCATCAAACCTATCCCCTTTTGACTCACCATCATAAAAATGTGAACTGTTTATAATAGATTGTCAACATGCAATGACTGTAGACTTGCCTGAACCTTTTTGAATGCTGCGAATTGCATGGCGAACTCATGTTATCTTTTGGTCACAGGGACGGTTGACAGTAACGACTTCACCAAATGATCATGTGACCGAACTCTTTGGGACACACCCCTTCCTCATTCTATGACTTCAAGATTTTCATAATCAAAATCTCTACATATCTTCTAAAAGTTGTTCACAAGGCAAGTCTGCTGGCAGCTTCAACCAGAAAGCATACCCACATCAGATCTTTACAAGCTTGTCAACATTAATCTTGAAGGAAACCGACATAGCCACTTTGTTCAAGGAGAGCTTGATAACATCACATGGAAAGCGATTTGAAACCAACACACAGAGCAAAGTCATCAAATTGTATCATTTTGAACTTAAAGCTAGTGCTGACACACTGTTTGATACCCAACTGGCAAAACATTCATATGAATATGAGTCTTTAAATTTATTAGGGATGGCAACACAACAATACAGGTAGGCAAAACTGGCAATATCAAGATAAATTGCATCTGGAATATTACAAGAAATTTCATGGGAAAAAGGAGGGGTAGGTATTAGCTTAGGATAGTGATGCAGGGCCTATGCAATGTGAATGCAAACTGCTTGGAAAGTATCATCTAGTATAGACTGATGTAATGTTGCACAGATATTGCCTTGTAAAGAGTTTGATATAATCTTTACATCCCCACAGGCGTGAAATTTTCCCCAAAGCTTCTATTCTTTTGAAGCATGCAGCGCTGAGGGAAAATACCGGTATTGTCTCAAGTGAAAAATATAACTCCCAATAGGGGAGTGTCAAGTATCATATCATGATAGTCAGGGCAATATATGTTATTTACGGCATCCCTGAAACAGAGAAGAGAGATATTAAATTGCCAATAATCAGAAATAGTGTTGCTCAACTAATGGAACCTGCAAAGAGCAGGGATCAAATCAAACCATGTCGAATCACCTGCACTGGTTACTTGTAGCTGTGAAAATTGTGTATAAGATCGTTCCTCTGAGATGTCATACTGTTGTTATCAGTAACCACCTTTCTAAATATCATTCCCTCGTTAGAAGCTTATGAAATTTCTACTCTTCTGATGAGAGTTTACTTAATCTACCAGCTTCACTCCCTTGTTCACATCGAGATCGTTCTTTTCCTATTGCAGTGCAAATTTTGTGAAATGGGTCGCCAGATAAACTTAGGACTGAGACACAAACTATGCAATTTGCCAAATCTCTCAAACTTTTCCCTGATATTTTAATGGGAAGTTTTGTAGAGTGAGAAGACAGTCCCCTCGGTTATTATGCAGGATATAAATGCAAATCAGTATTATTATCATCATGTCCCTAATGCCCCGACTCCTGGGGGACAACATAGTCCCTCCCCCTTGCCCTATGGAGGGAAGGTGAGGGTGGGTGGGGGGGGGGGGGGGGGGTGGATGGGGAGAGGGTTCACAGGGATGTGGGTCAGAACCATTCCCATGGAATCCAGGATGGGATCGCAGTTGAAGAGCATTCAGAGGATCATTGTCAGCGGTATCATCGCAACATCTTCCCCCCCCCCCCACAAGTTCTTTTTTTCCCCTCCTCTTCTTGCTCTCCGAGTGCCACACATCATGTTCACTGTATCACTGTTTCTCACTAATGGGATGCAGTCGCCTGCTTTATCGCATGCCATATCCATCTTCTTGCACACTGGCGTGGTCTCGCTAGCTTATCGCTTGAAAAAAAAGGGGAAAAAAAAAAACACAAAGGAGGAAGAGACGACAGTTAGATAGAGAGAGCCTGATAGGGATAGAACATACCAACAATTGTTTGGTGTGCCAGGGGGGGGGGGGGGAGGGAAGGTGAACGAATGAGGTATGCATTATACAAGACTAACTTTATGATGATTTTTTTTTTCTCGGACACAAATTCAACTATCACCTGCCTTGGAATTAAGCCAACACTGAATAATTTCTGGTTTTCCTGATGCAACAGACAACACGAGGAAATACATGAAAGCATGTCGTCTTGGAGCAATACCATCACATTCTGTATCTGGTTTACTTTTACAGCTTGCTTTGCTGAAAGAAGTGCTGCCGATTTTATAACTAAACCCTTTGCCTACACCAGTGTGCCCACAGCATGCACTAATTGTACGTGAAATTCTAGCACCTTGCAGTCAAAGGCTGAATACCCAAGTACCAGTAAATATCGAAATAAATAAAAATGTTTATACATCGATGTAAAAAACAAAGAATAAAATGGCTCATTCTTTTACTGAACAATTGGAATACAAAGCTGATATTGATACACAGCTTTTATAGTCCACATGTAGTGTGAATGTTCTACATGCATCATCAATTCAAATGTAAAGCTAAATGCCATAGGACAGGAAGAAGACAGAACTCTTTGATATCTCAAGCGGCAGCCATAGGAATGAATGACACACAATAATGTGAATGATGTCTTTTACCTTTTTTTTTTGTGGCAACAGTTCTTTAAAGCATGAATGTTTCTTGCAGCAGGCAGTTCATAAAATTTATGCCCCTTTAGGTCTTATGCGGCGCTAAGAATATAAGCCATGTAATATCCTTACAGTTGCAGTTATCATGGCAACAGCCATTTTGCCATATTAATTTTCATGGTGTTGCCACTAAGCACATGATTCAATATAGTTGATGTGTGATCTTTTTTTTTTTCACAAGTATGTGAAATAAATAAAGACTTGGTTGTACAATCTAATCTGTTACCCAAAAAATTATTGAAATATACATATTTCAAACATGCCTCTTTAGTGCTTGCTTTATGAAATTCCACAGACGGAAATTCCCTGAGCCACAAGAAATCAAATACATAAACATGAGGATTTAAAAAAAAAAATCTATGAAGAGAAACAGACAATAAAACACACACACAAACACAAAAATAAAAACAAAACACTGCTCACATATCGTGCAGACGCCAGCATCCGCTATGACGGATCTCATGTTATCTTGCTACATCGCTGTCACACCAAACAGCAAGATATTCTGGACTCATGAATGAAACCTAATCCTTGCTACCGACGCATTCCCAAGGCGGAACAGATACAGCCCAACTTCATCCTTTCAGCTTTGTGGTGTTCCTTCAGTCATATGCTAATGAGGTCCATGATTTATAATTCACTGTTACTCATCTCCCCCCCCCCCCCATCTTACAGATTTGCTTTAAAGTACAAAGTCATGCCATATTAAAGGTTGCATTTAGCAAACTGAATATCGTCTGCTTAATGCCAAAAGGCCCTTAACACTGTACAAATCCTATGTGTTAAAGGGTGTGTACAGTTCTGGTCGAGGTGAGGATTTAGCTTTTAACGTTTTGCGAGATATTCAGAAACCACTCTATGAGATGTCAAAGAGCAGGCAGTTCTAAGGGGTATCAAAAGTTTTTTCGATGAAAATCGGTTTTGAAATGGCTGAGATATCCAAAAACAAGGTGAAACAAAGAGATCCTAATAAAGTTGTGGCATGTCGCCTTTTATTATTAGCACTTTTTGGGATATCTCAGCCATTTGAAAACCAATTTTCATCAAATAAACATTGAATCCTTCTTAAAATTACATGCTCTTTCATATTTCATAAGAGGCTTTTCATTATCTCACTTAGGAATTTTCAAAACATGAATCCCCACCTCAACCAGTACTGTACAGTCCCTTTAAGGGCCTTTTGGCATAAGGCCGACGATAATCAAACTGACAAAGCAGTAAACATATGAAGGTTTCATTCTTTTCTCTGAACTTTGATAAAACATTACAGAATTGATGGCAAATCCAAATGCAATAACACCCCTCATCCCAGTAGAGTTTTCCCTTGATTAAGCGATATAGATTTCCTATTACTGATAAGACTTAAGACTATCTATTCTAGTATAACAGATACATGGTGAGAGAGACTGAAGGTGCAATGAACCTTTCCCATTTGAGCTCAGAAATTACGACTGTCACATGATAGCTGCATTCACACACAGGAGTTTTCAGGGTTTTTTTTTTCCCCCCATTGCAACGTGAAAAATCACTTTTGTTCGCCATCGTTCACATATGCACAATTATTTTTGTGCAAATTAAGCTCTTCAAATTTCCAGACTGCGCATGCCTAAACAATGATCAGAGCATGATCATGGGCATTGGAATACGCCTACCTAGTGCAGCGAGTTGCACATGGCAATTAAAAAAAAAAAAAATTGTTTTGTTGCATGTCATTCACACACCCTGTGCATAGCAAATTATCATGACAGTTACCAATCAGGACTGATTTTCGTATAGCGATGTGTCGCCAGAGTTAAAAATTTTTTGGTGTGTTCAGACACAAGAATTAATCACTTTCGCATGGTGATGAAAACATCAATATTCAACAATCATTAATTTCAGATATGTGTGAATGCTGCACTATTATAAAGGAGCAAGAAATGCAGATCTTGCAAAATTCTGCTACAATGGTCCACATAACCTGAAAAGAAGTGAACTGCTGAACATTTTTTGAGCTGTTAGCAGCTCACTGAGACATCTGTGCTTTCCCCTAAACAGAAATACTGGACTACAAAACATCAACAGCATACTAGGGTATAAACTCATCACTGAAAGAGGCTCTGTGTACCACATATTAATCTTCGGGGAAATTACTATATGTTGGAGGGGACCGGTATGCACGGGACTGTTCACTCTGAAAATACTCTCCCATTTCTGAGACTAAATCATGGTTACTAGCGAAGATAAATTGTTGACAGGATGGGTGCCACAGGTGGGCCATAAATCCAACAAAACAGCTCTTTAGCAAACCACTGATTACGACAATGTGGTGCAGACAGGGTTCCAGTAATCACACAAATTGGAGATGTTTCAGGCCTATGACGTCAGAAATGTAGTGTGATTTAATACAGAAAAATTAGACTGAGTTGGTGCTTTTTGGGGTTGAATTCTAGCAGTGCTACAGGGACAAAAAATAAGAAATGAAAGTTGGAGAGTAAACACATTTTGATGAAAAGTTTTCCCCATGGAAACATTTTACAGACAGATAACACAGCCTAGAATAACATAGGTCATGTGACTGAAATAGCTTATGCATGAAATGCTATCATTTTACATACAGACCAACCCAATATATCCTTAATGATTATTCAGCAGCAGAATGGTATAGTAACAATATTGATGGACTATTCCATGATAGAAAAACTTATTCACATTTTACAAATTCAGGAACTGACAATGGTCTTTACCTCAGAGCACAATGCAAGCAAAAGAGTGTTAAAATACATAATAATCATACAAGCATCAAATTCTTTTTCTTAAATGCATGCACCATTTGTTTGACTCACTTGCCCAGCTCAAAACTTGAAGGACCACTCTACGCTGCAACGTCCACGGTCCTTGCCATGAAGAAATCTAACATCCTCTTTGAATGTCAAGCTTAAAGGTCCAGTTTAACTTTGGGAGCAGTGATTTCAAAAATGTTCCAGATATCACATTTGATGCATATGTGTAGGTCTGTTGTATCATAAAACATCCTACCATATGAAATATTTGCAATAAAACCTAAAATATAAGGAGATATCAGGGTTTTTCTCAATAAACCGTAACTGTATACGGTTTAGTCTGGAAACATTTTTATTATAACTATTGTTCACATTTTGTGTATTTAATAACACTTAACATCAATTATACAGATTCAAATTTTGACAGTGGTTGTTTCTATCCCTAACTCACATTTTAGAACTATTTTAAAGCACTAATGCTTTCATCTGCAAATGGTAAATTATGCCTTTAAAGGGAAGATAAACCCCAAGAGCAATGTGGTTGAGTGAAAGCAGCAACATTAGTAGAACACATCAGTGAAAGTTTGAAGAAAATCGGACAATCGATGCAAAAGTTATGAATTTTTAAAGTTTTGGTGTTGGAACCGCTGGATGAGGAGACTACTAGAGGTTATGACGTATGAGTGGACAACAATACCAAGAAAATATAAAGAAAATTCTACAAAAATCCATTTTTCATGAAAATTACAAATTCCATCAACTTGATATTGACATATGTTAAGGGTAGCAATTATTCCCCCTGCTTTCTGAAAGAGGTTGGTCCATTGCTCTTTCATGATTCTAGAAAAGTGAATTTTTGTTGAATTTCCTTTATATTTTCTTTGTATTGTTGTCCACTCATACGTCATATCCTCTAGTAGTCTCCTCATCTAGCGGTTCCAACACCAAAACTTTAAAGATTCATAACTTTTGCATCGATTGTCCGATTTTCCTCAAACTTTCACTGATGTGTTCTACTAATGTTGCTGCTTTCACTCAATCCACATTGCTCTTGGGGTTTATCTTCCCTTTAATGAGAAACATACATAGATATCTCGACATCCCAAGTTAACAATCTGACTGGCTAGAAAGGAAAATCTTAATACATATGAACATGTCACTTGGCACTCTTGTTCCACTTTTGTGGGGGTAAAAACTTTCATGTGAGTTACGAAAGGTTGGGGGGGGGGCAGGAGACTCTACTCTCCTGACCCCCTGAAACTATTCTGTCCATGAGCAGAGCCAGTGATGATACATTATCATTACATTCTCCCTCTGGAGCTCTGCTGGCACAGCCCAAGCAATACCTTGCAAATCGCTCTGGCCCTTTGTAGTTCTCCCTCTATTTGAATTTTTTTCGGCAGCAGGAGAAATCTCGAACGGACAGCTGACAAACACATTGTGTCATACTTCAAACAGGGAGACGGTACGTAGCAGGCCGTGTAACAGCACTAGCCGCCAGTGCACAGGGGAAGTTCAAGCCATTCCAGGAAAGCAAGAAGCAGTCCCTATCCTGAATTTATATCTTCCGTCTCTCCCTCTCTTCCCCCTCCCTCCCCTTCTTTTTCTTTTCCTTTATCCTTCTTCTTTCTTTTCTCTATCTCTCTTTCCATGATGGCCAGCACGATGGAAGTATCAGCGGCAACCCACAACACAAAATCAGCCAGCCTATTTCACTACAAGCACGATAGCGGTGTGACACACTCTACGAAGCAGACATAGGCCTGGGATAGAGGTGGTGGGGGGCCAACCCCGGCTGGTCTTGGAGCTGGTGTGGATGTAGGATTCATAACAAAGATACATTCATGAACAGCTGCCACGACTGAGAAAAGCTCTCCAGCAAACTTTTCTCCTTCCCCTCTCTCCTCACTCACTCCTCTGAAGTTGCCGTGAACAATCTCCTGTGAGTCTCCCGCCGACTCCTGGCCTTTTTTTTCGAGGGCAAAGCATCAGTATCCACTCCTAATTTCCAACGTGATACACATTGTTGTGGTCTATAACCATAACATCAACAATTCCCCGCACGGATGGCTGAAGTAAGCGCCGGCACTTCTGTGCAGAACCTTATACACTCGTCACAGAGCCAAACTGCTTTTGATTGTGACAAAATGTGATGTCTTTCATAACTTCTCCAACATGAAGTACTTCACGCTGTTTTCCACCATCTACCAGCTGCCTAGAGTCCATGGGCATAGTCCCCCCTTGGTTTTTGTTCCTCCATCCATAGCATTTATGACACATGACTTAAAAGAAGAAGAATTCATCTCTCGGTGCATTCATTGTAATTTGGAGTTTGCTACGTAATCATCTTTGGTCACTTGGCCGAGATATCCACAAACAAAGTAAAACAAAGTGGTCCTAATAAAAGGTGAGACCCACCTTTCATTAAAGGTAGGGGATACCTTTTACAGACCTCCCAAAATGCAGCAAAACATTAAATATGAACCTCAGGGGACTTGTTTAGGCTACTGCTGAGAAATTTGGAAGTCAACAGTTATCTACAATTTGAATAATGCACAAAACTCAACTACTCAGTAGTTCTGTGTGTCACCCACACTTAAGCCTTTTTGTTGCAGTCTTCTGTATTTTTTTTTTCATCTATAAACACAAATCTAAAAGTATAAGAGCTGATGTAATAACATATAGAGTGTGTGGAAAGAATGTATATAGAAATGTTTGTAAGTTTTGATGAACTTTCTTCACAAAATATACATGATGGACACACATGCAGTGCATGGGTCTGCAAAGGTAGCCTAGTAATGTACTGGAATTTACGGTGAGCCCCGAAAAAAATTCAATTCAAAATCTAACGGTCAATAAAAATGTACTAAATATTACCTTCCACTTTCAATACTTTATGAGAGTTTCTAAAATGATACTCTCTTCAACATACCACTGTAGTTATACAACTCTTCATTTAAGGCATGCAAATGGGATTCCCTACCTTTAAGACCTCTTTGTTTTTTTGATATCTCAGCCATTTCAATGTCGATTTTTATCAAATAAACTCCTAAATTCCTCTAAAAATCGTATGCTCTTTAACATCCATGGATGTAAGTGGTTTCTAATCATCTCGCAAAAAGTTAAAACCTGAATCCCCACCTCAACCAAAACTATACCATCCCTTCAAGTGCTCATTATACCGGTGAAGCTGAATATCATGTCTTACGAAATCATTTATTGGATTTAACATGAATAGACAAACAAAATATAGTGCTTCAAAGGCTTAATAAAGCATACTTCATGTTACAAAAGGAAAAACAAAACACAATATGGATGTCTCCTGCACTGTTATTTCTGCAAATACGAGATCTCTACTAGCTTAGTTTTCAGCTCATAACAATGTCAGGGAGATATAAACACATTCTGCCCCCATGCTATATACTTGCCTCCGCCATCCATCGATGCCATCTAGGAATTCAAAACTACCAGGCATATTGCTAGAGAAATCATATCTGGTTTCAAAGGTTTAATAATCATGAACTACATTCTAATATAAACTTATCATTTCCCTTCAATGTTGACTACTCTTGAATATGACATGAGGATATGTACAAATATTCATGGGTTTCCCACCCTAGCGTGGGACTCGCTATTATTTTGCCATAAATATGTTGCTTTCATGTTTTATCACTTTGGGATCAATCTCAATCAAATTTCAGTACTTTGCAAGCACATGTACAAAAATGGTCCAAATAGTCCAATTCATCCATGATAAAATCTATGCTGTATCATAAATATATCCAAGTTCTTTTATTTTTGTCTCTTCAATTCTTGAAAAGTAATAGCAAAATGTTTAAACAAAAAACGACACAAATTCTTGCTTGGAGATTTGTATTATTCTGTTTATATGTGCTGCACTAACCTTTTGGACATCATAGGACATGAGTTAGACTGCTCTTGATTTTTAGGCAAGCTGTGCCAGATTAATACACTGAATGGTAGTGCAAATTTAAATATATTTTCCGTATTCACACTTCATGAAACATTACTCTTGAGGCAAAGGCCACGAGTTGTCACAATTATTCAAGCAGCAAATTAAAGAAAGCATTTGATGTTTCAAACAATGCTTATGGCAGGAATAACCATGTAGCTACACAAACAGGAACACCACGGTTACCCCATATACTGAGATCTACATGAGACAGATAACAGACATCACTGGTTATCTCATCATAACAGCAGAGAAAGACCAACTATTCATCATCATTTCGTGATGGCAGCAATAATGAGCACATGGCTACCAAGCATGGGTATTATGACTCTATGACGCTGAGAGTAACCACACAATAGGAGGAGATGGAAGTGGAGTACAACTACAAGTTGTTGTTGTGAAACCACGCACGGAGGACTCGGGGTTCCTACCTGCCATTCTGGAGTTGACCTGTAGGCCCATGGTTGCACAAGTCTACTACAAATTTTCATCCACAGCTGAGCAAAGGTGCGCCAGAGAGTTTAGTTGGTGCTAACTTAAAAATCCAGAGCGGCAGCAAGAGGATCTTGGAAGGGTATGTCCCGCTGCCAAGACCTAGGGGCTCCTTGAAGAGCTGGAGATGCAAAAGGAGTGAATTCCGCCAAAGCGTCTCGAAGTGATGGGGGAAGGAGAAGCCTGTCTCTGTATGGCTGGATATTTTTTTGAAAAGGCTGCTCCGTACCGCGATTAGCTCATGATGCATTGAGCACATCAGGGGTTGCCGAGTGAGGTGCGAGATAAAAAAGCGGACGCGGTGAGAGTGCTCTCTCTCTCCCCTCTCCCAGTCTCTCTCCCTGTCTCCGGCCCGCTCTCACTCCCCGCGCGACACGCAGTGCCATTCAGCACCCCCGCATCCACCGATATGCAAGCAATGGCAAGGTTAGAGGAGACCAATAGAAAGTGAGCGAAGCCCTGGGCTCTCCGCTCCGTGCGTCGTCGTCGGCTGTGAAGTTAAGTGGCTTTCTGTGTGTGGGCGAGGAACAACACAATGCCTGCGCTATAATTTTTGCACATGTGTGTATGTCTGTGTGTCTGTGTATGTGTGTGTGTGATGTGTCCCTGGGTCTGTTCTATTGTGTTAAGGCTATGATTGTGTATGTGCTGGGGCTTTGTGGGGACAGCCACACTGCTACAAGGAGGGAACACTACAATCACACCCTCCCCTCTCACTTTCTTCTTCTTCTCAAACATATGCCTCCAAGAATGAACAGTTGTTGTTTTATTTTTTTTCCCAAAACTTTGTGAATTGTACACATTTTGTACATCTTGCGGAAGTCATTCTTTCAGATCCTCTGTGATTCTCTGTCCCTTCTGTGTCTTGGTGGCTGGGTACAGGAGTTAATCCATACCTCGCTTGTTCATTCCATCTTTCTGTATAGTCGACATATGTTTACTCTTTTGTGTTTCCTTCTAAAAACCCTGCTTTTTCCCAAATTCTATCACGGCAGGATCTTGTTTTTTTTTTTTTCTTTTAACAACCTCTGATCTAGACATTTGAGCGTTTCCATATCATCTCACTGCCATTTCACTCTTGCATCCACAAGTTTTCATTTGCTTTCTTTAATTCTATTTTTTTTTGTGTGTGTGTGCTATTGTTACTCATTCTCTCCTACTCCTCTCAAACTTCACTCTTGCATCCACAAGTTTTCATTTGCTTTCTTTAATTCTATTTTTTTTTTGTGTGTGTGTGCTATTGTTACTCATTCTCTCCTACTCCTCTCAAACTCTCTCAAACTGAAATACATCTGACGCTGACTCCACTCCAAGCGAGTGAAAAGTTGTCAAGTGTGGTGAAGGGGTAGGGGTGAGATTACTTTCCATTATCAGAGAGCACCTCTTACTTTCTCGACAGCATGCCTTATCAATAGCAGCATTCACACAGACAAATTATCAGGATAGCGATCACAATCCAAATGTTGAGATTTTTTGTGCTCGTTCAGACAGACAGATATATCTGGCTAATTGCCAATCGTGATACTTTGCCAACCAAACTGCTCATGCCTGAAATCTACCCAAATGGTGACCCTTAACCTTAGCTTGCCCTTGTGTTTATGCGCTGTTGTGATGTGTTGTTATTGACAGATCAAAATATCTTGAAATTTTTTTTGCTTCAGCATTTATGTATGGATCACACACTTGCTGCAGTGCAAATTATGGTGCTATTTCTCTAATCACCATGTTACTTCTCAAATTATCACAACACATTCTGAAAAAAAAAAATCTCAAGATTTCCTGGGATTTGAATCATGATGCCGATTGTGCTTTTCAGTAGGATTTTTACGTCCAAACAGGCAAAAATTTCAAGATTTGGATCACGATGCAAAATCTTTGAGATTTGTATCCCGCTACTTCGTGTCAGTGTGAATCCCATTGTTGTTTACCCAGGACTGAAACAGTAGTCGTTACGCATCGAATGCCATGCCACTCCCTATCCCATCTATTTTAAGTCCTTCTTGTAATAACACCTGTTGTGTTATTTTACGTCTCCCTATATATATACACCTGTTGACTTCCCATTTTAGCATTCCTTTCCATTCTCACCTTGACCCTGGTTTCCATACATCACCGGTTTTCTTTTCCCACCTGAGAAGTATCTCATGTTCACTCAGAAGCAAAACACTGAGAGACAGTTTCAAATGGAACACCCTTCGCACACCTCACATGAGATGTACAGACACAGGTAGGAAATGCACAAAAGGCAACATCCCATTGTAAAAACATTTCAGGGAAAGACGGTAAGCGATAAAGATTATGACTTCCTGATCATTAATCACGGAAAGTTCAAACGATGAGTACCTACATTTCTAGCACAGATCAGCCATCTTCCAAATAACTTGTCACACAAATATGAACTAAATCAATATACTAACGTATCAAGAATGTATGCATACCTTCGATTCAAAGATTGTTCCTGACATTCAGAAAGCTTACTCCAGGCTTGCCTAACATAGCGACGACTGTTTCATGAAGAGAAGATTCTAAGCATTTGCAATGCAGTAAGTCCGTAGAGGTGGATGGAATAGATCGTTGAGACGCTCAGGGGGAAAATATCCATAGATTTGAATACATCAGCAAAATATGTCTTTCCAGAACTACTGCTGAAATATTATCACAATCAGACCACAAGACACAGGTGTTGTGAGTAATGACATTCATTTGTGTAGAGGCAGAAGTGAGAACTCTGTGGAATTACTTTGTATGGCAGATTTCACCTATGGAGGGACCCCAAAGAGACTTTTGGGACAAGTTCTGAGGTGAATAACCATGCCAAAGCTTGCGTCAGCAGGGAAGTTTGTAGAAACTTTGTGCCAATGCAGAAAAGGCACATGTCCCACCCCTAAACCTGGCCTTGTAAACACAGGGTATGCAGATAAAAAGCAAACAACAACAACAACATAACAAAACCACAAACTTAACCATCTTCTTTTTTTCCCATTTACTTGGACTCATTTAAAAGCCAGCGAGGGCGACAGACTGACAACATTGGCAGGGAGACGGATGATGTCATCAAAGGTGGGTAATGCAGGTTATTAACCCGTTGAGGACGAGTCCCGAGTATACTCGGACAGGTGTCTATGGGAAATGCGTGCTGTAGCAAAATCAAACCGTCCTCAAAAAGTTAATGCTTGAGATATATTTCTGACAACAGTTTAGATGGACTTCATCTATGAGGAAACATTCAACAACGGCTTGGGTAATGTGGTGAAACATTTGATTGTGTTTTGAGTGTTCACAATTCTATTAGTCACAATTTTGTGGCTTGGGATTCAACTTACTATCAAGGAATGTGAGTGGGAGACTGTACTTAAAAACAACAGCTTGTGGTTAAATGTATCCATTCATAATTTCATACAAGACTTCCCTTTCATCATCATTTTAAATGTATCCATTCATAATTTCATACAAGACTTCCCTTTCATCATCATTGTTATTACTTATTATTTAGGAATGTAATGGCTGTAAAGATTGTGTTTCAGGAATCAAAGCACAATAAACTTCGTGGTTTGCTTTGCGCAGAAATGATAATGCAGTGTGCACATATAACAGCATCTAAAGAGCTATAATGCATATGGCAGCAATGCCTCATTAAAGCAGTTGCCATTCATGCGCACATCCATCCACTCCGCATAGTGTTCCACTCAACTGATTTTGATGACTTTTAAGGCACACTATAAACTTTAGTATGTCAAATTTCTGTTTAGATGAGGAGTTAAACACCCACATACTGTGAGGTCAACAACGCCAGCAAAAATGGGGGTATCTACAGGATGTAATGAGAAATGTGAAGTTACACTGCTACATGCTATGATATTGCTGAGACTACTGTAAACACTTTAAATTTCGCAGCATGGAAACTTTTCTGTCGATGTGCACTACTATAGTGAGAATGACAACACGCTGTTTCCCATTTTACTAGTAACTAACTGATGTAATATTTAGCAACACAATATGGGTGAGATTTTCTGCATATACGCAATCCAGGCATCAAATTTTTATCAAGTTGCAATCGGGATCAATACAAAAAAAAAAAGGAAAAGTAGAAACTTAAAGAAGAAAACAGCAACACCTCTATCTAAAAGACACATATTCTATTACTAATCAATATGATACATAGCATACAAATGCTGCTGGAAGAGGCACAAAAGAAGTTATGGCTAGAAAAGTTTTGAGTGTATTCCTCCCCCTAAAAAAAAAAAAAAAAAAAAAAAAAAAAATCACCTCTCTTTTCCAACAAAGACCCTGAAACAAGGGGTAAGAATGAGAGGGCCATGCAAAGGAATGGCAACCAAACTTGACATGGGTTCAGTGACCGGGAGGTCGTTCACCCCCAAAATTTAGTGTGGGCATGCCTGGCAGTCTACAAACACAGACCCCTTTCATTCTGTGGGACAAGGATGAAATGTGTCAGCTGATAATCCCTGTCAAGGACAGATATCTTGTCAAAGCTGCTCACATCAAATATCTCTTGTTCAAAAAAAAAAGAAAGAAAGAAAAAGAAAAGGGCAACCTGTATCAGCTGCTTGGACTAAGTAACAAGTCTGGTACGCGTACATGAAGGAATTCCCAACAAACTTTTGACAACATGTCATTTTGTCACTTAGATCCCCTCTGCTAAACCCTGTTCCCCTCAAACGAATAAAAAACCCCCAAACAAACAAACAAACAAACAAACAACTGAAGAGTTAAGGTACCTATAATCATATTTAGCACCACTAATGTTTTGGCAGTGATACTCCTATGGGGGGTTACAAAGTAATCTGTTAAATACCATTTTCACACTATGACAATTATCTGTTCAGGCACATTGTGCCATATGCTTGAATGAATGAATGAATTATGTTTCTGCATATATACAAACTTTCTAAAGATTCACAAACTGTTTCTCTTGGATTCTACCACTTCTCCCTCAAAACAGGGGGAGGGGTATCAAAATTTCGTACTACACAATGATGCATTCAGAATTAAATATTTTAAAAGGCATAAGAAGAAGACTACATGTCCTGTAGAGCATAATTCCATTCACAGCCAGCACCCATTACCCCCTTCATGCCATCTACCATGGCTGCCCGGGTGAGAGTGAATTGATTATAACTTAGCAGGAAATTGAGTCTGTAATTGCCTGCCTATCCATTCACATTGCGTGATTTCTGAACATATTCCACCAAAATTCAATAGAATTGTCCCTCCTTTTTCAGAGTCCTTATTCCCAAGGCACAGCTAACTTGTCTGTGGATGGTGGCTGACAAATGAAAAAGAGGGGTCAATCTTTTGACATTAAAATATAAATGGTGTCAAACTTCAAACAATAGTAAACTAGAAATGTCTCTTTGGCGACTGGTATGCCTCCGCCATAATGCATGATTTTCCCAATAGGTCTAGATAGTACATGTGGACAATGTGTGATTACATTTTCACAAAATTGGCAAAATATTGGAATGACAAGTTTGTCACAAATGTGTTGAATGTTCACCTTCCTTGACGTAGGTATAATTGGATGAATAGGAGAGCATGTATCTAGGGATTTAAGGACTTTAACTTGACTTTGACCCATTCATACATTTAGGCATTGAGTAATTTTCAAGGTACAGGTGTGGAGAAAAAGTGCAATTTCTGAATTGAATAGTAAATTGTTATCATTTTCATCTGGCCCTTGACCCTAAAATTCATAAGATAATTACTTTCAGGTAGAACATGCATAATATGTACTAAGTTTCAAGGTAACTTGAACCACTTCCGAGATATGGAGGAAAAAGTTAGTTCAGCACTTTCACTTGATCTTTGACCTTTTGACCTTTGAGGCAAAAAGAGAAAAAAAAACTTTCCAGAGAATTTCTATTAGGTTACACACGCATACACCAAGTGTAAAAAATAACCCTGCTGGCATTGCATAAATATGAGGGTAATAGTAAAATTTTGAAGTCTTGCACTTGACCTTTGACCCCATGAACCCTACATTCTCTAGATAATCACTTCCAGTCAGTACATGTATATACTATGTCCCATGAAGATACCTTGAACAATTTTCCAAGGTACAGAGAAAAAAAAGAAGTTTTAATATTTTTACTTGACCTTTTGACCTTTGACCTCATGACCCAAACTTTCACCAGAGAATCTTAATTGGGTAATACATTGTATACACTAAGTTTCAAGAAAATATCTTCAGGCATTCAATAGATATGGTGGAAATAGTGAAATTTTATGTATTTGACCCTGACCTTTTGACCTTTGACCTTTGACCTCATGACCCAAACTTTCACCAGGGAATCTTAATTGGGTAATACATGTATACACTAAGTTTCAAGAAAATATCTTCAGGCATTCAATAGATATGGTGGAAATAGTGAAATTTTATGTAGTTGACCTTGACCTTTTGACCTTTGACCTTGAGCATGTGCACCCAAAAGTTGATAGGCACAACTTCACCCCCTAATACACATACATGCCAAGTTTCATTAGGATACCTCAACAGGTTTCGATAGTTACCTTGTCCACAAAATTCATTACGGACGGACGGAAGGACAGACGGACGGACGGAAGGACAGACGGACGGACGGAAGGACGGACGGACGGACAGACGGACGGACAGACGGACGGACGGACGGAAGGACGGACGGACGGACGGAAGGACGGACGGACGGACTACCCGAAAACATAATGCCTCCGGCACCACTTCGTGGTGGAGGCATAAAAACAGCTTAGCTGAGAGAGACATACAGGGTTATTATCATCCCATGAGAGACAGTAACCCTTCCTTATTATAATGAGGCAGGTCTCCATGCATCCATATTCTATCTCATTGTCTCTTATCATCTACCATCTCAATGAAATGATATTTCTCAAAAAAGATTGTTTGGTCTGCTTTTGCTGTTGTTGTTGATATTTATGTTTTATTCATTACTGTTGTGTGCACACTAGCATTATACTATGTTCTGGTTTATCATGATTATGTTTTATTTGAGGGTGGAACAAAAGAAATGAATGAAATGAATAAAATGAAATGAAATAAAAATCTGCAGAAAGTTTGTGAATCAACTAGAATGACAGATTTGGTTCAAAATTCCATCAATTAAAAAGACAATGTGGACTTAATTTGAAATTACCATCACTGTGAAATGTGTAGCAAGATGAAATCATCATGTATCAAGCATGCAGGGATGGGGAATACATTGCTTTTTCTTCAGTAGCAGTTAAAGCAAGATATGATTCACATAATAAATCTTTCGAGTTCACATCTTCTTGTTTTCTCCACGGATGAAAGAATGAGGATATGCTTACAAAATTGTATCTGGAGCCCAGAATATATCCAGTGAAGAAGGGGAGAAAAATCAACGGATTGTCTGCTTGATCAGAGTGCAGAAACCCCGGATTTCTCCTCACCATGACCTCTTGGTCAGTGACCTCTCAGGCCGAACATATCATTAGTGGGCTGTGGGTAGCTGTAGCCTGGGAAATCAGACCCCTTTTCCAGGATGTCTGGCTTATGATGACTCACACAACATTCAACTATCAACCTGCTAATAACCGTGACAAGGATTGCGGAAATATCAAACTACTCTGTAACATGCACCGACCTCCATTTCTTCCTGTATAATGTAGCTTTCCTGTTTTTCTATGCCTTCAAACTCATGCGATCTTGACGCATGAGCAGAGTGGGCTACAGTATGTGAACCAGCAGTGACTGCTTCTATTAGTATGAGCAGTATTTTATGGCATGCAAAACTAATATGGCACTTGAGAACTTTAATAACACAGGCTTGGAGAAAGATGCTTATTGGCCAAAATATGCAGGGTACTGCTGGGGGAAAAGTTGATTACTTTACCCCACTTCAAGATCAAAGTACATGTCATCAGTCTCACCGCAGTTTAGGGGTCACAAAGAATTTGTAACCACAGAATGACAGATTTGTGAAGGCAATAAATCATTAATGAATTTAACAAAAAATCTTCATTGAAAAATATCCATTTGCCCTACACTTTACACAATGGTGAACTCTTTCACAATGTCCCATAATCCCTCGTGTCTTTGGTCCTACAGGTGCAATGTGCACATAGATACAGTATCATACTCATTTTACATAAGAGTATTTTTCTTCATTGGAAAGTGATATGCTCTTTCCTCTCTATTTCTCTTATTGTCTGTGCTACACTGACAACTAACCAAAATGATTTCGCCTGACTGTCAGGGTGTTCAAGACACAAAGAAATTTATACTAAAATGGCATAACTATATCAAAATGGTAGGCCTATAGCTATATCAAAACGGTATAGCTATGCAATGAATCCGTATGTCTGAATGCTGACTAATGAAACAATTATATAACGAAACAACAAATAATGACACAAAGGTCAGAGCATCGTTTCGAACTAGAACTCGATAAAGAACCAGCACTCCATCATGTCCATGTGCGTCTGAACATATGACAAACATAGAAAGGTATATCATTCTTTATACGTTGTTTCTTTATCGAGTTTTGGTATAAACTGGCTTGCGTCAGAACGGAGATAGTAGCCTTTTATAGGGTACCAAGTGTGTCAAGGTACTGTAGTGGACGGTAGAGTGCTTGGTACATTACTGCAATAAAATCCACCATGAATTCAGGTCTGTTGAATGATAAGTTGATTGGGACCAGCACACTGTCTCCCACTACCCCTGGTTTGGTCATTCTACCGGTTCCAGATGTGAACTCTATCAACATCATCACTCAAGGATGCGTTATAGAATTGCCTCTCTTGCAAAGAAGTCTGCAGTATTCGTTGCCATCCTGTTACTGGTGAATGCACAATGACGCTACAGCATGCCTATCCCAATTTCACTAATACTTATGACAGCATTATCTTACACTCATCTCTACCCTCAAGTTTGATAAAACATAAAAGTCAATTGGACACAAATCAAGTAGGCCTACATTGCTATGTGACATGCAATTATGTCAGTGGTTACACTAGGTTTATAAATATCTCTTTAAAGGGATGGTATAGTATTGGTGGCGATGAGGAATGAACTTCTGACCTTTTGCGGGATACAAAAAAAAACAACAACAACCCACACTGAAATGAAACAGAGCATACCATTCTAAGAGGAATTCAAAGTTTATTAGATAAAAATCAGTTTTGGAATGGCTGAGACATCCAAAAACAAAGTAAAACGAAGCAATCATAATAAAAGGTGGGTCCCACAATGATCGCTTTAAAACAAAAAAACAGAGGGATTATAACTTTGCCATTGCAGATGGAACACCTGCATTGAAAAAAAAAACAACAACACCAACAATTTGGTCTTTATAGGAGGATAGCTGACTTACTTTTATGAGGCTATAGCTACATTTTACTACAGCTAGATATTATGCAATACACTATATCATGGTCAAGTAAAGCCTTTGAGAGATGTTGAATGCATTAAAATAATCATTCTGAACTGACTTTTTGTATCAAAAATATTTCACAGGGTTGTGACAGCGAAAGCCAATACATGCCTGGAAATTCAAGACTAACACACAGACACAATTACAACTCCAGTACTGAACAAAACACCATCAACAGAGCACAAATGTTGGTGCACACAAGGAACAAAAACAATGCCGCAGGTTGGAAGATGAGCGAGGTATCTTCAGCATATCTCATTTTCCACCACAAGATGGCAGCAGATAGAATCATCTCAATATAAAATCAACTCTGTAAAAGCTGTGCAGGATGATGTCACCCAAGTCTTTTATACGATGTACACATTATCTGTTTTCAACACAGGGACGGAATACACTACACTGAAAAGAAAAATAATTTCAAGAAATGTATAAAAAGAAGTCCAATCAATATGATATGAACGAGTAACAATGAAAGGCTGGGATTAAAGGCATTATTTACCATTTGTAGATGAAACAAAAACCCAGCTTTAGTGCTTCAAAATAGTTCTAAAATGTGAGTTAGGGATAGAAACAACCAATAAAAAAAAAATCTTAATCAGTATAATCAATGTTAAGTATCAAGAATACAAAACGTGAAAAATAGTTATAATGAAATTGTTTCTAGAATAAACCAGGGAGGTGGAACCGTCTACAGTTATGGTTTATTGAGAAAAGTAGTGATATCTCCTTATATGTTAGGCTTTATTGCGAAATTTTCATATGGTGGTATGTTTTGTGATGCAAGTGACCTACACATATGCATCAAATGTGATGACTCAAACATTTTTAAAATCACCGGTCCCAAAGGTACACACTACCTTTAATGATATCAATCTACCTTTAATGATATCAATTTATCATAGAACAGACATAGAACAGATATCTGTGTTCCATATTTACCTTTACCTGATTTTTCTCCTGGGACCCTCAACTAATAATCAAGCTTCTATGTAGGCCCCATCATATTTCTTATACTTTGAACATAGTCCAATACTCCTGTAGCGTTGTGTTTATTGAGACAGTTGTACATTCAGGTGAAGGTCACATAATTTTCACTTTGTAATTTTGGTATTGTATAATTCCTTTTTTTTTTTTGAGGGGGCATGACATTTTCCTGAGAAATCTAAAAATAACATTGAAATTGAAATAGTTCATCATTTGAAAGTCAATTTCTACTGTTCCTTGGGGAAACAGAAATTGGTTGGTTCTCTTTATCGAACATACAAGTACACACTCATTGTTCTATTTTCAATAAGGAATCCCTAGAGGGAATTTTTTTTTTTCCTAAGAAAAACTAATAGAGAAGCAAGAAATGATATGGATGAAAATAGTGAAATTGGGGACACCAGCATTATGTTCTGCTCAAGGACCTTCTTATTGGTTATGTCATTGTCTGGATGTCATACTAAGGAATATGATATGCTTGTGATGCTCAGAACATTCAGCCTTTGTGTTGTAGTGAATGGTTTGGTCACTTTTGCATTCAGTAACAGCTGATAAGCAAAGGACACTCTAATCTGCCCATTTCCTGTCATGACATATAGGTTGGTTGTTTGTTGTTGTTGTGCATTTTTTTTTTCCAGGGTCCAGCTTAGGTGCCCAAAAAAAGTCACTGTACTGTAAAACAAGGAATGTTCATGTGCACTTTACATTTTGTGAATTTCACGAGAGCCGAGTTTCACGAAATTGAAATGCACGCTAAAGATCTGGTCTACACTATATGCACTGAATGTCACGGCCAAGTCGCGAAAATTTCATGCCACGAAAATATTGTGTTTTACAGTACATGGACTCCTTCATTAGCTAAACACTTTTCATATCCCGACGCAAAAGGCTTTCCTTTTTTCCTTCTTTACTGTTGTTGAGGTTATGACACATCCCACATGCCCATTTAGCCTGAGGCAATCAAAACTCAGTGTTATGCAGGTAACATGAACAGGAAGGTATTTGCTTAAATTGTGAATACAGATGCTTGGCAGGTTTTCTGATAGGATAGGGCCAATGGGCAAATGTGAACATGAATAAATAAATGAACATATAATAGATATATCTTCCCAACCCTGTTTTTGTGGTTTACTTCTCCTTGGGCATTAATCATAGAAACAGCCACTTCATGTAATTCATTCTCATACAAATACATGATGAATGCATTCAATACCACACGAGGTTTACCACAAAATTTTCCATTAAAAAATTCAATGAATGAATACATATAATTCATCAACAGGCAACTGGTCTTTGCACTTAACTTACTGTTCATGTTCAGCATAATGTAAGACTGAACATGGAACAAGGAAACACCAACTGAACATATATATATATATATATATATATATATATATATATATATATATATATATATATATATATATATATATATATATTAAATATAAATATATAAAATATAGGCCTATATATCAAAAAAGAAAAAAATGAACAAGACTGTGGTTGATCCTCATATACAAACTTTGTACACAGGCATGCTTTTACCATTCTCTCGATATCCGCCTGTCAGTTAGAGTAATGTACTGGTCTATGGAATGTGTACGGTACTGATTGTGTTGAAACAATGAAAGAAATACAAGTCTAAAAAGCACAGAACTATTCCTCTTTCTTACTGCTCTTGTAGAAAGACAGTGTGCAATTGTGTGGCCTGCTATTTGCGACTGATATACAAACTAACAGTCTGTTTATATCAACTATTCCATAGGAAACATACAGACAGCAAAAGTGACACATACTTTGGTAAGACTTCATGCAGATGGCTACGTAGTATAGAGCCAATTAGTGTTTTTCTTTTAATTTTCCTCTCCTATTGCTGACGACAAAGGCCTTCTCAGTTACCAGGGTCGTACTTCAGAAACCTTTTTATAAGTAACAACTGCCACATTTGTATGACAAACTTGCTCTCAGCCAATCAGATGCAAGGATTTCAGTAGCTTATAACAACTACTGTAATTTGTTATTGATAACAAGTTTTATGAAACAGGGCCCTGGTCCCGCCAGAAGGTGTCAAGCAGGAAGACAGGGTTATTTGTTAATGCCAACTGAAATAGCCCCCTCTACGGGTGAGACTTGAACACATGGCATAGCAAGTGGCGTGAAATCCACTTCCTTCCTGTGGTATGTGTTTGTATTTTTTTCCCCTCCTTGTCCTTCTCCTCTTCGTTGGTAGATATACCTTGTACAATTTGCTTGAATCTCCCAATTGGGGGGGGGGGGGGGGAGAGTTACCTCTAGGCTTTTACACATATCAAATCTCATATACATGTCCACATGTCACAGAATAATTCAGGCTGTATTGGTACCTATAAAATTGACAAATAATAACAAGAGTAAACAAACAATTTTCTACAAAATATATATTTCTGCTGCATTCTTTTATTGCAATGAACTTTGTGGTTTAGGAACATTTGGCCAATGATTCTTCAAACTGCAAGTATTCATTGACCAGTCTTCAGTGCTTCAAAGCATACACTGTGTATTTCTCTTTTTATCTGAAATCAGTAGGCTTACTTGAGAAAGTATGAGACTTGTGCCCCCCAAAATGCCTTCTCCAAACAGGAAAGATTTTTTCAAAAGGTGAAATATATTTTGGACAGCAAAATTAAATGTTGGACAATCATGATATAGCTTCCTTTATCTTCTTACTCTGGCTGACATACATGTAGACAGCACCTGGATAACACACACATACACACAGACAAATACACACAAACTCACATACACAAATATATAGTAAAAGCTAGGGGGAAACCTCCCTGTATCAAAAAATATTTGTGTGGCAGGCAGGAATTCTTCATAAATACAATATTCGTACTGAAGAACTAAGACAGAAGAATGATTCACTATGCCACTCACTGCACAGCTGAAATAGGTCGGCTGTCAGACCCCAGACAAAATGTCGCAATACAAATTGCGATTGTTGGTATCACAATTTCTGAAAAGATTGGTGAGGTCACAGCAGCTGGGGTGTCACTTATTCAAACATTACAACATTATTGACCCTGAATGTCCGCACAGCCATTTGCACCGGCAATCAAATTGGTTCAAGAGAAAACATCAGCATTCTCTTGACTGTGTTCTAAAACAAATGTGGATGAATATCATAAAAATATGTATGTGTTGTTTGAAAGTTTGCATGTTGATGCAAATGAGGAAGAGAGGTTTGCAGTAACAGCATAAAGTGTAACTACAAACTTCTCTTCCTTAATATGTATACATATATATCTCCTAGATGTATACCGCCATACGCATATGTTTTTGTATCGCGATACATACATATGCATATATGTATATGTCACATTCTACTAGTATCTTATATCATACTATGTAATTCAGGGCTGGACACTAAATTTTTTTCTCTGGGGGCCTGTTTGGGCCACTAAAATGTTTGAATTTGAAATTTTGCTGGAACACACACAAAAAAAGAAATTGGTGGCAAGAACAAATGAAAACATAAAACTTTTTGAATTTTAGCTGTCTGATCAGGCCACAAAAAAAGATGGCCTCTTTGGAAATTTTGTGGCCAGACATTAATATTTAGTGCCGCCATTTGAGTCGAGCCCTGCGTACTTTGAAATGTATTGAATGAGACATCACTCACCTGACATGTCTTGACCCATGTGTTCTGAAAGATAGAATGGAAAATAAAAATAGATACATATTAATCACCATGAAAACAGACATGTATATCTATTGCACAAATATTGTGAGTCTGCATCACTTAACAGTACTAAACAGAAGGAAACAAGTGCTTTATGACTCCTAATTCATCAACGTTAGTACTCTGAATGAGAGGAGTGATGGGCAAGCCCTCATTGTTTCTAAAGGATGGATGGTGTATACATGGTAGCAACAAGTGATATCAAAGTGCATTATTTTAATTGGTGTTGACAACTCAATGAATTGAATCCAATCAAATATATGAGACGTCTGTGTATTCTCTTGCAAATAATTGCTCCTGGCATTAACTCAGTCAATACCATTTGCTGACCAGTTCTATGTGAATGGGACTTTAAGGTTATGATCATGTGAGGGTCAATCCAACACTGCATACTACACTATCATATGAGAGAGAAAAAAAAAACTAGAAATGTTGCTACAGCGACTGGTTATACCCCTGCCAAACAACATTTCATAAGCTTTGGTCAAAACAACATTTCATAAGCTTTGGTCAAAAAACTGAGGAAGTAGTTAAATCCGCAAGATCTTTCCTTGATCTTCTGCCATTAATATGCCGTTACCATGGCAACGTACTTTCGGGTACTGTCGAAAAATGCGTCTTGCACATCTACAACCAAAGGCACACATCTGTACCAAGTTTCATGGAAATTGGGCAAAAACTGAGGAAGTGGTTTGCAACACAAAATTTTCCATCATTTTGGCTCATAATATGTGAGCTGTTACCATGGCAACATACTTTTTGTCACTGTCAAGAAATGTGTCATGCTGACCTGTATCCTAAGACAAACATTCAATATGAATTCCATGAGAATTGGAAGAACACTGATGAAGCAGTTTTGCCATGAAGCATTTTGCCCTATATTTTACCAATAACATGCCGTCACCATGGCAACGCACTTTTTGCAACTGCGGAAATATGTGTCTTGCACATTAACATATTCAGATGAACATCTGTACCTAATTTCATAAAAATTGATCAAAAACTGTGGGAGGAGTTCGCGACGCAAGATTTGTACCCATTTTTGCCCATAATATGCCGTTACCATGGCAACGTACTTTTGGGTACTGTCAAAAAATACGTCTTGCACATCTACAACCCAAGGCACACATCTGTGCCAAGTTTTATGGGAATCGGTTGAAAACTGAGGAAGTAGTTCGCGACGCAAGATTTGCAATGGACCGACCGCCCGACCGCCCGCCCGACCGTCCGCCCGACCGACCGCCTGACCGTCCGCTGATTCCTATATACCCCCTTCAAACTTCGTTTGGCGGGGGTATAAAGAAGTTAAAGACCTCTCGGCATGGGGAAAGAAGAATGGCCCGACTGAAGCGATTTTCATTCCACTGCCCACCCAGGTACAGTCGAAAACCACAACTCAAATCAAGATTCCTCAGCGATGTGTGTACATACATTGTGATCAGTAATAAAGCTATTATTATATACACATTTCCATATGGGGATTCCCAAATATTGAGTAAGGCTAGCCTTCCCATGGCATCAAATCTCAATGCTGCTGGGTCTTTAAAGGGATGGTATAGTATTGGTTGAGATGAGGATCCAGCTTTTTGTGAGATACTTAGAAATCACTTCATTTAATGTAAAAGAGCATACAATTCTACAAGGAATATAAAGTTTACTTGATGAAAATCGGTTATGAAATGACTGAGATATCCAACAACAAAGTAAAACAAAGCAAGCCTAATAAAAGATGGGTTCCACCTTTTATTAGGATTGCTTTGTTTTGGATATCTCAGCTATTTCAAGCCCAATTTTTATCAAATAAACTTGGAATTCCTCTTGGCATTACATGCTCTAAATTTATATTTCACAACAGGTTTCTCTTTATCTCAAAAAATTATAATAGAAAGAGGCTGGAAACCTAAAGTCCCATCTCAACCGAAACTGTACCATCCCTTTAAGGGATTTTCATGCTTTCATTCAACTGGTGCTCATTGTAAAGTAGCTTCCTGTCTACACAATTACTATGCAACATGGAAAAAGCAAAGTACATAGCACAAGATCTGCAAGAACAACAACAACAACAACAAAAATGCTTGGTGAGTGTCTCCCATGGAATTCAAACGTGATTGAAAATTCATCATTCGTTTATCTACAGGACACAACATGAAAACAGATTAGAGATAGGGTGACTCAATTGGCAATCCTTTTTCTTGTGTCAACATACATGTATCTCTCCACATGATACATGGTGCACAATCTATCTGCAAATACTGAATGTGATTCTCTGTGTCAATGTCCTAATGCCTTGGTTTGTGCTGAATAAGCATGTTGCTTCATCATGCGTTTCAAATGCTCTGTGAGCGTGATATACATGTAGGCAGTTCCTTTGCTTTGAAGAAAAGCATTGGATATCAATGTGGATCTGTGTTTATTTTTAGTGCATGTCAGAAAGTACATTTCCTCTTAAATTCTTGATATAATGTTGTTCACAAGGTATGACAATTAATTTCTTGATGAAGTGTAAGACAAGGAGATGATGCTTGCTATATTTGCGTCAGCTGAACGCTGGCAGGCTATGAACATGGCCATTCAGGCAAACATAACTCGAGTGAGACAGCAAACAATGTACTCAGTAGTCACGCTGAGAGGCATTGCTTGCTGGATGCCTATACAGCCGTATCATAATCAAGCCCTTGAACATGTGCAAACATTATACATCCAAAAAGCATTATTAATTGCATCGGGTATCGCTGACAAGCAAGGTGCAGATAAAAGCGCTTATCTCGGGCTGACACAGATTTTGAGGGCGGCATAATCAAGGTCCAGAATCAATTTGACTTCAATATCTGACTATATCACAACAGCATATATATTAATAGTAAAATCTGGCTACAGGCTAGGTTGCACAGAAGTATTATCTCTGGCAACACAATTTACCTAACAGTAAAATCTTCATAAATAGCATATGCATAATATTCAGCTTTATCATACTCAGCTTTACTATACTCAGTTCACTCACAACCAGCAATCTCAAGTCACGATGGCAGCAAATACGATAAATGACAATAATTTAAGGCTTTGAAGCATGCACCATACTGTGGACCGCATGCTCTGATATGCAAATTGGGCTGTGTTTATACTTCCCCTTTTCGGGTCAAAATCAGCATTTTGATACGCATTTAGTTCAAAACACAGTTGCGTCCTTTCTCTTAATATAAACGCCGTTTCAAAACGTTGTTTCAAAACGCACAAGTATGTGCGTTTACTATCAGTGTTTCTGACTAATCATGCTTACAGGGTAAGCATAAACACAAATCACAAATATACACGTTTAAATGATGTCATCTCCATCATACTGCCTTTACGGTTCATGTGAAAATGCATGCACCAGGCACGCTGATATTTCGATTAAGCTGTGCAATGTACAGTCTGCAGGTGTTAATCCCTTGTGCTCCCTGTTGGTTGGTACATTACTTAACTGCACGTACACAGACACGTTAATGCATGAAGAGCTCACCACAATTCAATACAATCCAATTCTGTCAACAATTTGTCGATGAAATAAATACTCGTATTTCCTATCATTCTCTACAGTTCACACGTGTTTATTACAGCTGTAGTAAAATAATCGAAATGATCAATGAGACATGATACGGAACGTGAGCAATGCACACACTCAGGCCAGAACTTTCAAAAAAGCCCGTGCCCCAATTTGACCTGCCTCTGCAGCGGTCAACAAAGCAATCGTAAACGCTCTTCCACGCTCAAAGAAAGTGAGCATAAACAGTGTTCCTGTGAATGGCGTTTTGAATCAGTGTTTCAAAACGCTGATTCTGCCTTTGCAAATTGAGCATAAACACACCCTAAGTTGCAACTGATTGACAAATTGCCCCACATCAACGTAAATAAGCACTGAATTGATCAGTGTTTTAGTAGTAGCCATGATAAAAATCATGGGCGTACATACTCGAGCAGGATTCGAACCTACGACCTCCTGATCACCGGACAGGCGTCATCTCCACTAGACCACCGAGCTTTCGCCCGACAGCAAGTGTTGGTTCTAATCCTTATAGCATGCAGCGGGTGCTGCTTTGTTATTTAATTTCATGAAATTCTTCCGTCGAGATGTTTTCACTGCAACTGATTTACGTCGATGTGGGGCAATTTGTCAATCAGTTGCAATGAAAACATCTCGACGGAAGAATTTCATGAAATTAAACACCCTAAGTTACTAAAACTTAAGACTGTTTTGAATGTGATGCTTACATCCCCTCTCCCTTTCTCTCTCCATCTCTCTCCTCCTTTCTTTCTCTATCTGTAATGACTAGGGTTACTGGCTCTACACTATTATGCACAAACTAAGCTTAATGTTTCATGGCACAAACTCCAGAAGCCTGTCCAAAAACTTGGCATTCATACCAACCCCTGGGCCATCAGACACCTTACCATTTTACAACCTGACAGATAGCAATTGAAAAGACGTGAGATAACTCTTACTGTGGTCGCTGCCGTATAGGAAGGCTTGAACACCGGCAATTCCAGGCATGTTCAGGATAAACTGGCACCAACACACACACAGGCTGATGAAGGTATGAATGACACATGAATTTTCGCCACATAACTCTCGGGTGATAGTCTCTGAATACAGACCCCTTATCACATAGGTGAGATCAGATATGGCAACACCTGAATAATTTAGAACACCTACGTATACTCTCATCTCAACACATTTGGCCATTCTACTGCCTAATCTAAGCAACAATGATACACAGAAATGCACAATATGTGGGGGGGGGGGGGAAATAGGCCTAATTAGATGTTGACAACTCCATCACAAAATTTTGCTCAGGGTAAAAGAAAAGGTGAGGCACAAACAGGGTAGCATTGAACACACCTCAATGGCATCAACACTAAACAAGGTATCACTTGAATCATGGAACAAATATGTACACTTCAAACCACCAACAATGATAACAGCATTGAAAATGAAGATGAAAACCATCAGTCTAGAACATCAATGCTACAACACTAGCATTAATTGTCACAACAACACGTACAGATGATATGACAAAGTTGGTCCACATGATTGATCACGCATGAATGTATTTGGCTCATAAAGTTCATGAAATGTGGGGTATATTGGCACGATTCCTCAGCGTCCATTTGCTGTTGCAATTGAGGCTGAAAAGAACACAACACCAACGCAATAGATTAGTTAGCCTGTGTACCAACCTTTGGGGTGCTTTGCTGTAGTCAGGAATTAGCAAGAGGATATAGCATTCCGAAGAGGGTTTTTGAAGATTATTCCTGTAAATCCCCTCCATTACTCTGCTCCACTGCAAAAATCATACCCAGATCTACCACTCTGTCACAGACGGCATCCTACGAACTAAACAAGGCAGCTAATTATCTCCGTTGCCGATACGATATATTGCACGTGGGTCTAGGACACACAACTATGAAAAGTACATCCCACTAACCCTGACTCTTGAGCCACAAAGTTCAATGACCCTGTGGTCAGCTTGCGCGATTACCAGGAAGTGTAGGAGCAGACCGCTGGCAGCTGATCATCAGTTATGATTGATTTCAAGTTATGGGGGAGGTAGGAACACAAAAACCATGCCAACTCGACAGAAACCAAAGTGTGTCTGCCAACACACAGATTCGCTTATCATAACATAATCAGCAGCTCTCTTAATATTTTGGACGCATATGGTTTGTGTTCTTAGAAACCAGTGAAACTCTATGCCGGTTGTGAAATATTTCCATACATATATATATAATCAAGGACTTCTTTTGATTAAGTAGGTATTACCCAATAACTCTTTAAACACTCTGGCAAAGTACATTGCTATTTGAGATTAAAGCCACTTGGCACAATGTTACTTTGTATCTATACCAGCAAATTTATCATTTTGCATGTGAGTAATATTGACACACGACACAAATAAACTAAAGTAAATAATGAGGTAACTGGGCTCTAAAGATAAAGGTGCAGTAAAAGCTAATGGCATGATGAGATGTTTGACTGTAGAATGATACTTTCAACCTCATACAGTGGCTTCAAGTTTCTCATATACATATGGATATATATTTTTAATGCTTCATGACTCTGCCTCCAGAGGAGCATGTGATCAAGTGAAGCTATCTGGTATATGATTCTGCACTGAGAAAGATGGACACTGAGTGCAAAAAGGATGTATGTTAGTTTGGTTATTGGCTATTTTCATTTTGTGCCTAAAATCCATCTTCCAGTTGCCCTATGTACAACAATGTGAAACGTCTGCTGTAAAGATCATACAATGACCAGAAGGAGCATGACCCCTAATATGCATGGCCAGTGGGGGTATTCTAAAGCTGCAACAATTCTGAATCAGACCCTAAGTAATGTTTCCAAAGGTAACTGCCTCACTAATCTAAAATAAAGGAAGATGGTTTCATCTTTAGAATATCAAAGGAAGGGCATTCTTCTTGAGGATGCAGGAACTATTATTTGCTTTCCTCTGAGAACGGTATGCTGGCATTATCACTCATTGATGAGCAGGTAAACATTTAGCTCTGTTACATGCATGAGGGCAAACATAACTTAAGAGTGAGTGAAGCATTATGTCACAAGGGATGTTGATAGCACAGTATTTCCTTGAAATTGCTACCTCTTCCCATATCTTTTCAAGTGTTTGTGAGATCAGGAAGTGCCACATCCCCAACATTCCCACAATTCTCGTAGGGTTGGTTGTTTCACCACTACAGAAAAAAACAAGAGACCCGCAGGTCTAGCGCTCACCTGAGTATCGCAAGTTCACCTTTCACGCAGTCACTAATCTAAATTATTCACAGCTCTACTAAAATTTGACCAGGCATTCTCAAGTAGAAGATGAAAATGTACAATAAGGGCCCAAATTTTTTAAGATTCCTTAATTGGGGGGGGGGGGGGGGATTGGGGCCCCCTGGGGTCCCCTGGGGCCCTCTGGATGGGGCATGGTGCCCATTTTAATAAATTGAGATCCTGACCCCCTAGGGATGATACCTGCAAAGTTTGATGAAAATCCATCATGAGGTTTTCAGGAAGAAGATGAAAATGTACAATTCAGGCCCCCATTTGGACCTTCTCGACTCCCCCCCCCCCCCCCCAAGAGGGGCACCCCTGGATCTGCTATGAACAAACTTGAAACTACAGTCATTAATGTACTCACTCATAATATTATCTTAGCTCTATAACTTCTGATTCTAGAGAAGTTTTTTTTAAAGTTTCCTTCATTTTGGGGGGTTTGGGCCCCCTGGGGGCCCCCTGGGAGGGGCATGGTGCCCATTTTAACAAATTGAGATCCTAACCCCCTAGGGATGCTACCTGCCAAGTTTGGTGAAAATGGGTTATGGGGTTCTCAAGAAGAAGATGAAAATGTACAATTTAGGCCCCATTAGGACCCCTCCCCTGGGTCCCAAGGGGGGCATCCCTGATTCTGCCATGAACAAATTTGAAACTACAGTCATCAATGTACTAACTCATAGTATTAACTTAGCTCTATCACTTCTGGTTCTAGAGAAGAAGATTTTTACAGATTCCTTCATTTTGGGGGCTTGGGCCCCCTTGGGGGCCCCCTGGGTGGGACATGGTGCCCATTTTAACAAATTGAGTTCCTAACCCCCTAGGGATGCTACCTGTCAAGTTTGATGAAAATCGGTCTTGGGGTTTTCAAGAAGAAGATGAAATTGTAAAAAGTTTACGCACGACGCACGTTGCACGACGCACGACGGACGACGGACGAAGGGCGATTGCAATAGCTCACTTGAGCCTTTGGCTCAGGTGAGCTAAAAATCTCAATGGTTTTCTGTGGGTCCTTTTCCTTGAATTGTGCAAGTGAAAAATACTGCAAGAAAAATCATATTCAATGTAAGCATCCGCAGCTGGTACACCTGAGAAACCTGATGACAGATAATGCCGCCTGATGAAGACAGGAAAACACCTCAGGAAAACACCTCAGTGACTTTTTTTTTAATCAGGAACACAACATAGGTGTTCATATATGAACTGGCATATTATTATAATCAGTAGTGACACCATTTACTATCTAAAAAAAAAAAACATACAAACATACATACACACATACAGCCAATCATACATACACACTTTTTACACACACATACATATGCATATACATATAAAAATGAAAATAAAATATATACAACATCAGAACATAATTATATAGGCCTACAATGTATAATCATACATGATACAATTTGCATTGAAAACAATTAGAGCCACATTTTGTGATTTCTGCCATACCTGAGAAGGTACATGTAGAAATGTTAAAGAACCACTGATGATTAGTGTGTATACACATGATGCTTACACATACCGAAGCTTCATAATATACAGAGCATCGGGTATCTCATGTACGTCTCAAAATATATTGATCCTGTATACACTACGATGCAGGGGACTAAAGTGTCCGTAGCTGAATCTAAGTCAACTTTATTCATAGGGACTGTTCATTTCTTACGACCTTACAGTCATTGTGTTTGCAAGAAGGGGCAGCAACATCCTGGGACCGAGGGTATCTAGTCGAGAGTTAACATTAAACCAGAGAGAAAGAGGGAGAGAGAGAGAGAGAGAGAGCACACACAGAGCTTGTATGCAGCCATGACTAGTGGCCATCAAGGAGAAAGATATCATCTATCTCACTGATTTGAGATAAGGGCACTGTCATAAGTGCAGTGCACCTCTGGCTTAACGAGGTGGGCATGAGCATTGGGGGGAGAATAGTGCACTCTCCTTTCCCCGACAGCGAGGTGGTGGAGACTTTTTCATCCTCCTTCCTTGGAAACACGACTGAAAAAGAATCTTGGGAACCACATTACAGTGTGGTACTTGTCACGTCCACGTTCAATGAATACAACACCCATCATCCATACACTAGCACTCGTGTGCAGCATCACACTCACACACTAACAGTAATCTGAATATGTGGGGCAGGTCGCTGTCTACGGTGAAAGTGGGCCTTCAAGGCAGCATCATAAAGCCATTCTTCAGCATCATATCTCACATCACCATAAATCCAATGATGTATTCTACTGATGACCGAGACGAAATCCACTGCCCGCGGCATTCTGAATATCATCCACTACTTTGCGGTTGATAAAAGTGTGCAACTGATCCCATAGCAATGCTACACCACTCAACATTAACAATATCACATCCAAAAGTAACTGAAATACGGCTCAGTTTCCATACATGCATGGATTCTGCACAACATATTTAAAGCCACTCATCAGCAAAAGTGGATCTTATTAACTTATAGAAAATATTTTCAACCAGAACATCACACTGTAGATTCAACACATTGCCTAAATCTGACTGAATGTCACATAGATGGTTTAAAATCCTAAGTCCTATTCTATCCTGTGTAAGACATTGTTCTGACTTGAAATGAAAGGGGTTAATAAAGAATGCTGTGACCATAGGTCCAGGCTCTACAGAACCCCATAAAGAAGTCCTGAGTTGATGGGAGGGCTGAAAGGGGGCTCTTTTTCCCATTTCCTGACCCATCTCTGGCCTTTAACTTGACCTTCTGGTGAGAGATCGACCCTCCCAAGGGGGAGGAGAACTAGGTCATCTAATCCTACCAGTCTTAGTGAGATTCCTCTTATAGCCAAGGACTGTTATATCCACCCCATCCCCTTTCCCCGACCATGAAGCTACGAGCTTCATGCCCCGACCCAAGCTCTGTGGAAACTTGAATGCTTTTTGTGTGTGTACAAAGGCTACAACTGTGAAGATCTATCATTCAGCTTCCAGCAGTATTCACAGGAACTGCAACCAGCCTTTGTCTATTCTCACTGCTTTGTAACTTGAATAAGAAGTTAAAGAGTAGTAATGGCATAATCTGTGACAAGTGCATTTGATATTACTGACATATCACATTGTGCATGGTCTAAGTCTGCTGTAGTCAGTAAAATTCTAAAAAATACTGTCTACATTGGCACATTCAGCCATGAATACTCAAAATTAATGCTGATGCTTTTTTTTTTCAGCCACAAAACAAATTTATTACAAAAAAATCCCCCCTCCCCCAAGGTAGAGAAAGGTAGGCTTCATTAGCAGAACATCTCTCAGGAACGAACAGATACACCCTCAATCCAGCCAGCTATCTTCAGAGATATGAAGTGAACAATTTATTACTCGGCGGATAAACTTTGGCTAGCAGGTAAACAATCCCATGAGTGGCAAATGACATACTTTTCAACACCACCAAGACCATATTTTTAAAGTACTCCAGTACACACAAGGAAAGTAAAGCAACTGACGATATCACCACCATTTTCTCACTATCTCACTGATTTTGTTCAAATACTTACCGTACGTAGGTTTTGCATATAGGGAGAGGTTTGCGGTACATCAAACTTCTCCCTATGTCATTCTCACAACCATGCAAACCATCAAAGGTCATACATTTGTATGATATACATGACACATGTTGAAGAGTGTACACTTGTTCAAGAGTGCATGCTTTGTCAGCAAAAGTGAATGAAAGTCATGGTCCACTCCAGCTCTTCAAACATAGATCTTAGAGATCATGTTCAGACTGCAGATGACTGCCAAGACAATCAAAACTTGAGGGGAAAAAATCATCTAGACAATGAGTGACAAAACATTTTTTTTTTTGGGGTCTACTATCATTATTATTATTATTATCATTGCTGGCAGCTCACATGAAACACAAACATGGAGATACATTGCCTAGTTTACATTATGTATGACAGAAGAAAGTTGTGTTTGCATGTACATGTTTGCAGTACATTTTCAGACTTACAAAACATAGCCTAATGACGTTAGAAGAAACTTGTGTGTACAAGCAATTCTTTCTTCTTTCTCCTTTCTCTATTTTTGCCCGACTGAAAAGACTCGCAGACACGTATTCAGTTAAGACAGTCAGATGTGTCTAGATAGCATGCTTTGAATTCCACCATTTCCATGGATACTGAGATCCAGCTGTTACCAGCGACTGCGTGTTACCTCATCTCTCGTCTCGACAACTCTCCTCCCTCTGCCAATGCATTGTGGGAAATATAAAGGTGTGCACCATCTGGTAGGTGCCAGGCGAGGGCGACAGAGACTAGCCCATGTCATCACGAGGACATATGACACTATAGAAGGGTCCACAATGCAATGAAAAGTCTTTACCTAATAGATGTTGTGTTGAACTATGCTCGAGATTAACTCTCGCAATTGATTTCACCAGCTATCTTCCCTCTGTTGACGAAACAACGTATTGCTCTAGGAAATCTACTCTACGATTCTCTTCCAACGTTTGCCTCTGTAAATGCTGCCGTTCGATCAAACTGGCCAACACAATCACATGACACTGACTTGTTTGTGATACCCAGAAAAGAAGGGAGATACTGCCTCCAGGGATATTTGTGTGGTGCATAGACTCTTCGGACTAACGCAGTTCATCAACTCAAGGCTACTACCAGGGACACTAGATTCACAGATCCCCATATATTAAATAATTATAATGGGAATCAATCAAGCAAAGGTGTTTTTGCCTCAGTTCATCTCTAAAGAGTGCCTCACTGAAATGCCCCCTCTATCAAAGTTATTGCAATTTAAAAAAAAACAACAAATTCATGCAAGCCTCTTGAAAACAAGGGTGATGAGTTGATGCTATGTATAACAACGCAATGAACCCTGCACTGCACTACTAGTGCATTATCAAACGAAAGCACTGTTTTGAATCAATGGCACCTATACCATCATCGACAGGTCGAAGTGATGATCAAACTAAGCCCAAGTGGATCTGGTTTTCACCTGGTCAAGGCTAATTATCCACTAGACGGTGGAGTGGTCTTCTATGACAAATGCAGGCTGACAGCCACGCTTATCTATCAGGGGCAGCCATCCACTTGTTGGGGACTGAAGGCGAGGCGTGGGTGCAAGAAAAGACAGCCACACCATTGCATTGTTCTCACAAATTGGATATACAGAGGACACCCATTATAACGAAGTCCTCCAGAATGACACTTTTCTTTCCTTATATCGAAATTTCATTATTGCCGAACAAATATACAATAAAAACAGATAGTGGATAATGTTGTGGTCGGAATTTTTGCTTCGTTGTAACCGGATATTTCATTTTGTAACTGTGTTCGTTATAACCGTGTTCGTTACAACAGGAGTGCACTGTAACACCAGCCAAACTTTGCAATGAAATTACTATACAGTGTGTCTGGGTGTGTTTGTGTGTGTGTGTGGGGGGGGGGGGGGAGGGTGAGTGCAAGCATGTTTTCGTGGTCTACAACTCACCCTTCACAAATACATACCCATTTGTGTAAAGATGCACACAGCTTTTTATTTGCATAGAGAGGACTTTGCTATGAAATCTCTGGCTTGTTATCATGCAAAATAGCAAAGCTCCCTTGCGAACAGCAACATATATGTGGCTCTGCATCACAAAACTCATAAAAAGTCACATACATAAGCTGAATTTCCAATCAGCCTGAAAATCTACAAAACCTGGTCACTGATTTCAGGTTTAGAGTGCTTTCTGCTTCAGTAAAATCATTCTTAAGCTGAGAATCTCCCTTTTAGTTTTAAGCCCTAACTTCAAAATCTACTGTAAAAGAAGGAATGTTCGCTTGCATTTTAATTTCACGAATTTCGCGCGAGCCAAGATTAGAGAAATTAAATGCACGCAAAATACAAAGATCTTGTCTACACTATATGCATTGAATGTTAGAGACAACTTGCAAACATTTCATGCCGCAAAAAAGGCCGCTGGTTCCAATTCGCAAAAAATTTCATGCCACAAAAATATCTTGTTTTACAGTAACTAGACAGCTTTCTGTTGGGTTTGTTTCACATGGTCACTCATCATGGATGCTTTAATAGAATGAAACTAGAACTTGCATTTTGTCTCTATGAGGAGTTGAAAAAAGAGTTACTCAATCAAAAGTAAGATGGTATGCTCTCAGTACAAAATGGCTAATTGTAAAGGTAGTCTTGGAAAACTGAAAGAACAGAGCATGCAAAAATCGCCTTCACAAAGTCGAGTTAATCATAAAGATTAGAAATGTTGTGTGAACCTAGCTTGTATAACAGAGCTTTCATATTAGTCCCATATGCATACTCAATAGGATATTGTACTCGTAGTCTATATTCTGAAACTCTCAGATTCATAAGAAAAGAAGAGCTGTATTTGTAGTCAAATGAGGAATAGTATTTCAAATGACATTGTGAAGCAAAAGCAGACAAAATATTGCAGAAAGCTTGGTGGCTGCATATGCCCCTGTACTAATACATTCTTGATGTTTCAGTTTTGTACAGTATGAGTGAGCATTTCCTGGAAGGCAATGAAGATCTGGAAGGCAGACCTGTGCAATGCCTCTGCATAAAGTGTCCTTCTTACGATAAAGAGATATCCTCCAATTCACATCACACTTGCTTCCGTCAATTAAGGGAACATATGACATCAAATGGCCTTAACGTAAAGTGAGGATGCATTCACTGCTCCATGATGCTTCTCCTGGCAAATCGCTCAGCCAGCATTACGCAGTACATTCTGTGGCTTTACATTCTGTGGCTTTAATGTCAACATTTGCATAACACACACAACGCCGATGTGTTTCACATACACGTACGCACAAAGCAGGTCCATTCGTTTTTGCTTTTACTTCCACAGAGGAGACTCATGCACTTTTCCTTACTGCTGTCTCCCACCGTTTGACCTCACCGGGCCATTCACGATGGCAGAACAACCCCACTTCCATTCTTAATCTGCAGACAAGCGTGATCTAAAATATTCATTCTGGGCACGTCTGAGAACATGCTTGCAGAGAACGGCTACAAATCAAACTCAGCACCATGACTGATGATCACACAACAACAACATCAACAACAACAGAATAGAGTAGTATATGGAAGGGGGGGGGGGGGTAGACTTGTAACTAATTCATTGCCACTTCTACTCACCAAATTCACGTCTACTCCCGCAAATTTACTCTTCTCGACTCAGCACAAAAGGGTGACTGATCACCATCTGAGAGGCGACACACGCAAAGCAGATATATTTAGCTCCGAACAGCTCTTGGAAATCAGTCCCAACTACATCATTGACTTCCCACTGATCAATCTTGCAGAGGGCATTCAGACCTGACTGAATGGTTGGACAGACAGAGGTGGGGGGGGGGGGGGGAGGAGGGAGAGGACAAAGCGTAGAGAGCAATAATAATAATGATAACAATAAAAGAAATAAAAATCTAGAGGGGCCGCTCAAATAAATCCTTCTAACACCTGGCTCACAGACCCGGAGAAGCAGTGCCCACGGGCTCTCAAGGCAAAAATGACCAGCAGTCAGACCGACCCAGCAACGAAACGTCCATGTGTTTCCGTTTTTTTTCCCCCCTCGCTCTTTCTTCCCTCCTCAGGATCATTTCCGCTGAACTTCACCTGCACAAAAAAGTGCATGATGCTGCAGGCGAGATACCAGCTTTGCAAGAGGAGGTGTCAGATAGAAAATTGTCTCCCATCGGGTGTTGGGGGGGGGGGGGAGGGAGGGGCTAGGTGAAATAAGCATGTGCATGCTTGGATCTCTTTCTGTGACACACAAACACAGAAACACACAAAAACAAACGCATAGGGGTGTCTTTACAATGCTTCTTTCGTAAAATTTGTCAACAAAATTTGGTACGCAAGTAACAGTTACATCGATGGGACCACTGTTTGAATCAAGGAAATCTTGAAATTCAAGCAACATGCAGTAATGTCTCAACTGATCTTTGGTGGCGATCTCTGCAATGATGCATTTGTATTGAATGGTCAAAAGACTTCACGAACTTTAGGAAATCCTACCCATTTACCATCCAAATATTGTTCTTTTTAAACAGCTTTACATGCAGCTGATAAAATGAATCTGATCATCAGAGTCAGAACATCAAAGAATTCATTTTCTTCCTTTGGCACAAAGCACAGAATAAAGCTGTGTTTTATCTGGTAACACAGCTACTTGTGAAGGATTCTCTGATCTGCCCACCTATCCTTTATCATCTCGGACAGGTGCGCACCTCACTTTTAATGGCACAAGCTGCTTATGATAACCTGCATCCTTATCTTTTGACACTGCTTGTGATGTGATACATCTCTTCATTTTACTACCTGATCCGCTAGTATGGCATCATGGATTATCTCTTGTATTTGTAAGAATTTTTTTCCACTTTTTTTTTTTTTTTTATTCGTCGATTCGGAAAATGTTGAGAACACAATATCTCAAAAAGTTCAAAGACCAGTGAATCATTCTTGTATCATTATCAAAAATAAGACAATACAACATCAATACAATCATCATCTGAAACCTAACAAATTGGATTTTAATTGACAAAATAATTCACTTTTACATTCATTTGTGCGTATCTCAATCATACTGGCCTGATGTGACCAATACAAACTTTGTCACTCCTGGGGGGCGTTTCATAAAGCTGTTCTTAAAGTTACGAACGACTTAAGAACGACTGGATTATGTTCTGATGTGCTTTATCAGAATTTCAATAATTCAGTACAAGAACTGAACATCAGTTGTTCTTAAGTCGTTCATAACTTTAAGAACAACTTTATGAAAAAAACCCTGGGCTAATGCGGTCCTAGGTCAAGAATGCAATCAGAAAATCTGATTTACAGTTATAGCAGATTACACACAATGAAAAAGAAGAGTATTACACACTCAAGAATTATAACAAGCACTGCATGGAATGATGAACACTACAGCACTGTAGAAACAAACTGTAAGAATAAATAGTATCATGGAATTACTGACTATAAAGGGACATATTTTGAATCCATCCCAGGTATTCAAAAATGTTCCAACAGCTGAGTCCAACCATAGTAAGGTAAAGAAGCATGAGCTACTATAATGATGGTATAGCCAGTGGCCAATGAGGTGTTAAGTGATTAATGTTAGTCTTTTCCCATCCATACCTCACTGAAATTTAAGCAATTTACCAGCACTAGGAGGCTTTATTCTAGCCCACTCTAGACCAAAGAAAAAAAAAGAAAAAAGAAAAAGAAAAGAAACAAACACATCAACAGTAATTTCACCTGTATGATACCCAAAATGGAATGTAAACAAACCTACCCATTAAATTTGAATGGTAAGAAAGTATAGGCTTATTGCCCTTGAAGGAAGGGAAAAGAGTGTGGTGGGTAGAGGGAGAGACATCATGTATAGTGTATAGTACTTGCCAAAGATGATACTGGTACCCTGACATCCTACATAAAATATGAGAGGGTCAAAATCATGTTATGGCATCAGCTAAACTAGCACGGAATACGACCTACACGAAAGGGCAATGCGTGCACTTTTCTCTGTGTTTTCTTTGAACTCATCAAGGAAGTGCCATGGAAAGTTACATCCTTGTACTGTACAAGCGTGCATCAGAGTTCTAGGCAGCAGTTTAATAGTACACTTCAAGCACATGTACAGGGGATGACAAAATGTTGCAACACACCCATCATATTTAAAACACACACACACACACACACAAAGCAAATGTTAAACACGGGTATGAAATAAAAATACAAAACCCTTAAAAAATACAGAAAGAAACAAATAAGATACTTTGTGATGCTGCATTTCATGTCAAAGTCGATAAAGTTAAATATATTTGTAATCATTGAAATATCTCCCAATATTTCTAATTTTTCTAATTTAATTTCTATTTTTTTTTTTCTAATTCTTTCTTGTATCTGATGAATTGCAACCCAAAATGGTCACTGCCGTGAAATGCCAGAATGGGTCTGAATGTGAAGACCAGCTCTCCAACACACTATAGCACATTTATTGGAAAGGGTCATTTAAGGTCAAATCTATTTGCCCAGTTCCATTGATTGGTCTTTTAATAAACTGTGGTTATTGTTAGAAGGGATTGCCAGAGATAGAACAGATTAAGGCAAGTGTGGGTAATGAGCTAACAAGGGTGTATACTTAGGGGGACATTGTGGAAAGGTGAGAAGATTGCCAAAGGGTTCATTCACATTGAAAAAGGTCTTGAAATAGGGTAATTTGTTTCAGAAATAGAGCACTTTACAGTGCTCTGGTCAACACTCCAGTGTCACTTTGCAATTACACATCACAAGACCTCCTTGCAACATTAATTGGTTTCAAAACAGCGTATTACATCAAGCTTGTTGGGTCTTTTGTATTTTTCAGGAATAACGATATGTGAAGTAAAGAGCTTCAAGGAAAGAGTTACATTCAGATCTTGGCTGTATCTGCAGTCATCTACTAAGGAGTGGGGTGAGAGTTAAGGAGGCAACTAGGTTTGCTCCTTGATAAGGTTGCCCTTTAAGAAACTGTTTCACATTGTGGTGGCTGAATTTCAGATACTGTCAAACTTTACTGGGCTCTATGACAATAACAAAATACTTCAGTACATAAAATGTTTCGAGAGTACTGTTGCCACTATTAAGAGATTAATGAACAAATATCACCACATTATTCAAACTATTAACTGAATGATTCATTCCAACATTACTTTCAATAGAAAACATTGGGTATGGTGCATCCAGCCACTTTCACTGTCTTGAAGCAATTAGTGATTACCGGTACCACTTTTTTTTTTTTTTATACAGTTATTGTTTGTGGTAACATGTATGCAGCTCATATTTTTCAATTTGCCAGTGCCTTGATTAATTCGAGTCAAACCACTGCCATTTATAACAAGCTCTTATTATTTCACCATCATCGATACAATTAATTGAAAATCACTCTCTGAGACTTCACAGTACCTACAATTGCATTTCAAACCACAACAATGGGTAGCACTATCATCACTACACACAGGTCCACCTATCTTTTTTCATTCTATGAGAAGCTACCTGTCATCTTTCAAATTTTACTGCCAGTATTCATCTTTGAGTGATTAGAATTGTTTGTGAACTAGATATCTAGGCACAGATAATTAACCAAATATATGTATGAGTTATACATTGAAAAAAGAAAATGTTGTAGTGATCACTGGGTTAATCGTCAATAAAATGAATCACCATTTTCCATAAAATCCACTACAAACATAGTCTCATACACACATGTTCACGTCTTTGTCATAAGAACATGATTCCAAAAACTAGATTCTTCCCCAAACCCCTATCTTTCATTGGACTGCATCAAATGATAAAGGTCTCCAATTCGAAATCATTGTACCAAAATTCATATTGATTAAAACTTGTGTCAGGGAGAATTTTTGTACAACATTCTTTATCCAGCAACTCTAAATGTCCCACTTAAGTTTAAATTCATACCACCACAGCTGTGATTTTTACTGCTCAAAATTCAGCTTTCTCCCACTCAACTTAATGTATGTCATATATGCTCAAAAATAAGACTAAGATAGCACTGGAGAGCATCAACAACCCTCGGCGCAAGGGACATCGTGCTTTGCGCTTGTGTGTGCGTTACGCACCACAGCATGCAATATTGGCATGTTTGCGCAAATCAGAAGTGCCCAGTTTGCTTGCTACGAGATCCAGATATGAGAGAATCTCCCGTTCACGGAATGCTTAGGGTTGGAATCTCTGTTTGTGATGTCACTGAACAATGTAAAATGTAATGTCTATGCTGTCACATGGAATAAAAAGGAGACACAGCACTAAGACAAAATACTTGAATAGAGACACATGGCACAGTACTACAATAGCAGTAGTACATATTTAATATTCCAGTTAGAAAATTCCAAGAGCATACTTTTACTTTCAGCTCTACACTGAGGCACTGCACAGCTCCCTGATATCATGATTCTTTCCATTTAAATACCCTCATGTTTTGATCAAGCTAGGCATGATTTTCCAGTCCACTTCTCCACAGTGGGCATATCTCGCTAGCACGTAGCAATCATTTATATGTCTGAATGTCTCCGACTCGGAGAAACATGTACATTTCCATTTTGGTGGGCGCTGCTATTGTTGTCTGTCTTGTGCATTCAATGCGTAAATTATACATATCCCCCCCCCCCTTGTGTGTGTGTGTGTGTGTGTGTGTGTGTGTGTGTGTGTGTGTGTGTGTGTGTGTGTGTGCGTGTATGTGTATGTGTATGTGTGTGTGAATGTGTCTAGACAATACCACTCAAGCAATTTGAACACGAATTGCGAATCCATCGGCTGGATGGCGGTGTCTTTGCAAAGAATAAAGTGTGATGGATCTGCCTTTATCATCTGGCCTTTTGCAAGCACAGTAGGCATGTCTCACGAGACACATGGATGCACATACTCACAGACATTCGTACAGACATACACACAGACACAAACACATAAAAACATACATTTTGGCAAAATCCAATGTTCGAATGTGCAATAAAACATGGTATACTTTGTTCCGAAGCAAGGGAAATACACATGTATTTGGTCCCCAGAGACCACAGGTATGACAACACCCTACTCGCTAGGAAATATATTGCATCCATACATTGCACCCAGTATTTTGCAACTTCACGCAGGAACAAACATGAGACAATTTTTATGCACTTCACAGCCTTTGTACACATGAACTGCCATTGTGAGTGGCCTTTTGTTCATCCACACTACCAATGGTATACACATTCCCACCCATTTTGATGATGTTAAGTTTATGTGTGAGAGGACAATCAAATTACGCTGTCTCTGTCAAAAAAAGTCTGGAAATACACTCTGCAGGTCTCCCTCCTTGGAATACACTGTTCCCTTCCCCCCGCCCCCCCCCCCCCAAAAAAAAAAGAGAGAGACAAGAAGATGTGGAAATATGACAGTATACAAATAAAAACAAGAAAGAAGAAATATAATTATGTGATTCTGAAAGTAATCATTAAAAGAAAAAAAGAAATGAACTGCAGAGATAACCTGTGTTTGGTTTCATCTGGAAAACTTCTAGTCATGGACATAATATGATAGGTACTAAAACTGGAGATATGATTTAGTTCACTCTTTCAGTTCAATGACATTTATTTCGAGCAAACAAATTACGAAGGTACACACAACAATGTGATCAATTTGAATGGCACTTTTCTAAAAGTAGAAACCTTATGGCAAGTGTGCCTGTAACATAAATGGATACGATATACAATAATATACAGTGATATAATCATTGTAAAAGCTGGAATTTTTCAGTAATTACAATTTTTGCTCTCTGGAGAGAAGTCATAGATGAATGTCATATTCATACTGACTGTGAATGGGTTACCACAAACAGTGCCAATTTACCTGGACCAAAAAACAAACAAACAAACAAACAAACAGACGGCACTATACATGTATGTACACAAGTCTATCTATGCACTGGTATTTACATAGTCAGTGCTGAAAGTGTTGAAATCTCCATGTATAATTATCAAAAGTTCACGGTGGTTGAGAGATACTACTCAGTATTTCACAGGCAATAAAACAGACACTGGTTTATTGAAGGCATGTGTTGTTGCTTTGTTTCCTTCCTTTTTCTTCTGTATTTTCACATTTTTTAAAACCAGCCAAACATTGGCACTGGTGCCATGGTGATAAAATACTGTAAAAATCTGCTCCAGGAAGGAAGTTCTCAGGATTTTAGTGAAAGAAAACACAAAGGGTCAACAAAGCACCAGAGTCCTCCCTTTTTCTACCGGAAATCTTGCAAGGTCCATCAATCACACTTAATCTTCATAAATCAACTTGATGATGTCCACACATTATACCTACTTGTGAATGCTGTACAGGTACAATATGTACTCTACCATTGCTACACTGTACAACAATACAGGCCTACTGATCTAAAAAATTTTGTGATATTGTTGTCCTTCTTTTTTTTTTTTTTTCACTCCCTCTCTTTCTTTGCCCTTTTAGTGCATACATGTAGCACTAACTCTAAGGGTTAGTATGATAAGCAAGGTTTTTGACATAAAGCTGCAAAATTATTAGTTTATTGTGTACTATTATGTATTATGAATTATGTATTATTATTATTATTATTATCATCATTATCATTATTATTATTATTATTATCATTATTATTATTATTATCATCATTATCATTATTATTAGGGCTATATAAGACAGCATGATCAATGGATTGCCATTTACTGATTGACTTGCACTCAAGGCTATTTTTACACAATGTTTCAACGATCTCCATATAGGCATTCAGTTTATACTATATATACTATAGTTATTTTGACTTTTAATTGTGGCAAAAACAGTCCAGGATCACAAAAACTGTGATCTGCAGTAAGCAGTTTGTGCGCAGTTCATGTTCTGTGATTGTTCACTTAATTCCCACGCTTTAGGCTTGGTTTGCATATATCCAAGTTATTACTGATGATGATGAGTTAATATGAATTAATAATCATAATCACAATAATGATAATAATAACAATCATACATGTAAAAAAAAATCATTCCTATATTTCTTCACATAATAATCATTCTTATCATTATTTATACTATCATCGTCATCAGTTAGTAGTATTAGTAGTAGCAATTATTGTACATGTACAACTGCAGTTGTTGTTGCCATTGTTCTAGTAGTATTTCACTGAAGCTTCTATCGATCTTAGCAAACTGTCAATTTATAGGGAATACCCGCATTCATCAAAGGATTATACACAAATAAAACAAGTACCGGTAGTACACTCCTGGGTAAGATATGTATGAATGTTTCAGTTTAAAATCATTGTTATCAACCAAGCATAGCCTCCACATAATTAATCCCCACTGTGGCGCGTCTTCCCTCAATCCCCTGCCATAATGTGATCTTGTGGGTTAAACACATGCAGTGTTGCATGATACTATGGAAAGTGTCTTTTACTATTATGAGATCTGGGGGCGTTTCATGAAGGAACTTGTCGGATAAAATATCTGACAAGTCAATTACATCCGACAAGCTTTGAGAAATTCTTTAGTCTGATTGGCTGATTTCTCTGAACTTGTCGGACATAATTGACTTGTCGGACATTTTATCCGACAAGTTCCTTCATGAAACGCCCCCCCTGGTCACCATGAATGTGCCATGATTACCTAGTGACATCAACAGAGAACATACCACTGGTAGAGGTATAGCCCTTCCAGCCACTTGATAATTGAGCTAGATTGGTGGGTGAATGGCATGACATATAAGTGTGTGTGTGTCTGTCTGTCTGTCTGTCTGTCTGTCTATTAGTACATGGATTTGGTCGTGACGGGTTGGGGGAGGGGGGAGTGATTAGGAGTACAGCAAGCTGATGTCACCCAGTGCAGATCTCAAGAGAATGTCCTAATCTAACCTTGTTTTATCTTTTAACCCATTCAGGACGATTTGATTTTGCTGCAACATTTCCCATAGACACCTGTCTGAGTATACTCGGGACTCGTCTTTAACTGGTTAATACAGCTGGTTGCTGCCTAACTTTCAAGCACACTGGCCACACTATGATGTGCAGTCCAAATTTTCCTCCCTTTCGGAGCCCAATATCAGCCGTGTACTAGTGGGCTTTAGTGAGCCATTTGAGAAACACACTGTGCACTTTCAGCAAGTATTACACACAATTTCTCACTCTAAAAGCACCAAATTGAATATGTGTGTTCCAAGTCAATTTAATGGTAGTGGTGGTTATAACACTTTATAAAATGGGTTCAAGAATGTAGCCAATTGGAAGCGCTGAAATGAGTCACGTGTGCGTGCATTAATTTCTCACTAACATGCACGGCCTGACGTTACAATGTTTACACTAGCAGTGCGCACTCAATCAGTTGTTACAAGTGCGTCGCGCGCTACTATACGCGCTGTCAATCCTGTAAACAACTTCTAGTTCGGGCTGCCGGCCGGCCTTTCTTGTGTGCATAACGTGTGTGGCGTACGTATACTCTTATACGTAATACAGTATGTGCGGGATTTCCGAGTGCGACATGCGTAAATGTTTGGGACAAACATCTTCGGACATCTTGACTCTTGAGAGAGTGCTACATGTAGCTGACTGGTATTGACCCACAAAGGTACGTGAAAAATGCTGTTAGTTTTCGACCCATTTTATAAAACAAATGCACAGGATTATTTTGTGGCGTTAGTGGAGATGCAGCTCACTCTCGGGTATTTACAATGTAGTGCAACATACACTCGGCTTCGCCTCGTGCATGTTTCACAATTGTAAATACCCTCGAGTGCTCTACATCTCCACTAATGCACTCTATCCTGTGCATCATTTGTATATTAATGACAGTGATTTGGCATATCAGCTACAGCATCACCATGTCTAACAACATGTTCAGAATCAGAATGTGATGCAAAGTGAGCTTTAAACACCAACATTTTTACAGATAGTAACAGGTGGGGCAGTGGAGTACAACTGGATGTGACACATATGCACAGGAAGTGGAAACAAAAGCTCAAATGCTTGATCATATGGAATATAAAAAAAAAAAATATAAGCTTTAACAGAAGGGCATGATATTTTCCTTGGGGGAAAAAAGCCACAGTATAAATTCCAGGGAATTAAATTGCCTAGCATATTTCAGTATCAGAAACAGGATATTATTTTAGGATTCATAAAAAAAACCCAGCAATTATAGGTGATATTTGTATGAATTCATATGCAGAAGCAAAATACACTTTTTTGTTTGTCTGTATGGTTCTTGCTCTCTCATTCTCATTTTCTCTGCAAATTTGAATGGGAAAGGAAGGGGGTGTGGAGTGGACTGAAATATGCATCTGTGATGATGTGATGACATCACCAGGTGGAGGGGGGGGGGGGAAGGGGGAGTAATTTGCACCGATAGTGACAGGGAGGGCTCTCGTCCAGATAACATGGCAGTTTGGCCCGCAGGAAAAACGGTGGTACAGCCTGCAGGTAGAGAAATTAAACATACAAATGATTCCTCTTCAGAGGAGCAATGACATGAGCTGCATGACAGCACTATTGCACGTGATTGCCACAAAAGGAAAATCACGATAAAAACACAAAACAGTAAATCTCTCATATAAAGACCGCACCCTTCCTATGCAGAATCTGCCGTCAATTACATCTGCACGTGAACAAATGAAGCATGGCTGCCACGTTGAAATGCCGACTAAGAAGTGTCCACGTTTCATGCTAACATCTGTCTTCACTGGAGGGAGAATGTCTTTGCCCGTAAAGAGAGCACTAGTCGAATTTATCTGGCCATCTGGAAGTACAATTACTGTTTTGATATCACAAAAAAATGACTTCTTTCTTTGGAATTAAGCTTTAAAGAAGACTGACAATTTGTCACTGTTTTCAACAGCATGAGCGAATGGTACCATAACCTTATATTTTCCATCAAACACACGTTATTACGTCACTTTGATTACAGATGGATGTTCATATTGGATGAGGTTAAATGGGATATTTCAGAAAAAAAAAAGGTGTCATTGCCAATCACTTCCCTTCTAATTTGTAATATTCAGCAATCATTTAAAAGTACTTCATATATTTCACTGCATGCAACAGTATGGCTGGGACTGCTAGGTTGTCTATCAGCACAGTGAGTTTTTTCTTCACAAGCACAATTTCTCAGCTCTGCTCAACACCATCTCTCTCTCTCACACTCTCTCTTTTTATTTCTTCGAAACTAATTTTTACACCTCGGTAATACCAACTCAGGCGTGAACTCAAATGTAATATCCATCAAGTCATGACTAAAAACCTTTGCTGCGGACGTACCTTCATCACCACAAATGTCCCCATGTTCACAATTAGGGGGGTGTTTAATCAATTTTGTCAGCACTGACAAGTTGTCAGTCTCCCACAATTACCATAGCAACAGTCAGTGACCAGAGCTTCTCGACCAATCAAAACCAAGGATTTTACTGAAATTGGCAGATACTGACAACTTGTCAAGGCTGACTAAATTGATGAAACAGCCCCAAAGTCTCTTTTTCACCACTCAACCCCACCCCCCCTAAAATAAAAGAAAGAAAGAAAATGAAGGGAAAAAAAAATCAGAAGGAGAACCAGAGACCACTATCATCATTCCTTGGAGCTTGAATACCTGACGTGTATTAAAGAAAGTTTCATTTCCATGGCGAATGAATTCCATTAACACAAACCTGTACGATACCTTTTTCTTTAATGTCCTTGAAAGTTGATACGCGTACATCTTTTGAAATAAAGAAACACCTCTACATAGTGCTTATTTCCCACATCAAATCTCTTAATTTCTCTTTATTTTTTGATCTGGTAAAGATGTGTTTCAGGATGAATTCTGGTAATCAGACTGCTGGGCCCCATTTCACAATGATATGATAGCAACTCTTGTTGGAATAGCAACTTCCCATAGCAACAGCCAATCAGGAAGCTCGATTCTTATCATTACCATGACAATTGCCATTCCAGCAAGAGTTGCTTTCATATCAACTTTTTATGAAGTGGGGCCCTAGAGTCACCTTTCATGTCTTTGAAAATAATCTCACACGAAAGAACTGTTCCCAATTCCAATATGTTTCTATGGCATATACGTGTGTTTGCCTGTACTCAGAATTAATTCATGGCTCACATCCATCAGTGTCCTAATAAACACATGGGGATTAATTACCTACATAATCTAGCCATTAGGAATCTATTCAGACACTACACAGTTTCCTTCAGGCCTTTTTTCCATAATCAAAACTTTAGACTGGCTTTGTCTCTTTCACTCTGCACTTTAAAGAGATAATAAAATAATAAATTCTGCTACATTTATTATCTAGTTAAGCCACTGCAAAGTTTCAAAATGGACCAGAACTTAGCAAAGTTATTATCCCCTATATTACCTTGTAAATATGAAGCATAATCTATACCCGGATGTAAGGGGATTATATTCCTCTTTCTGGAGGCAAAATAGTTCGGAAGATATCTTGAGTAGATATGACATGCTTAACTACACTGTACTTGTACTTATCTTGAGCAGCCTTGTGATCAATACCCCGTTTTTATTGCACAAGGAGCCATCAAAATTGCCGTAACTTGTTGAATATTTGAACAGGCTTGAAAATATTCATAAGGAAAGCTTATTTTATGAAAGTTATGCTGCTTGTGTAAACCACACTCTGACCTAGAAACTTCGTCATGTGCATGGCATGGAAAATTAAAAGAATATTTCACATACAAATAAAATATTAGCCATTTTCATTCTTTCTGATTTGGGAGATATTTCTGCCTAGTCTTATAACATGCTTCCACAGAAAGGCGAGCTTGATCGAGCATTTTGAGGTCCAAAGTAAGGAGGAGTATTACAAAGGGAAACCAAAGAGACAAATTTCAAGGAACCACAATGATATAGAATCTAAGTAAACCAAATATTTCATAGTTGTATGATTTGATCAGATTTTCACTGACCAGAGACTATGTTTATGTCAGATGATACATAGAAACATATATGTTTCTATGTACCATCTGACATAAACTTTTTACCCCTTGGGGTAAATCCCTTATATTTCATGATTTCGGCTTAACATAAAACCTTCATGTCCATAAATGTTATGTGTTAATGATATGTATGTTTTGATTCAATGACGGCTAGTGAAATGTGTGATCTGTCCACTGTTTTGGGGCCCATCCGTCTAATTTGTTGCTATTACTTTGACAATGACCTTCAGCTCAGACTCCCCGAAGTGTGGGGAAGAGAGACCTATGTATATGCTCCCTAGGTCACATGACTGAGGTGGCTTTCAGCATTCGTGCGACAACTACAACGAATCTACCAACTACGACAAATAATCATCCACTGCGCCAAAAGTAATAAGCATCTCATTATCGGGCGGTGGCGGCCGCTGCAACGGCAGGCACACTGGAAGCAAATCGCATTACAGTGAAAAGCTCTCCTCTGCCAGTACGAATGTCTGGTTTTTGTTTTCTGTTTTCATTCTTCTTTTTTTTTTCATTCTAATACCTGTCCCTCTCCTCTCGCACTGTGTAATTGGAAAGACTGGAGCAGTAATAGGTTCATTACACTCACACATGATAAGTCATTGAGTATATCTATTTTTCATCAAAGTCATGGTCATGTGAGGAACACAAAGGAATACTTGGTGTCATCTCAACTGAACCTCAACTAACAAAGAAACTTTACGGAAGTGCTTCCAAGAACTTTTCCTTTTCTTGTTGCCAAATCATCAGAAAATTGAAGCCTCATTGGACACATTGTCAGTCTGTCAGTAAATTGGGAAGGTATCACACAAACAGCAAATTGGGAACCCACAAATGAAGAGACGGCCAAAATATTGAGGAGACAAACTACTACAGGTATTCGCAAAAGCCCTGAGGGCAATAGATTAAAAAAGAAAGAAAGGTTCTTTCTGGTATTTCACTACACAGGATGAAACTTAAATATGACTCAGAAAACCTAAAGGCAACCAAACTAAAAGCCCACTATTTCACTACAATGATGACAGGACAATATTCTTCATCAGCTTTCAGGCAATGTGAATGGGAGAAATGGCATAGATCTATGTAACGGCATTGCACTGGCTACTGGACTGAAACTCGAAGTTTTGATTGTAAAAACAAAGAATTAGTATTTAAAAATGAAAAGAAAGGCATATGCCATATGGGAGACCCCCCAAAAAACAAAACAAAACAAAACTCTGCATTAGCTGACTCATCAGCACAAAATACAATCAAAATCAGCAGTTTGTTTCATACCACAGAAGCCATTGCATTATATTATATTATATTATTAATCATGAGTTGTTGTTGTTGTTGTTGTTGTTGTTGTTGTTGTTGTTGTTGTTGCTGCTTTGTTTTTTTAAGGGGGATCTGAGCTGTGATAAATTCAATGCCACAGTTAAGTTCAGTCAATATTCCAAGCTTCATATATCATTGTGGTAGCGGCAACATCTTTGGACCACAAAAGAGCGAAGCTTTAGAGGTTTTTATACGGACACGCATTGTGACGGAAGGAAAATCAATCAGGGCCAGGAATAAGGGGGATACCTGTCTCCTCTCTCAAGGCAAAGGTGATAAGGGAGTGCAGACTTATCTGGTGATGAATTATTTCTCGCACTCTCTCACAATTCCCAGTCATTATCGGATGCCGCCGCGGGGACCAATCAAAAGAAATGAATCATTAGGAAATCATGTTGAAGCTATCATCATCTCCTTCACTACGCCATTTCAGAGATACCGACTTGGTGCTCACAATTCTAATGCTTTTACACATAGTACAACACACTCGGCAAGACAGTGAGCGAGACACAGCTCTCTTCCTCACAAAGTACAGCTGCTATACTTAGGGTTGTATTTCTTTTCCCTTTTAGTTAGTTCATTCAATGGTTATTCCATGTAGCATTTGTATCCTTATATTGAATTACATTGTGACAGCACGACAAACACAGCGATTGCAATGGATTGTGATATGTCTGTCAAAATGTACAGTACGGTACCAGCCTCAAGATCACATACAGTATATCAAGTCCAGAGACTGCCCTTGAGATACACATGTTCGAGTCTATCCGAGGGTTGTGCCACATTTCACTAGTTTTAAACGTACATTGGCTGCATTTAGCAATATTCCCATATTTGAACATGCTTTAATACCTACTATCAAAACATGTTTGCAAATGCCTTTTGGATTGCGTTTCTCAATTTGTTGCATATATCAACTCTGTCATGAGTCGATTGGGAGGCCTTGTCACTGTGCAGCCCCATTATGCAGTAGTTGGGGTAGGCAGGTCCGAGTATATGCATTTCAAAACGACTTTGCATTTATCAACTCTGCAGAAATGCATCTCTGGCTCAAACGCATTTGTGATTGCACCTTTTTGGGCATTTCAGAAACATGTTTCTAACCCTATACTAATCAAAACAGCTTTGCATTTATCAACTGCCCAAAACTCCTTGAAAGTTGTTTGGAAACCTTAATATTTCTGCACCAGAAGTAAGGTGACAAATGCTCCCTTGGATACTTTATCATTTTTCTAATGATGTCACGATGTCATTAACCCACGATCTCACTTAGATAGTTTTGAATTTGTAAATAAACATCAGCTTTTTCACACGTGTTGGCATCTGATGGCAAATAATTTAGGAGATCCGCCTCGGCTGCATCACATCAAAACAGTAGGAGTCATTCTCCTTCAAAAACACTGCTGTTCAACTTCTGAGAAATTCGGGTGAGGAGGGTTGGGATAGAGAGAAAGGCATACACTGAGAACCTGTTCTTTCTTGGCATTGTCTCAAAGTTCGTCAAACTCATGACAATCACTCATCAGACAGGAAAGAGGATTAATGTGAACATTGCATCGAAATCTTATCAATCTCTCCCCCTCCCCCCCCCCCCCCCCCCGAACACATACTTGTTCATTTTGTCCTCTGACTATGATTATTCAGGTTGACTTGGAACACCAACATATTTCCTATATTCAAAACACATTGGGAAGCTGACAAGAAAAATTGATGTTGACAATATTAATAAAAGCGTGATGTCATAGCCTTTCATCACCATGGAAACTGGTGCTAAACAACCTCACCTGGCCTGCATATCTGTGAACACAATTGTAACGAACCATGCTCACACCTGGTTCCAAGCCAAGCTAGAACAAAAGACTGTGACATCATCACCTTGGTTCTCTATATAATTCATCATAGTGTACCAACATTCAATCCTAGATTTTGGAAATATGAGAGGGGGTCTCACTAACCATCCTCACATGTATGACAAGTGTGCAGTAAAAACAATCACATCCCTTCGAGAAGAACAAATGCTGAACTTCTTTTTGGGGTTGTCACAATAACACCCCTGAATGGAAATTGCAAAAATATGAAGCTCATTGAATTAGACACATCTTTGAATACAAGCAAAGAAGTAATTATTCTCCAAATACAAACACAAACCCAAAGAACATATGGGAATGATGCCAAGTTTATCTATTTAAAAAAAATAATAATATGCCTGTGTAAATTTAGATATGTAGTTTGCTCCTTGAAATCATTGTGTGTTATGAATATCTAACCGAAACAAATGACCTCATCATAAATACAAGCTAATACATTACATATTCCTGGAACTGTTATCATCTACATGCTTCAAGGATTCAATAACACTGGCAGCTTCATCACTACCAAGCTCCAATATTGTTACCAGCCAGAAGCACGTGTCTTACAGCTTCGGGTGTGTGTTTTGGTTTCTAATCCAAGTCTAATATTACTCCATGTTATAGCCTGCATGGCTGCTAGTAACACAATTTTGCACAGCACCAGTTCGCATTGTGGCTTGGTCCCAGATGCAGACATCCACGTTGGCACTGCCTGTAACTTGTCAAGACCTCACCAGGAGACTTGTAGGCGTAGTAACTGTGTTTACTAGCCTCAGGCTCAGGGTTTTATGTTGCTACCCAGGGAGTCCCAACACAGTCCCTCCTTTCACAAACTTTCAGAACAATCTCCACTTTCCACGTTCCAGACAGTAGAAAAAAAGATCCACCACTTGTCGTTCGCTCTTTCTTCGACCTGTCTCGAACGCTTGAGATCACGAATTGTCAACACATGTGCACTGTGTTTAACATGGCCTACCTGTCCATGGTGTAAACTCCCAGCCATGTACATGTATAAATAGCACAGAGTAGTAATGTACAAGATAGACAAATCACTGCTAGACTGCATACTGTGTGCAATGACAAAAATGACAAAAAGATATTATTTCAGCATTATAGAAGGGAGGAGGAAGAGGTACACGGAAAATATTTTAGAAGATAGAGCCACATGAAAAAAAATTTCAGGAAGGTACATGTATACACAGTGAAGTGTCAACCTGACACCATGAATGCAGACCAGCACAAATTGCTCCATATCCTTTTGAATATCATTCATCTGCTTCTAAGAGATCCTGGTTTTACCCCTCAGGACGTCATAACACGCGATGGTACATCCGTTCAAAACACCGAGATATCAATGACACTTTGTGGCGTCAATGATACACTGTGCAGTAGAAAAGTACAGCAGCTAATACATCACCACAAGGATAACATCCTTCTTATGTTTAAAGCTAATAAACAGTATTACTGTATAAGCTGTTATTTTCGCGTACAGATATTTTCGCGAATGAGGAGGTCATGGACATTTTCGCGAGATGTTGTTTTCACAATGTGACACCGAGGCTATCGTAAGTGCACTATTAGCATAGTGTATGGCGACATTTTCGCGTGTTGTTAAATTCGTGGTCCAGCTGTGATTCGCGAAATTCGCGAAAATTAAACCCTCGCGAAAATAACAGCGTATACAGTAGTAAACAGCCTCAGGAATCAGCATAGAATGTCTACTCTATATCATTCTCGGTTCTTTTCAAGCACTAAATCTTTGGTGTGACAGTGACAGTGGTCAGTGGTTAGTTGTATCACATAGAATTACTAAGTACATGAACTGGAGAACTTTATTACATCAGTAACGTATGTAAAGCTAGTTGGGGAAAGAATTAAAACTCTGAGAGCTTGAAGGCACTATGTCTTAAAGATTTGTCTGTGTAGGCCTATTTGAGACAAGCAAAATCATGCCATGTCTTCTATTCTGCATTCCTACAAATCTGCCAATAAAGAAGTCTTCAACCTGAACTCTTTCCAAAACTTAAACCATAAAAAGGGTTCAAGTTTATCTGCTCTACATGTATTTGACATGCCTGAACCTATACTTGCAACTGAACTCTGATGATGGATTTTGAACGAACAGTACCATGACATGGTAAAAGTATCGACGGTAAATATCATCCATTTCAAAATGATTATATGTGAGAATTTTACATACAATGCGACTGCGACCGCACCTGTTTGCAGCTTCAGCCTTCCTCTGCGACTAGAATGGAGAATATCCTGTTTGTCAGCACCTCGGCTTCTGCAGGTTTTCAAGAATGATAGATGTCACTACCGCTACCTATACCCCCCTCTCTCTTCTACACAGAGGTGAAAGTGTCCAAGTTCAGCAAAGGTCCTGAAGAATATGAGCAAATGTCACAAGTTACTCAAGTTACTCCTCCAGAAACTTTCTCCCCGCAAAACTTCAGTGTCTTGCTTGCAGAGACAATCACAATCAGGCCCCCGTTCATTTGTGGCGGAGGCTCAGGCTCTTGTTTTGGGACTGGTGGAAACGGTTTTCCCCAAGACGGAGAGACGGGAGGACCCAGCCAGGTTTCGGGACAAGGTGTCACTGACCGAGAGGTCAGTGGCTCCAAGAGGCTGGAATCTGTTAGGAAGGGGATTAGCCTATGTAGGTTAAGCATGGCAGAGGAGAGGGCAGATATTACAACAATAACAATACCAGAAAGGGGAGTCAACAAGCCCTGATTGACATTTTCAAAAGAAAAAAGGGGCTTAGAGGAGGAACACTCCTTAGTCTTGGTATTCCACACCCCTCTTTTTTCTTGCCCCCCCCCCATATGTGCATGGTCTACATGTGTGATTCTGAATCTTCGCTCATTGATTGTTATACCATAATGAATACAATTTTTCCTTTTTGTAAAACAACACATGATGCAACACAACACAACATTAAACTTTTGCATCATTTCTCCCTTATTTGAAATGAAATGCAAAAAGAAAAAAATATTCTTTGCATTCAAGTATTGCAGAGATCTGAAATCTTTACAATGATAACTTTTGAATTAGAAGGTTGTAGCTGAAGGTAGTACCAGTTGAACGCATTTGTATACTATTATTTATCATATACAGACCAAGCGGAAAGTTATGAGATGATGGCATCGTTGCTTCATTCAATTTGCATGTGCTCGCGACAGATGGTATCACCATCTCAGATATGCAAAACTTAAAGGCATATTCTAGTTCCATACGTCTGCAGAAACTTTTGCATTTTACTCTAAAAAGGAGACATGTACATTTATATGTGAAATAATGCTGTAATCACACAATTTCGGTTGGGTAACAACAAAAGTGCGAAATATTACCCAAAAAGGTAAGCCAGAAGTATTCGAATCTTGGAGCATACTTGATCATCATAGTTGACATGAGGTTTCACATTTGATAACAACATATCGGGCCAGAGCAGTATCTATTGTGCAAGAGTGAATAGCATGCAGCAGCTTGTTAGCTGCATGTGATTTAATACTATCTGCTAGGGCACAATACGATCACCATGTACGGTAATCACAATGTTCTGCCAACCCACTGCTGAACAGGAAGGGTGCTTTAGGAATAAAAGTGATGTACTATAATTGAAATTATTTTACACTTTTGATCTAAAAAATTATTCCAAAATGATTCATTATCATTATGTACTATGATTGAAATAATTTTACACTTTTGATCTACAAACTGACTCCAAAATGACACATCATCTTTGCAAATCGCGTCCAGCCAGACAAATTTCTCGGTAGACCCTCTAGATACATTGTATATTGCAAACAAATTCAAAATAGTGGAAGATGAATTTTGACTTCTTCTGAGAACCATGTTTTAGCTTTAATTTTCTTAACTGTCATACGTCCACTCTACTATTCCCTTTCTTTGGTATTACTCTACCAAAGTCAACTTGAACATTAAGGGGCTTGTCATCATTTTCTCATGCATCACTTTATGAGAAGAATTTTTTTTCTAACATCTAAAACATTAGCGAGAGAGTGATTACACAGAAGAAGAAGTTTAAAAGTACACTTGTATTGGAAACATTGCGTCAGTAATCATGGAAGTCCTTTTGGCAGCAGCAATAGTAACAGAATCAGTAGAAGAAGATGAGGTAGAAGTAGTCATGCCTTGAAATGCTGCTTGTCATCTTTTCTTTATCATCAAAAAAAAAAATTAAATAAAAGAGCACATACAGTTTGAGAGGCATGCAAACATGCATGCTTCTCCTCAGCTGTGAACGATTAACAACACATCATAACTCTTCCCCATCATCAATATTTCACTCTGCAGATGCACGTGTCCCTGCCACTCTGAATAACTAACTCCAGGGAGGTGCACATTCGCCATTTCCCCATGGAGAATTGCACAAATGCCTGCATTTCTTGCACACCAGGGCCTATCCTGTTACTCATTTATACGTATCACCATCAAAACAATTGGGTGGGTACTCGAAATGATATTCGTTGTTTCTCTGAGGGGAAGAGACGACGAAAGTATTTACGCAGTTGTGACTTAATACAACTGTGGCAATAGAAATATATATTCTTGGTATTAAAACTTGAAGGCTGTCTTAGTGCTCATCATCTCTGTGTAATACTTCAGAGATGGGAACACCCTCAATATTTAAGAGGCTTTCAGATAAGAAAAGGGAACCTTATGACTTCAAAACACTATTCAACTTGAAGACACATTACAAGATTACATACTACACTGCATAAAAGATATGTGAAGATGACCCCCCCCCCCCCCCCAAGTTTTCAGTACCTGGTAAAAAAAAAGCAACAACAACAAAATGGAAACAAAACAAAACAAAAAAATGTGAAAGGTAAATGGAAACAAAACAAAAATGTGAAAGTAAATAGCCCCCCCCCCAACATTTTTCAGCAGGCCTACCTGGTAAAGAAAAAATAAAATAAAATAAAATAAAATAAACTCTTGTACAGGATGTCAATGAGAGTGCAAAGAATGTGTGTGTCACTGTAAAATAAAGAACTTAAAGACAAGTTTCTTTAAGTTTTAATACATTCCTCTATAGCTGGCAAGCTGGCAACCATGAGCTGTAGAAGAAAAAGGCTATGGCCTTGAACTGTACATACACTTTTCACAGAGTCACCCCCCCCCCTCTCCATGCTTGAGATGTCTGTGGCTATCAAAGAATCACTATCTCATTATTTGCCCAATACCAAAGTAATAATGGCTGATCTACTGCTTGAATCCGTACCTGTCATTTCTTGAAAGAAGCTTCATCGCTCTGGTAAATTTCCTATTACATTCATTTCACCACAAAGAAAAAAAAATTACATAGTGTGGATGCATGTGAAATATAAACACAAAGATTCTGGACTGATTCCAAGAGTACGGACATAAAGAAAAACATTCATTGGAAAAACAAAAGGCACATGATCGGCACAGAGGCATCTATGAATGCATACCGGTAGATACAGCTTGATTCATATATCAATATTTGCATCAAATTGGTTTTACGATTTGTTAAACAGAAGGTGTCAGGACATTATCACAAGAAGTTTCCATTAAGGTACTACTTTCTGTAAGCTCTACCTGCTAGGTGCAAAAAAGCCCCGAGTTAGAAATGAAAGTGTACGACAATAAGCTTTCAAAAAAAACAACAACAACAAAACAAAACAAAACACCCACACATGTGACGTGGGTATTTCAAAATATTTAGTATTCCCTATGTCAACTTTAGGAGACTAGCATTAACTTTTGCATGGCACGTAAGGTTCAATGCACTTGTGCATCTTTGACTTAATGCTCATCTTGCACACTGGAGCTGCTGTGTAGCGATAGATAGCCAAGACGGAAAGAAGTCACTGAAAAACCAGTAAACTGCACATGATGCATTACTCTGCAATATCACTTTCTATAGAGACAACTGCAAATTGGCGACTTACCGCACAATCACCGGGGGTTGTTCAAACACAAGTGTAAGCCATGATGGTGACAATAGCTCGTAATATTCCAGCAAAGTGTTGACCCTAATGGACTATACTGGCTAATAAGACTACTAATGGGAGAAAACCAGGGCATCGGATAGAGACTGGGAGTGAGTGCAGCGCTCTTGCCTTCCCCTCACAAGGCAGCTACAGGACAGTGAAGGCTAGTCTCACTTCTAGATACAACCATTTTTAATTTTCTTTGATACCTCCATCTTGGTGCAATGTATACTTTTCTTGACGTGTCATCTCTCATTCCTCCTACTTTTTCTTTCTTTCCATCTATCTATCTATCTATCTATCTATCTATCTATCTATCTATCTATCTATCTATCTATCTATCTTTCCATCTATTGATTAATCGATCAATCAATCAATCTACCAATCTATCTCTTTGCAAGGTCTAGTATAACATAGTCCTTATTAGTCTTAATTATAGAGGGTAACATCCCAATCTAAAACACTTTGACAGTGATGATTATAAATTTCTTTCACCAAAGCTTGTTTTGTATACTATATAACACCAACCTTCTGGGAACCTCAGAGGTTCCTCTACTGTTTAGGTTAATATGTTGGCATCTTCACAAAATTCTTTATCATCTTCTTTTTTTTTTTTGATTTGCAGGGAATTTGCTCTTGAATCTACCTTAATAAAGACTTCAGTACAGTTATTGGCACATCATGAGCAATTAAACTGATACAACCATTAATTCCTATTGAGGACGATATCAAAGAAGCATCTGTCAAGCCACACTGAGGTGCCCATGAAGCTATGCTGCAACCACTACAAACCCAAATGCTCACTCACCTAAGATACCTAAACTCACATTCTGTCAAGTACAGCCACTGGGCACTTGCCTCTTCAAGGTAGAGGGGCATGTACATGGGCCTCGCCTAAAAGTCCATTGGGGTGACTGGAAGAAACATCTATTTGAGATGATTCACCTGCATCTAACTACTTCAAACTTCTACAGGATCCTGATGTTTGTCCAGAATGTGTCACTACTGGTTGCTTTTATCAAATTGGCATTGCCACTATATTCCTCGAAGGCGATACATGCCAAATGGCAACATTGCTCACAGGCATAATCGTCGTAGATTAAAAAGCAGTCAACATGCTGGAAGGAAGGCTATATCAGGATTTGAGGGATACTTCTTCAAGAAGGCTGTGCCAGTATGGACGGAGGAGAAGTTTTCTATCTGCCCCAGAATATGAGGGAGAGAAGAACAAGGTCACAGCCATCAGGCCAGGGAGATTTATTGCTAGAGACCCAGAGTTGACTGAAAGCGGAAGGAGCAACTGACCTGATGATTGGTGGCAAGGCACAAGTGCAGAAGATTTTCTCTTCTTTTTTTTGGGGGGGGGGGGGGGAGGGAGGGAGAAATGAGTGGGGTGGGGCACAAGAGGAGGGGTGTGTTGATGGGAGGGGAGAGATCAGCACGAAGCAAACAAAGCACATATTTCAGCAGGGTCACTCTTGGAAGTCACAATTATTGCAATTATTGCAATTACCATGGAGAGCTCTTGAAATGAGACAGTCTTGAAACTGTTACATAAACCCTTCAAACCACACTCCTTTAACCAATTCTGTTTGTTCATTCTGTTCTCGAAAGAGTCAAATGTCTTGTCATCATGCTGAATGCATATTCTGAGGTCAACACTGAAAATCTTGGCCATGAGTCACCTCATCAAAGACAATTTATCACAATTTCACACAACCAATCCATACTAAATACCAATCATTATTTTGGTGATTGCTCGACCTAATACCAAATGAAGAGTTTTGAGGTTGCCAGGATTTGAATTTTGATAAATTTGTTTGTATCTTTATTTCTCTGTTCTCTGAGTGGAAGAATACTTCACTGAATGAAGTACATTCATAAAAGAAAAATGAACATCGGTACTGCTGGATCTACTCGCAACAAAAATAAATCATTCTGGATAACATAAACGGGTACCAGAGCAATGACATCCCAAAATTGTTCTGTCTTCATTTGCTTGGGTTGTGTTTGGCTGAAAGAGGTTTCTGTTATTCCATAAAAGGCGAAAATTTATCACGATCAGGATTAATCGCTCTTGACACAAACTGAAAATAGCCCGGTGACCTACTTTTCCAAACCTTTCAGTCAATGACAGCAGAGTGTCTTCAAGGCTTAATTTCTTGGACTGCTTCTTCAACTTTCAACATGCATTCTCCCCCCTTTTCTGAAATTCTGGACATCTTCCATATCTGTGTATTATCTTTAGAGAGTTGTAGGCACATGTTGGGTCAACAAACAGCGCACAAAGTCACGTCTGTACAGCAGCAATGGGGTTTGTTTACATCAGATACAACAACTGCTGCTTAATTCAACACTGGGAGTGCACACATTATTTCCGTGTTTCGGAACTTTCTGCTGTAGTATGCCATGGCATGCTCTCATATGTCTGGAAGAAGGGGGACAGCTAAATTTCAACTGGGAGAAATATAATGTTGCTTACAGCACTTTATAATAATAAGATGATAATAATAATAGAACTTCATAATCACATCATATCAAGAGATTATTTAGGGCTACAAAATAGTCAATCAACTCATAAAAACCAGCAATAAAATTTTGTCTATATGCTTGGTCACATTAAAAACAACAGTTTGAGTTCAAGGTCTCTCACACCCAGCCAGATTTTAGCATCCTCTTTTCCTTATTACACCCATTCAATCAAATCAAATTATCATCAAATAAAATTATTGTCAAATAATCTGTCACCGTCATCTGATGTAAAGGAAGTCACTGCAGGAATGAATGAGAAGCTATGCGCCATTTAGTACCTGATAAATATTTTGATGTTTTTTTAAATCAATATCTATCAGTATCTAAGAACAAGGCAAAGAGCAAACCACATATAGAATAGTATTGACTGCAATTCTCCAAAAAAAATCAAAAACATTCTCACTATTGAAGCTAGCGTCACAGTGTTCAACCCTCAGGCTACAGAAGGTATAATCTGCCGAGTGTAAACGGGGCATGACCGGTTGCCCCGCTATGCGGGGACATGATTTACGTGAGAAGTCTACCCATTATTCTAACCTCCTGCCTCATTCAGATATTTCATTCTGAGAGGATTCTTGAGAGCGCCAGTGCATTGACTTCTGACTGAGGACAGCCCACATAAACAGTTGAATAGGAGTCAAGTGCATCACAACTTCCCAACTCGTGGTGCAGCCACAAACTACTCCGATGGCTTCCTATCACTTAAACTTCTCCAGAGAGATTTCTTTTTCTTTTTCTTTTGACTCTGATCACACACACGCACACACACACACACATCTACAATGATACAATGAATTCATATTTATGCATGCTGTCTAAGACAAATGACTTTGACAAACATTCAATTAGGGATCAGACTATCCTGAATAAATCCTCACTTGGAAAAAAAAAAGAAGATGTCCTATGTGTTATATGAAATATTATACGAAGGGTTTCTTGACTGTCTTTGAACTGTAAATATCTAGAACATTCATTTTGCTTCCGATTGGATTACAAAGTAACAGACGGTAGTTCTAAATTAGAGATGTTGGAACAGTCACAGAATTCAATTGGGGAAATGAATTGTAAACCATCACAATATCTTTTCAGTCTCTTTGCATTTGAGAAAGCAAACTGCATCACGAATGAGGGAAATTTCTCAACCTAATAGGAAACAAACTAAGCAACAACACTAGGAAAATAGTCAACTTTTGTGCCATCTCTGTAGCATGCCCACAGACAGCTTTGGACAACCTTAGCATGCTATCAAAAAAAAAAAAAGAAAAATCAATTATCTTTATCTCGAGGAAACACAGGGATTTATTTTCCACCTCCCCCTACATCCAAATCCCAGTCCAGCTTCCCATATCCGGTGGATGAGACAGAGGATCTGAATAAAATATGGGGGAATTTTCCCATCACGGATTACCGTAATCTCGCAAAGATTTCGCCCCCATAAACTTGGAAGTTTTTTTTTTTTTTTTGACTCTTTGAGATAGCTCAGTGGAATACAACATCCATCACATGACTTTCTTTCTTTTTTTTTTAATAAGAAAGGGGAAAAGAAAATAGGGATGAATAAAAATCACTTCAGAAGAATTGAAAGAGATGAAAGTGAAGAAGCAGAAGAAAAAGACAAGAGTATTTCTTTTTTATGCAGTCCGCCTTGGATATCTGGGCTATAAACCAATGAAATGCAAAGGTTATAGAGTTTTTACACTAAATTTTTAACAACATTCATCTGGGTTTGTTTTGTTTTGTTTTGTTTTTTTGGGGGGCTATTCTATCTAAAATGTGCACATCAATTAGTAGTATGGACATTTCCTTGATTAGAAATAAAAAGATAAGATTTGATAAATTTCTCCAGGAAATGAAATCCCTTCCATTTAAAATATTCTGGTAGACATTCATGGTGTGAATGAGACACACACACACACACACACACACAAATAATGATTTGGGCATGCACTATACAAGTATTTGGCTCTTCAGATACATATTGTATTCTCAAATTGTTCTTATTTTGTCTACAATAACAAAATCAACATCGAACAAAGAATGTAAATGGTTTTTCCAAAATGAACCATCGATGGCATTTGAACAAGCAAATGCAGAGCATAATCACATTGGCACAAACTGTACATCACAATTAGATGTGAAAATAGGATGTGCGTTCATGAGGACCCTGTCGGCTTAGGAAGCAGTGACCAAAGGTGAAACACATACAGTCACATATATCAATCAAACATGTAGAATTCTGACTGGTTGAGTGGGTGCAAAGTTACATATCTAGTCATGTTTGATGCCACTTGTAAGGTTGTATGCAACAAGGCCCTGTTCACATATAAAACGTCTCTATAGAAGAAATTGCACAGCAACTGATGCATGCTCTTTTACTCTTCCAGTGTGAAGAGGCGGGGAGTTGAAACATTTAGTGGACAATCCACAATTACCGCATGCAGATACCACAAATATTATTTGTAACTGGAATTGTACTAGACTGTCAAACCAGACCAGTTTCAACTATGATCTTTATGAAAAGATAGAAATAAGAATGAACAGTTGCTGAGCGCCAACTTACATTAGGAAACACTGCCTGAATGATTTGCATTCCAATGTTAATGTCAATCTCCTAGTGGATTGCTTTGATGGAATAGAGCGTGTACCAACACTATCTCTCCCTTCCTGTCCCCCCCCCCTCTCTCTCTCTCTCTCTTTCTCTCGAATATATGTATATGTATATGTATATATATATATATTATACACACATAGATATACATGTACACGTATATATAGATATTACAAAGAAGCAACACTCCGTCTGTACATGGTACACGCCCTTCATCAAACTACAGATGTACATATATATAGATAGATAATAAATAAATAGATATATGGACTGTATACGCCATATATTTCGCGAGTCTAAATTTTTGCAAATCGGGACTTCACGACAATTTCGCGGGTGGTTAAATTCGCGATCGTGGAGTCTTGTACTGAACGGAGAAATTTATAAGCGTACGTCACATTCACATTGGCATTACAGTCAATATTTTCGTGTGTTTTTAATTTCACGAATAGCAGCTGACTCGCGAAATTTGCGAAAATAAAAACCTCGCAAAATATTCGGCGAATACAGTAAATAGATAGAGAGATACAGATATAGTTATATTCTATCTTTATGCACATAGAAATGCACACAAACACATACACACATACACACACACACATACACACACACACACACACACACACACACACACACACACACACACACACACGTTCTGTACCTCTGTCTTTCTCATGTATAATCTTTATCTATAAATCATTTATGGGCAATGAAATCAAGTTATTTGTTTCTTCCGCAATCCCCTCACAGCAAATTTATGGTTAGCTAACTCTCTCCAAAGCCCCTCCCCCACCCCTCCAACCTCCTTTCGGAAGTATGTATACCGTAGTCCTTGGATTGTTTCATCATGTTAATCAACAGCTATACAGGCTGCATGGGTCATTTTCCTCTCTTTCTTCAGGAGCACATCTATCTGGTATTTCCTGTTGAAGCAGGTGTCTGTGCAGCTAAGACACATGTGTTGCATTATGTCATCAGTTTCTCACACTGGCCAGCCAGTACTACGATTATTCACAATTTTTATTCTCAATATTTCACTAAACATGTGTCCAGCATTTTGCTTTTTATTACGTTTGGTTTTTTTTTTTTTCTGTCAGCATTCCAGCCTCCAAATGGCAAGTCAGCTATTTCTGTTTATCCACCTAAAAAGAGCGGCTCACCAAAAAGAAATTTATCACAAATCCTCCCTTTGACATCAAGAATGTTACCGCAAATCACAAAGGGTATAAGGGCACTAGCCTTTCATGATCTTTAGTCTCATTCATGATATACTTTGATATCATTGTATCAGCAAAATCCTACCAGTAGTAGCAAGAAGAGAAGCAAAAATATGAATATACATTCATACATCATAGGTGCATATATGTATCATACAGAGAGAGAGGAGGGAAGAAGACAGAGCTTAGAAAATAGAGCTATAGATATAGGCTTCAAAGCAGCTCACCACAGCATTCACCTTTAAATGACGTTTTTTACTCAGCCGCTCTTCATTGCCAAGATACAAAGTCATTCACATCAGTTTCTTCACACACACCCAAGTAAATTCAATATCAAAGATGACTCCCTTTTTGTTCAACTTGAGAATATGGCAAAAATAGATAATAAATGCACTGTCCCCTGAGATAGTACATTTAGTTATTTTAAGGTTGGTACAAGGTAAAGTATTGCAAAAAAGATATTTAAAAAAATGGAAGAACTGAAAATCACAATTGCCTTTAATTATAATAATATTTCTGTGATGAAAGGAGTATCATATTTTCTATCCCATCACTTCAAAACAAGCGCGCAAACGCATGGGCAAGGGTCATCATTTTGGTAGATTTCAAGAATGCACACAATGGTCAACAAAATATTGTAATATTGCAATGAGCGAGATATATCTGTCCATCTGAACGGGCGCAAAAAAAAAAAAAGAATCTCAATGTTTGGATCATGATTGAGATCCTGCTATTTTGTCTGTGTGCACCCGCCTGATGTTGCTCACAAGTGGAAAATTTTGCACTTGGCTAATAGAAACTGCATTGCAGTGGTTGTAGTGGATTACAGCCAAGAAAGACAACCCTTGGCATGCATTCATTCAGTGTACTCAGATGGTAAAAAGTTTCCACAAGCGAAACGTCATCTGTAAACAAAGTGATTGCCAATTAGCTCAGGGGCACACTCAGCACACTGAGATTTAATATGAAGTCGCATAATAACGCATGAACCTATACACAAACATGAAAACACACACACACACATGAACCCACAAAATATACCCATATTCATAATTCTTATCTCTGCAAATACGGGAGTGCGCCTAGGGATCGTTTATAAATCTAAATCAGTCAGCTTGCCTCCTCCCCGCAAGTCCAAAATATGCTATTTAGTGGGGTCTGTTTCACCCGCATATCGTATCACGGATATGCACAAGCGACAAAAGAACACTACGCATGGCTGAATGCATTCCATCTCCATTCCATCTGGTGAGAAAGTGCATACACCTCTCGAAGGGCTGGTAGCCATAGCCTTGGTCCCAGACTCTCTTACTCTCCCTCTCTCATTCCTTCCCGCTTTCTTATTTCCTGTTTTCAGCATCAGACATATCACACTTTCTTTGACTTTCAGTGATTACGACATACATTTGAGTGACTCACTGTAACTGCTAGCGAGAATCATAACAAAATGCTTAATTTCATTGGTTCTGTCCTGTTGTTTCTTAGCACATGCATACTGTCAGTGAACAGTATCTTGAATGCCTCCTATTGTGATTATGATTAAGATTATGAATATGGTTATCATCATCATTACTACTGCTATTTCCGTTTTTATAGTCATTATCATTATCAAGATATTGTCGCATAGCAACCACATCATTAAGTTCCAAAAGAAATGCATTCATCACTTGACGATATCTGCACAAATATTTTACTGTTAAGGAATTGCCTGCTGCTTCCATAATCTTGAAAAAGATGATATAACTCCTCATACTAGCTGGAAAGCCGTATCAGAGAGAACATTTCATAGCTGCATCAAAGAAAAGTTCCATGAGCGTCGATTGCAGCCATCCTCTTGAAGAATTAAATGAAAACCAAATCACAAGTCAGAATAGGAGGAAAACAATAATCTTCACAGTGATCACAACCCCCCCCCCCCCCACAACCAAGGAAAAGGCCAATGTGCACCATTTCTATGCCAGCAACATTTCATGCCTTCCTGTCTCTCTTTCTCTGTTTCTCCTCTTCTCCCATCAACAAAATTTGATAAGGAAGAGGCAACATCCACGAGTCTGTAGAAGGTGTTGCAAGATCCTTGGAAGACGTCACTTTGAATTATCCTCACAGTCCCGTCTGTAGAGACCAACGGGCTTCCCAAGCCACCTCTCAATACCCCACAACAGCAACAACAACCTGCCCCGTGGGGACGGAAGAAAAAGAAGGAGTTATTTCTCCTGAAATGCTGATTACGTCAATGTCTTTATTGGAGGATTCGTGATGACAATGCTGCTATGCTTACGTGCCAAGTGTCACAGTAACTAGTAGAATTCCAACCAATATAAAATTAGATGTACTGGTATGTGGAAAAAAACACAATGTTAGTTCATGTTGCCAACGTTGGTGTTTATGTCATACAAAGGCAATAATGTAAATGTCCTGTTGTTTCTTGGCCTAGAGTATGAGAAATTAAGAAGGAATTCCTTGATTCCACAAGAAATTGTCAAAGTTCTCCAGAAGAAAGAACAAAACGACAACAAATGCTTTAAAGATCACTTTGGCAAACTCACCATTCTTAACACAAATATGAGCAGTACACCACGCTTTAGAAACAGGAATGAATAAATATTAGTATAAATCATGTTGTTTTCACTACAGCTGCACGATGTCGACTTCAAATACATTGTCTTATTACCTTAAACCTTAACCTAGGGAATGTGCAATCAGCAAAACATTCAGCGTCACTTCCCTCTGCTTTGACATAGTCTGTTGACGTATCATTCAGCCACTTTTGGGCAGTTGTTTGTAACTGTTGCTCATGGTAACGGTCTGTCTCTGTACAAAGATACAGCATCTTGCAGGCATCCAGCCTTTTAGAGTTTCAGGAGTCATTTATTGCAGATGGTTACACTCTAAATCCACGACTTCCATTTGCTGATATGCTGCTTTGTTTCTCCAAGTTCCATGATTTGCAAGTTGGCAGTTCACAACATGCTTTAAAATTTATGCCTACCCTTTTTCTTCCTATATCCATGCTCATTTTAGAAATGGATATGTTTGGACATAATGTCAGAAACTATCACTTATCATATAAGACTGTCAGTTGCCACACCCTGCATGTTGGCCTGGATAGCTACAGTGTGTATTGTACAGCAAACTGTAGCATCTACACAGTATTCTGCTAAATACACTTCTGTATATTGAGGAATGTCACATTAAATGAAGATGCACATCACAAGCCGTTGCATTTCCCATGTAGCCAGTTAGCAGCCTCATCGGTTTGGACAATACGCTAGAAAATTTCAATCAACTTGTCATAAGGCATAATCATCACAATCTTTTTTTGGAGTCTTTTGGAGGTTTGATACACTTAGTTATATTGATTTCTTGAAAGTGGAATTTGTACTTCACTTCATTCATACATAAAGACTGCAAAGGGGGGGGGGGATTACACCCCTCCCCCTCCCCCCCCCCCCCCCTGTGAAACTGGAGATGGTGATTCAAATGTCTGAATAGTTCAGTTCAGTTCAGTTCAGTTGAATTGAGGGTATATCCATTCCATTCGTTCACAAGAAGTACGAGAAAGTATTTTATGCAATCATTATTTGATCTTTAGAAAATACATATATAAGCATCATGAAGTATAATAAGCTATTCATATAATTTCATTAAATAGCCAAGATATCAAAGCACACTTGAAGGATTGACCAAAAAAAAAAAAAAAAAATAAGTATGAGGATGGAAAACAGTGGCCCACTGAAAAGCAGGGCTTGTACGACATGGGTCACTTGAGACATAATATGTACTAAATATCATCTGGAATTAGTTCATATTAAAAAAAAAAAAATCATGATAAACAATAGTCATTTTTTTAAACAGACATAAAAAAAGATACTAATTACAATTTACAAAATAAGACACTGACAACTACAGTGTTGCAAGCTGTACAGACACCTTTATACCCAGAAAAGACAACACATAGTGACAGCTATAAAAAAAAAAAAAAAACTATTTTGGTCAGAAAAAAAAAGCAATTTCATCCAGGTACTTCTATTCTGCGCACGACAGCTTTAGAAAACCCACAAAAAACAAAACAAAACAAAACAAAAACTAATTTAGTCAGAAAAAAAAGTAATTCTATCCAGGCACTTCTTGTCTTTACTAGGTTCCTCTTTGTCAATCAAATGTTTCCAGTTCGGTGATCGTTGTTACATCGGCAATGAAAGATTGCATCTGGTGAAAATGCTCCTTTGGAAATATGCAGAGTCTATAGGAGCATTTACATAGCCACCGAAAAACCATAGTTCTTTGCACATTCCAGATTTTTCATTGTGAGTTGCTAAGGAAACTACTGGTATGTGAGCAAAACACCAGAATAAAAAAAAATCCTATGAAGTGAAATATTTTGAAAAGGCAATTTTATTGTTTTTGTTTTGTTTTTGCAATGTAAATATCCCTTAGAAATAATCTTTTGTTTGGAGAAATGAGGCTGTTACATTCTTTATACTATACAGTAATCATCGTGTAACACATGTAATACATGATACACATCAACTATTTTGTGACGCTCATGTTGCGGTGGTTTTATCTTGCAATTTTCTATGAGCTAGCTGAATTATGTTAATGAGATCCATGACATGCCAACATATTATCCCCATTCACACAGTTGCAACGAAAGACTGTATCAACACTAACAAAATTACCAACTTTAAAGGGACTGTACGGTACTGGTTGAGGTAGAGATTCAGAATGATAACATTTCTAAGTGAGATAATGAGAAACCTCTTATGAAATATGAAAGAGCATGTAATTTTAAGAAGGATTCAACATTTATTTGATGAAAATTGGTTTTCAAATGGCTGAGATATCCAAAAAAGTGATAATAACAAAAGGCAACAGGCCACACCTTTTATTAGGATCTATTTGTTTCACCTTGTTTTTGGATATCTGAGCCATTTCAAAACCGACTGTCATCAAATAAACTTTTGATACCCCTTAGAATTGCATGCTCTTTGACATCTCATAAAGTGGTTTCTGAATATATCTCACAAAACATTAAAAGCTAAATCCTCACCTCAACCAGAACTGTACACACCATGTAATAGCTTACTGAAAATGGATACAGTAAAACCAGAAACTTTCATGTGAATATCAAACTGGAAATTTTGCAAGGAGCCAAGATTCGTGAAACTACAATGCACGCAGAAGTTTTTGTCTACACAATGCAATGAACGGGAGTGGCAATTCGCAAAAGTTTCATGCCACGAAAAATACTTATGGCTCCAATTCGCAGAAGTTTTATGCTGCGAATAGTTCTGGTTCTACAGCAATACTTATTTCTTATCCCACTGCTGTGGTTCTCAGTATAGACATACTGGCTTAGTACCCCCCCCCCCCCAATGGAGTAATTCCCATTCATGCAGCAGAGGGTCACATAAGCGATATGAGAGTGTGTGAAACGTCTACTACTAATTGTTTGGACCCCTCACCTTTTGCAGTGCTAATTCAATAAGGTGCTGCTTGATCAAGCGTCCGATCGAATCTGGGTAATGTCAACAGGGCAGGCGATATGTTGTCCCTACCTCAGACAAGGTCTGGGACCAGCAGGAGTTGAGGACAAGACCTGATCCATTTGTGAAGCGCTAACGGAAGGTCAGATGATACTCAGCATCGCTGTCTTAGCACTCTTGTGGCTAGACCCTCTTGCCATGAACATTTATTTATCAGGAGACTTGATCAAGCGTAGCATCTGCCCACGCACTCGTGAAATATGTAGCCGTTTGAATTAGGTTTTGATGAATTCGATGTGAAATACATGACATAATCCATCCTCAGAGCTAAAAGAAATTTCCTTTAATGAGTTAAAACTTACCCCCATCTCGATTAGATTTCACAGTAAGTTGGTGGCATACAACATCTGCATAACCGATTATGTAACTCACACTCCTTTCAGACCAATGATAATTGCCCATCAAAGTCCTACTGAATTTAATTGCAGAGAAATGTGATCTACATCAATAATTCACTTCACCATCATGATACCTTCAGGACAAAAGTGCAAGGAAGCCTTCTGAAAAATCATGCAAACTGTGCATAGAAACATGACCATCACCTGAGCAGCAATGGGTGGTGCAGCAGCGACTATGTACATGTGCCTCACCCACTGGGCAGCATGCAAAGATTCAAAGATATTTTCAGCAGAGACTGAAAGGGGAGAACCTCCCAGACTGTACTCTGGTGCTGAATCCCCTTCACTGAGTGTTTTCCAAGGGTTTGGAGATAAACTTCTGACTGTACCTTCACTAGTGTTTTGCACAGGGTTAACGAGATGAGGGGAGTTCATTGACTTTTCAGACCACAAATATTGGACTCATGGATGTAGATGCACCATGAAGAAGGGTATCAGTTTACCAGGTATCAAATTATAAAGAGACAAGGAAAGAATTTCATGCATTTGTATTCTTTGTTGTTGCTGTTTTCTTATGACAACATCGAAAGTGGGGGGGGGGGGGAGATTCTGATTGACACTAACATCGTGACCACACATTGGATGTTAGGTTATGTTGACACAATGCATGTGTCATTTTACACAACTTACAAGTTCCACAAGTCTTTCAAAACACCTTGCACAGAAAAGATTTCTTATGAGAAAACATGAGGTAGAGGTGAGTGTCACACATAGTAGTACCCATTCATTGGCCGATGCTTCACTGTGTTAATAGTGGATTGATATCACACTTGAAGGTCCCGTTTACCTTTGCGAACAGTGATTTTAAAAATGTTCACGGTATGACATTTCATGCATATGTGTGGGTCTGTTGTACCACAAAACATCCTATCGTATAAAATTTTCGCGATAAAGCCTAAAATATAAGGAGATATTAATCTTAACTGTAGATGGTTTAGTCTGGAAACATTTCTATTATAACTATTGTTCACATTTTGTATATCTAACAATACTTAACATTGATTTTACCGATTCAAATTTTTACAGTGATTGTTTCTATCCCTAACTCACATTTTAGAACTACTTTAAAGCACTAATGCTGGGTTTTTGTTTCATCTGCAATTGGCAAATTATGTGATTTTTTTTCCAGTGGCTCATCTAAAATGAAATCTGGAGATTATTATCTCAAGTACATGTCTCGTATATATCCCTTTCTTTTTCTCTCCTTCTTCTGTTTCTCAATTTATCGCTTTCATTATCTCTCTGTTTCTCTGTCTCATCTCAAAAAAGAAAAGAAAAAGTCTTTTTACAAGAGGGTGACAGACGCGATGTTGGTGCAGACATTACCCTGACAAGGGAAACGCTCCTCTGCGTAAACATTCCGGCCAAGTTCAGGAAAGCAATTCAGGGAGGTAGGTAGGGTAAACACCGGGCAGAAGCAGAACACCAAAGCAGGTGTTAACAGATACACGAGAAGGGATACATCCAAACTTCTTGCATTGGGAGGTACGAGTAGTTTAGTGTATGTCAACAGTTTAAAGTGGCAACAGACCTCCGACTCACCTCTGGTCTAGTTTCAAAACAGGCAGAACTGCTTACATGAATATAAATCAAACAGCCTTTACACACTTTAGGAGAGGGGAAAATGGGGAAAAAAGCATGACAGAATATTCAGTTTATTTTCTTTCTGCAAGACAACATACTAGCAGAAATAAAATATGAGGTTATTGCTCCAAGAACCGAAACTTTTGTCTATGTAAATCGAAATAGAATCTTGGCAGATATATCAACTGTAGAGGACTGCTACACAAATTAAAGTGCCCCTTATACAGAAACTAAATAAACAAGACATATTAAAAAAAATACCCCTTTAGTACTGAGTCATGTCAATAGCTTAAAAAGTGCTGTAATACCTTTTAGGTTATCACATGGAAAATGGGATGGAACACTTCTAGTATGCAGCAAAACTCTACAAGCTGTGAGCAACTTAAATAAGGAGAGAAAAAGAGGAGAAGAAAAAGGAAACCTGACTGAAATCTGCTTGAGCACAGAACACCATAATGGACAAGTTTTTAACTTGACATGATAAACATATACATAATATATAAACATTATAAACATACCCCTGGAATCCACTGTATCCACAGAATGTCGCAATTCTTTATTTTTCAGTATCTGGCATCAGCATTGGCAAATCTAATATCTTTATTGTAACAGAATTATATGTTCTGAGTGCATTAAATGTCTACTATACAGCATACTCCTTATTTCAAGGGAATATTTTCATATCTTACCCTGATAAATCAACAATCTTGCTTAGTATTTACATGCAGTCTTACTATAATACAGGAGGGGGAGAGGTAGGCCAACTCAGTGGATTTTTCTGTAGACTAGCATGATAGTGTGTATATGGCTGTTTTGTCATGCTTGGTGCTATAAATGTTCCTCATCGGCCACTACCTACATGGCTATGTCCCTCCCTCCAGAGTGTGTATTCCATCATCTTCCCCTTCTCGTCACGCTGACCGCCCGGTCGATTGCTAACATGACTGGCAGCTATCAGCTCCCGTGATCTCATTCACCCTCATTAAATAAACACAAAACTCATCCAAGTGGAATTAGCGGCCGGGGCAGGACGCGTGACTTGAGTCCGTTGGGCAGCTTACCCCCGAGGAGGAACGAGCCGCCACAGCCTTAACATTGCAGCCGTCAGCATAACATGGAGCAGACCGATGCCACGGTACGCTGCATTCAATGTGATCTACCAAGGAAGACGAGGAATACATTGCACTCAGAGGATCAGTGCAAGATAGTCTGATGAGAGATGCTGCAAAAGGACGCTCTTCCACGGCACTTACTTCAAGCTGGCGGATTAACCCTTTGCACACCACGAGCCAGAAGCCTCATACCACTAGAGAACATCACGCTGAAATCAAGTCAGGCATCATGCCTGAAGTTATCACAGAATTCTGGAATTGAGTCTTGACCTTTCACCTTCGATCTTCATCAGATTTACCCCAATATTGAATAGGTTACTTGTAGTATCGTGGCACAGCAGTGCAAGCTCATAATCAGACTCTTTATGACTACTAGTAGTTGATTACTATCAGAAATGATAATAGATTTTGACTGTTTTTAATTTTTCGTTGAGTCTTGTGAACAGCAACAAATGTATTTTCCTACTTATTATACTTGAAATGAGGAGCAAACCAAATGCCAGTAACTTTCAAATATTCATAAATACAGGAAAATATACGAAACTAATTTTCCATCCAAATAAGGACCTGAAAGACTTCCTTCAAATTCTTCAATTTGTGCAATACAAATCTATCTGACAGGGTATCATTGATATCACTTTCAATTTGAAAAAATCAGTATTATGAAAATCGTTTACTGAAAAACCTTCCTCACAGTGGCTGTTAGATTCACTTCAAGTGAAAAATTGTCTTGTGAAGTCTGGCAAAGCAATTCACTATTTATAATTTTCTTTTTTTTTTTTTTAATTAGAGATCATGCCACAAGTATGAAAGCCAAGACAAATTGCAAGTGTCATGTGTTGTAGATGAAAACACCCAATTAATTATAAACAAGTAATGCAATGTTATCATGAAAATTACACTATTAATCTGATAACCTATCTTCTCAAAAATGTCATAAAATGAAGAATTGAATTGAAAAAAAAAAATGCGTATGCATTCATACCCAAGGAAATGTTCAAAACAGAGACAGCCTGAATACATGTGGAAAAGGAGCTTATGTTGAACTCCCTGCACTATCGGCTCTTGAAATGTCTTTGGTACTTAATTGATTTATGATATAGGATATTCAGCAAGATTGGCTGCATCACAAATAGGAAATGCCATTCTAGTCTTTAATCCAGCCGCCTCTACTCACTCTCCTCTATTTTTTTTTTTCACTTCGATAAGATGAAATTTCATTTTCTTATGCAGTTCCATGTAAACAGGCTCATATGTTCTAATCTTGAATCCAGGCACCAAAGTACCTTTTTTTTTTGGGGGGGGGGGGGGGGAGTTGCTGCACAAGATGAACTTCATTTTTCTTATAACATTTCCAAATGGACTCATAGTGTCTATCTATTTGGTTCGCAAAAGTATGTGGGAAAGAAACTATTGTGGTTGTCACTGTTGAGTGTGTAGGAATAGCTGAGGAAGATATGTCACTCTCCATTACATATCTCATTCTTTTTAGAGTTCAGGATTGCAAATTGTGTTTGACCATGAGTTGGAGGCACAAAAAAGTGCTTTAAAAAAAGAAAAGAAAAAAGAATCAGCTCTCTGTATAACTCCATGAGTTTGCTTCAATAGTAATAACAAGCTTTGTCTGGGTATATCATGCATGGCCATGTGGACATCCCAAAGGTGCACAGAGGTATGTCTTGCATCAACCTTTTGAACAAAATCAACATATTAGTTTCTGTATCATTTCATCACATATGCATCAATTTTTGAAAAATGGTACTTAATTGCACTATACATGGCAACCCTTCTATTATTTGAGGACAAAAACAACAAGAGGCAATGCAATGAGCAATAGTCAAAGAGGAATTCAGGTTTGATGTCCCATTTGCTCACTTGTGTAACACACAATTCCTGGATACATAAGATACCGCTGAAATTGAGGGGTTGCAGTGTCAATCCAGTCATTAAAACAATACCCTGTCACTATATACAACAAAGTCTAAGGAACTACAACACATATATCAGTTCAGTGCAAAAAGTGGGAGTTTCGACACTTGTTATCTTATTTTGTTTTGATCTGTTCATTTTTCCATCCGGCAAGATGGCTGGATAGCCCATATTCAGCTGCAATAGCTGGTCTTCCTTGGCGTCCAGTTGTATGTACAATGTATTGTATTGGGGTGGACCACTTCACCATATCACAGACCAGGGGCCCGTTGCATAAAAGTTACAATTATGGTAACTTTGCCATCCAATGGTAACTTCCATGGAATTCTTGATTTTGATTGGCTGTTGAGTATTGTTGCCATGGTAGTTACCATTGGATGGCAAAGTTACCATAATTGTAACTTTTATGCCACGGGCCACAGGTTCTTTGCGCGGAATGAATGAAGCAGGATCTTTTACATGCGGGGCCTCCATCTTATATCCTATCTGAGGTAGAGTGTGTTTTGCTTCTACGCGAGGGGATGGCACAATAACATGCAACATTACTCAGCAAGACTCACTGAGATTCAAAACTGCCCAAACCTGAGCCATTTGACTGAAAGGCAGCTACGCCACCGGCTGAGCCACCTCGCAGCCTTACAAACACAACTTGTCTAACAATCCCATTTCTGAAGCATGTTTCTCAACGTATTCATGAGTAAACAAGTGCTCAAACACTGTCGTACAAATTTGTGAGTCCCTTAGCCAAACACCACCTACAAATGGCATTCCATACAATCGATACAACGGTGAAGCTCCTCTGTCACAAGATCTGAAAGGACTCACTGTGAGTACATCAGAGATGTCAGAGCCAAGAGAGGCGCAGTCCTACTTACATCTAGTTTGACCTCTCTTGACCTCTCAGTGATACTAGCCATGGCTGTATCTAAGATGGAGCTCCCTGCAATATAGAAAGAAGCGCCCACGACTAGACAACGACGGAAAAAAGGGGAGAAAATACAATTTCAGAATTTCTGACCTTTACAGTGTGATGGTGTGAATTGGTAGTGATGCTGTCTTCCGTCACAAAGCAGTATTCATGGTACAGGTCAAAAAGGCAAGCACCATACCAGGCCAAATGAACTGCAGATGAACTCGGGATTGACAGAGATACTGTATGAAACAGACAAGAGACTGTCACAAACAGGTTGCTGGAATCAAACTGGGAGGGAAGCGAGAAAGATGGAGGGACAGAGGGCCCAAAAAGACTGCCTGTGACGATGGGCATAGTTGGGGAAAGACGGGGGTGATCAAGAGGTGAGGGGATTGATACAGACTGACAATGGAAGAGCCCAGGGAGGGAGAGGGAAGCAGCATAGTGGTGAGACAGACCCTGAATAATGTATGATAGAATGAAAAGATACTTGTAAAGTTATACCATAAGGGATGGCACAAGGACAGGTGGGAAAGACAAAGATGTACGGGAACTGGGCGACATCAGAATCATGACCTCCTACCTCAAGAGTGACAACTTGGCTGATACAAACAGGTGAAAAAATAAAAAACAAAACAAACAAACCTATCAGAACACAGGTTCCAGTGCAGTCAAGAGTCAAGTGATGCATGAAATTGCCCATGGTGCAATGTGACACCACAAGAAAATGAGATAAAACACATGAAGAAAAACATGAATGTAAGCACCTGAAACACACACTGTTAAATGAAGCTGTACGAACATGTCATACGTAGTGATGTCACCCACTGAAACAAATATTACGAAGTGATAATTATGAACCTTGGCTGACAACATAAACACGGAGCATAAGTGTGTTAATACCACATGCATCACCATGAATCATAAAACAAACTCCGACAATTATAACAAAAGTGTGGCTCAGAGCCCTTCGTCAACCCCCCCCCCCCCCCCAAATAAAAAAGTACACATAAATTGTCAACTTCATTAGATGAACCAGCTGGGTTCACAACACAGTCATCTGTTGAAAGATCAACTGTGACATCAACAATTACTGTTCCCCTCTTTCCATTGTCTTGCCTTGTCATGTCTGTCACACAGTTCTTGAGAGTCTTGAATGAGAACAAAACAAAAAATCTATGTGCAATATGTCAGCACAAAAGAGGCAAATCCACACGTAGCAAAAACTGGGATGGAAATCATAAGAATCTCCGAATGAAACCTTGTCTGAGGTTAGTGATTAGCAGCCGGCGTCTACCGAGATGACAACTCCAGGAAGAGGGTGAGTGAGGCAGTGGGAGGGGGGAAGATAGGGGAGAGCTCGCACTCCGTTCCCCTAGATTAACGTGTCAGGAAATCCGTGACATGAACGCGTACATACCTACATACGCGCAACACTCTCGCAAAACGCCAGGTGGCGGGGGGGGGGGGGGGGGGAAGGGGAGGGGGGGAGTCCCAGAAGTAGTCACACCTCACCAGACAAACAAGAAACGATGCTGACAGCCATTGTGAAACAGTGACTTCATCAACCCCAACAATGGCCTCGATTGCAGGTATTTAGTGTTTCATTGTACTTATGCTCAAATAATAATGACTTACAACACCAACAATCTTTTTTCCTGCACTGCCGGTACTTCCAGCTACACTTCTACTTTTACTTCTATGAAATAAAATCCACCATTACTTTCTACAGAAATAAACTAGTAAACTTCTTTCCATCAGAGGTATGGTGCAGCATATGGAGGTGCGGCCTTGTCCCCAGCGAATATGACACTGTATAGGTCTTTGTGTGATTTCATAATTTTGTATTTTTTTTGTGCGGGGAAAAAAAGGTCATATATTGTGTTACTACAATATATTCTCTACCTTTGAGAAATATAAAGATAAACTAAACTGAAACTGAAAAAGAAAAATATTTTGTGGGTCCACCACCATCAATTAAATTGCCACGAAAATCAATGCTGACTTTCCCACAATCGGTCACGTCCTATCTGCATGTCATCACGTACACCATGCCTGCAATGTGCAAATCTCCCAATAAAATCCAGATCCAAGTACCTGAACCCGAGTCTTAACGCCTTATCCTAATCTGTACCCTTAGTCACTTTCCCCCTCTGCACCCGTATATTTCTGCAGTGCCGTCACGCAAAATAATGGTGGCAACACTAAGATGGGATTAGACTACCTGGTACATTTACATGCTGCTGTTGTTTTGATATCAGAGTTTTGCCAGTCATGACATCCATATATCATATGGGAAAATCGCACAATAAGTAACATTTGGATCATGATCTGAATAAAACTTTTTTTCGGCTTGCCTAGAGTTCGCATGGCAAATTAGTGAGATTTAGATCGTGACCCAAACATAGATGTTTGGATTGCGACCCATATCTAACTCCCAAACTGTTGTGTGAACCCTCACCCCCCCCCCCCCCTCCCCTCCTTAGAGCATGTCTCAACGGCATTGATTACACTGATGGGATGTGGATTGCAATGTGAGAGGATAGCTGTTATGGCATCAGCTGGAGGAGGTAAACAATTAGGAACCTCCTCAAGATGACTCACACACAAAGCTGGCTCAAAAATCATCTCAATTGCACATTTCACAATCTATGTTTACTAGAAATCATCCTTCAGAAAAAGACCACTTTCATCAGTATGTGTGTTGTGCTGCTGTTGTTCTTCTTCTTATTATTATTGGTGTTTTTGTACAGAATATCACTTGATTCAGAACGAATAAATGAGAGCGACATTTTCCACTGAAGTGGACCAAATGGAGTTACGGCCATTTGACTGTCAGTAAAGCATCCATGGCTTCCTTCTGGGGAGACATTCATATCTGTTGCAGTCTCAAAACTTTGATATTAGTCACATAGTACCCTATAGATTTTTGCTGTATTGCTAGGACATAAACATTTTTTTTTCTTGAATCCATTAACCTATGAATCAATAAATCATGTTTTGTATTATTTTTCAGATATATATTCATATATATTTTGAGACTTTATACATATTTTATCAATTCTATACATTTTCTTGACTAGAGTTGCAGAAGATACTGTCCTTTGGCAAAGAGACTAATCTTTCAAGAATGAAGCAATGACTATGAAGTCATGTGATCAAATAAAAACTATAAAATGTCAGATTATATTGAATATAGATAGTTTATTGACTTAGAAATGGTTATTACTCCTGTATAAAGATATGTTTGAATTTTTGAAAATCACCATCAATTAACATAATGCTCTTGTTTAACTGATCATGTTTTGAAAACTTTTCCTTTACGGTAAATTCCCCTCAAAGTGTGGATATTTTAGATTGACGGTCAATGACACTTTCAGCACAGAGTGCTACTACACTTCTTTTGAAGAATCCATTAAAAACTGAAGAAGTAAATCCCATGGGTATTCAGTTTAACATGAATATATGAATATAACTACTATTACTCAAGGAATATTAACCTGGAAAGTGCTGAACCTTCTAGTGGAAGACTGTGCTATTTGCAGCATTGCCACCAAAAAGTCTGTGAGATTTTCATTTGAAAACTGGGCACACTATGGGCCATATCCGCAAGACTCCCCCTGGACTTCTGATGGGTCTGAGATTTCTTAAACTTTGGGTCAAAATGTAAGATGATAATTAAGGGATGGTATAGTATTGGTTGAGGGTGAGGATTCATCCTTAACTTTTTGCAGGATACTTAGAAACCACTTTGCAAAATGTTAAAGAGCATACAATTCTAAGAGGAATTCTAAGAGGAATTCAAAGTTCATTTGATGAATATCGGTTTTGAAATGGCTGAGATAACCAGTAAAAGGTGGGTCATCTCACCTTTTAATAGGATTGCTTTGTTTGGATATCTTAGCCATTTCAGAAGCGATTTTCAGCTTAAAATTCAAACTTAGAATTCGTCTTAGAATTCCTCTTAGAAATATGTGCTCTTTCAACAAAAGGTTGGAAACTTGAAGCCCCATCTAAACCAAAACTGAACCATCCCTCTAATGCTCTTTCAAAGGGCTTCCTGACATATAAGGAAAGGTGAAGGGAGTATGAACTAACCAGTGGTATCACCCCTTCCCCCTAGAGAAGAAACAAAATGAGTAACAAATTGCAATGCTCTACATTCTGTTGATTCATAACTAGAAAATAAAGAAGTAAAAAAACTACATAAGCAAGAGTTATAGATGAAGCCAAGTTTCTGAAAGTGGGAACCAAATCTCTTGAACTACTTAAAACCAGTCATGTGAGACATTTCCTCCTAATACCAATCATATCACATATCACCATGCCATCAAGATTTTCACAAAATAAATTCCTCTGTACTTCTAGCGTGACATTTTGTTTACTTACATGATTCAATTGTGAGAATTTACGAAACTTAGTACGAGACTGTCACCCATTAAACCTTTCAAGCATTTTTTGGCTCTCATACAGCCGGTGGAGAACAATGACCCATTTGAGGCTTGTGCGTCGACCCTGACTTTGGCTTGGCTCTGGCGACTCCTTCGCAACTGAGAGGTGAGGTGAATTGATGGGTCAGGCAGCAAACCATGCCAGAAGTTGTGATCTGTCTACAAACCTGACGGCAATTAGACAAACTCTTGGACTCGCCCGCCGCCGAAGAGGATGGGGTGGAAGAGGAAGTGGAGGAGGATAACCGACGAAGGTCACCTTAAAAAAGGTTATGAGGTTGATGGACTCGGTGATAGAGCAGACAGGGGAGTTTTCTTTCTATCTGCCGATGCCCGGCCGCAGCTTGGCCCGTTTAGCCAAGTGGATCAATGCGACTTTGTGACACCTACCACACCACTGCTGAACCCCAGCCGGTTCACGCTCTGGCTGAACAATAAGGCGGCCATATTAGCCTTCTTTAGTTTCTTCAAAGGTGTAAAATGATATCACGAGGAGATGAAAACGAATGTTGCAGAGGAAAGGGGGAACTCTGAACTGTCAATGGCGTCTAGACACGTGGGCAAACCTTACTCTCCGTCCGAAGGAAATGTGGAACAGACTGGATGATACTTTTCTTTAAGTTGATAAACTTTAATTTTTTTTTGGCCAACATTGGGGTCAGAAGTTCAGAGGGAAATGACTTTAATAGCCCATGATTTTGTTTCATTTCATCCGTTCTTTTCAAAACCAATTACATGTCTGATGACACTTGCGTGTCAAGATTTTGCTTCATGCTTAATTTGAATCTCAGTCATCCCTGACAGGTACTGTCTCCGTTAAATCTTCTGATTCAGTTCTATAATTGAAATTATTCCATGAGTTGTTGCTATGCATGATAATCCCAGACAATAAGGGTAATAGTGATCCTCCTTAATACAGGCTTTGACTGGGGCATACATAAATCTACACATTTCATTTATATAATCCCTTTCCTTTTGGAAATCTGCTTTTAAACAAAAATTTATAAGTAGAGGTTATAATAAAGGCATGTAAATGGTCCAAAATCCCCAAATCAATATAAAATTTCAGCCTATCATTGCCTTTTTCTTATTCATTAGGAATCTCTCTCTATGTCAAGTTTTGCTATTGTTTTTTATGTCAATCTCTAAAACCATAGCTCATCTGCCTGCCTGATGGTAAGTGGTATTTAAAAAAAATAATAACATCAGTAATCATAACGATGATGATGATGATGATAATGATGGTAGTAATAACAATAACAACCATAAATGATTCACCCAGAGTATAACAATTCTCAAATCAATTCTCTGTGTGCTTCACATGCAAGATATAGAACTCAGAGATAGGCCAATATTTAATAGGCCTTTCTCATATTCTTCCATTCTACTTAGTATATCAAAGTACTTATTTGTGTAAATGTGTGTTTTGTTCCTTCAGTTAGAAAAAAAGAAGAGAATTTCAAGATACCTGAAACACCCTGAAGATTTTATCCAGGTAAAAAATAAAAAAATAATATTAATGATAATGCTTACTGATTGCAGAGTCCTCCACCTGTATCTAAAAATATGACACATATTCTTGATGTATACACATCATTATATTCATTTCTTTCAGCACTCTTTTGAAGTACTCTTATTCATATTTCAATTAAAATGTTGTTGATTTGTCCTAATGACTTCATTTGTACAGAATTAAAACAAACTTGAAACTGCAAAAAAACAAACAAACAAAAAACTCTTTTCTACCACGATGAATTTTTCTCTGTCTTTTTTCTCAATTTCAAGCCCTACCCCCTGCCTTCTTCTTCTTCTCTACTTTCACGGCATAAATTTCTGACATTTGTTTTAGTTCAAATACCTTTGACTCTGCGATGTATGTTCTCCATGCGTATCAAGTTTCTCCCTTTGTTTCTATCCATCTCATCCTAACTGTTCTCCTCTACATGATTGAACTCGGCTTGGCCCATCACCTCTATCCTTTTCCTCCCTTGAAATGTCGAAAAGATACCACATAGAAACACAGGAATGGATCTTTATGAGTTTCGTCGGATCATTCACAGAGAAGAAGACTGTGGAATAAGGACAGCCTCGGGGTCACTTTGGAAACTTGATATCCCTTTGACGAGACAATTCACCCCACGGATGTGAAGGGTGTATTCCCACTCTTCGAAATGTCATTCCGCATTTGGACGCAATTCAAATTTTTTTCCTGTTTTTTTTTTTTCCCCTTTTTTTAAAGGGTTGAAAAGTTGCCAGGTTCTACGCCAGGTTTATTGAATGCTGACGCATGGACTTAAGACACTGAACAGCAAAGAAGCAGAAACTAATATGCAAACAAAGCCCCCAGATGCAAAAGGTTAAATTGGATATGTAGAAGTATTAATGGGATTAGTATATATGATCAGGGTCCTTCCGCATTTTACGAAGCCTTGTCTGAGGACGTCATATGGTGAAGGAATATTAGAGTGTGTGTCACACTTAATCAATGTAACTTTACTGACCTTATGCGGCAAGAAATGACAGTAGTTTTTTTTTTTAATATTTCCTTTGCCCCCTTTGACTACATATGGTGTTTCTCTGTGACCATGAAGCTCTAGATGCACAAATGCATCAGGCAAATTAGAGCATCGTGACCTTCATATTTTGATGTGCATTGTGTCTGCTGAACTGTCATACTACCTAAAACAAAAATGGGCACACCACATTTTAGGACTTGCACTGTTTCACAATGGGATCATTCCATTTTCTTTGCCAGTCTTGGAGGAATCATCCCACTACCTTTATAAATCTTTTAACCTATGACCTATGACATCATAATCAAGAGTCTATGCTGGAACATCTCCACTCTATTGGGTATCTTACTCAGTTTAAAATGAGACAGTACAGCCACAAATGCTCTGGGATTTTATCCTGTTCTCTGTTGGTAGGATGTCACTTTCAAAAAGTTACAATGATAAGTGATGATTGCTACAAAAAACCAGAACTCGTTCCAGTTCTGTTATTGCTGCAAGTTGGTATTTTGGTCTGGCCAATTATCTAGTCTGTCTGTGACATTGGAAAGTGCAGTGAACTCATCAAATGATACAGTATGAACAATATCACGTCTTTCCTAGATCTGTATTGAGATGGCATATCAAAAGGTTGCCAATGATTTCCTTGTACCGGTGGGCCATGACTCACACTTTGGTGTACCACACAGCACATAACAGATGACTCTCATTGAGATCACCATATATCATAAGCAAAGTTCTTATAGGTCATACACAATCCAATCACTTTGAAAAAAACACTGGATTCTTTTTTATTCATTAACTATGACAAATAAAATTTCTCTAAGTTGTATGTCATGACAGCACTTCAAGCTGCTCACACATAGGGCCTACGTATAACACCTAAGGATGTAATTTCTAATTATAGGTAGATAAGGTTTTATTTGCAATATACCATATAAGCTGAGGATTGCAAAACTTGGGAAATCACATTTATCTAAAAAATTCAGGATTGATTAGGACAAGTATGTAGGCCCTAGGAATGTTTGTATGTATTCATGTGTGAGAATGTCTGTGTGTAAGCATGTGTGTCTGTATCTACATACATCTATTTAATAGCCATCATTAGCCATTCTTCCATCTTTGCATTCACCGATTCAACATTCAGTCTTTCTGTATATCTATCCATCTACGTATCTACCTACCTACATATCTATCTATCTCTCCATCTATCTATCTACATCTACCTTTCTATCTCTTTTTTATCTTATCTTCATCAGTATCTGCTCTCTCTCTCTACACATGCCATGATAGCACAGTCCCATGCTAAGACACAGAAGAAGTCCAACACTACTCCTGTCCTCTGGAACTCTCCATGCAAGAATCTTGATCATGGTTGGAACCTCCCCGGACCAACCAGGGTGGAACCAACCGCTGCATCAGTGACACCAGACGCTGCAGAACCCACCACGCCCGCTAATTCCTCCCCTCAGTGGAAAGTGACAGCTGTGCGCCTCAAGAATGGCCTGTCACCACGGCAGCGAGCAGAGGGTGACACGATCTGGGAGAGGCAACGAGCGAGGGCGCGCACACACAGACACACACATACACACCAAGAAAAAAAGAGGGCTGCCGGGGGAGTGAAAACAGATTACTGCTATTTTCATCTCCCGGCAGCGCCACGGGCCACACAGCGGGAACTAGTGTTGAACAAGGTGAGGGTTATGACAAACGTGCCATGCCACCACGCAGAGCCAAACTCCCTCTTCTCCAGTGGATGCGCTTGGGTAAGAAATAATACCACCACCATGTCTGATTCTACATGACCCGCCACATTTGTGTTACTTAAACAAATCGTTCACCTATCAAATCATATTGCTGTTCCAAATGAGATTAAAAAAAAAAAAAAACAGGAAGCCTGCAACCTTGGCCCTTTTCCTCTGTACTCTTGATCAGACACTGAAACAAGGAAACTATGCAGGTTCTTGTCATTTCTGGGCATGGGCAATGATGAGACATTGTCTATTTTCCAAACTCCCATGAAAAAAAAAAGGAATTAATCAGCTGAATAGTTTAAATATTGAAAGACCGATGTATCAAATAATGATGGCTTCCTTTTCCATTGCATCATACGTTCTAAGGATTGATCGCTCACAATAAAGGTTGATAATCTTCACTATAGGAGCATTTTATGCACTACATATAGAGCTGTCCTACCAATACATGTCAATGCATTTCCATCAAACCTGACCCGTCATATATGGTCAGCAAAGATTTGTCAGATTTAAATTTCTTCCCTTTTCATACTGAACACATCCACTTTCCTATAAAATACTTTCCTATAAAATACGCACTTTCCTATAAAATACGCTTTTTAGTGGACCTCTCAGTTCTCTTTTTTTTTTTTCTCCTCAAAATATAACTTTGTATTTTCCCGTATGTATACATGATTCATCTCTATTAGTTTGTTGTATATCGTTAATCCTTCGCACTTTGTACTGTATACATGCTTATGATGGATTTTCTGGTCTACCTCGTGTTATGTTTTGTTGGAAAGAAAATGAGAATGAAATAAATGAATTGAATTGAATTGAATTGAATTGAAAAGTTAGCAAGTATTTGCACAGAAAGAGACAATGAAACTCCTTTGGTAGTCTGTCTACGAACCTGAATGTGTTTCACAGTTTTCAGGAGCAAAAAGACTCAGAAATACATCATATCTAATATATCACTGACATACAATGGCCGCTTCATTTTTTTTTTCTTTTTTTACAGAATGAATTCATAAAGCAGTTAAAAGCAAACTGTGTCATTTCTGCTTTTATCAAGTGAATGCACCGCCTTCGTAAAGTAATTCAGCATGCCTTCTCTAGATATTCTGTATTATTATGCTGTTGCAAAATTTGGGTTATCACATTAACTCTAAATTCAGGATTCCAAACTGCATCAGCATCATCCCATAGCTGTACAAAATATCTGTTAACATTACCACGGTGCTCCTCGGAAACATTTGCGCAAATGGAGAAGCGATGTTTATCCCAAAGTGTGGAAATGGGTTCTGACATCTCCTACTAGAATCTCATGAAATATATATATACACACATATAAACATATACATATATATATATCTCTCTCTCTCCCTCTCTTTTTGGGAGGGGGGGGGAGGAGTGGGATAGAATCTTAGCTAGCTTAAAGTTGTCAAATTAGAATAAATTCACTGCCATTTGGCTCAATTCATCAGAAGATGAACGGTTCCTCTAGACCGATATCCAAGCACTGCAAACAAGAGCACAACTCATATAAGTTCACTTGTCTGTTATGTATTTCCTTTGTTTTAAGAGGTAGAGCATCCCTCCCTACCATATATGGATCATTGAGAATTTCAGCTTACAATTCAGATGCATTTTAACACATCTTGAAGCTCATATGGTATTGTACGAATAACAAGCATTTGAACCAATATACACCAAAAGTGAAGAAAAATATGAACATTTCCATCACTTGGTAGAATATCTTTACCAGTCTAGGTATCTGCATTTTCTTGTGGTAAGATAAACCTCTATCTAACAACCCCAAATAATCATTTCTAGAAGAAATTGAAGTTTGGGTGGTTCCAAGAATTTGTAAAGACAATAAAGGGTGTTATTACATACACACAGCTCCCAATATATACGGTATTGGAGACTGAGAAAATTGTCCTCGTCAAGGGATACTGCACTATCACCCAATACAGGCTGGCAACCTGGTGTCTGTCTACAGGACCGCTCGACTAGGACAATCTCCATTGACTGGGGAGAACATTTATAATGAATGAGGCTCCTCTTCCCTCGGTGGCTGATTTCTCAAGTGACAAAGTCAAGGTCACCCGCAAATGTGCTGTGTCCTCTTGTCTCCCTCAATGAGAGGGCTGCGACAGGGGGAGCTCGCTTGGAAAGAAGAGGGGGGAAAGTAATCTTGTGCATGTGTGTGTGTGTGTGTGTGTGTGTGTGTGTGTGTGTGTGTGTGTGTGTGTGTGTGTGTGTGTGTGTGTGTGTGTATGTGTGTGTGTGTGCGCACCAGAGCTCGTAGACGGGTCTAATGGACCCTGGTGGCAGGTTGCATAATGATGGCGAGGCGCTGTCTGGGCTGCCCTTGAGCAAGAATGAAAGCTTTCCTATACCAAGACAACTTTTACAGACATGCGGTTTTATCATCATCTGTCTGGGTAATGAAGTTCTGGGCTATAGTAATGGGTGTCATCCAAGAACCATGGACACACACCATCTTGAAGGATGCATCACAGGCAATTTCAGGAAAATAATCTGGAGCATTCTGCAAATAACTGCTTCTGCAACATACACTCAGTCCCGCCCTAATATGAATGTGCATCAAGATATTTAAAAATCCTCAAAGAGGAATCACAATTTTGATAAAATTTGCTTTTATCCTTTCGTGTTCCACCAATTTAAAAACAAGTGGAAAAAAAAATATGTACACACTGAGAATTTGAAACTCTTCTACTCCCTCTTACTGGTACATCTGCTTTAATGCACTGAGGGTTTTATCGCTTTAATCTCCAAGCATAATCTACATGGTCCCATACATTTGATTAGGAGTGGTCTCTAATTTGATTGCTGGTCCTGCAGACAGCCTCAATGTGCATGGCTTAGGCAGTGCCCTCCGCCTGAGCTTTGGAAATTCCACGACCCCAGTAACGCTTGATTTTTCTGTTTTTTTCTTGTTCCTTGTCTGTTTTCCCTCCCCTCCCTCCTCCCTCCCTTCCTATTTTCCTCTAGTATTCCAGGCATGCCGATCAGCGCATCTCACTGTGCAGGTGATTGCAGAGCCGCGTGTGATTGTGAAATAGAGTGTGGAATTGACGAAGCGGCCCAAATGCCATTAGCCTGCCCTGTAAGCCTCCCTATTGGATTCTTCTCTCTTTTTTTTTTTTTTAACCAAAAACTCCAGGGGCAAAGAGAAAAATAACACGATAATAACCCATGACCCATTCAGGGAGGTTTCAGCCTGCACAATGATTTCCTGATCAATTCAAACAAATAAACAAAAACATCCTTCATTTGTTGTTGATTTTTTTCATCAGCTGCACTTGAAACTTTGCCTCTTTCATAAACCAGCCATCTGTCTTCTTTTTATGAATTATGCCAGAGAGATACCTATGAATACAGAAATCTGATTTCTCTGGTTTCTCTGAACAAAAAAAAAAGGAAAAATGACCAGAGTTTGTCTTTATTTTTAGGAGGTTGGGGAGGGGGGTCTTTCACAAAAGTGACAGTCACATCAAGATATAAACCTTCTCCTGTCACAACATACACTTTATCATGATAGAATATCATTTAGCAAATTACTATTTTTGCCTCTACACAGTATCATCTCACTCTTCAAGCAGTAACTAGTGGGGGCGCTGTGGTATAGTGGATAAGACTCCCGACTCCCGATCGGAGGACCCGAGTTCGAATCCCGCCCAGTGCTTACGTCCTTGGACAAGATGTTTTTACCCACTATGTCCCTCTCGACCCAGGTGTATAAATGGGTACCTGGGAATGCTAGGGTAATAATAATAGCAGGGCCCTCTGGTAGAACAGTGGCAACACTGGAGAGACTACCCTGGGTAAATAAGACCTTATTATTATTATTATTATAACTCTTTACTGTTGAAGAAAAACCAATCATTTATTACTTCTGAACATGGGATTCTTTTTTTTCAGTTGCTCCTTTCATAGACAATAACTGACTGTATTAGCCTTTTCTTTCCAGAAACAATGTATAAGTAAATAAATAACACAATGAAAGGCTAAATATACATGCTTTATTTCATTTTCCATTATTTGAAAAGTCCCGAAAGGCTTCAAAATGCAGAGCACCAGCAGTCCACTTCACAACACTTTTGCAATCATTGTAAATTGCAAGAATTGTAATTACCACGGCAAATTCAGATGTACAAGCTCATACCTAATTGGTAGCGACTGCAATTATTGAAACTCACCACTGATTGCAAAAGCACTCTATGCAGTGGGACCCAGCTCTTGTTCGGCAAATGGAGCATACATGATTAAAATTCGCAGAAGTTGACTCGTGCGTAACCTAAATAGAATGAGTTTTAGTCTTGAAAGAGGAGCTGAAGTTTTGGAGAAGTCATGCTTCTACTGTAAAACCAGAAATTAATTTCGCAAATTTCCCAAGTACAGTGGCAATTCCCGAAAATTTTATGCAATGAAAAAGGCGGTCAACTCCAAATCGTGAAAATTTTATGCTGTGAAAGTACCTTGCTTTACAGTATATTGTAGCTATATCAATCATACTTTTATATGATGGTATCAGTAACTATTAACCTCATCATCATCAGCAGCAGCAGGTCCCTTGGAAATTTTAATCAAAGTTATGAAAATTAAAACTCCAAAATGTGGCTGTGCACCACATGCCTAATGTCTGTAGATTTACATACAGAACATGAAATGTAACCTATTTTTTTTTCTTCAATTCTTGTGAGCACAGGTATGATTTTCAAGATAAGTCTGACGTGAAAGATTCACTCTCACCTACACATCTGCTTCATGCATGGTACTAAGGTTTCTTTATCATACTCATGAAGTCAATAGGAATTCAGGAATTAAAGAAATAACGTGACACAAAACCAATTCACTGGAACTTTTTGACAGGGACAAAATCGGTGTCTTTCCATGTATAGGAAAGTTACTTTCTTCATCTCAGCATGCAGCTCATTTCTGATCTATATCCACTGCTTTCATCATTCCGTATTCACCCTTGCTTTGTCAGGGGCGGTCAACATTCGTCATCCAATATGTCCTGTAACCAGATTAGCCTGGTGTCGCCTTGTGTAATCTTATTTTGTGACTGAAAATGAAAAAAAAAAGAGAAAACCCTCCTCCTACACCAACAGTCCATGCAATAATGCCTTCTTCTTATTCACGTCTCCACTCCAACTTGATTGCATTACAATGCATTGTGTAGGAACTTTGTTCAGTGGCATACACTCGGCTGAGACTGGGGAATAGAACCGAACTAGACAGGATAGCGTCATACCAATTCACAGCTAACCCTCTGCCAATCAGACCTGCTGACAAACATGTTTTGATGCTGAATATTTCTAGAAATATTCTTCATGCCTTCAAAAAAAAATTATAATATTCCACACATATCGTTATACATCTAAAGCATTATGAAACGCCCCATAATGCATCATCGGCTTTCAGCCAGGGCTGATAATTATGGCAGCAATTTCATCACAGCATCATCACCAACCTGTTTAACACTGGGGCAGGGACCAATTTACTCCGTCTCACAACGCAGGCATTACACCGCAGTAATTGCACTCCCGAGTAATTTGCCCGCATCATACAAACTTTCACGACGGCAGTTTATACACGTTGTGGACGCTCTCGTGGAAAGAGTCAGACCGAGTATAATGAGAAAGGATGCTATACCACCAGGGCATCCTAAGATATAAAGGGGGGGGGGGGGGAGGAGGGGGTAGGGATAAAGGGAGGGGGAGGCGGCAGGATTGTGCTTCTATCTGCACATTATGCAATGTAATCAATATACAATCATCTATACATGATTTCCTGTAATCACTGGAGCATCATCTCAGTAGCAAGAGGATACCATCACAATTTCATCGCGGAAAAATATAGCGCAAGGCAGCACACATTAACAAATGTGACAAGGCATAAATAAATGCAGAAGGCGGGTGGGGGGAGGGGCATCTGCATCGCTCCCTGTACTAGGGAGGGGCTCCCCGCGTTCCACGAAGCTTACTGTATTGCTCCTAAAATTGAAAACAATTCAGCTGTAACAAAGTTCCAAATTAATCCATTATAACCCATCCCTGAGGAGAGATGACTGCGAGTGTGGCAGTCAGGCATTTCACTGAAGAGAGTAGTGTCTGGATAACGCCCTTTTCACAGTGTGGGACTATCATGGCCACAAATTTTCAGAGTCTAGGGCCCCGTTTTATCAAAAGATATAATCGATTATAAATGTCCTTACCACACAGGCTGGCACAGACTTAAAATAGAAATCAACTATATAATCGATTATAACTCTTCATAAAACAGGGCCTAGATCTACTCTTGCATTGCTTTAATCAGATTTCTGTTTGTAATTATGGATTAGACTTCTTAGCACACACATGTTGATGCATTCCTCTATGACACAAAAGCTAAGCTCACACAATTACCTTTCCATTGATGATGGTAGCTAACATCAACACTGATCAAGATGCTCCATAACTACCGATTACTTTACACGGTGTCTATCATTCATGTCAAGTCTTAGTGTTTTTAATGCGCAAGCACCACTCAATGATAAAATCTGAAAGTGTAGTTCTCTGCACACAATGACCTCTCTTTCATGAGTAGCAAAGTGAAATTTTGAAGCGAGAAGTATAGAGTGCAGCTGCTACCAGTGGTGATAACAAGCTGTGTTCAAAGTGAACCATGAATACTGAACCATCCAGTATCGGTAAAACTCTTGTCAGATAAAATTACGCAGTTAAAGAATTAATCTACTGGAAGAAATTCAATGTTCTCAGGGGTACATTGTACAGGTAACTAACTTCACAATGGTCAGCAAGGTAGGTAATTCACAAGGGACTCCCTCATTCAGCTTTCCACAACTTGACCACAAGAAATTATTGTGACTGACAATAACTCAAGGTTAGCTATTATTAAACTATGACAGCATTAACCCAAGATTGTCCCAAACTTGGAGTTGAACTCGGATGGGACTCTACTACTATAAAAGACAACCAAATTACTTGAAGTTTAAGTGCAATTTCACATAATATTCAAGTTAACTTTGATTTACAAAAAAAAAAAACATATGTAATAATTAAATCTGACACATAAAATGGGGAAGTTTCATTAAAATTAGCTTTTACAAAACCAACTTATTGAAATATTTGAATATCTGGAAAGTTTTTCATGTCTGAACTACCTCATCTGTGATTTTAGAAGCAACCAGATATGAAAATTGGATGTAATGATGATGTCACAGGCCTCATAAGTTTGTTTAACAATATACACCAATCTTTACAGAGATTCCTGTTTGATGTGGAATCAAAAAGAAAAAAGTTGCATCCACCACAGGACCTCTTGTTGTGTTGCTGTAAGTTAGCAATGATGATTTCTTAGGAAAAAGAGGATGAAGTTGCCAAATTGCAACCAGAAGCGTGATCTTAACAAAACTTGCTGCATAAAAAACAATAAGAGATTGGGAGGTTTCTAATGTACACAGGTGTGTGGTTGCGACCTAAATCACTCCTCCATGAAAACATGTACAAAGCTTTGAAATGCCATTCACTTTCTGAATTGATGTTTGATTGATATGAAATCTATACCATTCTGTTCATGTGACTTTAATTTATCTATGAAAGCCAGCTCAGTGTGAAAATAACCTTGAAATAAAATCATGTCAAGTTTTAGGTCACTTGTTGGAAATAAATGTACCTCCATGACCAAACTTGGTGATCAGTTCTACCATTCCATCTGCAGCTAGGTAAATTGTATAATTTCCCAGGGGGAGTCTAAACTTCTATGTAAAGTTCAATCCCATCTGCTACATTTAATGTTTTTACAAGGAGTTACCCTTCTCAGCACAAAACCTCCTTATTTCAAACAAATGTCATCTACATATGGTGGTTTGTTGCAAAGAAGCCATGTGCACATTCTAAGATTAAATCATATCATTTAGCAGCGCTGATGGAATCTAATTTACAAATTTCATTCATTCTCTTTCTCATTAGAGGCTGATCTCATATTTCATCCTGCTGAATGGTTCGCATAAATGATGGTAATTTTGTTAGTTTGCATTAATCCATACATGTAACACATCAAAAACAACAAAAACAGCAGCAGCAACAACAACAAAACATTAGCTGCAGAACGTTTCATAATAATGTAGAACAATATTGCAATTACTTGAAAATGCTTGATTACATAGTACATCATCTATCTGACCACAAAATCTGGGGCAAGCGCATATGTTTTGCTCATATGGCCCCGCGGCAAAAACCAAGGAAATCAACACAAAGAGAATTGTTCATGTTTTCTGGGAGTGTGTCACGTAAAACCATGAATCATCCCGCAGTGCAGGTCACCGTGTCTGCTGGAGGGGACCGAACACCTAATGCGAACCACACCTGGCGTAGGACCTGGAGGCTCGCATCTCGTGCTGCGACCCGTAACGACTTCATTATGGCTGACCTTGAACTCGTGACAGCTTGTAGGCTAGACCCCCAACTGTGATATTTCACCCCTCCGGCGAGCAGCACTTACGCCCCGTACTTCCACGCAAACACACACACACACACATGGGACGAGACCAGGGGGCATTTAGGCAAAGCGAGAATTCCAAGCTTGCATCACACATATTATCACACGGCAGGGAATATAAAGGACCAGGCATCACTCGCACTCCTAATGGCTCGAATTTTCTCCCGCCGCAAATGGAATATACTTTGGTATGTGCGAACCAACAATGGGGAACTTCATTCCAGCCCAGCTCACATCATAACTAGATCAGAAAATAGTAGGGCTCCATGTTTGTTTGCACAACGTGAAATCACAGCTATTCTTGCTTTGTTTTGTTGTTTTGTTTTCTGCTACTTCTTTTGTTTACTTGGTATGCATGGGGTGGGGTGGGGCGGCAAAAGCCTTGTTCTGGAAAAACCATTTCAATGCACAGGAAGAAACCACAAATCAACTTTACGACACGGAAAATCACCAGAACTTCAAAGGGATCCTATCTCTATTTGAACATGAATAAAAAGAGTCTTATCTGGAGATGAAATCTGAATGTAACCTCACTTACCTGGATAAGATATGAAGCGGTGGAGATCATGAATTATCAGGCGTAGACAGGATATGCATGGGGAGAGAGAGAAAGAGAGAAGATAACAATAAAACAGCATTGTTAGAATTCATGTCAGCTGCACTTACGACATAAAAGACCACAATAATCTATGTAAATAAAGTTCACTGAGAAATGCTGGGATCAGGCCCAATTTCTTTCAAACCCCTTTTGAAAGGCAGTATGAACCTTCTTTCGCAAGCCTTTTCAATTTTGACCTAAATTTGTGTGCAAATGACTTTTTGTGTTGCATGAAAATGCATGAAAAAAGCATAAAAATGTCTGGGATTCTTGCTATACAAAAGTTAAGATGAAAAACAGAACACAATACACAAAGAAAGAAAATGAAATGATTCCATCACTGATTCTCATTTCTTTCTTCTTCTTTTTTTTTTAACTCTACAGAAACTGTCTTGTTGATGGAGGTATTGTAGATAGGTATAATTAATTCAGCAGAACAATGCCATAACCACATCATCAATACCATAACCACATCATCAATACTGTAATGCCTGGTTACCACAAGAGATATTGTAATACTTCATACAATTCTGCTCACATCCCCCCCCCCCCCCATGATCCTCCTCAAATAATCAGGGCACAAAATCCCTCGACTTGCAAAGCATCATGGGTAGTCTAATAACAGTAAAGTCGTTGCACAATTTTGATTGTGCAAAGTTACTCACAAGAACAGCTCTCATTTATAAAATAATCTTAGTATTTATGGTAATGCTTTACCTTAGCAACTTATGGTCTAGACATGACAAAATAGCATAATGTGAGAAAGGTGTAAATACAACAGTAATGCGAATGAACTTTTTCATTGCAACTGATTGACAAATTGCCCTACATCGGCGTAAATTTGTCAATCATTTGCAATGAAAACATCTCGACAGAAGAATTTCATGAATTTGAAACTCTTTCATCTTGAAGGAGCAGAGAAAGATAAAACATTTAGGGAAACAGAGAAAACCTGCCAGATCAATTCTACTCTAAAAATATCTTTCAACATCAATGACTGCCAACCTGATACTGAATAAGATTTTCAGAAAAAAAAAATAACTGTCTAGAGGACTAGTCATCAACGGTTACCTTGTAATAAAACCAAAATAAAAGGGTGGCAGATTGCCATACTTATGAGAGTAGATTTATAAGTGTACACTCTCCCAAGTTTATTCACGCAGAAGAAAAAAGACACAAAAGACTGAAAATAAATCAATAGGTACTGAAACGAGACTATATTCACAGTCAATAACAGTAACACAAGTTGGATTAGCAGTCAGTCACTAGGATGTCAAGGTTGCTCGGAATCATAATTTGGAGTGATTTGCATTGTATGGTAAGCTTGCGCAATGTACTGTGTTGTATAATTCGTGGAAGCCAAGGCATTGTCTCCCATGGGGAAACAAAATAATAAAAATTGAATACTCGATTTCCACAAAGAGCAACACAGCTGAGTAACTTGCACTCTGAATGGTTAATTATGCAATTTATAACAGGTCTACATTTTGAGTTACAGAACGTAAGCAAATTTAGCAAACCCGAGTACAGTTGAACAAAGAAACCTACATGGTCATTTGAACTTCATCAATCATCTACAGTAATTCTGCACCCTTCACAAAGCTATGGAAAGTTGCCTTACTTTGGAGACATTGATTTTAATTCCTAGCAATTCTCAAATCAACTGTTGTAGTTTCCTGAAGTATTAGTATCTCCTCTTTGCCTACACACACCACTGGTATATTGGTACCAATCGGATACCAGTGCGATACCAATGGTGGTTACAATTCGGTAATTTGTGATATTTTGCCATCCTCTTGTATAAATTCAATAACTGCAACTACACTTTATGTAAGCCACATAAATTTTCTTTCTTTTTTGTTTCTTATTACACACAGTGTAGGCCTATATCTGCTATGGCAGGACTTTGGAATTGCAGTCTTATTTGATTAGTAAATGTGTGAAAGTGTGTGTGTGAGTGCACATAGGTGTGTATGGGTGTCTGTATGTGTGTATGTATGTGCATGTGTATGCCTGTGTGCGTGTGTTTGCTGGGATGACTGCCTGTGCATTTTTGTCTACATGCCAGCGTGCCTAACTGCCCATGACTTTCCTCTTTTCCCATTCCGCATCAAGCTGCACATTACCTTGACATGTGATCGCAACATAATAGTTTGCGGCAGACCGCTGATCAACCAAATCTCAACATGTACATTGTAAGATAACAATCTTGTTACACACACGTGTCTTATTCATCTATACAAGAAGGCCTGATCTAGGCCAAGGACACGGCACATTCACTTTACGAGCCGTAACCCATCTCACTTGGCTGCTACACAAAGGGCGGCAGTTGAGATGAAATCAAACAGAGCATTTGAGAAAATCACCCCAAGCTCAACAGTGAGCATTTGAACCATATCTGTAAAGGCAATTAAATTGGGTTCCTTATTCTATCCTTTTGTTGAAATGGAGGCTGTGTCCACACACAAAAAAATAATACTAAATTAAAGAAAATACAGTTTGTAACAGACTGTACTTCACAACAAATGGCATGTGCATGTGTGAGTGTGCATTTTTGACGCAGTGTATATGTGTTGTGCAGTTAGAATCGTATGTATTGCTTCTTCATACTACAATGTACATTAATAAATCTTTCACAGATCGGATTCTTATCTGAGAACCTTCCGGGGAAAGGCTCTGAGTAATTTGTGTACCTGATCCATTAACTTTCTAAACAACTAGAGCAGTGAGCACTGAGCCGCAGTCATCAAATGCACTCAAATGAATGGTATCCTTTTTGTGTGTTTTTGTGTTTGTGGCCTGGGAGGGGGGGGGGGTTGAAATACAGCCTAATGGGAACACAGCAAATTTGTGAAACTTGTTTTCAAGAGAAGAAACCAATTTGATAAATTCAAGCATCCTGTCTCATTATGTTTCTCTCATTCTTCTCACCATTCAATCACACACATTCTTCCAGCAGTATAGACAAAGACATCCAGACACCAATACAGAAAAGACACCCAAAAACTAAGATACAAGCTGCCATAAGGCCCGTTCACACACAAGGGAAAAAGTGCGATTTAAAAATCGATTTTCTTATCGCGATCAAAATTTCGAAATTTTTTCCAGTGTGGACAGAAAAATCTCACTAATTACCGCGATCCTTATCGCGATCCAACTCGCACTATTAGTGCGATTTTTCAGAATAATTGCGATTATTTTGCCAAGCGTCATGTGTGTGAACGCGATCGAGATTCGGAAATCGGTGTTTTTAATCCCATCGTTCGTAGCGCGTGCGAAACTCTATTGGGACTGCGGGGTCAGTCTTCGGTCATGCAAGTTTCGCGCATGCGCAATTTGGCCACTGATCGTTCTTTCCTTGCTGCGAAGTGCGATTTTTCCCTGTGTATGAACGGTCGAAAAAATAATCGAAATTTGGATCGCGATTAAAACTTCGATTTTCGTTGTTTGTGAACGGGCCTATAGTGCGCTGATAACATTTCAGTTCAGCTTCTGGTGAGTGCATTCAATCATGATGTTGGAAGTGTTGGAAAACACATGAGTGGGTGGCTGACCCCACAGACAGTGTTAGATAGGGGAAAATCCCTCTTCTGAACAACAACAACAAATAAAAAAAAAATAAACACAGATGGGCAGAATTCTGGCCACCTTTTGCAATGGGCAGGCATTGATCTATCCATCTATCTACTGCCCACCCACCTTTCTGCACTTGACTCACACACATACACACACCACACACACACACACACACAAACACACCACCACACCACACACACGCGCACACACACACGTACACACACTAATCTCTGACTCAATATTTGCATGGCCCATATTTTGACCTGAGGGAAGTGACCCAGGGGAAAAGATGGGTGTGGTTGGAGGAAGGGGGGAAGGAGAGAAAGGATCAACAACAACAGTGCTTGGGATAGGTCAGGAGAACTCTGGCAGAACTCTCACAGAGCGGGATGCGGAGGATCTCTCAAGATGGTGACGGGGAGAGGAGGGAGATATAAAAGGCAAAATGTGAAGGCAGATGCAAAGATGATGGTAGAATCAAACAAAGGGAAGGCATCTGATGGGCACCCCTGGATGGTGGAAGGGTCTCAGCAGGGCGTCACATTGTCACAAAACAAATAATGAACACATGAGAGGACAAAAGTGGCAAGAGTGGGAAAAGGGGCCTTCGTTTGAGGGAGATGAGACAGATGGACGGTAAAATTACTTGGAGGTATGTACGGGATGATGATGAAATCCTCCAAAAGGTGAAAGAAGATTCTGAGCATTATCAGATGACAGTGAGAAGAGGGGAAGAGATTATAACCCTTGACAGAAGACCAAAAAAGTACATAGTTGAGAAGAGTGAGGAATTGAACAGGTACTTTTATCGATGATGGGGGTGGGGGGGGGTTAGGGGTATGGGAGGAGAATTCAGATGTTTGGGGAGATATGAAGAAGAATGGCGTGTGACTCAATGAGTCAGGAGGATGATAAACATGGAAGCAAGATGAATTGAGAATGAGTATGTAAGCAGTAGGATAAGACAAAACAACAGGTTGGTATATGTTCCGAGTTCAGAGGGAAGTCGAGTTAGCAGAAAGGGGATGTACTGGTTGGAAAAACCAATCAGGAGCAGAAGGTCAATTCTGGGGTCATGCATCACTGAATAATTATGGAAAAAGGGAGGAATAGAAAGTGTTTCCAGATAAAGCACATGATGAAATACAGAGGAGTGCATGGACTGCATCAGGCAGATGAGCAGAAAGCACAAAACTGGAAACAGAAGAACATTTGCTGGCTCAAAGTCAAGGGGGAAAAATTACAAAGAGGGAAACCAATCATCAGACTGAAGTCAGAAGTTCAGTAACATCACAAAGGAAAAGAAAAGTTCCACCCTCTCCACCTACCCCCGAGGTAAAAAAAGATAACTATATGCAGTAAAGATCATGACATTTATATCAAGAGTGCTGAAAATAGGAAATCTGATGTTGACAACAATGAATCTATTACAGGTCTGAAGTAAGCACTGATGATGGCAGAAAATGGAAGGAGCTATCAGGAAATGAAATGGGTAGGAGAAAAAGATAAAGATGACTATGAGGAGGTGGGGAAGTAAACATCCAAAAACAGAGAGATTGCACTGGCGCAACTTTAAATAGCAATTTGAGAGCATCATCTTCGTTCTCTCCATTTCACGTATCTCCCTTGACAATCACTGTGCCAAGTTTTCTAAGGGCACTACGCCAACGTAGGCAGACAGATATATCAGAAAGAAATCTGATAAAAATCGTCCTTGGAAACATAGCAGCAACTCCATTCCAGTAATGTTCTGCATATCATGAAAAAAAGAAAGAGAAAACAAAAATCATGTTTTTTGCCTTTGTTTGTTTGAGGGTTTTATTATTCAAGGACTGCTCCAGCAGACATTTGCAAAATGGCATAACCAATAATGTTTCTGATGTAAATCTGAGGTTATTGCTCCATGAAAGACATTAGCCCTCTCAGAAGTGCTCTTCGGTTCCTTGCCTTTGCCTTGTTTTTATTCTCATCAGATTTGGGCATTGGAAAATCTGAAATATCCATCGACTATCACACTGAAGCTACCGCATGATTTGCCGATCAAAACTGAAAGTAGCACACATTTTCATTGCTTATTGTCTTTGAATATCGAAGGTAAGTCTCAATTACCAATATCGAAAAGGGAGGATTCATGCCAATTCATCATGTGACAATGAATCTAATGTATTTAAGATGTAAACCAAATGAAAAGTCATTGTGTGACTTTTAGGTCTAATATATAATACATAATATATATCCACATGCAATAATGTGCATGCATATACACAAAGAGTTTCATCGCAAAATAAGTTAACCCTATTCTTGTGAAGTTGAGATATTCGTGATTAGAGATGCGAAGAAATTTATAAGGAAATAAGGGATATTCATATTATAATTTTGGAAATGTCAATTCTTATGCAACAAGTAGCAGCAAAAACGTTTTATATTGCTCTGATGATGAACTTACTGTAAAATGTTTGAAAATGGCATTTAACCCATTTATATGCATCAGATACAAATATATGACTATATATTTTGATTTTTGTTTAGTTGACGAGTGACCCTTTTGATATGGTACAAAGAATGGCATAGCTCAAGTTTTACCAACTCCACATCAAATAATTGTACAAAGTTCGGCCTCTGAATTTTTTTTTTTCAATGAAAACTTCATTTTTCTTTCAAACTCTCTGGACCGACTGACGCACTCTAAAGATATTTACATACCCTACATTTGGCCCCTATCCTAATCCAGCCCGGGTCAGATTTTTGTGTCTGTCTACCAGGAAAATGGGGAGGGGAAGAACCGGAGGGAAGGGGGGAACGGTTGAAGTTCATGTTTGGTCCTCTTGTTCCCTTCTGGGCTAAATCTCTTGTTCGAGGCCAGCCTCTCCTACTCAGATTTAAAGTCAATCCCCCTGAATCACAATGCAGACACGAACACGAAACACGGGTAGTCGTTTGATGCCTTCTCGTTTGTTAACCTCCTGATCGCGGAAAAAAAAAAACGAAGAAAAAAAAAAAGAGAGATGAAGGGAAAAAAAGTTGCTCTGCTCTAATGTGTTTACAGTAGGCGCAGGTTCAATTTCAGATGGACATTCAAGCTTAAAGCTACAAGATCCTATGCGATGTTTTCGGTGGCAGGGTGGGAAAAGGGAATCACAGAGTCTACGAAACACGGGCTGTACTATGGAGACCTCACAAAGAGACTCACATATTCATTCTCTTGACAACACCATATCTGATTTCATTTAAAAGTTATATTTGTATTTTGTGCCGGGAACTTATTCATCACCCTGCATTTTTTTGTTTTTTTTTTGTTTTTGTTTTTTTTTTACATGAGGAAGAGACCACTATCTTTGCAAAGAATAATGTATTTTGACAATCTCTTGCATTGCTCTTTTGATCCTCAATGAATGTATATGCTTTCATTCAATGGATATGTGCAAGTTACAACCAATGGTAAATTCTTTTCAAGAGAGCTGATGATGAAGATCATGATAAATGATGCAAATTATAATATCAATCATCATCATCATATCAAAATTAATAATATCAACGATGATAAAGTAAACCAAAAGGAAAATGTTAATGATAAAAGCATTTGTACTATGCCACATCAATCTGTCAGACTTTTAAACTCATGGCACTATATAGCTGTGGAATGAACTGGGTTTGAAATATCATAATACAATGTTGGTACTGTACATCGAAAGTCTCACGGTAAGAGAGTATAAGAGAGTGTAAGAGAGTAGACCTTCCAGTAGTCAAGAGCTTGACTGGGACTGGGAAGTAGCTTGCCATTTTCCACTATAAAAAGGAAGATATATGATATATACCACCTGCAGAGCTCAGGAACACTACGAAGTACACTTGTACCCAAAGGATGACTTCCCGTGGTTTTTTAGTGATACAATTGTTGCTGTTGCTGTGTATAAACCAACCCTCTAAAATAAAAAGGTATAGTAAATACACCTGTAAATACTACCGTATGGATACTTAATTTTCAGGCTTATCCAATGGGCACAGCAAAATAGTACAGGGGGCAAGGTAAATAATGTACATGTATTTCAATACCTAAGATAACACTTTTTCACATATGAAAAAACAAACTAAATTGAGAATTTTCCAATGAAACTATATACATCTTTTTGAAAGCTAGAGTCTTCCACAATAAGCATTGCAGCGAACTAAACCAATAAAACCTCTTCCAATTTTGACAGGACTGGTGGCAGGGGGGCAGATTCCTCGCCCGACTTCCTCTTCTCTTTCTGGGAATGACTCAAACATGAAGCATGAAGCATGAAGCATGGAGGCGCATCTCGCTTTGACTAGATGGATAGACGCCCGGCGTAGGAATGGACATGACAAACCTCTGACCGCCGACATGCCTCCGTCAGATGGACATTCTGAATTCATTCCCCGAGTGAAATCGGGCTGGCACGATGGAAAGCACAGAGGATAAAGTGAAAGATAGAGAAGAAGAAGAAGAAAGAAGATGCCTATCCTGTATTTCTGTGCCCCCTACTCCCACTGAAAATTTCAATCACGACTCAACGGCAGCTAGATGGAGCTTGTACGGAGGAAGCAACAGCGTTTGATGATGTAGCCAGCTACAATATCTGCAGACATTGCTAATCGCAACATCCTCCCAACCGAAAAAGCACACTCTCCCACAACCAGATAATAAATGTACAATACGTGTATCTCAGTGTTATGTCATTTTCTCCTACCCGCGGGTGAAACAAAAGGACATTGCATCTTGAAAGGGAAGTGAATGCCCGGAAGGTAGGGAGGGGGGTATGGGATGGGGGGGGGGGGGGAGGTTTTAGAGGAGGATTCTGTAATGAAACAAGTCAAGGGAGACTGTATCCCCCGAGGAAAGATTTTCACTGAATGAACGAAGTGAAACGAGTGCAACAGATCTGTGACAGCTTTAGCAAAATCCGGCAACCACAAGAGTTAAAACCATCTAAACGTTTATCAGTCAATTGTCAATTCTTGAGTGGAATATATCCACTCCATGTTCAATGTTGAACTGTAAAGCTGACAAGCCAAAATCAAAGGAACAGAACGGTGAACATTTCAATTGAATTAGACCAAAACAAAAGAGGAACTTAAAGAATTTTACACTTAGACGTGTATATCTTCACAAAACAACATCAGTCTCCGTCGCAGTTGTAAGTTGATGTAATAACATTGTGTCCCCCTAGAAAGTCTCCCATTTACTCACAAAGAAATCTTTGCTGAACGAAAGGAGAGGGCTTCCATGAGAAAAAAAAAACAACAACATAAAGACAGATCAACATATAGACAGACAGACAGACAGACAGACAAAAAGAACATCATTATGAGAAGTAGAATAAGAGAAGAAGAATCTCTATCCCTACTCTTTCAACAATAAAAACAAAGAGTCCACATGACAGCCATCCAGTCTTGCAATGTTCTTGATCATGGATGCCTGGGCTGGCAAGTGATGTGCACAGTTTCCATATGCTTTACATTTCTGTTGTACACAGGGAGAACATGGTTTTGAAAAAAAAAAAAACAACAACAACAACAACAACAGCAACAACTCCCAGGCAAGCAGATGTATCTGCACATAAATTGCTGCTGCTGCTTCAGATGCTGGTCGGGAATGAGAAACCCAAAAATGAACATGGATGGAATCAGAGAACTGGGGCGCCGATGTATATGAAACAGACAAACAAACAAAACAAGACCGTATCTATTTCACTGTCAAAAATTCTCGAGAGACAGAGAGTCGAAAAATGTTTCAGACAATATTACCAATTGGGATTGTTAATTTTTGACCCACATTCATATGATATGCAAGCCCCGTTCATTAGAACTTGCCACTGCAATTATCTCTGTTAAGAAGAATCTTGCTGACAGTAAATTCTGCAATCAATAATCATAATTCAAAAGCAGAATCCGATTACTGCTTCTTTGCTTCAGATTTCAAGGACAAAGTCAAGATACTAAGAAGTAAGGGGAGTTATTGATAAGAATGAAAGGAATCTGTTTTACGGAGACAGTGTAGTTTAATACTGAGGTTTTCTTTTCTGCTGGTACTCTCCATTGATAAGATCGTATGCTCAATACCAATTGAAAAAAAAAAATTACACTAGGATTCATACTGAAGTATGAATACGTCCAAGACAGAATGAAAGTGAGGTGAAGCATGGTGTTTGTTCAAACATAATCATGCCTCTGCTATGAACTGGCTTTAGCTCAGTGGTAGTGCTGCTGCATGGTATGCAGTAGGTGAGGCAGGTTCAAATCCCACATTAATTCCTTCTATTTCACTTGGCATTTAAAGTAGTATAGATAGGCCTAGGCCTATAGCATACAATCTAATTCATGGGGAGTAACAGCAAAAAAAAAATAAATAAATAAATAAAATAACACAATAAATAAATAACAAAATCTCTGTAAGAATCCTACTGTTGTTACAATATAATTTCCTTCACTCATAATCAGCATTCTTCATTCATACAAGTCAGTATCATATTCACAGACTTTAAAGGACAAGTTCACCTTCATAAACATAAGGATTGAGAGAATGCAGCAATATTAGTAGAACACATCATTGAAAGTTTGAGGAAAATCAGACAATCCGTTCAAAAGTTATGAATTTTTGAAGTTTTTGTGCAGTACCCGCTGGATGAGAAGACTACTGCAGTGTATGAATAACTTAGATGTCACATGCGTACAACAATATACGGAAAATATAAAGAAAATTTCACAAAATTCCATCTTTTGAAAAAAGTACACATTCCCCTGACTCGTTACCGATAAATGTTATGGGTAATATTATTCCCCCTGCCTTTAGAAAGAGGCAAGTCAATTGCTCTTTTATTATGCGAAAAAAGTGAAAATATGTTGAATTTTCTTTTATATTTTCTTTATACTGTTGTACGCATATGACTCACAAGCTGTAGTAGTCTCCTCATCCAGCAGTTCCAACACAAAAATTTAAAAAATTCATAACTTTTGAACGGATTGTCTGATTTTCCTCAAACTTTCACTGATGTGTTCTACTAATATTGTTGCATTTTCTCAATCCTTATGTTTATGAAGGTGAACTTGTCCTTTAATGAGGATGTTAAAGGGTGTGTACAGTTCTGGTTGAGGTGAGGATTTAGCTTTTAATGTTTTGCGAGATATTCAGAAACCACTCTATGAGATGTCAAAGCGCATGCAATTCTAAGGGGTATGAACAGTTTATTTGATGAAAATCGGTTTTGAAATGGCTGAGATATCCAAAATCAAGGTGAAACAAAGAGATCCTAATAATTTTCATCAAATAAACGTTGAGTCCTTCTTAAAATTACATGCTCTTTCATATTTCATAAGAGGTTTCTCATTATCTCACTTAGGAATGTTCAAAACATGAATCTCCACCTCAACCAGTACTGTACAGTCCCTTTTTAATTTCAGGCAATCTATATTCAAATCAGCCTTTCTTATAAACAGCTCACAAAATATTCTCTGCCATACCCACCACCAGTTTCAATTCCTTTGTTTCTTTTCTATTTGCAGTTGTTTTTTTCAAAGTTCCTTTATTGCCAACAAACACACCATTACTGAATAAGCAGAGCAGGACCTACCAGGAATCGTTACCTTTCTCCAGCCCCCCCCCCCCATCCCTTTCTGTCTCTCTATGTCTGCTACCCTAATTCCCTACCCCTCTACACATTCAAAAACAAACACGCTTACTGCCTGTCAAAATTGATGCATTATGGAAATGTTGGGATTGAGTCAGAATCCCCTTTCACGTCCTTCAATTTGGGGCCATCAAGCAACAGAACGCAAGTTTTTCGTGTGAGTCCTTCCTGTTCTACTACCTCTCCCCCTTAGCTTTTGGCCGTGAATTTCCAAATGAGAGCCAGTTTTTCCACGTCAAGAAATCTGCTTCATTTAAAATGCATACATAGGCCCCCACGTGCCTCGCTTAAAATAAGCATGCTCAAACAGCAGACGAATTCACTACATAGTGCTCTTGGCTATGCGCTCGAGCAGGTGCGGTGATGTACACATGGAGAGGGTAGTCTCTGCATTCCAGGCACCTATTTCTTTTTTTATGTGAGACCAACATTATAGAGGTAGTGGTCTTTCATACATTGGATGATACCACTCGTAGGCTAGTTGGTGCTAGTGCTACCCCCTCCCCCCCTCCCCCCCCCCCCCCCCCGGCCAACTTTCTATGACGTCGACGTCATGCCCTCTACCATCTAAGCACTATCATCAGAAGCTCTCAATAAAATTTTCTTTGTCTACATCCCCATCCATTTATCGAGGGCCTATGTCTTCTCAACACCTTTGAAGCCACACACGAGATTAATACATTGTGCTGACTGAAATGGCAAAGTCAGACTCTGAGGTCACCAGTCCGCTTTATGCACAGAAATTAGTCGGCTGATTTGCTCTTTTCGATGTGCTGTACAAACTCTTTTTCGCTATCTGTATAAAGAAGAGGTCTGTCAATAAAGCCTATAGGTAGGTGCTTCACTCAGTACATTAGCCTATGCATGACGAAATGTGCTATATGTGTGCACTGCTTGCCTGTCTACCCACATTCCTACACACTATATTGCCTTGTCTGAGGAGGGCTGTGAGCCCCTGGATACACATCAGCGCTAAATGGCGTGTAGGAGGGAGGAGAAGGCACCACCATACTGGAAGGTTACAGGCATCAGTGAACGTTTCACTCCTCCATCCAGAAATTCACCCTTTTCACCCAGTTCTACCCCTCTCTCGTGTCCGTCACATTTCCACCCTCTTCCCCCCCCCCCTTATTTTCGGTCTTACATATACCACACCAGCATCCTCACTAAACTCATTAGGATGAATGTTTCATTGAAATTAGGTTCTAATTTGGGCACTAAAAATAAATCAAGCTTTCAGAAACTCCCGGGCCCATGGGTTCGAAATCAGGCAAATGGTGAGGCACGGGCAGCGTGCTGTTGTGTGGAAGAGGGTAATGCACCGAGAGTCAGTGATATTTCAGGAAAACTCTCAACAATGTGATACTAATGGAAACATGAATTCATTTCTATAAGCATCACATTCAATTCCATATCTTCTTTTCTGTTAAAGTTACCTGCTTACCTTTTACATTTCCCTGGGGATACACAGCTAATATCCTTAAGTACTACTTCAAAAAGCAAAATCAAAACGAAGCAGCTTTCATTCTCATTTTGAGGGCTTCCTCAGCAAGAGAAGTGGATAGCATGATCAAAGTTTCAGTGCCTGTGCAAGTCTGTGGAAGAAATGTCTCCCAACGTTTAATATCATACATATTTCGGGAAAGTGTTAATGTCCTTGACGATCTGAAGAACATGTACTGTACGAGCTGAAATTTTCGCGTACAGATATTTTCGCGAATTGCTACTAGGAGGACATTTTCACGTGTTGTTAATTTCGTGGTTGTGAGGTCTAACTGTACGTATCTATTCGCATGTTGTTATTTTCGCGTGTTGTTATTTTCGCGGTTCAAAGGCGATTCGCGAAATTCGCGAAAATAATACCACCGTGAAAATTTCAGCTCATACAGTAACTTCATTACAGCTTATTACTTGTGCACTCTCAACCAGGTATCAAATGTAAAACTCAAAATTTCTTTCATTTTTCATTGTGCCTGCTATCACTGCTTCTGAAGCCATGTCACTATTATTCTTTCTGGCATTATCTAATTATCAGTTTTCTCATTATCACTGTCATAAATGTTATTATTATCATTATCATAATCATTATAGGAAATAATAATTTTATTATCTACTTTGTCATTATCCTCCTCCTCATCATCATCACATTTGAATGTTTCTAAAACAGGCACTATATAAATGCTGTGGATCCTCGTCGTCATCACTATCAAAATTATCAAAATCATAATTAATCCTCACACTAATTTTTCTGCTACTTCTAATGTGATGTTACCATGTACAGAGACAGTTCTTTCAACAGACTTGCTTTCAACTATGTGAAGAGCATAGGCCAAAAGAGATAGAGAGAGAAAGAGATTGAGAGGGAATATAAGAAAGAGAGAAGAGGAGATTGACAGGTTATTGCTCACTTTGCGAAATTGATTCTGTCCACGGTTAAGTGAGAGGAGTCGAGCAGCGACAACCCGAGGGTAGATCGGAACGAGGAACTGTGTATATATCCTAATGGGTCACAATTTGTTCAGTGACCCCAAGAGCAGACACGTCTCAGTGCTCTATTCTACACGCCACAGACAACCAGACGCACCAGCAATGGAAGACTACTCCAACACAAGAAAATGCAATAGACTCTCTACAACTTTTCAACCCTCCCCCTACAAAAACTCCACACCCCCCCCCCCCAAAAAAAAAAACAAAAAAAAAAACAAATAAAAATAAAAACAAAACATCATTAATCATTCCTGTCATTGAAGAAATATTTTGATTTCTGCTTAATCGCACAATATATGTATATGAATATATTAATACTACTAATGGACATTGAACTTTGATGTATCAACACTACTAACACCGCAAATTAAACTTTCATGTTTCTTCCATATAGCATGTCTTCTTTTGAGTGGTACATTAATATCAATCTATCATTGATGAGTAAACACACAAAGACAACAGTGGAGAATAGATGGAAATGACTTGCCAAAATAGAAGCAAACTGACTGCAATCACAAGCTATTGGGGTATTACAATTTTAAAGGGATGAGGTCAGGTTTCCTGTTCACTGGTTCCCACGCTTGAACTTCTCATCTAAAAACTTTAAAAGTCAATGAACGCTGGACGCCATTTCATTCCTTCTGATTTCATGACCGTACTATTTGCAAAATTCACCGCATTGAATGGATTCTTTTTAAAAGCTGCATCCTCTTAGAGACAGAAAATGATTACTCAATGATAAAATATATTCAGAACCTCAGAAAAAAAAAAGGATGTGCTGCATATAAACGATGGTACAAAAACACAGCACTGCCGCACCACACCCCCTTGCATGGCGGAGATAAGATTATTACTAATAACACAATTTATTCTAAAAAGAATTGAAAAAAAAAATAAATGCTTGCTACAAACACAAGATTGCCACCAATCAAGAGAAGTATGTGAAGTGCTCCTATTAATGCCAGTTGAGGGGGAAAATAAAGAAGGAAAAACGGAGTCTCGTCACACTACCAAGAATGGGGCGTGGGCTCACATAGACCATAGAGCTGCTTTGCGCTCGGTTATTCCACACTGAACCACATGTCAGCTTCCATACTACTTCGCTTTTTTTTTTCTACACCCTGTACAGATCATGGCAATCAGTCAAACAAAATACTCGGCCATAGAAATGGAGCTAAATTGGCCCTAGTTCAAGGATATCGGTGGCCATCATATGTTGTGGTGTCTGCTGGCAGTTGCTTCTCACAGCCATACCTGGTTCTAGATGGCCATCAGACTCTAGAATTACACTTCACTAACCTTTTTCTGTCATTCTCAGTTTTTTCAGATTTCACCGACAGCCTCTTGACGAGGGGCTTCAAAAGCATCCTGCTCTTGCAAAAGTTCACTCTGGTGTACACAATTTTCAACGAAGCAGAGAGCCCTGGTGTGCAATTATTCATTTAAGCTCCATGAAAATGTGTCCATAATTGAAAATACTGATCTGGAGTAACCAGAACATATTTTCTTTCTTTGCCCCAGTCCAAAACTGCAGATCACAACTGGCTTATGAAAAAATACATATATTTACAGTCCTTAATTCTTTTCTAGTACTTTTTCATTTCCACTTACTGTTGTTTTATTTCTCTTCACCTTATGATGTACCCAGTAATTTCTTCTTAACTTCCCATATCATTACTACCTGAAATGATGCAATACTATACAGCAAGACATGTTTGTGTGAGAAATTTTCCCTAACAATCTTGTTGCCAAGTTGGGTACACAGGTTACAATAAGCCATGCCCCACACTATTCCCTTGTTTCCCAAAACTGACCAACCCCAAAATGAAATGCTTTACCAGTAAGAATTGCTTCACAATAGAATTGTGCCTGAATTGTGGTTTCCAACTCCCAACTCAAGACAAGGGACTTCCTTTGAAACCAAACGGAAATAAAAAAAAAAAGAAGAAGATAAAACCTACAAGACCAATAAAGTGTTTCAATATTACACCACAGTAGAAAGTACGCAGGATGAAGTTATATTTCAAATACTTCTTAGGCAGACCAACCAAAGCCACAAATATGGACTCCTCGGATATCAATTTCTTGAAGCTTTTTCTTTCAGGTCAACCAAATTTTCATCACAGTAGCATCATAGCTGTCACGAGGCAAACCACAAACAATTTGTTTCTACAATATTGCAGCATGCTTCTGGGCATCAGGCGCTCTGACATCTTGAACTAAACCGCATGGTGCCTGTCTTCAAATAACAACAAATCACGCTGCCAAAAGTGTATCAACATACCTTGTAAGTCAATCAAAGAGTAAAAATACAGTGCACTCCCGTTACAATGAACACGGTTATAATGAAATTCCGGTTACAATGAAGTAAAAATTCAGGCTGCAATGTCATGCGCTCTATGTTTTTTACTGTTTATTTTTTCAGTTATAATTAGATTTCGATATAACAAAAGAAAACTGCCAGTCCCGAGGACTTCATTATAATGGGAGTCCATTGTACACACATACACAAAAAGTTACGTCCGCAGTTATTGAATATCGGGGTATAATAAGTATGCATGAAGTAACAGATTCTGTAGTGATTTTTTTTTTCAATATTCATTTATGTGGAAGAGAGGAATGCTATTTATTCAAATGGATGATCTCATCAGCTTAGTCATATGTAGCAAACTACCTCCCCAAAAGTTACCCCCATAGACCTTGATTGCCTGTACAATTATACCTTTGGATATTATCCCAAGGCAATGACAGATACCCCACATAAAAATGCTCCTCCCCCCCCCCCAACCACCCATCCAGCAGATTGCCAACGGAGAATTTGAGGAGCCTCACAACAATTAACCCCTAATCACAACTTATCCTGTTTCTTTCTCCCCCCCCCCCCCCCCTCTCTTTCTCTCTTTGGATGCATTTATGCCTTACTTTTGGGGGGCCATGCATAATCAGCATTTTGAAACATGATTAGTTCAAAACATGATTGCATCCAAACTCACTTTGATAGAAACATAATTTTAAAGTGCCAAATCAAAATGCATAAAAAGGTATTTCTACAATCTGCAATTCTCTGTAATCTCATTTACTGGGAAAGCATAAATGCAAAATTCTCTTACAATCGGCAACTCTCTAAAGGCGTCAAATGGGGGAAGCATAAATGCAAAACCACATAAGCTGAACAGCTCGCTATGATGAGGGTATATACGTGTAGTTTTTCAGCAATGTGCACTGCATGTCCAGGAAATTGGCTCTTTCTCAAGCTCAAAAAGAAAAAACAAAATGAACATAAACAGTACCCCAAAGAACTACATTTTGGATCAGCATTTTGGATCATCATTTCAAAACCATAATTCTGTCTTTAGGTGCAAATTGAGCATAAACACATAACCTTTGCTTAATCATATCTTGGCATAGATGCTTAGGGCAGATATCTGATGGTAGAAGACATAAAAGCTTTCGCCCATACATTTTGCAACTGTGTGTGTGTGCATTGTGGTATTTCTGCATAGAAAATAAGTATGCATATCAACAGAAGTTAAAGGAAACATAATGTAACATTTGCAAAATGCAATGCTCATTACACATTGATCATATTTTTGAGAAAGGAACTTTTCAGAAACAACTTTAAAGACTGTAAGATCAAAACATGCTTTAAAAACAAATAACAGTCAGTTTATCTAAAAATTATCATTTCAATTTGAAGTTACACATGTTGATGGAGGCTGGAACTTGAAAGAAGGGCCTGAGAGTATAAGATGCTCAGAATATAAGCATATCTAGTGTATTTAAACTGCTGGTACGGAGATAATATGCGCATGCATGCAACTGGTTAAAATCTGTAAATGCAACTTGCAGTGATTCTATATTATGTGCATAAGGGATGTGTGGTTCCTTCACTGATAATGTGCTCAGTGACCATAATACCTCTGCAGTTCTTCCTAGAAGTCTGCTGCAATAGCCAGTGGCAGAAGGGCACAATTCACTGTAGCATGAAAATAGCTCATGCCATTTTATCCCCCCCCCCCACCTTAACATTACAAATTACCCTTCACCTCAACTAAGACAAAATCCAGCCATCCTATACGTGGTTTAATGATAGGCACAGCCAAAACATACATACACACACATACAAACAAAATACACTCCTATAAATAATCATGAGACAAATAAATCATACATGGATTTGAAAGTGACATGTTGATAAAAATAGCTTGATGACGTTGATCTCATTCATCAACCGACTATGACAATGGTACAAAACAAAATAAGCTTGCAGACAATATCTTTCATGCTGCACAAAATATTCTCTGCCAAAAGCAACAAGTGTAAATGTTCTTCAGATACACTGTTTGTTTACGTCTGTCTTGGCAAACGATCAGTCGCATCAGACGGTGAGTCTTACTCTTACGGAGTGACTAATCAATTTTCCCATCAAATCCTATGCTGCTACATATAGAAAGATTCTAAACTACTCGTATAGTTGTTGTGGGGTTTTTTTTCCTGCTCTTTGTAAAACAAAGGTTTGGAAGCATGAGATTTGTTCAAATCAAAATCATTTTTTTTTTCATTATATATACATTTTTTTATTGGCAATCTCAGTTCCTGGCCCCTAGCCATGTGCCTCTCACTGCCTTCCTCACACTGAGGGGAGACAAGGGGTTCACATCTCACGATCTGACAGTTGTCAAGTGCTAAATAGGCATCAGACATATCACTGCTTGTTAATGCCATCAGCTATCAATCTGTTTGTTCAGGTGCTCTACGGGTACAAACACGGATAGGGGCTCCTGATACAGGGGGGGACTGCTAGTTGGTCCCGCAGAAGCCAGAAATTCTACCCCTCGTGTTTTCATCCACTCCGCTGCAGCCGGCCGGCCGTGCAGCGCTCCACGTAGGCCTGCTGCAGCACTCCACGTAGGCCTGCTGCAGCACTGCATGTGATGTGTGTAGGGGGCGTGATGCGTTGTCCCTCCCCCCCCCCCCCCCCCCACCCTCTTCGCTCTGTTCTCCCAACAACAGGACGCACAGGCATGGGAACACCGTGTTAATCGGCATCCTCTTGTCTCTCGCTGGAATATTGCCAAGACATGTGGGAATGCACATGTAACATAAAGTAATTTACCACGTTTGACATCATGAACGGCATGCAATGTGTATGATTCTGGCATGGACACTCATGAGCGGTAGTAACCGTGACCAACCAAGCTGTGTAGCGCACACTGATGCCAGAATTACATGGAAGGGGGGGGGGGGGTGTGAAGTGAAAGTTTGCAGCACAACATTTCTAATAATACTTTGCATCAGCCTTCATAATTCAAGGTCAATGTTCTCCAAACATATACCTGGCAGGTACTGGTACAACATATCACATGGGTTGATGATGCACTTCGTGGATTTCAATGTCACGCAACAGTGAAACACAGGGCGATATTATACTCTCACTTCCCTTTTTATCCCAGGAAAAAAAAGAAAGACTTTAATTACTTTGCTCTGACATAGGACTAATATACACAAACAAAACATACACTCAAACAACACACACAACTGCATGGCATGATTTTTTTTTTTTTTTTTCGCCGACTTCTCCCGTTTCACATTACCTTTACACATTCACAACAAATGACTGAGTTGCGACTGATGCATGGCAAAGACAACATTCTGGTATGGTCTGAAAATGAATGCATGCTCTTGGGGCATGTACAACTTCACACACAGTGGTTAATTAAGGTAAATGGGACAACATTGTTGCATGGAAACCAGGCTATCTATCACGTATGACTGCGCCCCTCTGAATATTAAATGCATCGAGTGCATCTAACAAACACTCATATTTCCATGTTCAGCCTTTAATCTAGTGTCACAATCAGGGGGATTATCTCTGTGCCATTGACTATTCATGATGCAGAAATTGAATTTCATACAGCCATGATGATGGAGAATGGCTAACAGCAGATTGCTCAGGCTTTGCATGAAACTGAATTGTTTTCATTGTCTGGCGCATTCAGCTCTCAGTACACAACCTCAAACACAGTCAACAGGCGACTTACATCAAATCCGCTATATAACAATCCTCTCTGAATTGCCGTCAGTGCTGGCGGGGTCTGCCATCTTGTTTTAATTTCCCCCATTCATCAAGTTAAAAACACCAATTGCGGCTTAATCTTCTCATTTGGACAGAGATAGTCATATTTGTCTGCCCTTAATTCATTTCAAAATTTTGAACATCATTATAGCAAGGAAAGTTGTTGATTATTTTTTCTCCTTTGCACTTCTACCACGAGACATAAAAAACAACAACAAACAAACACACAAACAAACATGTTGATATATTTTCAACTGCCAATTATGTCAATAGATTCAACAAAAGACAAACATTTCACTTTATTTGAACATCACACAGATAATCATACGTAACACATTTTTTAGTGCATTATTCCTACCACAGGACAAAAAAAAACAACAAAAAACCAAGAGTTGGGGTACCTTTAACAATTAGTACACACTTCCTGTGCCCTATATCTTTGAGCATGGGGTAAGATTTCAGAGGTCATGGACAATGTGAATGATTAAGGCAAAGAATGATGATACTCCTGCCTCCAATTTATTCCTACATCTTTACGCATTGTGACTTTTACAAACCGACAGTTTGCCTTCCCAGTTGGCAAGTTCATAGGAGTCATTGCATCATGATAAGATCCGGGGCATAACTGCCCGTGCTGCATCCAGCGACCATGAAGCCACTATATATGCAACCACTATTCACATTATATGATGCAGCATCCCATAACCTGGGGGCACCGTCATACCCCGGGTTGCAGCGTTCTGCAGTGCCATCTTGTGTTTGTAAGGTACGTACGATGGACACATTGCTATTTTGCAAATTTTTAGCAATCGGCGATAACAATCCCGATGCCAGTTCAGCATTGATATGACATGTTTAACGTAATCACAATAATGGTTATCATACCTTTTTTGTAATCATTAAAGGAAGAAAAAAGAAAAAGTTGGGCCAGCTCATTTGATATGTGCAAGAAGTGGTAGGCAATTTCTGACCTATGCCTAAAATAACATTGAATATAATGGCAAAAAAAAAAAAAAGCTTGCCAGAGTTGCAGGGTTTTGAAAAGAATGCAAAGGGAGATTACACTTTGAACTATAACATTGAGGTATCAAATACGAGAAACTGACACTTCAATGTTTCTATTTTTGATTGAACAGAATTTAATTTCCAGTTCACATTGGGAGACCCAAGATCCATGATTACAAAGGAATTCATAGAGGTTTTTAGTTTGTTTGTTTTTCTAACATTACTACAGAGCTTCACAATCTTCTTGCATAAAGCACTAAAATTGCTTTCACCCAGTTTTGGTTACCCAGGATACAAAAGTGGGGGGAAAAAGTCAAATAATCTAACAAAATGATAACTTTCTATTTGGTACCCCAGGGTACCAAACACTGCATCATGTTTGGAAGGTGCTCACTGGACGCACGGCACTCGGGATCCTGCACACGCACCGCCATTTGTGATGGACACACTGGTATTATCATTCATTCCGCTCCGTCCATCTCGGGTGACCGGGAGGGGTCAAATGCGCTCCGACTCGTCCTTGAGGATGTTGCAGGCCCACAATTAGACTGGTTTTCCCTCCCCGCATCTCTCTCCCACTCAGCGTTCATTACGAGAACGAGCCAGACATCCCGGGGTACTGACCTCTTTTTGATGCTCGGTACATTAGCGACAATGCCTGCTGCATATTTCAACATCAGAGGGTCCCCCTTGGTGATAAGAGCTGCACAACATTGAATGTGTTTTAGGTGGCTGCCACACTCTACCTGTATATCAAGGTTGGCAATTAATCCACAGTGGTATCAAACTGTATGTAGCAACCTTACAAAATAGCCTATTGACAAGGTAGTCTTGCCTCTCCGGCTATACCCTCCAAATATTTTGTGCACTAATACACCCAGATGATAATCCTTGTTGTACTCAGTACGAGGGTGCCTAATTTCTGCCTCCAGGGAAACATACAAATGCAATGTCATTGGATACAGGCATGGAGATTGCTTTGATGAAAAATGCAGACATTAAAGGCAAGCTCCTTTGCTACAATGACTAAATAATACAATCCAATGCAGAGACCACTCTACAAGGATTAGTGAGACTGAAAAATCAACTCGTACGATTAAAATGTGGTAACTACATCGTTACATAATCATACTGAGGCCGTATTTGTCTGATTTGCTCAAATTATCTTTGACTTGAGGCTGTCCCATATCCTTCATATGTGAACAAATGTTTTCATATACTGATACTTCCACGCTAACTGCCCTTTAATGCCAGTCCACACTGCAAAAGCGAGACATTTTCCAATCATTTGCAAGTTGATATGGCATAGGACTGATCATCTGAAATATGAAATATGACGTCGTTAATACAGGAGTTTAGCATATGCGACATGCACAGCTCCCCCGACGCCTTATCACTCTTGTGTGGTAGATTCTTTAATATCAAGCTCAAGACACACACAAACAAACCATATCACCATAGAGAAACATACTGCAAGTTGAAGCACATATACACACACACAAACACACGTTCACAGACACACAGACCAACCACATACATCTCGCACACGCACACACACACACACACACACACACTCACCCACACATACACATATGTGTGTGTGTGTGCATGCACAAGCTCTCCGAGCTTCAAATCTTCCCCTAATACTCCCCACTTCATATTTAATCACCCCACGATATCGTTTGATATGACAGTGATGAATTACACGTCGCTGGGCCTGCCTCCCGTGTCAATATTGCGTGTCTCCTCCAACAGATTCCAATTAATTTACTTTTCAGCTCTGGCCACCCTTCAGTCTGCAGGACTGGAGGCTCGCGTTTCCGATGCAGGGCGCAGAGTATGGACCCCACATGGCAGGCTCTTTTCTCCATTCTCCTACAAACCACACAGGTTTTCCAACAATTGTGAACCCGCCATTCATTACTCTCCCATCGCCGGTTCTTTTCTGCAGTCACACTTTAGAAACGACATTTGTGGTCGCCTTGCAGGTAGTTTACTCCTTCAGCAAAATATCTCCTCCCGCTGAATGCCAAACAAAGAGATATATGCGAACAATTCGAGCTATTCTGGAAATACCGGTGGACATTGATGCAGCTGGTTGCCATGGTGATATAATGGAACATAACTCTGACAGTTTTCTTTGCCGCACATGAATGCTCATCTACTAGGTGGGATTTGTGGTTTGGCAGATGTGAGATTGGCAGCAGCCACTGCTTGTGTTTATAGCATTCTTCAATTTTTGCAAATAGCAACGGGATGCTGGTACTCATTTCTTCAATTTCCAAGCTGTTGGCAACTTGCCTCTGTTGGCAAAATTGCTGAAGGATGCTATTATTAATGGTCCCAAATATAAAGTTTAGAAAATAAGATGTTCTAAAGTTTGCTTTTACTCAAGGGTAAATTTAGACTTTGAGAATATCATCTAGCTCTGAACGCAAACTGCTCACAAACAATGTGTGTTAAAGTCCTCATTATCCCATTTTCTTCAGATGGAAAGGCCTAAATTATGTTCAGACAATGCTCTTTAATCTTGAGAATAAGGTAACTTCGAAGATAAACTCTATGAGGCGCCAAGTGTTGCACGGTCAATTTTGTTATGAAATCAGTCTATGAAATCAGTCATTTTGTCAATGAAATGACTGATTTTGCAACAAAATTGAACATGCAACACTTGGCACCTCATAGAACTTATCCTCAAAGTTAGCTTATCCTCATGGTTAAGGATCAGCGGCTGAATATAACTAATATTTGCTATGTTAATTCTATTACATTCTTTTTGCCCTCATACAAAATTAGATTTTAATTTAAAAAAAAAATCAAATTATTACTGTGCAAATTGGCTCTGAATCATTGTTGTATACTTGATTAAGCTAAAATGCATGGATACGCCGAGTTCATTCATATCTTCTGTGAGAGTCAACCCTCCTCTGGGAATGATGTGGAAATATAAACTATGAACTTGATTTTGCCAGCGCATGTGCGTGTACATATTAACCTCCTACACTTGTGACTGTTGAGATAGAGGCACTATAGTGTGTCTGCATCGAACACAATGGCGGCGGAGGCTGGGATGAGAGGCTAGGCCGGGCGGGGGAACCCCTGATGGGGGTGGGGGCGGCAGGCGGTACAATGACACAGGTTAGGCAATGTCAGCCCATGGGCACAGCAGATTGGGCATGGAAAGGTAGGTAGAAAGAGAGAGATCCAATCTCGTGCTGCTCGCTGCTGCTCGGGACTGGGATGGATAGCATGCAGAGCACATGTAGGGCTCACTCAGTGAGGAAACCAAATTGCATTTTCTGCTGCTCAAGTCATGCATGCTTTACAGAGAGAGAGAGAGGGAGGCAGGCAAGGAGGGGAGGGCAGACAGACACACAGGTATGGAGTACCATCATGGCTACCATGCCTTATGCATGCCAATGTCAGAATGACTCACATTTGGACACAATGAACCCCCACACGAAATATTCGACGGCAGAGATACGAGTTCTTCGTGATCATAAAACCAAGACTTTTCGAACTCAATGGCTACACTGTGGGGGGTAAGTAGGCCTCATAAGCTGATTACACACTGCCTATTCATTTTTTTCCCCTTTAATTTAGCATCAAATGGATAAGATGCAATTTAGATGTAGCGTCTAACATCACAGCATCAAAGTCCATCTTCACTAAGCATACAACAAATGGGCTGAGGGTTTTAATTCTGAGACATTTCATCCAAGCAAGGTTGCCACGACAACAAGCATGACGAAGTGTCCATACCCTTGGGAGGGTCCCATTCTCTTGTGTGTTCATCAGACGTTAACACACACACACACACACACACACACACACACACACAAACAGACACAAACGCAAACAAATAATAATGCAAATCTGAGGGCTTATCTCTCAACTTGCACACATCAATGACTTGGTGCACAGGTTTATAGCAAATCGAAACACAAAGTGAAAAATGATGGTTCAATTTGCAGCAGTAGAATCTTCCACTACCACACAACTACTACCACTAGGGCCTACCAATGAAAAAAAAAAAATTAAAAAAAGTGTTGATGAGCTGCAAGAAGTCTGGTCACGTTGCCTCTACGTTTCAGTCAATGGAGCAGATAATCAAGTTGCACGAATGCGCGATGGCTTTGCGCTTCACTTACCAGATCACAGCTAGGTACACACAGAGTGGACCGTCAGGCTGGGGTGTAGAGTGACCGCGCCCCTCCAGGGAAAAGGAACAGGAGTGGGCAGGAGGGGATTGGCTCAATCACTAGGAGTGGGCTTGGTCATTCCATTTCACTTTTCGAATTTCTCCACTTGAAGTATGCTTTTCGTTTCTGAAATTATATGCTTTCATCTGAGAAAGCCTGGATTTTTTCCATTTTTGTTTTTAAACATTTATGTTACACAGACATCATGCCAGGAGATATGGTTAAAAGAATGAGCAATTGAATAAGAACCTGGAAGGACTGCCACTATTAAAGATCTTGACCCCCTCAATGGGACATGAGAGATAAAAATATTAACTGCCATTCTGTGATCAGTTATCATAAGTTACATTCACACGATGTTCCTAAACTTGAACCTGTTGAGGTCGGGCTGATTTTATTAAAACACGCATTTCCCATAGACACCTGCCCAAGTACACATGGGACTCATCCTCAATGGGTTAAGTTTAGGTCGAAAACTTAACTCTCGATGATTAGCTTGTAGTTTAGAACCATGTGGATGCACTCTACAGTTAGCAATCTTAATTTAGTCGATGATTAGAACCACAAGACATCTTAGGGTTTACGCTCTATCCACGAGCCGCGAGGGGTCCCCACTCGTAGTTTCACTCCATGTGGACACACTAATCAACGAGCTTGTGAGTAAGCGTGAACCTCGCTTCTCGTTCGCATCAGGGTCAATGTCCAGCTGCGCTATTTTGTATGGGCATAAGATCATAGCGAAGACTCTGCACTTTTAGTATAATCATCGAGCGGGATTCGCTCATAAGTTGTATCTTAAAGTTTAGGTGCGTGTGTGAACCCGTGTCATGAATTCACAAGTGGAGCTAATCATCGACAATTAAGTTTTTGACCGAAACTTCAAGTTTGGCAACTGCATTTGAACTATTACCTGCCAGAGCTGGAAAAAAAAAAATCATGAAAATTTTGAGGACTTGGTATAGAGACCTTCTGCCATTAAAACTTCAAATCATATTTCATCATAAATGGAATAATAATGAGGGAATGAAATCACTCCTCCCATAACATCTCTCAAGAGAGGAAGGTCATCATGCTTCCAGGACTGGTCAAATACACTATGTAGCCTCCACTACGACCTCTGTTCCACTCCATTAAAAAAGGACTAGGTGTGCCCGTCCAACATTAGCTCATGTTGCAGGGCCTCGCTCATCGTAAATCAGTCGTCGCCTTACTTCAACCAGCAGAAATATGTGACCTTTCTCGGCTAGGAGGGTCATAAATCCAGCTCATTAAGTGCAATGACTTGGAGAGCACTCTGCCCGCGTGCTGATTGATTGTTGAGCTAAGAGTGAGAGCAGTGGAGGATCATTCATGTGGAGTAGTGCCTCCCCACTATCTTGACCTCGTTCACACTGAACCCAGTCTTCATCCCATTAATTACTACTTATGTGCAGCTCTTTCAACCAGATCTCTTGTCAGCAAAAACACATATACAACTGTAGCTTCTTCATGCTATAATCATCGTGTGACATATAGGCGTAGTTAGAAGTGGACAATATTACAATTTAAACCCGAGACATTCTCTCTCAATTGCAAATAATATGATTAAATTCATTCCACACATTCTACCTGCTTCTATGTGAAAGGACATCATTTCAAAATGCACCTTTTTCTTATTTATGCGCAAACTTTCTGCTGATCCTGTTTCTCCCTATCCGCTAAAAATAAACACACATGCCAAAAGTCCATTTCAGATGTAAATAACTCTGGCAAGCAAAAGCAATAAATACAAACATGAGCACAAACATTTCTCATAGCTATCACCTTTCTCTTGACCATTGTTTCACATTAAAAAAAAAAAAAAAAAATCTAGCATCTCATATTCATACTTGCTACTGCCCACATCATCAGGTGTTCTTCTTGGCAGCAGTGCAAAGTAATGTAATGCCCTGACTTCTCTGAATCGCAAAACAAAACAAAAACAAAAACAAAAGTGAAATGTAGCATTCCTTATCTGATATAAGAGATATCGATCACCATGCCACAGTACATAACTGCACAGAAGAGGTATATTTTTGTGACGGTGAGACTATGTGATCATGAGGACAGAGAGAGGAGATTCATCATGTCCTGGTGGACTCCAAGAGTTCATCGCCCTGTTCTTCCCCTGGCTGTATCTACCCAGCCTAGAAATGTATACTGCTGGACTGAAATATTAGATTAGCATTTGCATGTCAGAAATTCACATAAGTACCATTACCCAGGAAACTAAGATATGTCATTATTGTGGGGCATACGAGTGCAGTAATACGAACAGAGGATACACACAAGCATGGCATTTATAGCACTAGCTGTAATTTTGAAAAGCTGATGTGTACATAAATCACTCCCGTGGCAATAACATTCGATGGATATGAGCATTGAGCTGCATTACAGGGACTTTATTGCAACACATCGGTGTGTACGAAATATTTTTGAGTGAAAGCAGCCACACAGAATTTACCAAAGAGAGCAAGTTACTCGTGAAAAATGCAATAAAATAGAAGGCAGTGCGTCAACAGTAGTGTTGGACTGATGAATAGGACGACCATACTGCATACGAACTTGCCATGAACTCCAGTGTGCAATCATGGACCTAAAGGTCCATGGTGCAATCAAATATGGCTTGCAATATGCACCTCAAAGGATCTGTGTCTGGTATAAGCCAAGTCCTGTTTTCTCATGACTCTGCCAAGATATATCACAGACCAAAGTTCCAGGTCCTCATCCCAGAAAAAAAAGGCTAAATTCTTCAGTTTTTGTGTTTAAAAAAAAGTGGAAATCATGCTTTTGGTCTGCGTACATGTACACAAACATGAGGAAGACTATTAGATGTCACAATCATGCAATCAAGCTGAATATTTCACTACGGCAATAGAATGCCAAATGAATAAGAATGGTAATGGTAATAAAAAGAAGGACTCCTTTACAGTCATGATAGAGAAGAGTTTGATCAAAAAAATGAGTTAACTCCATTCTTGTTCATTTGAGATATTTGCAATTAAAGCTGCTAAAAAATGAGGAAAATGAGAAGAAAATGTGGGATATTTTCATTCATAACTTCAAGAATATTCTCTGGTATGTAACCAGTGAGGTATCACTGCAAAGGTTTCATTTTGCCTTATTTGGTGATGGACTTACTTTAAAATATTTAAAAATGGCGCTTGATACTTTTTGCAATCAAACTCTTCATATTCTGATCACTTGTCTTAAAGGTCCAGTTTACCTTTGGGAGCAGTGATTTCAAAAATGTTCCAGATATCACATTTGATGCATATGTGTAGGTCTGTTGTATCATAAAACATCCTACCATATGAAATATTTGCAATAAAACCTAAAATATAAGGAGATATCAGGGTTTTTCTCAATAAACCGTAACTGTATACGGTTTAGTCTGGAAACATTTTTATTATAACTATTGTTCACATTTTGTGTATTTAACAACACTTAACATCGATTATACGGATTCAAATTTCGACAGTGGTTGTTTCTATCCCTAACTCACATTTTAGAACTATTTTAAAGCACTAATGCTTTCATCTGCAAATGGTAAATTATGCCTTTAACAATCATAAACATTTCATAGCTCTTTTAACTTCAGGCTCTTATTTCTAATGATTTTCTCACTGGAGTAAACTCTTCTTCAATTGCACATTGCACAGGAAATAAAAGGAAAAGGCATTCTTACCTACAGGTAAAGATAAAGAAATGCTATCTTCAATCTTGGCATTTTCAACTGTAGGGCCTACAACTTCTCTATAGGCTTTGCCAAGTCATGAATTGGGCATGGTGCCCATTTTGGACCATGTTGATGTCAAGTGCATTTAGCTACCACAGCTTTGATTGAGGCGGGGTGCTGAGCCGAAAGGGGGCAAGTATGTAAAAAAAAAGGTGGAAGGGATGAAATCAGGCGAACAGTCTTCTGGGGCAAAAGCGGGAGGCAATGAGCTTCAAAAAAGTAGCTGGCGCTTCTCAGACACGGAGGGATTATCTTTTGATGAGTTCCACATCTTTCAATAGAAGCATTCACTGCATAATGATGCCACATATAATTGTATACTTAACCCAACTGACAGACAAACAACATAAACAGACCACATCTGTACCGCAATATGAACACCACCAGTATGCTTCTCTTGTATCATTACATCCCCCCTTGCATAGAGTTCCATTTGGAGGCACTCCATGCTATTTTGATGCACTATTGGATGCAACAAAAGGGCATAGGTCCCTGGTGTTTAATCTCCGTAAAGATACAGGAAAACCGCCAACTGCAAACTGGGGAACTTTTTCGCAGATGCAATCTGGGCCAACCTCTGTGCGGTGAGCTCCACCGAGAAAGAGTGCAACTTCCATACAAAGCAGCGCTCAAACGGCCTAGTCTCACAGTTCAGACTCTACAGCAAGATTTCTGCTATGTCAGGGCCCAGTGGCTTCGCCTCCTAATGTCTGCGGACTCGCTTTTACTATGCCTACATCATGCAAATTGTTACCCACTTTTTGGTGCTCTAAAATACTGGTTTACATTGTGATGGCTTAGTTTATTCCAACAACAACAACAACAAAAAAGTATTGCAATCTGCTGACTGAGCAGTATAATAATGGTTTAAATGGATTGACCAATGCAGATAAAAAATGATTTAGTTACAAATTCACTCCAATGATATCAATTTCCAAACACCACACCATCATTTTTTTTTTTAATCTTGTATCTTCAATTTTACATATTAGTGAAACAGGTAGCATTTAAAATCATGCAGTTCAGAGTATTAATTAAACTAAAAACATGGTTGGATGGGGCCTTTAACATGTATTATAATTTGATACACAAAAAACTATTTATCAATATAATGGTGTACTAAATAAAACAAACAAAAAATGCTGAACAAACCTATTTGCTATAGAATACACGTGGCAGTTTCTGGCACCTCCATTTTTGTATTAAAGTCTATGGATAGTGTTCTCCAATTTAGCGGTCTTCATGTCTAACAGGATCCCTACTACTCCGGTCTGGACAGAAAGCTATGGGGGAGATTTTCTCTGCAGTAATCAATAGCCCAAAGCTTGAACTTGATGCTGCAACCTTTACTGTTGACATCAGGTTATTCTATCAACAGAAAACATTTACTGTCATGCACTGCAAAAATAACAACATCCATGTTCAAGAAGAATATACCATGAGATGACATAATCCATCAACACTTGCCATCGAGGAAATACCTGGTTTCCTATGGGGTCACTTGCACAATACTTCTGATAAACTTTGGGCATGACATATCACATCATTTTGATTTTCTGAGAAGGTAAACATCTCCTAACTCTACTGAAGAGAAAGAGAAAGGGTGAGAGAGAGAGAGAGAGAGAGAAAGAGGAAGAGAGAGAGAAAGAGAGATGGGATAGCAGTCCTTGAAACACCAAAGAGAAAAAGTCAGATTATGTTGTTGTTGTTGCTCATGAAGTGAGGAATCCTGAATAAGCCAAATCACATTCACATGACTATATGATGTGTATTTGAAAGCATCTAATATGTAACACCTGTACTGATATAAATACTGAAAAACATTTCTCTTCTCAAACTTCTCTCAGAGTTTTTGGTGATCCTTTGATTTGATTTCAATAGAAAATTGAGAACGGATCAGAGAGAAAGTGAACAAGGAGGTTGTGCAGTCTTACTTGAACTTCAACTGGTTGAATACACAAGAGTGAGGGGGTGGTATTGAAGATTGCAATTATGTTGTCATGAAATGGAAACTGCTGGCATTTCTTCTGACATTTCAGGATAGGAAAGATATGGAAAATAATGTGAGATAGAAAGAAAGAGGTACCAACGTACGATAAATGAGGGGGTGAAGAACTGGAGGGAAATGGGACTGTTAAATTTGAATATTCAAACGAGCCCATTTCATCGACCATGATATATTTTCCTTGCAGTGTTTCAACGATACACATGTTCTGTGAATTATCACGTTTTATCAGGGAGGTGAGATAACCTCCCTGGTTTATACAACCATGCCAGTATTTCATACTCCTGCCATTTGAATATCATGTGCTTCCTTCCTTGTGTTAACCATGCTGAATTTTGCATAATTTTCTATAAACCTGGGAGTGCTCTGGCATTGTTGTCAAGATCTGAATGCACTTACCGTTTGTAAATGCAACTCAAACATATACTTGCAGAAAGAACTGAATGATTATGCAGTAGAAAATAATCCCCTACCTAGATCAAACAGAAAACAATATAAACTTCTACTGAAAATCATCTTGGTCCAAAAGCTGTTCAATATATAAGATGGGTATGAGGGATGAAATCCAGTGATGAACACCAATTTTCATCGTATTTCTCATAAGCACCACTGAGCATTCAATAGGGACTTTGTAATCATTATTCCTGCAAATGAAAAAAAAAAAGATGATCTGATACAAAAGAATGCCAGTACAGCTAAAACCACACACACACACACACACACACACACACACACACACACATACACAATCTTTAAAGTTATGTCTCATTATATGATTTGTGACTATGAGTACAATGACTCAATTTGTGCACTTCAGTAAACTTTAAAAACTGCCATTTCAGGGTTCACATTAGTCTATGTAAGTCCACACAACTTCTTGAGTCTCCACTGAATATTGTTCATGTGGATAAGTCCTTTGAGGTAATTCACCCAACCTTGTATATACTGGAACATTCACTTCCAATTATATCGCCATTCCATTCAGTAATAACTGTCCTCACAACAAGGAGTGCACGCAAAAGGTCGGGAGCCTTCGGCACTCAAGTCCCACTCATAATCAATTCCGTTGGTTCTAGATTCTGCACAGCTCCGAGGCACTTAGTCCAAATCATAATCAATTTTCTTGACTCAGATCACAGGGACCGCTGTCAAAGAGTGTCATTAATAGAATTGATTTTCCACTTTGGTGCAGATTATTCTCTGCATTAATCAAAAGCCAACTAAGATTAGCTCTATCTCTCAGATACATCTCCACTGGAAAAGAGAATAGCAATCAATAAAACATGGCCACCATATATTTTAAGATACAAAACAAACATTGCTGAGATGAATGGGAAAAATCAAACAAAGTCAAAAAAGAGCAAAGCTGTGCTTTTAACCTTTGAACAGCTGCACACTCTCTTCTTCTCCACCAATCCCCGACTCATAGTGGGTTGATTCCAAAATAAACTTTACGAACATGACAAGCTATTTGTGAGCATGAGATTGGGGTGTTGACAACAATGGCCACTAGCATGTTCAAACGACAAAGAGCACGGTAAAAATGCTACCATGGCCCCTTGACTTCGGCTTGAATTCACCTAACAACAAATGCGGCCTCGGTCAGAAATTTACATGTAAGAGTTCATAATGACAACAGAAAAACATACCAGAGATAGAATGATACTGGCACATTACACTGCGTTCTCATTTCTCATCTACTCACGGTTCTTTGGCAAAACTTAAATTTTCTGCCCATTATAGGATGAGATCAAGAACCTATTTGTACACAAGGATTATTATTTTCCTAAATTCAACTTGCATCGGTCATAAAAGACATTTCCTTTATCAAAGTTAGTAATTCATCATGTGGCTTTGGTAAATCAATAATTCAGTTTGCTTTTAACAATCGCTTAAGAGAAGACATCTGAGAGCATGTATGCAAATAATGTTAGGACAAGGAAACTATAAAGACAAACCACCAATAGTGAGCAATAACTCAACTGGAACTTGCACAATATACTTTTTTTTTTCTTCTCCCATACAACATAATGATCTCATTCATGACTGTTTGTACCACATACCCATATCCGTGTTGGTAAATCTGAGTAAACATGGTCTGCACCAAGCTTTTGTGTGGCTGTTAAATATTTGCTAATCCCCTCACTACAAATTACACAGGGACTGATGTGCCCTACCAACCGACGAGAGCATAATTCAAAGACAACTTCGCTTGCAATCATTTCTCCATATCCAACACTATCTGGTCCTTTGCAAGAAATTTTGCATAAGTTGAGTTTAATGAACAGTTATCCACTAATTTGTCCTGAGCACAAGGCAATGGATAATGAGGCCTAGAATAGAGACTGAGTTACGACTACCTCCATGTTTAAAAAGAAAGCTATCTAAGACCTCCACTGTGTATATCTCTTTACAGACAGTATATGGCTCACATGACTCAGACCGTTGTTATGTGCATGTCTGGTACTCCTCTTTTGTTTACTATTTGATATATCATTCAATACAGACTTTTCTTATAAACTGTACATGCAATGTAATTTGTTTTGGGCCCTACTTTCAAGCACTAATTTAATTTGTACACATGTGAATGTATATGCATTGTTGTTGTTTGTTTTTCTCTTACTGTGTACTTAATGTACTAATAATCTCATTAACTGGACTGAATATATTGCAGTATATTTTCATTTTAACTGTATTTTTTTTTCTGTCTACAGAGGCACTGTGAAACAGAGCCAAATTCTATCTATAACCAAGTCATGCTCCGTGTGGGGATGTAATAAAATGAACCCAGCACTGCATTCCACAATCAAATGCACATGAACAGATTTCACATCTTAATAAGATTGTGTGGTGCCCTGCTCCAATATCAGCCCAGCAGGGACCTCAGGGGGAGCTGGAGGAATTGGAATGAAATCTATCCCCAAAGTCTCAGTCATGATAACAGTATACATTGTACATGCTTATTCAATGACACAGGGTTCGGGTAATTCTCAGACCTACAGACCTGTATGAAACAGGAAGTTATATCATAGACCTACTGTACATACTGTTATTTCTGCAAGGGTTTAATTTTTGTGAATTTCCCGAATTCAAGGTCGGACCGCAGATCTTACAAAACAAAAATGTTGTCATAAGGTAAGGTGATCGTGCACTAAGGATGGTCTCGGTGTCAAATCGTGAAAAGAACATCTCACAAAAATGTCTGCGACCTCCTCATTCGCAAAAATATCTGTACGCGAAAATAAGAGCTAATACGGTACTGTATAAGCTGTTATTTTTGCGTATGGATATTTTTGTGAATGAGGAGGTCATAGGCACTTCCGTGAGATGTAGTTTTCGCGAACTGACGCTGATGCTAACGTAAATGCACTATTACCCTAGAGCATAAAGACATTTTCGCATGTTGCTAAATTCGCGATCCAACTGCGATTCGCAAAATTTGCGAAAATTAAACCCTCACGAAAATAACAGCTTATACAGTATTTCATTGGCACAAGTCAACACTGGAAAATAAAAAACAAAAGTTTGGCCTTTTTGGACCATCATTAACAGTCCGAATAACACTGGAAGAAGCAATAAAGGTATTCTTGGATTTTTGGCAATTAGTATGCATGCCTATACCTATTTGTGGTACAACATTCCCTCAAAAAATTGAAAGACATAAATGATGATAACCAGTTACACAACCCTTATGCTCGCTTGCCCCAGACAGGGAAAGTCACATGACCAAAATCTACAATTTCTAATCTGTGAGAGTTGAATAGTTGGCAAAAGACTGATGAAGTTACAAAGACAGTCATTTCAGAGGTGGATTTCCATTTCTGGTTTTTCATCTGCTTTTTGGTCATTGCTTAGCAATATCCAACAAAAGTCCAGATTTTTAGGAAAATTGCACTTTTTTTTTTTCATGCCAAAGTTAACCTCCCATATGTCCGCAATTTTGTGCACAGAAGTATACCTATGCTTGTAACCTGAAGTTGGGTTGTTTTAACTCACTTCTGTTTTTAAAAATGTGAAATATTGTATAGCCCAGTCATCTATCTTAGAAGCGACAGAAGGTATTCACTTGCAGGCTGCTTTGCTTCAATGCCCAATATTTCTTCTACTACCTATAAAGTTTGATCAAAGACTTATAAGATCACATTGTCTTCCATCAATGTCCTACGAGCATTGTAACACAGCGGATTTTCTGTAACAAGGACTGACTGTGTATTATTTAACTGTACAGACAACAGTAAACAATAGCACTAAACCCGAACCAAAGTCCAGAGTCAGGAAGACTTGCTAACATGAAATCTCCTACTTCATGTACCCACAAAAGTATCCAATAAATGTGTATGCATGTGTAGCTGAGATGTAGATCAAGATTATCATACATGTTTACTGTCAAGACAGGTATCAACACAACACAAAGTTTAGTAGAACTTTGTGCAAGGCCAATATTTACATGCATACACACTGTAGATAAATGAAGATTAGCAGGATGAAAGGTCCAAATCCAATATATAAACTTATACTACAACTGTACTTCAAAACACAATATTAATTCGATGACAGCTTACTGCTGATCTTAACAAATGTACACTTATCCATATCTATTCTCAAGCAAGTAATTTGTGTATACTTTTTTTCTGTAATCTTATGAAAAAAAGAGGGAAGAATTATCAAACGTAAGTTACTGAAATGTTAAATCTGTTAATCATAGACAATTACTGCGTTTCAGGTCAGTCAATCTACTATTTCATAATAGTCCCATCAAATCAGTCACAACCAACAAATATCCAATGTGAACTTTCATAGCCCAAATAGTTTGGTGACACTACTCGCAGGGGTGCATACTTTCACTTCCTACACATGGCGCCCATATGTGTGCTTCCGCAACGCTATAGTTTTCACACTCTGTCCCAGAATACAAACTTGAGTGTATAAAACTGTAGAGAGGAAGGACAAAAGAAAAAAAAATGAATGAATACATCATTTTGACGTAGCATGCTCGGAGAAAAACATCTGGGTGTTTAAACACCAGCGGCATTATTTGTAGACACATGGAAGGTGATAACGCACTTTTGCTTGTTGAAGTCTTCGTCCCTGAAAACTTTGGCTGGTTGCAGCAAAACACTGCATCAGTGCCACATCTTTATCAGCAGGTCACACTTTAATACGTTAAAGGCATTGGGCAACTTATCTGCAGCGATATCTCCCTCCTCTTGCTGTTTGTATTTCATATCTTACGAAGGTGTAACAACAAACTTTGAGCTTTTTCCTTGATGAAGAGTCAAAATCATAGATTCTAGATCACTAAACTGGAACTGCTGAAAACTTACTGATAACCACAGTATCTATTTGTTATTGTGAATGGCATAGTATTCATTTCATTCAGAAGGAATAGATCAGCACCCTGTCTTCTACAAGACAGCAGGAATTTCAGCCCATTGAAGATGCCATGGCAACAATGTAAAATCCTAGGACATAAATGTATATAGTCAGCCATTTGCTACAGTCATTGCAATTACTGCTATTAACAATCATGTTAAACCCTTTGTATGATGGACTCCTCTTACCTCTTCAAAGTACTACAAGCACTGCCAATGAGAGACATACTGTACATTCACATTATTCCTTCAACATCTTTATTCCACCTTCAAGTATGCATCACATCCTCAGGTGAGTGGGCACACACCAGATTCTGCATATATGTCACACGCAAAGTTAACTTACACAGTTATGGCGGTAAATATTGACAATAAAGAGCTGGCCAAGAAACCTAAAGAGACCAATTTTCTTTTGAAAAGTTGTGACCTTTGATCACCCCTCATCCAGGTCAAAGGTCAAGTAGAACGAACTACTGATGACAAGCCCAGGGTAAGTGGTAACTGGGTGGCGGAATCTTTGAGTCAATATTGACATGGGCTACAAACTTTTCAAACTTCTGCATGATGGGTTATCAATCAGACACGTACCTTATCAACTTTTGCAATTGCCCTTTGCAATACAAGGAGTAAAGTGAATGGTCCATAGCTATATAAAGAAAGAATACCAGAATAAAACAAACATGGGCTTTCAACTGTCAAAAATGCATGATGTATAATGGATTCACAATCATTTACAAATCTCTCTGGATACATTCACAGACATTGCACATTTCATATTTACGTATGATTTGTGAGTCACACTGCACAGTGCAATCCATCAAGTCTGTCTTGCACAAGCTGCACTGGACTTTCCATGGAATAAATGAAATTACCATTCTTACTAGAAATTTTGAGTTTGTGGAGGTATCTCAAACATTCTCTCAGCATGTTCAAATTAATTAGAATTGAATTTCATCTGTTGTAATGAATATAGTTTACTTGAAATGAATGTCATTCAACTTGAAACATGAAAATGTCTGCCATTGTCATCAAATATTCTGTCAAGTGTAATCTATGTATTGTATCAAACCTTAATTTACCGTAAAACCAAAAACGTTTGCGTGCATTTTAATTTTGCAAATTTTGCAATCAATATTTTGAGCCAAGATTCACAAAATTAAAATGCTCGCAAAAGTTCTTGTCTACGCTATATGCATTGCATACCAGTGGCAATTCGCCATGAAAGAGCTGTCCGCTCTTATTTGCGAAAATTTCATGAGGCAAAAATATTTTGCTTTGCAGTATGTTGCAGTGATTTTTTTTTTCAATCATGAGGAAATAAATCCAAAGAGCATGAAGGAATTTCTGTCATCCATGGTTGTTATGACATCCTACCTCTTAGCAATTACAGGGTTAATTACATATTATATATTTTTACCTCTATGCGCGAAGACAAACTGCCCAAGGTAAAGTGGGCACTATTCAAAACAGACAAAATAACAATAAAACAAATCAGTGTGACAAAAATCTTCAGGAATGAAGCAGTCCTTTTTCTCCTTTTTTTTTTCTACAGGCTTCATCAATAAGAATAATGATGATGATAATGATAAAGTCTTCTAATGCGCAGTGTCTGTCACACTTTAACAGTCTTGATGAAGGAGAGTGAGACCTCATTTTTACATTGCTTCATTTGAATAGATAGAGCCACAATTTACAATCTGAAGATGCCATTCAGGGCAACACATACACCAAATGTTTACAAAGTAAATGTAGATTACAAATGAATATGATTGAACAGAAATCATGTCTATGATTTTACGTTCTTTACCAAAGGCATTTTTTCTGATATATACCAAAATAAAGTACTAAGAATGATCAATAACTATAATAAATGAGCTAATAGGATTAAGTACCTTCTCACACTGTTGATGCCTAGAATTAAAACACTATTAGTGTAATTACAAAGCCTAAGTATTTGTGACAGATAATAATTGGTAAGGATTTGACAGGTGCCACACATTGAGCCTATTCAGCAAAAGTAAGTCTGTTCATGGAAGAGAAGACCACAGGAACAAAGATGTTCATCATATACCGGAGTACAGACACAGCATTTACAACATCATAAAAGAAGCCAATTCCTGACTACACAGATGCATGAGACCTTAGAACTGCATGTGTACCTGTACATTCATTTGTAAAATTCTACCTGCTCGTCTCCCCAAAGCTATCAAGTTACTACAGACAGGAAGCAAGCAGGAAAGACAACTTCAGACTCTTTGGTTCAAGGGTTTTCTATTGCTTCATAGGTGTGACCTCCACAAAAGTACAATAGGTTGTTTTTGGTTTATTTTTAGGTGTGCCACAGCCAGGTATAATTCCCTTTAAACATGTTCTTGATGGTTGGTGGAAATCAGGGAGAGTGTGAACAGGGAGAGGCTCTTTGGGTGCTGGAGGTAGGTGCCTTACCCTTCAAGGGGTGAGGCTGCCCCCGCTGATACCAAAACACGTTGAAATGATCACCATTGTATGCGATAACAACTGAACCAGTGGGTATCTGCTCAATTTGTCCCTCCCCCCCCCCCCTTGCCTGCCCCGCTAGCTCATAGCCAATTGTCATTACATGCACTTACTTTCACTGGTGCAGGGTTTATTCATACTTGGGATATAATCTGTGTTTGGGTGCAGAAGTTTTTCAAATTGATCAATGACCAAAGAAAACTGATGACATAACATATCCACTAAAATATGCCACATGGCACGAACCTAGGTTTATGTTGTACTTCTTTACATACTTCCAAAGAGCACTGTAACATTTTCCAGCTTCAAAAGCATTCCCCCCCCCCCCACACACACACACACAAATACATATATCTTGCAGCATTCATCACCTTATGACAGATAGTAATAACCAAATCGTAAGCCAATTTTTCTGCTCTTTACAAGCAATCAAAGCTCATAATACCACATGCAGCTTTATATGGAGGTTAACACATTTGGAAAAGGATTACTCTATGAGCTTTGGGAAGCACACTCCTGGAAATATGAGGTAAATATGTTGATAAGAATAATGGCAGAAACTTATCAGCAACAGATCAGAAAAATGTGAATAAAATGATTATGAAATCAGTATTTTCAAAAAAAAAGAAAGAAAGAAAGAATGGCACCATTTCAGAGGGATGCACATTTTGCTGTCCCCAGGGTTCTTCAAAATAGCCCACACATCTGTTTATCTATTCTATAAATGATCTGCCTAAAATACTTCCTTCTGAATTGATTCAGTTCTCTAGAATTGAATCTACCTGACACACATCTAGAACATGAGATATTCTATAAACAACACCCAAAAAAAAAAAAAAAAAAATCCTGGAAGTCTGTTTTTCCACATACTATTATGCAAAACAAGTGATGCATGACTGTCAGGGGAGGTTTTCTCTGAAATTGACATTGTATTCAAATGTTTGCCTGGACTAGTTGGTACCACCCTTGGAATATACTGTAATGTCAAATGTCTTAAACTGAAAACTGACATTATAGTGGTAAAACATGATACTTTTAACAATTCTGATAAAATTATCATCATTATTATTATCATTGTCATTGTCATTGTCATTGTCATTATCATTATTATTATCATTATTATTATTATTATTATTATTATCATCATTATTATTATTATTATTATTATCATTATCATTATCATTATCATTATCATTATTATTATCATTATCATTATCATTATCATTATCATTATCATTATTATTATTATCATTATCATTATCATTATCATTATCATTATCATTATCATTATCATTATCATTATCATTATTATTATTATTATTATTATTATTATCATTATTATTATTATTATTATTATTATTATGTGAATGTCTGGTACGAGTTTTCACTGTTTCAGTTGTCAGAGCAATGCAAAATACGTAGTGCACAAGCACAAACAGAAAACAATGCCTGATGTAGACACATTTGGGTAAGGTTTCTAAAAGAATTACACCCCAAAGGCTGATTGAAATACCTGCATTAGGGAAGTGACAATCTTTGGAAACCCTCACCATTCCCACATTATTCTTTGTTTTATTTGCAAAGTATTGGTAGCTTGAAGCAAAAGTTTGCTTGTACATCAACCCATCACTTGTACTACAACAAGGCATAAAAGGCTGATTTTATCTTGTTGTATAGGCCTATACAACAACTAGCGCTATCACCTCAAACTGAACTTTGCATGTAGCCTCTTTCTGTTCGAGGACTACCAGGTATCAACCCATTAATGTTTGGTTATTTCGCTAAATTGCTCTTCCTCATATGCAGATCAGTGCCAATGCAACGTACTGTTTGAATGATGTAAATCTTTTACACTGTGAACTGAACTCTCTGGCACTTTGCCAGCCTGAACCACACTTTGCAAAATTGGTTTCTCTTCAGACCTATGGTGCTACATCAAGGATTGGATAGTGATGGGATGAACATAAAGTGTACGAAAAAAAAAAAAGAGAGAAAGAGACTGAGATGGAGGGGGAGAAATGATCTTGAATTCAGCAGTAGGCAGATCTCTCTCCCTGGTTTTGGCATGTACACCATGCTCTCTGAACTTTCCTACAAATGAGATTAATGTTTCTCCTCTGGGTCGTACGCCAAGGGCGTACATGATAAGGAAGCATGTTGGAGTCATTTTCTTCTCTCAGCTGGGCCTGCCTTTCTCTATCCTTCCCGTACAAATGGAGAGCCTTATCTTGGAAGCCCTGCAGATTCTTAATCACTTCACATTTAACATCTTCAGAAACTACCTGCACCTTCAGATTTGTAGAGCAAACCAACAGTATACAACATACCAATGCTTGAGCATAGAGACACGCCTCCCTGTAACAGCCATCCGTTGGCAGCAGTTGGTCGAGGCGCCCTCATAGACATGAAAATCCCATATAGCAGTGGAAGCTCATTCAAAATGTGCAGGGAGCCTCAATACTGTGTGCAATGTGGACCTTGGGAAAGCTTTGCACACTGTGTTGTTGATGATGTCCACACCTCAAACGTCAATTTTGCTGGGGATGCATTCCTTTGGCATTCACTGCAAACGACCTCTGCCTATTCTAACGACCTACCGATATGAGACCAGTAAGAGACATGACAGCGTGGCATTGATAGACAATGCTAACAGATAATAGATAAACAATACACGGAACCTTCATTTCAACATACAAAGTATACTCATGGATTTACACGAGCATTCATGCAAATGTACAGTCTGGTAAAACAGTGCACTAACATGTATCACGTTTGTAAGCAAAAACTCTTTATATTCTATACAGGAGGCAAATTATAAGATATATTAGCATTTAGAACTTTCATTTGTTTTCACATACTGAATCCCTTTTATACTACATAATAAACATTGCTGGTAAATGTGAATAAATGTACATCTGACAGTATTAATGATGAAAGCAACAATGATGATGATGATGTTACTGATGATGAAAATGTATGTGAATTAGATGATGAAGTAAATGTTGACTTTGCTGTTGATGATAAAGCTTCACTACATCACAAGCTGAAAGTGCACATTTGGGTAGCAACAAACCTGCCACGGAAATTGAGAAAAAAACAAGTGAAAGGAATCAGCCACCTGCTCACAGACAGATAGGCACATCTATGCCGCAATTCATCAATGCCACTGCAAACATTTCATTCCTCAATTGTCTGTTACACAATCATGATTTATTGTAACCCTGGCGCAGTCCCATGGCTGGCAAATGCCGATTGATGATAGGAGCGAGCATTTCTATGCCCGGGATGAGAAAATTACTACCAATCCCTTTGTCGGTGGGAGAGACAGGTGAAGGGGCCAAAGCCTTGAACTTCTTCATCTTAAGAGCTCATTCTGGGCCAGCAGAGGGAAACCAAACCTCTTTGCATATATATTGGTGTGTGTGTGTGTGTGTTTGTGTGTGTGTGTGTGTGTGTGTGTGTGAATGTGTGTGTGTGGGTGTGTCCTTTCTATATATTTACCACCGCTGTGATGTGACATTGGAATACATGGGGAGATGACAAAACTATGCAACACATTTCTAAGCATTTACCGCCCCTTGTACGACAACCCTGGAAAGGGGGTGGATATATTATCATAATGCAGCTCGCTACTGGGTTCAGGGAACTTTCTTGATGAAGACATAATTGTGTAAGCCCTAATGATTTTTTGCAACAAACCGATACATGGTTCTTGCTGGTAACTATCATTTTCAAACATCAGAAGACATCATGGGATTGTCTGCATTTGCAGATTCCATCCATTACAGATAAAGTTGTGCTCAAATTGTGTCACTTCAGGAAATTACCGTCCTTCACAAATCAGCCATTTTCATGGAATTCCATATTTCATTTTTGCCTAGATATAACATGTAACATATAATGACAGCTTCATGAACTGCATTCAAATTTAAGACACATCTGTAGAACAAAGGTTGTCCCTGACAACCAAAATATTGTACAAGGCTTGCCCGACATGTCAACTACTACTGTACTTGTGTAAAACAGATTTCAGTATCAAGACATTGTACAAGTATGAACAGGATCATTCAAGGTGATAGTTCTTTTGTAGATGTTCAGAGAAAGATACCTTTATAATGAGTTAGAACATAAAGAAAATGTTTAGTAATATAATAAAAAGGATGCAATTCTTCAGAATACAAGTAAGCATGACTTGACAGGAAATAACAATCAGCATAAATATTACCAAAAGATTCTCTCAACACCTATCTTCTTCCACATATGAAATAAAATGATGTGCTGGTATTTCTTGAATGAAAGGGGAGACTTTTACTGGCTAAACAACTGGAATCCTACCTCTGAGCTCAAGACCTAGTATTGAAACTTTTACTTCATGCATGGCTTCAAATGTAGGGTACAATTTAATATTCCTCCCACAAAAATATTGTTCCTGGGGGAAAACACTCAACCACATTGATGTAGATTTTCATCTTAACAAGTACAAGGCACTTCTGCTATGAGAAGAGAGCTCCTATCATTGCATACTCTGACACGGACGACATATACTAAACTGAAAGAGGGAAGGCTGAGTAAATAATTTTTATATCTACTCCAAACAAATTACAAATTTTACAAATACCGCAATACCCCATAATGCATACAGCACAAATGATAAATTAACAAAAGTAATAATTTATCATGACAAGGAAGACATGTGACTGTTTCCAAGCATCAACTGAAAAAAAAAAGAAGAATTTGGATCATTCTGTTCATGATGTCGCCATCATCCAGAATGCTTACACACGTTTCCATAATCACATGACAATTTGAATAACCTATTTGCATAAATGTGACCCGCTACAACAAAATGATCCTAAAGTCGGGCGAGGTCGATTCTTTGAAAATTGCATGACACAATTTCCTAATCTTTCTGCTTTAAATTGATATATAACACGTCTTATAAAAATAATCTGCTGCGGAGATATCGATGTTTAAAAGAGAGTATGTCAAGACGTCTGGGAAATCACTGTTTCGAGAAAAGCGCCCTAAAAGTTTTCCTTGCGACGCAATCACAATCAAGAGACACGCAAGTCAGTATTCACCTCCGGACAATAGAAGTTAAGCCCTAGCAACCCCCGAAATGCTCATTCAAACACAGCGTCGGTGGTCTCCTCACCGACCAATCAGTGACCAGGATGTCAGGAGAAGCGGCTAGGCATAGCGCAACCCGCCCCCACGCACCAGTCGACTATGCAGTGTGCGAGCTTCACGCTTTGGTTAGCGGCAAGCAGCAAACTGACCAATGAGATCACTCTGGTCGTTGTTAGGGGCGGAGCCTATGTGTGGCGCTCAATCCAAATGTTCGAACCAGTTTCTGCTTCGTTGAAACGCCAAAAAAACATGGCCCAGAAAAATGCTACTCTTTGGTCTTTCCTTTCATCATTTTGCTTCAAAATTTCGACAGATGATAGAAGACATGTCAGACTCTAATAATATGTCAAATTCAGAAAATCGTAAGTTTCGACCAATTTTGATGCTCTAACTTCAAACTCGATTTTCACGGCTTCGACCGTGCGCGACTTTAGGACCATTTTGTTGTAGCGGGTCACAAATGATCAAGACAAGAAGGTGGTGCAGTATCCTACATTTTGTCAAGTTCCGTGATGATAAAAGTGACTATCAAAATTGAAGAGCACTGACTCGTATCTGTGCATCTCATAGTTCAACACATACACTGATCCAGCACTAGTCCACACAAGTACACACTCATATTATCGAGGTTGACCGTAGGTTAATAAATTATGACTTCTGTCACAACAAACAGATAAAGAAATCTGGAATATGGACAAGGAAACACTATTATTTCATATAATATTCCTGCCTATTTGAGTCATGAATGTTTGATATATAAAAAATGCATGTGTCTGAACAGAGATAAAAACATCCACAAAGATTCTGAACAACAGAAAAAACAATAACTGATATAAGATAACATATATACTGCACAGTTGAATTAAGTATAGTACATTGTATATCTCGGAGTACATGTATGGCACAATTATTCACTTTCAAGAGTTACAGTTGTAGCAGGAACTCTGTCCTGTGTAGGCCTGGTTAGAATTGTTTTTTAGGTTATAAATGTTTCCAAACCCTTTCCTCTACAGGAAATGGATCTGCAATAAACCCACCCACCCAACAAAATTATGTTCTTTTTTTTTTCTTTTCTTTTTTAATGTTCATATGTGATCTACAGAAGTTGCTAGCCTCCATTCCAGGCCACAGCCATGTCTATCATATCAACCAAGAATATCCACACTGCACAGTTAACTTTGCATTGAAGTGTCAGAAACTTTATAAGTCAAAGGAAAATTCTCAAAGGAAAAAAAAAGAAGTAAAGTTTCTGCTATTTGTACCATGCAAATTATCGTTCCAAGTCAAAAACTGCCAAAGTGAATATTTCGTCTCTAGTCTTTAATTAATTTGACATTATGCAGAGTTAAATGTCATAATTATGAGCCAGAGGCTCTTAGACCCTTTCATGTATACCAAGGCTGTGTTGCTGCTGTTGTTGTTCTTTTTCTTGTTTTTGTTGAGCAATAAATCATCTACATAACACAAGACTACTTACTCCATATCAATACCACCTGCCCAGGGCTTATTTTTCTCATCCTTTCATACTTATAAAACATAAACTTGCAATATCTGAACCATATTGCATATTGTATTCCCCATCACTTTCCACAAATGAAAGGGATAGGAAAATGACAGAACATAACGCTTTGTATGAGTTTTATACCACTAAGTGGTAAAACCACCACAACAGTGTGTAATGTTGATGCTATATCAATGTGAAGCTGCTTGCTGGGGAAACGTATTACAGGGAAACAGCATTCTGAAATGCAACAGGTATTGTTTAATTGCTTTTTTATTAACCCTACGAAAATTCTGTCTCATGATTGTATTAGTAAAACTAAAGCTATCTATAGGCTGACATCTATAACCACAATTTTGCCTATTTACTCTACTTGAATATAATTCATAATATATACATCCATGTACACTGTATGAACTACTGCTCCACTTCTACCACTCCACTCACTACCACTGATAATGATAAAAAGAGATCAATTCAATGCTATTAATACAACAGCCATCACTATTACTACTACTGCTTCTGTAACGACAAGGCTTATATGACTGCTGTGATCAGATTGTGAGCAAGAAAAAGTTCTATTCAAATCAATGACTCTTCTACCGAGTTTTTTTTTGTTGCAACCGATTGACAAATGGTCCTATATCAACAAATATTGCCACAAATAAGTCAGTGGTTTAGGGGTTGTTTTTATTTTAGTAAAAGCCTTGATTAAAATTACGACCTTATATACTTGCATGGGATTCAAACCCACAACCTCCTGACTGCTAGACAGGTGTCATATCCACAAGACTACCAAGCTTCACTACCAGTAGCCAGTAACGGTTCTGATCCCACATAGCAGCAGGTACTGAATATATTTTATTCAAAGTAATGACTTTTGCATCAAGTTGTTTTTACTGCATCTGGTTGAAAAATCGCCTTACATTGATGTAAATAACCACTGACTATTCAGTGTTTTGTAGTGCATACATATATTCATGAGACCAATCACATTACAGTCTTTTCCTCTGCAAAACAAAATGTCACACATGTCGTTTCTACAAAAGCGACATGACGGCCAAATGAGCGTGGCAGCTATTTCGAGGTCTTTGCAGGACGCCAGGGCGACGACTTACTGGCATTCAAAATGTGCTAACTTTTTTTTCACACCTGTGGGGTACACCAAAACACTTGCTAAACTGCTGGTTTGGTTTGACTAATATCATTCAGATCAACTTTCCCTTTCTGATTTGTTGATTTTTAGACCAAACCCTGCCTAAATTCGAAGTTGATCTTCCTTACTCTTTCTGTTGCTGTTATACTACCATCAAATATAATGATAATGACAACCATATAATAACAATATTCAATAGAAAAATGATGATTTATAGTAGTAGTAACTGGTAATAGCAGTAGCTGCAGCAGCAATAGTGAGCCATCAAATATGGATATAATAATCATCACCACCGTCATCACCATCAAAATAATAATCATCATAATGACAATGGTAATAATGATAATTACAATAATATTAAGGATCATGATAATAATAATAATAATAATAATTAAAGTAATGATTATGATAATACTAAGCTTATCTTTGCTGTTTGCTGGCAAGTAGTTTATCCTGTTTTCATAAATACCTTCTAAATTTCCCCATTTTCCAGGGTTGTGTTCTGAAGTACAAAACAACAACAACAACAACAAAATAAATAGACCAAAACAGGGTGACTCTGAGGTTAGTATAAAAAGTCTGAGTATGTTTCATGATGGAGCAGCCTCTCTGCTGGAGACCGTTTCTCGTGTGTGTGTGTCCGTGTGTGCATCGTTGGTTTTAAACAGGAGGAACTGCAATAGCTGCGACCATGTTTGCAAACAAGGCTTCCCCCGGCATGTCGCCTAAGATCAGTCACATCACGGTCTGATATACGGGCACCGCGATGACTGATGCACTGGAGGCATGCCTGATTATACCCGGAGTCGGTTTCCACGCACTGCCAGCTTGCATATCCTACCACATTCTACCGTGGGTAATCCATCACAACTACCAGCACAAAATGCTTCCATGAGCACAAATCTCAAGATTATCCTGTGTACTATATAACAAAATAGCCTCAACATTGGTCATGACCAAAATGTCGGCGCACAAATGATAACAGCAAAGCTCACAAAAAATAAAAACAATTACAAATAACACACTTCAAGGTCCCAAACTACAGGCTATATATTGTGGTAAATTATGAAAACAATTATGAATTACAGTAATGCTAACATTTACTGATTTAATACAGTGCTTGTTCCAAAAGTTCTATGAGCAGAATTACTGGTGAAAACATTATTTGAGCATTTAAGTCCTTCCTGTAAAAAGTTCCTGTACAGTAGCCTACCATAGTATAGCACCAATAGATATCACATCTGCAGGGGTGTATAAGGTGATAGGGGAATTGTATCAAGCTTTGGACACTCCAAGTTTACAAATTCACATTAAGATGTAATCATGCATAGTGTGTGATCAGGGAAATGTAGTATGCTTTACAATTTGTACACATCTCAAGTATACAGATATATCAGGACAGTCAAAGATATGTGAATGCCATAAAGTCACGCTGATTAGTTTCTTTTAGGAGGTTTGTTTGAGATCCTTCTGTGTAGGCCTATCAGAAATCTATCTGCCATCAGTGTCGGTCAGCAGTTTTTCATACTTTAATAAATCATTTATTGTAACAGATTATTTATACACACCTGTCATCATTACGCATGTGCTTAACTGCAAAGCCCCTAAATCAGTCACGTCATTTACATTTTATTCTATAGTAGTATGTTGCGCTAGGAAATGCAAAAAAAAAAAAAAAATGAAAGCAATAAACAGTCTTGGTTGAGTTGGAATAACAAAGGTATTCAAAATCATTCACTACCACTTCCCAAATATGTATATTTCATGACTGCTTTGTTAATTCAACAACACTAAATGTAAGTACTTTAAATAAAGTGGAGAAACAAGACAGCCATGTCCTTTATTCAAAATATTTCTTAACAGTCATTCAAGCAACTCTGTAAATCATTTTCTGTCGTACACGCTGGCAACTTTGAATCTTGCAATATGAGGAGTGTCGTGATTGGTTTTAAGTAACAAAAGGGCCATGGCGAACTAAAATGCAGCTTCAAGTGAAAACGCCATTACCTGTCATAGCATCTCTGTATGCAGACTCGTCAATATGATGTTATCAATATGACAATATCAATTAGGACTTGAATTTGCTATCGGGGCTACAATAGAACAAACAGAACGATAAAAACATAACTCACTGACATCCCCAGAAGCCTCCAGGCCACGTTGTCACGTTGTCGTCGTCGCAGATAGCTTCACCCCGAAACGCACCACTCGCAACCTTACCGCGCCCTGACATAAACAAATGGTCATGTTCCTCAGTCAATCTCTCCTCTCCCTCTCTTTAGCCTTTTCCTCTCTCTCTCTCTCTCTCTGTGTTACCCCCTGTCTCCTTTGACAAAGACTACATAGACCTAAAATATATCATGATAACTAAGACCCACCCCTGCCTATGTCCCCCCCCCCCTCCCCCACCACCCACCCCCAATATTTTCCCTGACCCCTGCAGAAGTTACTCACCCACTTGCATGTCCTCAGTGACTTGGCCCATCTGACTGATGGCATTCTGTAGACCCACTCTGGGTAACATCGATGCTGGAATGGTCCCCCTCACGCTGTCCATGGCATGGCGAGCGAGCATGACTTACAGATTTCCACGCATCCAATCGCACCGGCGAAAAAAAAATACCACCAGGATGAAAATGATTACAAAAGAACACGGCTAAATACAAACAAACCGAAAGAGAAACGTGAGCTTATCTCGCAGCTTATCAATCCGAGAGGACCAACGGTGGTGTCAGAAATGCGATGCTACTTGTGGAAAGTTTGCTCTCAAACTGTTGCCGGCTGCACAACCACACGCTTGTTGCGATTGCATTTGCTCATGGATGTTTGGTTTTGAGAGACCTGGATCATGCACTCAAGTGCAACAATCATAACTTATATTAATGTCTTCAAGGACGCTGATAATTTCTTCTTTTAAATCTCTCAAGATGACAACTGCTCCTCCTTTGGGCACAGCTCTCATTGATAAATCCCACTAGAGGGTTACAAATTTCTGTGGAGTAAACCCAGGAGATGAAGTTTGTCTGTTAAATATCTCCACAAAGAAGACAATAATTAAGCATAAAAGACGTTTTCGCTGATCGACTAAATTTCTCTTACTTGTTTAAAACCAGAAGCAGTACTCCCATTGGAAGTAGATTGGTATGTGAAATTATCAGGACTTACTCTGAACTTTTTGGGGGTGAAAATCAAAAACTTTGGGCTGTTAATTTTTGTGTGACATCACTGCATGCAATATTTCATGACAGCAACTCTTCAAAATCATCTTAACTCAATTAACATCCAATTTGTAATACCATGTAGGCGTCTTATATTCCTCAGCAGTGAAAGGGTTCACAGATAAGTCCGAGAGAGGGGCAAGGTGCTACTATATACTGCACAGGCTGATGTCTAGTCAGAGCAGGACTGAGTGATTCGTCATTCAATTAAAATCAGAGTTATTCATGACATCTGAGCGACTCCTATTGTGCCGTTTGAAATGCTTCACTTGCAAGAGAGGCTAGATCCTCCTCCTCCCGGGGTGCAAGAGGACACTTTCCACAAACGCTGCAAGCTCAGAAAAAAAAGGAGGTGGTTCCAATGATTGAACACGGACAGTTTTTCATATTCTTTTACGAGTCCTCCAGGAGCAGTTTATTGGGTTGTTAACTTGGCCCAACGAGGCAATGCACAGGAGAGAGGGAACGAGAGAGAGAGAGCACACACAATCTCCTGTCGCTACAGCTCCCGGCGAGACATCCAGCCCTAGGGTTCAGGCAGCCTCAACGTCCGTGTTTAACACACCACCCGGCTGCCACAGCAAAGCAGGGCAGCTGAGAGAAATGTGATGGGGGGAGGGAAAAATAATATCACTGCCCGGCAGAACACCTTTTTTTTTTTCCGTTCCCTCAAGCGACCAGGTAATTGGTACGGAGAATGGGCCAAAAGGTGCCTCTGGTTTGAATTCAGTGGGGTTTAGATCCGTGTTGCACCAGTCCTCACAATGAGAAATAGAAAAGGTGCTTGTGTCAGGACAACGGTGAGGTTGTATGTCGCACAAGGAGAGGGTCACGGAGACATTGTCAGGCAGGCAGGGAGGCAGCCTGAGCTTGTCATGTACACATGGATGGTGTGTGTTGTTCCCTCCCCTGATCCACATATACCAGACGCTCTACTATAAAGGTATGGGGCTATACACCCATACACACAGACGACATTCAATATTACTAGACTAGGCCTTGGCTTTCTATTTTTTTTTTCCCCTAGTCATACATGCGTTTCACCTCCACTCCCCACCCCCTTTTCTCGATCTCTCTGTCTGTCTCTGTCTCTGTCTGTCTGTACGTCTCTCTCTTTCTCTCTCTGTTTATCTGCCTCTTTCTACCGCTTTTTCTGTGTCTCTCAGAATGTCCCTCTTTCTCTCTGCGTTGAGCACCCTCCCCCCCCCCCCCCCCAATTCATATACACATCGCAAGCTTGACCTTGAATACCACTAAGGTCATTCTCAGGTCAGCTTCTTCAGCCTACACCAGCCAATGAACGCCTGAAGATCCAGGTCACGATTTGCATGTTAATACAAGGTATATGACTCAGCCAGCCAGGCAGCGAGGGGATAACTACATCATATAGCTGGTAGGTATAATGGAACATCCCACTCTCAGGTTCAGGTGCACTTTGCAGACCACTCCACTTCCCTTCTGGGGGTGGTCAGCTCCAGGCTCATGTTCACTGCATGGTGTTGGTTTGGGGCGCAAAGTGCCCACAACAGACCACAGGCACTTCACACACAGCTCCTCCCCCCCCCCCCCTCTCTCTCTAGGTTTTTGTTTTTTATCTCTCATTATCAAATAAAAGTTCCTGTAGGTACATTGTGCAACACATTAAATTTCTGGTAGCAAAACTAGCTCTGCCAGTTTTTGTTTTTTTCTCATCCACACAGCTTGCCCTTCTCCGTCAGTATTCTCTACTTTGTCTCTGCTTTTTCGCCTCGTCTATATCATATCCTTCATACATTACTCTAAAAAATCATGCAAAGTTCTCTTGGCCTACAACTGCAATTAGCTTCTTTGTTCTCTTTTTGCACGAAATGCCGTCTCGTCTGGAGCAGCCGAGAAGCCGACATGCATAGGTCGGCTTGGTACTTCCTATAGACATAACCCTACATTCCCAATACACAACCACCATACCGGTATGCATTAATGGAGTGCATCAACGCATGATAATACCGCAGAGGACGTTCAAGGGAAAGCTGCCCAAAACTGCATGCCATCATATCTAAGGAAACCAGCTTTTTTATGTAGACAAACGCATAAGTTCTTTGAACCCTGCGGTATGCCAAGGGTACATGAGAGACCGGAGGTACACAAGTATATCTAAATGTGGATATCACTTGATCACCATCACAAGTTGTTTTTTTTTTTTTTTTTTTCTGAAACTTACGTACTCGTAATCAAATGACACATTTGCATTCAAAAGACACAATCCAGTGCATTAACACAGCATTTCATTTCACTGTATCTGCATCATTACCTGCAGGTTAATCAGTTTGTTAACGATAGGTCCTACCTTGGTCCTACATCATGTTCAACAAAAGTTTGCTATATTACTACTTTAAACTGTCATGTATTTTATGCTTTGGGGATGACTTCGGGGTTTGTTTGTTTGTTTGTTTGTTCGTTTGTTTGTTTGTTTGTTTGTTTGTTTTGTTTGGTTTTTGTTTGTTTGTTTGTTTGTTTGAACCATCCACAAAATACATACTTCCCAGCATATTATCATCACCACATATCCTAACTCATTGCATGCAGGCATACTAATCTTGGCACGTTCTAAACAAAATCATTCTGAACGTGGATGAAATTATGAAATCAGAAATAACAATGCACTTTTTAGTACATGCGACCTACTTTTTTTTTTTCCCCATGCAGCAAGCTTGTCTGCATACTTGTAATCCAATATACAGAGATATTTGGCATGCTTGTGTAATATGCCCTTTTGAAGTGGAAAGTAATCATAAGCACCAAGAGTTAATAAAAACATGATCGAATCTACAGATATTTTTAGCCAAATGAGGCAAAAAAGTAAAGGAGCCCCACTGCATGTGTATTTAAACTCTTCATGACTCCCTTCATCAGCTACGGCATCAAAACTCAAATTGTTCAGTAAAAATTCTGCAGTAATACACTGCTAGAAAGGGTGAAGGAGTCAAATTACATTTACTTTTATCTATGGGTGCGTTTATCAACTCTTTTTCTCGGCAGAAACAGGTTTTCAAAACGGCTTTCAAGGAATTTTTACGAGTTGATAAACGCAAAGCTGTTTTGATTATGGGGTTCGGAAAGCCTTTTCGAAAGCTGCAAATTTGTGCTTTCAGAAATGGGTTTCCAGAAACCCGTTTCTAGAAGCCCTTTGAAGCAAGATAAACGCAGAGCTGTTTTGAAACGGCTTTGTACTGCGGTTACAGTATATGACCCCTTCTCCTCCAAGTCAAATTGCGCAATGCAGCTGCGAAGTGACATGGCCAGTTTTCGTGTTTGCGATGAGTTGATAAACACAACTATTTTGGAAGCCGTTTCTAAAGGGCTCTGGAAACGCCTTTCGAAAGGGCTTTTGAAACGACTTTTGAAAGCCGTTTCAAACAGGGGAAAGATGATAAACGCAGCCTATGATGCAGAGTAACAGCTAAATACAACCCATTCCTGCTAGAATACTTCCATAAAAGAAGTAAAAAGTTCATATACTATAAGACAATAAGGGACATTTTTAAACTCTGAACTTGGGAGATTAAAAAAAAAAAAGAAGAAGAAAAACGATGCATTCTGAGGTCAAATGTTGAATGCAAGGAATCTGGAAGACAGAGTGACAAGACATTTTTTTTTCTTTCCATTTAACCCACACAATGTCAAAGAACGAGTGCTGGCTACTATAACCACAGAGGTTTGTAACTTTCCTCTATCATTCTTATGCTCACAATGTCAGCCCTTTTACCATAAATACATCTCACTGACATGTATCATCTTACTAGTAATTTTTGGTAGGGGCCTACTCAGCATGGTCAAACACAAGAAATATATGCAAATGGATCCCCAGATGTGAAAACAGAAGCAGCTACATGTTGCTTGAAGGAAGTTAGAAGCAGTTACATTGTAGTTCCTAACTTATTTGTTGTGGTTATTTAAATAGTCACCATGTAATAATACATCATTGGAAGGGGTGTCTCATATAGTAATAAACATATTGCACCATAAATGGGCAACTAAACATTCACCACCATATACTTATCCTCTAATGATACTTGGGCAAATTATTTGATGTGTTTGCTCATCACAATCTCTAGCAATCACTGATCATTGAGAAGAAATTAATATGTAAATGATTTTAATAATAAACATACCAGAGATGGCTTCGATCACATCTTCAACATACACAATTCTCATGCAACTTTGTCATCCCACCATGATTTTGTACACATTAGTGAGAAGTTTCTGAAAACAAAACAAAATGCAAATAGCTTTATTTTTTCACATCATGAACTGCATTATATTTGATGTAAACAATTTAAGTCATGGTTTAGACAAGAAAATGCCCTTCAAACAAATAGAAATGAAATGAAATGAAATGAAACAAAATGAAATGAAATAAAACAAAATGAAATGAAATGAAATGAAACAAAATGAAATGAAATGAAATAAAATGAAATGAAATAAAACAAAATGAAATGAAATAAAACAAAATGAAATGAAATGAAATGAAATAAAATGAAATGAAATAAAACAAAATGAAATGAAACAAAATGAAATGAAATAAAACAAAATGAAATGAAATGAAATGAAACAAAATGAAATGAAATGAAATAAAATAAAATGAAACAAAATGAAATGACATGAAATGAAACGAAAAGAAACAAAACGAAGCGAAACGAAACGAAATGAAATGAAATATGACCAGACTGCTAATTAATCACCACTTCCTTGTAAGCATAAAACTCAAACTTTATTCAGGATACCTGCATACACGTCAATGTACTTATATTTTTGTTGGCAAGTTTTCATCTTAGTACTGATATCCACTTTAAGCATTCCCACCTCTTTGGTTTTATTTTGCTTGAAGTCCATCTTATCAAAAATTATGAACAATTAAGCATGCCACTGAGCAGGATAATGGTTACATGAAAAGGCACATTGACCTGTACTACGAGGACTTTCATATTAAGGAAAAGCTCTTGTCGTATCAAAATGTCTCCCCCTTTTCATCACCAGCAGCTGACATCCAAGGGGTGAACACCCTCACAAATTGACTAAAATCGCCGGCATTTAGTTGATTTTCACCCAAAGGCATGTCCGCACTTACCCCACTGAGCACCACTGAGTACACAAACTTGTTATCACTACACATGTATCTGATGAATGTAACGCCCCTCCCCCTCCCCTTTCTACCACTGTAATGTGTGTGTGTGTGTGTGCGTGCGTGTTTGAGCATTGGAAGCAGATAAATAAAAGCAAGTGGTTTTCATCAAGGAGAAAAGTATACAGGAGATTCTGAGAAGGATTCCATGAAAGATATGAACACGAGCTATTTCTCATTCACAGCATGAACAGAGAAAAATTAACAAGACATAAGGAAAGCATATCATTAATGTGTTTAAAATACTACAATGGCTTGCACTGCAAATAAACCACAAATACGTGCAGATAGATAATGAGAAATGCAACCAAGCCATGGGACAATATTATATTTGAAAACGTTTGATAATTTTCATAAATCTTATCTCTCTTCACAATCAATCTTATGCAAACAACTAGTAAACTCCTGTCTCAATGTGACATGAAATACTGTAAAACCACAAATTTTCACATGCATGAAATTTTCGCAAATTTCGCAAAGAGCCAAGATTCACAAAATCAAAAATGCACGCAAAAGTTCCTGTCTACACACTCCTCCACTGGATACCAGTGAATGTTGGGGCTCCAGTTAACAAAAATTTCATGCCACAAATATCTCTGGTTTTACAGTGGAGCAACTTAAAATCACGAAATCAAAATCACAAAAATGATGACCTGTACATTACAGAATACTACGATGTATGAGAGGAAAAATATATGCAAAATGGTGGCCTCAATAGTCTGTATTTCTGCAAATGTGTGTTAGTCACTGTTTATCTAACAAGACAGGAGTAGTGTTTGCGTACTCCAAAAAATAACAAGCAAAATAACACCCAGAATCTAGGTGCCACTTCAAATCTAGTTTATGAGCAGTAAAAGTGCCAAAAGTCAAGTCCACCCGGACACAGAACATCCCCCACAGACTGTTATCTTTTCATGAAGATGCAGTCATCCCCAATTTAGGCAATCAGTATGCAGACAGGGTTTAAGCTTGGTGATTGATATTGGTTGCCGATAGCAACACTGACAGTGGTTACATGGTGGAACATGCACCGAGAGAGTGGCAAGGGAGGGAGAAAAAGTGGAACATATGGTTGGGAAGGGAGGGGGGTGGGTCCTCTGAGAATAAGAGGACTTACACTTATTAGGTAGGCGTGGATCAATATGAAATGAGGGACAAAATAAATAGGAATGTGAGAGTTTTAAAAAGAGACCGTAGACAGACAAAGAGTGAGAGAGAGAAAAAAATACAGATGAATATGCACATACATGGGCATGTGATTCAATGCATACTTGTTATCACTTTAACAGTGAGAGAAACAGTTAGTTGTTGAGCTGACACTTATTAGAAAATGCAAGATACTACAGACCCACTTGCCCACTACCCAAGGGCTACTAGATCCTTTTATTGGGCAAGTAAGAGAAATATATTTTGTCATGCCGAGTTTTAATGGAAAATTATGTACAAACATGTTAATCAAATAAATATATATGCTTACATTTATCCATGAACCAAAACAATTTTTTTCTCTCTTTTGTCAAGCTTTGATAGTTAAATGCATATCAGGATGTCATCTGTAATGCACATATCAAACCAAGAATTACTCTAGGATCATATGCATTGAATGTCAGTGACAATTTGCAAAAATTTCATGCCGCAAAAATATCTTGCTTTTCAGTACAATATACAGTAGCATAAAAGTACAGAAATGAGGTTTACTGGACTCAACTGGTTTAATATAGTTTAATCAAAGACGATAACTGACCTTATCAATGCTGATGAAAGTAAAGTATGCAAAGCTCTGCTGCAAAATTCATTGTATGCTTAGTTTACAATAACTATTGCATTCCATTTTTTCACTTCCTATACACACATACACATACACACACAGACACAAAAATTAAAATAGACCTATTGAACCTGGTGAACTTATCTCTGTACAGTTTCCAAAACTTTAATAAGTAAATTGCACCTCATTCTTCATCCACATGCAATGTGCTGTATAACATCCAGTATGTCCTGCTTCATTGTGCAATCTACACAAACTTTCAGCCTTATGTATCTCTTTATTTACTGATCTATATGATCAAATACCTCATCCTACTTACTGTGCTAAGTTGAGAAAATTTTGATGGACAGTTTTTGACCTATTGCATGAACCAACTACCTGGGTAGATGGATCAAGAATCTAAAAAATGCCTCAAGCTATTTATATTCCATATTGAAATTCAAGGTGGCAAAACAGAAATAAACAGATATGAAATATTGTGCCATATCGCTTCATCCGATCTTTATTGCCAATATTAAACAATACCTTCTCAACAGATATGGGACCCTTTGCCTGACAACAAAGCCAATATCACAGATACCAAAGTTTCCCATAAAATTGAGTGCTTGTACATAAAAATAATTACATTTAATTTGCATAGACTGACATAGGAAAAAAAGAGCCTGCTGTGTATTAACCCATTGAGGACGAGTCCTGTGTATACTCGGGCGGGGGTATATGGGAAATGCGTGTTGTAGCAAAATCAGCCCGTCCTCAACGGGTAAACAGACATAATGTGAAATAAATGTTTTTATCAGCCACTATGATACCACAATGTAATTTTAAGCTGTCTCATGATATTTCTAGCTCTAATGAGTGGCACAGTATGGACAGAATAAGAGCACTTTGTTTTGGAGGAGATGATACAAACTATAACATCTAGCATTACAGAACTTCAGCTTTGGGAAACACAATACATTATAATTGCACATTTTATGTCTGCTTACAAATGCCTTACCATAATTTTCTGCTAAGTTGTTCCTGATCCACCACCTTATAAGTTGTATGCACTTTTTAGTGACCCATCCCATCCACTTATCACTCCATGCAGTGTTTTGAGTGTTTGTTTGTTTTTTCCTTGTGACAAATTTTACTGTTTTATATAAGGCATAGCCTTTCTGTCTGTCTCCCAACACTTTCAAATGTATTGTATATTTGTAATGCTATATTGATGCTTACTGTTGCACTATTGTGATCATTCTTTTCTCTGTTATTGTGTGGTGTTGTCAATTTTCTGTATCTTTTCCCTAATTTTATTGAAAGTATTGCACAAACTGAAACTGAAACTGAAACAATGACTGGGAAAAATAAATTCAACTCATTTCAATTTAATTCATGGTCCTCAATCAACAACTTTACCTACAGCAATCATTCAATCACCTCGCTTGAGACAGTGTATCTCCAAATGCCCATACAAACTTTTTAGTTGCATTTACACCGGGCGTACTTGTGCAGGAACACTGCAAGAGTAGCTTTAGATTTTTTTCTGTAGTACATTTTTTTTTTTTAGTATTCCTTTGATTTAATTTGTGATGAAATCAAAAAGTAACATTATGTGGTCACCTTAAACAATCCTTAAGCTATCTTTTTGTTCATTCTGTAAACCCACTCTAGTCATGCCAACCATAGCTTAAAATGGAAGAGGGAATGGGGTTATGTCACCAAAATTGACTATTAACACTAAATGGTAATTGGGCTTTTATCTCATATTTCATCATTAAAGGACAAGTTCACCTTCATAAACATAAAAATTGAGAGAATGTAGCAATATTAGTTGAACACATCATAGAAAGTTTGAGGAAAATCAGACAATCCGTTAAAAAATTATGAATTTTTGAAGTTTTTGTGCAGTCACCGCTGGATGAGAAGACTACTGCAGCGTATGATGTCATATGAGAACAACAATATAAGGAAAATACGAAGAGAATTTAACAAAATTTCATCTTTTGAAAAAAGTACACATTCCCTCGACTCGTTACTGACATATGTTATGGGTAATATTATTCCCCCTGCCTTTAGAAAGAGGCAAGTCAAGTGCTCTTTTATTATGCGACAAAACTGAAAATATGTTGAATTTTCTTTACATTTTCTCTATACTGTTGTACGCATATGACATCACAAGCTGTAGTAGTCTCCTCATCCAGCAGTTCCAACGCAAAAATTTAAAAAATTCAAAACTTTTGCATCAATTGTCTAATTTTCCCCAAACTTTCACTGATGTGTTCTACTAATATTGCTGCATTCTCTCAATCCTTATGTTTATGAAGTTGAACTTGTCCTTTAACAGAGTAAAGGGTAGGCTAATTGGTGGGAGTCACGCTTGCATTTATAATCATCCCTTTATTTTGTTGCAGGCTAAAAAGTTCTAGTGCTTTGTAACCACCTCATTATAAATCAATAGAAATACATTGTAACAACATAAATTGAAAAATATGAAAAGCCGTACTGATCTGAAAAACAGTGAGTTTATCTGTACCACTTATCTTTCCATACATTGTATTTTGGTGCTGAACAGAGCTAAAAGCCATGGTAAAAAGCTGCATGACATATTGGTGTAGGAATTAATGTAAATACACTTCGTCACTTTTGTCGAAAATTTTTAATGATCGTTGGGGCAATTTATCAGTGGGATGATGCACAAACAACATTAATGTCTGAAAGGCATTTGTGCAGGCAGAGCCATTCAGGGTTGGAAGGGGACTTGTTTTGTCAATGAGGGGAACAGGATCTATGGATATGGATCTGAACTTGAAAAAGTAGAGAAACAGGATGAAGACCCAACCTTGGATCAACAGAGAGGTCAAAAATTGCTTCCGGGGCAAGTGTTTCCTGTCTCATGGCTGCTTGACTGTCTGGACACTTGGGGGGGGGGGGGGGGGGTGCAGCCCTGTCAGTTACAGCAGAGAACCCATTTTGCAACCTTTGAAATATGTACAACAGACCTTTTTGTTTCCTGCAAACTGGCTTTGTGCAGAACAGAAGCTGGAAGCCTGCAGTGAGTGTGTCTTGTGTTGATGCAGTAACCCACTTCTGGAATAAGTCTTACTATGTCTCTATATAATCTATAAGGCTAAGATTTTTTTTTTTTTAAAGATGAACATGATTGTATTATTCGTAGTTGCCTTCATTTGCTAAACATTGAGCACCAGTACAATTTTTGAATCTGCGAAAAATAATATCTTGAGACAAATTCTGTGCCAAGACCACAATGTCACAGTCAGACAGACAAAATGTGGTTATCTACTAAAAAGGCTTGCATAAGAAAGCTTGTCCGCATATATAGACAAGAGACCCGCGGGTCTAGCGCTCACCTGAGTATCGCAAGATCACCTTTCACGCAGTCACTAATCTAAATTATTCACAGCTCTACCAAAATTTGACCAGGCATTCTCAAGTAGAAGATGAAAATGTACAATAAGGGCCCAAATTTTTTAAGATTCCTTAATTATTGGGGATTAGGGCCCCCTGGGGTCCTATGGGTGGGGCATGGTGCCCATTTTTATAAATTTAGATCCTGACCCCCTAGGGATGCTACCTGCCAAGTTTGACGAAAATCCATCATGAGGTTTTCAGGAAGAAGATGAAAATGTACAATTCAGGCCCCCATTTGGACCTTCCCAACCACCCCCCCCCCCACCCCTGCCCCCAAGAGGGGCACCTCTGGATCTCCTATGAACAAACTCAAAACTACAGTCATTAATGTACTCACTCATAGTATTATCTTAGCTCTATAACTTCTGATTCTAGAGAAGATTTTTAAAGATTCCTTCATTTTGGGAGATTTGGGCCCCCCTGGGGCCCCTGGGTGGGGCATGGTGCCCATTTTAACAAATTGAGATCCTAACCCCTTAGGGATGCTACCTGCCAAGTCTAAAGAAGAAGATAAAAATGTACAATTTAGGCCCCATTAGAACCCCTCCCCACCCCCTCCCCTGGGTCCCAAGGGGGGCACCCGTGGTCCTGCCATGAACAAACTTGAAACTACAGTCATCAATGTACTAACTCATAGTATTAACTTAGCTCCATCACTTCTGGTTCTAGAGAAGAACATTTTTAAAGATTCCTTAATTTTGGGGGGTTTTGCCCCCCTGGGGGCCCCCTGGGTGGGGCATGGTGCCCATTCTAACAAATTGAGTTCCTAACCCCCTAGGGATGCTACCTGCCAAGTTTGGTGAAAATGGGTCATGGGGTTCTCAAGAAGAAGATGAAAATGTACAATTTAGGCCCCATTAGAACCCCTCCCCACCCCCTCCCCTGGGTCCCAAGGGGGGCACCCGTGGTCCTGCCATGAACAAACTTGAAACTACAGTCATCAATGTACTAACTCATAGTATTAACTTAGCTCTATCACTTCTGGTTCTAGAGAAGAAGATTTTTACAGATTCCTTAATTTTGGGGGGTTTGGGCCCCCTTGGGGGCCCCCTGGGTGGGGCATGGTACCCATTTTAACAAATTGAGTTCCTAACCCCCTACGGATGCTACCTGCCAAGTTTGATGAAAATCGGTCCTGGGATTTTCAAGAAGAAGATGAAAATGTAAAAAGTTTACGCACAACGCACGCCGGACGAAGGGCGATCGCAATAGCTCACTTGAGCCTTTGGCTCAGGTGAGCTAAAAAGTGAAGAAAGGAAGAAGGAGGCTGTAATCTTGTCAAACTAAACAGTGGGATTTTTTTTTTTTTTTTCTTAACCAGACCCCCCCAAAAAATAATAATAAAAACCATGAATCACGAATATAACAAAACCAGGTCACACATCATGGAGGTAGGTCCCTCTGTAATAATCTAGCAGTTATCCTGGACAAATTGTTCTAATTACTCCTGAATATGTTGCCACAGGACAAATCACAGCCCCAACAGTTTATTTCCCCATCATTCCTTCAGCCATCCCTGTGCTAAAGCTAAACCAAAACATATACAATGGAATTTCCTCTGCTTCACTGACAACGGAAAGCCTTTCCCGGCATTACACCATGAACATATTTCACTCACATGTGCTTGTTGCAAGTTTGATTCCAAAACAAAAACACGATAATTTCTTCGCTGTCCACATCAGAGGTATTACTGTAAATGACAGTGTTTTAACCATACATTTGTTCCCGCTGAAATGGGTCTTAATTCAGGGTGTAGTTTATACAGATGTCCAAAAAAAAAAACTACAATTGGATTTTTGCACTGATGACACCCAATATGATTAAACTGTCTAAATGCTACTTCAGGGTCTTGAAATATAATATCTTAGCTCTATTTTGCAGAAAAACCCTTTTAATTTGGTTAAGCTGTCACACAGAAATGTAGATTGTTGTAAAGCGTGTCATGAGTCTGATTCTTCCAAGTTCAGCACTTGGATGCTCTTGTGTGTGAAAACAATATTTAGACAGAACTTGGAGGGAAGAGATTCATGACATGCTCTACAAAATTCCTCATTTCTCTTTGACCACTGAAGCAAATCGAATAGGGTTTTCTGTAAGATGTGGGCAATGAGTTATAGTTTCACACCCTGAAATTGTATTTGGATTGATTCACAATTTTTAAAGTTATCATTGCGGAGGGTACCATTGTAATTTTTGGGGGGACATACGGTACACTATAACAGCCACTACCTACTGCGCGTCTGCATGACTGTACAGTGCAGTTTGCAGACAATGTTCACTAATGTATACAATCTACCATTTTCAGTTTGCCTGTGGATGTTTTAGGATAGTTGAATGTTGAAATAAGATGCATGGGAGACATTTTAAACACATGAAATTCAATGGCGTATTGTGGAATTTACGTTACAAATACCACTTGAAACATCCTTGGCAAGCCATTCTGTCTATGTAGAGCTAACGGAAGAAACATCGTGCCAGTGGCATTAATGTTCTTCCTTTATACTCCTTACCCTAACTAGAGCCTGGATATAATCTCATATATCAACTGTCTATTGATTATGCATCATTACCAGGTACTCATCTCTTTGTTAAAACGGAAACAGTCTGGGTACTCGGGGAATGAACAGGGAAAGAATGTTTCGAACCTAGCTGAAGTCGAAGACCGCTGGCATGATTTCAAATGTAATGATTCTATATTTCTTCTTCAGTTGACAAAGATGCCATTTTATGCTGAGCTCCTATTGTCATGTGATCCACTACTCACACCATGATTGGTCATTATTAACTATCACAACTTGCGCCACAATGGAAATCATGGTCTGACTCGTGGAGTAATCATTGCGATTGTATCCGGTCTTATCCGATCTTGAAGTCAGTTGTGGCGATCATGATGACCTTAGAAAAGTTTTGGACATTCCAAAACTGTCTGTGATCAACAAGATTGCTACGACTGACCTCATGACTTGATAAGACCTAATAAAATTTGATATGATCACCATGATTACTCCACAATTCAGTCCACAATTTCAACTGTGGTGCAAATTGTGTCAGACATTAAAAAAAAATTTAAAAAAAATTCAGGATCAGCTACTGATGGAAAATCATGGAGTGCGTAGCAGATTGCACGACAGTGGGAACTTGAACTGCAAGCAATCAACCTCCTTTGCACAGACTTCTAGGATGGCCTATCTAGATATGTCTGCCCTCTTAAATGGTTTTGCTATCCCCTCTCTTCTGCCAGAAGAATTGCTTAGACGGCAGAAGGGCTTCCACAACAAACAAAATCACAAAGATTCCCTTTGTGATATCTGCGGGTTGGGCAAACTTCACCCCCTCCGATCCAGATCCAACGAGGCTGCAACAAAAGCCAGAAGTTTCAATTCAATTAGACCCAGTCTGTCTGCAGGTTCAAGTTCAGTACGTGCCGAGATGGTGATAGCAGAACGAGGCTCTGTTTGAATGATTCACTTCAGTGGGTGTGGTAGGGGGATGGTGGGATGGTAGGATGGTAGGATGGTGGGATGGGAAGAGAGAGAGAAGGAGGGGAGAAGAGAAGGAGACCAATCGCACAAGAGAAATACAACAGGACATGTAGAAATTCTGCGTTCGCTTTCACTTTTGATATTGGTCCCGAAAAGAAACTCATTTCAAATTAAAACAGACACACGTGACGCAAAGAAGCATATCTACAGAGACGATGGGGGAAAATTGTACATGTCTGAATATGAATTTGCTAAAAGTTTATTGAAAAATATGTAAAATAGTAGGGCATAGGCTAAATTATAATGCATTAAATTGTAAGACCTAATTATAAGAAACAACATACACATTAATATGCAAAGTTTCAACAATAACAAGTAACAATGACATAAATGTAATATACAGCGTCTTATCAAAATGCAAACAGAAGAGCAATTATTCGAAATGTATTACTTTAAAATGATGATCATATTTATCTATGTACACGTAAATATAGACACACAAACACATGCACATCACACACACATACAGAAATACCCATACACTCAGATCATGCACCCATTCAAACACTTGTTAACACTCACACAAACACAGGTTATAATTTCCTGATTTTCAAAATAGGAAATGATGAGTGTAGATAAAATGGGTCAATTCAATAACATCATGATGAGATTCACCAAAAAAAAAAATCAACAATAGCCACAAATGTTGTCAAACAATCTTAAACAGTGACATGTGGGCAACATTGCAAGGAAAACATATGTGTAAAGATAGTAATGTTTGAATACAAGCAAAGCAGAAAAGAAAAAAAAAATGTGGAGTGACTGGCACATTAATGTACTATCTGTCTTTGATCTCCAACTTTGGTGTTGATAGGATAATATTCCTTGTTTGTTTTGGACAATGCAACTTCATGTCACATTTCCTGTAAGAAATGTTTTCACTGACAGTGCCAAAAATGTACCAAGGACAAAAAAGACAGAACCAGTCACCACAAAGAAAAAACAGATATTGTACACTGATCTATTTGAGTACAAACTATATGTGGGTTATTATAAGTTGATCAAGCTTTATGTTTCATGTATGTGATATATAACTTTTTGACTTGAATTAAGGTACAGATTGCCGTGCAAATATTCTGAACTTTCTACGATGTGCCATGTCTGACGTTGTTAGATTCAGTGAAATATTGCAGTAACTTTGTTAACAATGTTGATTGCTGAAACATTTAGCATTGATATCAAAGAAACTAAAGCTAGATTTTTTTTTTCAACATCTTACTCTTTTTTTTTATTTCAGGCATTTTATGTCTATTGGACACTGCATTAGAGTAAGCAGCCATTTGAAGCATTTAGACCATCTTCACTTGTACATTCATGCTTTATCAGCTTCTAGTCATACATTTGTAACTTCAACTCCAATAGTCACAAATCAAGCAATCCATACGTCTTCATCCTAACACTTAGTTCCAAGTACGTCGGGATGGGGGGAAGGAAACAAGCATCCGAGACACCCACTTCTTATTCATTCCCTAATGCGTGCTCTTAATTTGAAACAAGTCGCGGAAATTAAACAGTTAATGCAAATGGAATAATCATCGGGCACACAGTGCATCTCGGCATACCGACACGGGCTCTGTGAAGGCAGACCCGTCTGCTAGACAGGTTGAGAAGGAGAAGGACAGGGAGAGAGAAGGAGAGAGGGGGAGAGAGGGGAAGAGAGAGAGAATCATTTAAAGATCTTTAATGCAAGAACCACGTGAAGGCCTAGTTTCATAATGAGGAGGAAGGTTCACACAAGATGACATTAAAACCACATCAAAAGGTTGGGTGAGGCAAATAAGACTTAATCCTTTTAAAAAGTGTCTCTGCATCCACTGAGCAGACTACAGAGACACACAGACAGAGAAAAAAAAGAACTTCTAGGGATTATAAAGATCAGAGGAATATCAATTATATTTGCAGCCTAATAAGTAATATGGGTGGCATCAAGACAGCCATGTTCGAAAAAACTCAGAAATGACGATATCGATACATCATGCAACCCAATATCAGACAAGACAAGAAAGGATTCCATCAATTCTAATTGTGTTTATCTAATTTGCATTTCATCCTTTTTCTGACTTGATTATAGTAAGAGAGATTAATGTTAAGTACAGTTGAACCTCTCCTATCCGGACAAGTCGGGACCGGGGCTCATCCGGATAAGGGATTTCGCCGGATAAGGGATTTGGCCGGATACGGGAGACTCAATGCTTTATACATGTACATATACATACACATGTACTGATGTAGCCCATTGTAGTACCACATGTAGTAATGTGTATACTGCAACCTTTTCATTGTTACATTTGGGGATGTTTCGGGATGTTGAAATGTCTGAAGGTAAGCAATTTGGAAGGAAATTTGATGCAATGTATGTTAATCATATTGGAAGTAATATGTAATTCATGTGTGTTTGGGTAGGAGTTCTCAAGGAGTTGGGAATCCCCCTTTCTTCCCGTAATTATTTTTAAAAAATCACGGCGAGATTGCGTCCGGATAATAGAGAGATCCGGATAAAGGGAGGCCGGATAATAGAGGTTCAACTGTACTCTACATGATCTATGTGTTTCTACATATACACCCACATACACATTTTTATAGATATACATACAATATCATGTGCACACAGTATATGTTGATGTATATACACATCTAGAGGAAAAAAAGACAAAAAGAAATAGACATAGACAGACATTGTGCTGTATATTGCAGGCATATACAACTATAACAAACAAACACACACACATACGGAATTCTATGGTGGTCACCTGCACAATGCAGGAAAACACTCCCTATCATTTTCATAAATCTATTGTGAAACTTCTTCTCTTTTATGCTTGTACTACACTTGGTCTTCACAGCTTCAAGGCAATACACACTTGCCAACTACTATGCACAAAAAAAAAAGGCTGAACAGCCATGAACACACCAGTTGTTTTTACTTTCCTTTCGCATTACCTCATGTGAAAGCCATATTGCATTTCTATCCTCGCTTTATGCTTCCATTAACCTTTGTGAACGACACATTCAATGTGACTTACAGTGCACAAAAGCCATTATGAAACTATACTGTACGTATATGAATTCATGTGCTACAGGAAATGCACTAGGTCTTAAGTTATAGTGGCAACAACTTTCAACAAATTTGTCTATGGCTCATATGCGGTTATGAAATGATTACCCTATATAACATTATGGGCATTTGATGAATGTCTTCGGCACATCATAAGAGACTGAAAAATTAGTTTCTTCATCAAATACTGGGAAAAATCTTTTTTTCCTAATCCCTCTGTATTCAAAGTCAAGGAGGAGTAGTACTCTGTGAGAACAGCATATTCACGAAACAGTGGGCTAATCTGATGAGGTGCCTACACCTCCTTGGCCTGACTTCACAAAGGTGGTACAATTGAAACCATGGTTTAAACCATGGACAAAGACCATAGTTTTTAATGGGGCGCCAAGTGTCGCATGGCCTATTTTGTTACGAAATAAGACATTTCGTCGACGAAATGACCATTTCGAAATGTTCATTTCATTACAAAATATCATTTCATTAACTGAATGATAATTTCGTCGACGAAATAACTGATATCGTAATGAAATAGGCCATACGACACTTGGCACCTCATAAAAAACTACGGTCTTTGTCCATGGTTTAAACCATGGTTTCAATTGTACCACCTTCGTGAATTTGGGCCCTTATGTTTGATGATATTCAGTACCAAAGTATATATGATGTCAGAGCCATTCATTGCCATGGAAACTAGTTTTACACAACCTCACCTGGTCTGAATATCTGTGAACACAATTGTAACTAACCATAATCACACCTGGTTCCAACCCAAGCTAGAACAAAAGACTGTGACATCATCACTTTGGTACTCTAAAAATCCATGACTTATCCGCTGCCACCCTGTTACTCTACCAAGCAGGGCAACTAGATGGGCGGTGAGTTGGCTCAGTCAGTAGCGTGTCTGCCTGACGATCACGTGGCCCGGGTTCAAACCCGAGTCTGGACTGAGCAATGTTGTGTGTAAGCATACCATCCCCTCTAGCAAGAGGCAAAACACTCTGTCCCTCCTCAGATAGGACATAAAATGGAAGTCCCGTGTATGAGAGAGTAACAACCATGCACGTAAAAGATCCCACTTCATTCATTCATCGCAAAGAGCAGGGTGTTTAACCCGGTGAAGTGGTCCCACCTCACATCCAACTGGACCCCATGGCAGACCAGCTTAACGTAGCTGAATACGGGCTATCCAGCCATCTTCTCAGATGGAAAAGAACAAACAAACAACATGAAACTTGTCAGAAGTTAGTTTCTTATTGCCAGCCATGATGCCACTTGTTCATTATGTATCAAGAAGAAAAGGAAGGGTTGATCAGCAACGGTTGAATCAACCTTGCTATACTTGCATATTGACCCCTGATTGAAGTTTCAAAATTATACATATTGAATATGGTTATAGCTGAAGGGTATGAGGATGAACCTGGGAACATGACCCTATTCTGCACAGAGATTGATCGAATGGGCCTCAAAAAGGCTCATCACGTACATATGCATTCCAGTCCCACCAAGCCAGACAAAAACTTTCCTTGCCTAGTTTATTTGAAGGGGCTCCATCTAGTAAGAGTCCTCTCACTCGTCTCTCATGCCACGGTCATGTGTGAAGAAACATAGGCAATGCACAATGTAAGCAGGCCAGTTCAAGACCAACGCTGCTATACCAATCATCATCAGCTTTGAACGAGGAGAGCAGAAGTCTTTATCAGCCATATAGGATAGTGGAGCATCAGACATAGGGATGGGTCAATGGGGGCCAACACCTCCCCTGGATGTATGGAACCACAAGTAGGCATGCCTCACATGAGCCAAAGAGACTCATTAACCTTGCGGTTCCCACCCTTTCAAGGCTGGTCCCACGCATCATCTCGGGGAGAGATGTTTTCCTTTGGAGTTTGGATCGGTGTCAGTGGGGATTGAGGAATTCGGTTCGGATGGGGGGGGGGAAGAAGTTACTTCTTAGCATCACCCTGGCAAGCATTTGTCTTGGGTATCTCCTACTTTTTCCACACTTCTTTAAAAAAAATATGAGTCCCCTTCTCCAAAGAAGAAAGTACACATCATACAAGCCTTCCCATCTTTATGAGTTCTTATGTCATAAGAACAGGCGAGCATCACGTTCCAGAGGGGACCATTTCCTCCCTGATAACATATAGGAACATTTTCTTCCCTGAGTTAAACATGTGACAATGCTATTTGCTTCAATATTAAGGACACCACAATAAACTGACATGCAGCAACTACCCATCAAACAGATTTCTGTCCTCCTGTTTGGTTACAATGACCCTATTTCTGTTGATATCTCCACCTCCCCTCTCTCCTCCATTTCATAATGCCTGAAATGTAACAACCTCCAGATTTTCAGAATAGAAATTTCTTTTTGCTGTTTCTCTATGATTTGAAACATTTCAGGCAGTAAGTAAATGACAAGAGATTCAATATAAAAGCTCTTGCAAAATAAAAACTTAAAATCTCACTGTCCTTTTGCCCATTGGCAGTAGCTACTTTCTCAGCTACTTTCCAGCTGTATTTTTTTATATTAAGGCACGGGGGGGGGGGGGGGGGGAGAACCCTTTCTCATGCTATTATGATAACTACATTTAAGACACTCCTTTCATGACATTACAAAACCCATAAACTGGTCAATTTTCCATGATGTAGAACCTTACTTGTGCCGAAAACCTATACTTATCCTCCACGAACTAACGAGAGCTACCATCTTTAAATTGCCCTGTAAATGATGCATCAAGCATTCTGGTATGGTCGATGGTTCAGACTCCGATATTTGACATACATAGATCATGGGCGCTTAGATTGAGCAAACAGAGAGTGGCCGAGACATTGTCGCAGGAATGTACTTTGGTCTTGGAGGGGTTGGCAATAGTTCAAGTAGAGGTCTGCGCTCATCTTAGCATCTGTGTCTGCGTGTGTCTGCGCGCGCTTACAAACACGGCTCTGGTCGGTCCACTGACCATGCTAAGCAGGCCGGCAGGGCCTGCTCAGTGGCCAGTTGTTTGCCCGGCTGACTCTATGATGTTCATCCGGCTGACTCTGATGTTCATCTGCTCCTTTTTTACACTCATCTCACAGACACTCGGGAAAGGTTGCATGGGATATTTGAACCGGCAGGAAATGTTATAAGGTTATAATAAAGTAAACATGTACGCAAGGTTTATTAATAGTCATCAGGTTCTCCTGATGGCAAAAGCCTCTGCTTGGGCCACTTATGGGTCATAGCACGTAAACAGTTGACCAACCATCCACAATGTGCTATGTATATTTCTATGTACCTAAGTAAATGATATATTGTAATAAAAATGACACTCACAAAAAAAAAAATGATATAAACTTTATACCATGATATAAACTGTATTCCCAACAGAGCTGCAACATTGCTAATCTAGATTTTTTTTGTAACAATACATAAGCACATCAAAATGGATAACAGACTAGTTGCTGAAGTTAACTTGAGTGGTGGGTTACTTAGACCAGAGTAATATCATTGTTTTACTCTATTTTGGACCTGTATCAAAGTACAAGGACCTCCTCCCTCCCTCCCCCCCCCCAAAAAAAAAAGAATAAAGAAAAAAAGAAAAAGAAAATGCAAGTCTGCTAGAATTCAGGTCCCTGTAAAAACTGTTTTAAAGGGAACGCAAGCCCAAAAAACAATGTGGATTGAGTGAAAGCAGCAACATTGGTAGAACACATCAGTGAAAGTTTGAAGAAAATCGGACAATCGATGCAAAAGTTATGAATTTTTAAAGTTTTGGTGTTGGAACAGCTGAATGAGGAGACTACTAGATGATATGACGTATGAGTGGACAACAATATAAAGAAAATATAAAGAAAATTCCACAAAAATTCATTTTCATGAAAATTACAAATTCCATCAACTTGATACTGACATATGTTAAGGGTAGCAATTATTCCCTCTGCTTTCTGAAAGCAGTTAGTCAAGTGCTCTTTCATAATGCTAGAAAAGTGAATTTTTGTTGAATTTCCTTTATATTTTCTTTGTATTATTGTCCACTCATACATCATAACCTCTAGTAGTCTCCTCATCCAGCAGTTCCAACACCAAAACTTTAAAAATTCATAACTTTTGCATCGATTGTCCGATTTTCCTCAAACTTTCGCTGATGTGTTCTACCAATGTTGCTGCTGTCACTCAATCCACATTGCTTTTTGGGTTTGCGTTCCCTTTAAGGATTATGAAACAGATTGGCAAGAAGAATGGAAACACTCTGAAGTCCCAAGAACACACAACAGTATGAGGAGGACATCAAATTTTGGGAGCTTGATGAGGCTGACAGGGTATCAGAGGACGACTAAAAGTGGTTTGTGCCGAATGTATACAGAGTTGTTCAGACATTAAGGGACTGGTTGCATACTCTTTGTAGATATATGAAAAACCCAAAGGATGCCTATGAGTAAAACACAAGAGTAGTAGAGGGCTTATTGCAGTAGGTTCTCAATTTGGGCTTCACTTGAGGGCTACTCTGTAATTATCATCTAATGAAGATTTGAAGTTTGAACAGTCTGAGTAGTCCTTGCTTACACAAATCAATTTGACAGGTAGGAGTTTCAGGGTACTAGTAAATAAAAATAATGCATAGATATTCACATATGTATGTTTGTATTTATATAATATATTAAAGTATATATAAATAAACATATATACACATATATATATATGTATATATACATATTTAGATACGTAAGTATATATGTTCATACAAACATACATAACAGAGCTGAGGATAATCATTGTGGCAATGTATTTAAATCATGACACTACTCATGAACTTTTCTGTATGAATTAAGATCTCATAAAACATCTACGCTGCAGCTTTCATGAATAAATAACACTGTCTGATTCCTGTAATTCCTGTAAAAACATTGCAGGTAGAGGAAGTGAGAAAGGCATAAATTACACTGGTTCCCAGGCAGGAATAAACACAGATGCCAAGTAAGTGTTTAAGAGACACTTGTGGTGCAGCAGAAATGAAGAGGAAAATTGATATACAGGAAAAAGGTTATCCACAATGATGAAATAAAGGTGTCAGAAATACGCAACATGTTCAGCTTCCAATAAAAAGAAATCATGTATGAGAATCTCAACTCAGGCAATAATGATTTCATTGGGGCGGGGGGGGGGGGGGGATGACTCGAAGGCAGAGGTATATTATTTATCACACTCTTTTTGACATTGGACAAGACAGGCCCCCTTGACTGAAGACTAGTGATCAATCCAAACCGTGCAGTCCGGATGAACCACAGCAAACGGGGCATCCATCTTGCCTCTGGTCACACCACACCATCCTGTCAATTGAGCACACCGCCCCACTGGCTGGGCAAGGCAAGCGGCCTGCCCCTGGTTCAATTCTGAAGGCTTCAGATAATTACGAGCTGAAAAAAATTGAAATGAGCCGTAAAAGCCATGCATCATACAGGGCAGGCCACATAATTTATCCCGCGCCCCACCCCAGGTGCCCTCAAGTCCCTCTGATTGACAAGTTCTAGTTTCCATCTTCCAAGCTTGTTAGACCTCATGCATGGCTGGACCTGGGTGAGGAAAGAATAGTCTTCTGCAACAGACCACAAAATCAAAATATTATTTGGGAAAGAATTATATGACATGGGAAATCAATAAAAACAGTTCAGCTTTTTTTTTCATCAGGATTTTGTCGCATCTTTTCAGTAAAGATGACAAACAAAAAATCTGTAAAATACATGAATGTACACAACCTACCTCTATGCAATGCTTGCAGACATTCGGACAACAGGGAGATAACTTGTGTGTTACATGCATCTCAGTGGAAATATATGACTTCCAAACGTGATAGTCTTTTATATTTCTTGATAGAGATGCAAAAATTAGTAATAATAATGAATGGATTATCAGAAAGCCTCCTCCAGAATCACAGAATCTTTGAAGCATTGTTCCCCATATACATGTATAAAAGGAACCACTTCCTTCATAATACAGCTGAACCCACATTACACACTTGCATGAACGTATCCAGTGTAAAACTTTCTGAATTGAGACTAGCAGAGACACATTTGATTTCATATGTAGGTCTAAAAAAGATAGGAACAATTTCTAAATCCAGTTAAAAGAAAATGACTTGAGACTTAAACAAACTTTTTTCGAATGCAAATTCTACCATCTCCATTTCATTTTACAAATATGAATATAAATTCTTGAATTAGTCATGGAAGTCCTCTCTGCTCATGAATGGATGGATAGGGTACAATTATCATTTTTGAAAGGTATGAAATAAAAAATAATACTGCTAATAACATATTGACAAATAAAACTTTTAAATCTTCAAGTAAAGAAAAACACACATTTATTCACAATATGAATGACTATTGTACATGATGCCAATGATGATAATACTAAGAAATAATGATTATGATTGTGGTATAAAATTATCCATGTTTGTATTTTGTAAGCAACCTATGTTGGGAAAACATCATTTTAATCCATGAAGAATTATTGATAAGTGCATGGTTAAATTATATTGCATTCAACTGCAAACAAACAAAAATGATATACAACCATGTACAGACTATTTCTTTCATACACAAAAAACATGATTACCAATAATCATACCAAAAATTGTTTCCCTGGGTAGAAATTTCTAATAAGTCAGGAGAAAAGATATTGGCAATATTGCCTTATGATGACAGATGCGCTCTAATATCATGCTGCAGCCACAGAAACTGTAATACTACACTAATTGTAAATGCTAAACCAAGAGAAGCAAAGCATAGTCTCCCACAATTAATCTCCTTGATTACACAAACACTGCCGAGGCACGATGGTACCACACCTCATGATAAGAATATCATAAAAGCACGCTCTCTCTGTTACCCTAGAATTTCTGTAAATATCCAAACTGTACTCTCTTTCAAGTGTGCTAAAAGGTCCTATTACACATTGTTTATTATATCCACAATAAAGTTAATGCTGCAGGAGTATGAATATTCATAATTATGGATGCAGGGAAGTGGTCTAAATGATGCAAAGGAGTGGCACATACATGTATTTCACTACAGAGCTCTTTTCCAACATGGCACAGAGAACTGATAAGAATGGCTGTCTGTTGTACAGCTGTGATTGTGAGGGGGTACTTTTCTGGTGCCCTTTCTGAGATTCTCTGGTCTGAAAAATAGAGCCATATTAATCAAAGTAGTGAACAACAAAAGCAAGTAAAGTGTTACTCAAGTTAAATCAGCAAAGCATCAAGACAGGTACAAAAGAATAATATTGTGTACCAGAATACTACCATAAACTGACAAGCCACTGGGATTACTGTGTAATCACCATTTGATTTAATGAAGCCATCTAAAATATTACACTTTTAGATTTTCAATTTAATACAGAAAAAGGGACAAAGAGCTCTTAGAAACTGATCAAGTTATTCAAGTTATGTCATCTCTTTATACAATTGCCTGAAAATCACTGACCATGGAAACTTACAGCAACCAAAACAACAAATCTTATTCAATCTTATCTGGCTGCAAAAGTGATGGGCTGACCTGTGCGAGTTGAAAAATAATAATAATAAAAAGAATATGTCCATCATCACAAGGATCTTGTAAAATTCAGTAAAGGGTGATTTACCACATGATATGATTATCAAGTATCATGTGTTACTTTGTACAAGTTTTCATAGGTTTTGCTTTTCTCCATTTTTGTTGACCAATCCTACTTTAGTAGCTATGCTCAACTACACTTTTAGAATTGGAGCAAAGTGAGTAAAACACTACTAACAAAGTTGCCCACAAAGCAAAACTGTCTATCTTAACTTTTTTTATTCTGTGGTCTCAGATGCAAAAATTACAAGAAATCCTCAGAAAGATTTCATCAAAACCAGACCGAAAAAAGAAAGTAGTTAAACCTTTAAAGTTTCACACATATTTGATGAATCACTCCATCTTAGTAGTAACTAGACCGTATGCAAATTAGATGAAGTGATAATGTTAAGCCTCACTAGTCTGTCGTTAACCAACACAATATTTTCACTTGTCTTCTGTATTTTTTTATGTGAAAGCATACAACAAGGAAACACACAAACTGGTGTCCTTCACATGAATTCTTTATCATGTTGCTGTTAGACATGTTGTAATTGCTCAATTATCAATCCAAACAAAAAAACAAAAAACAAAATCAAAGTTTCATACACAAAACAGTGGGAAGTTGAGAGCAGATAGCCATACTCCAGTCACTTTGTATATAGTCATTGAGACCCACATCACAAGTGACCATGTGGAACTCTGAAATATCTCAGTTTCTTTTTAATATTTAGTCAGATTTTCATCAGTTCAAACATGGTATAGAATGGCACCTCGGATGCTTAATAAAGATTTCCACCTGCATAGTTCATGTTCACATTAAATTGGCTACTGGGAAATATAGCTTTAGTTGTTTGATGTCGATAAAAAATATCCTTTGAGAAATTGCCTTGGCTTCATCTCCTTTGGAAAACAAATTGAATGTTATCTTTCAACATATAAATGAGACAATTTGGAAAGCACAACTGTGCAATATTTTTCATTCTAATTCTCCAAAACCAAACATGAGCAGCAGCATTTACACAGGATAGTTGTACACAAGAAATACTACTTTTTGCCTTCAAGGTTAGGATGATGCGATACAAAACTGAACATTACAAATGTAATAAATGCTGGTACCGAATTGTACAGAGAAGCTATTCGCATTGTCGTCAATAATGCCATGTGCACAACAGCTGGGCAATTTTACCAACAACATGGCGATAATGGATAAATGATGCTACCAAGTCCATACACACCCTAGAGCTTTGATGCTGGTATAAAATATGGAGATTCTATACACCCTTGTATGTTGGATGCAGCCATTCATTACTGAAGGTCATTTCATTGACGATCACTCAATGGTATTCAGTGTTTCAACTTTCAGTTGTTGTTGCATCAGCGCTGAATACATCTCAACTGAATGTAACTCCCAATATCAACTGGAAGTTGGTATTCATGCTTCTTAGGTGTGGCAAAGTAAGCCTCTCTTGCCCCCCCCCCCCATCACTTTCTGCTTTGTTTTGATTAATAGGAGGCAGTGATTAATGAGGAGTGTACACTCGACTTGGACTTTCTCTCTACTGGCTGTCCCTTTGTAATCACCATGGTTTCTCAAAAGTCTGACGTCAGAGTCCTTTATTCACTCGCTCACAGACTCTCTCTCTCTCTCTCATCTCAAAGCTTCATTGCCAGGTATAACTGTCACCTGCTCTGTGAGAGCATGAGAGAATGTGCCTTCAAACTTTTTAAAGGTGCCAGCAACCAAAAAATGCAGCGCCATTGCACATTCACCTGCTTAACTCTGCTGGGATTTGTCTCCATGTGACATACAGTGCATTGCATAGAGACACAAATTTTATTAATCAAGATGCACTAAGACAGGGGGTCATTAACCAAAGACAGGTACGGTCTTCACCTTGATGATCACAAAGTTTGCTCTCATTGCATATCATGGTCCCTACGAGTGTTTGGTCATCTGCTTCACATTTTGCCACAATGCTAAACCCAACAGTAAGTCCTTCATGAAGCATCTAAAGAATGTTCCGGACTACACATGTTACCAAAGAATGTTCCAGACTACACATGTTACCAAAGAATGTTCCAGACTATACACGATACCAAAGAATGTTCCAGACTATACACGATACCAAAGAATGTTCCAGACTATAAATGATACCAAACGAACAATTGCAAACCAAACCCTTATACAATCTCGGAAGATTTTTTTTCATCATGACTCTCACACCTGTGCATGCTGCTTTTGCCATCTCATGAAATCTTTTGTCATTCTGGTTGCCATTTTTGAGAGGGGAAAGATCAGTTTAGGTGGGACATGAGCTCTTATAATTATGTGGTACCTCACCCTGATTTCTTGTTTGCCTTAAAAAAATAATAATGCTAATTATCAACTAAATACTAACAATGCTTGATGAGAAAAATGCATGCACCAAAAATTTTGAATGCATCAAGGACGCAGGCTCCAGACGACAAAAAGTTCAAAGTACTCTTTGATTGTTTGCAAAAGTGGAAGTTTCGAGATGGGACAAAACATCCTTGTTTCATACCATCTCGTTTCATTTCCTCATGTTGTTCTGCCAATATTCATGAGTCTTGGCTTTCCAAACAATGCTGTAAATCACATCAAGATTCATATCGGCAGCAATCGAACACTGCTCGGCTACATATGCCTGCCCCTGTGTTTCATCTTTGAGACATTACGAGCAATAAATTAAATCATTTAAAGGCATAATTTACCATTTGCAGATGAAACAAAAACCCAGCATTAGTGCTTTAAATTGTTCTAAAATGTGAGTTAGGGATAGAAACAACCACTGTAAAAATTTGAATCCATATAATCAATGTCAAGTGTTGTTATACACAAAATATAAACAATAGTTATAATAAAAATGTTTCCAGACTAAAGCGTATACAGTTATGGTTTATTGAGAAAAACACTGATATCTCCTTATATTTTAGTCTTCATTGCAAAAATTTCATATGGTAGGATGTTTTATGACACAACAGACCTACACATATGAATCAAATGTGATATCTTGAACATTTTTGAAATCACTGCTCCCAAAGGTAAACTGGACCTTTAATATGACGAAAATATGATTCACCACAAACAGTATGTATGATATACATATGGCTCTGCTGGCTTATTTTCATGAAAACACTAAACTTTCATGTCTTGAAAATGGGCACTGTGCAAGCTCAACAACATTTTACCCAACAGAGAATGCTTAATCATAGATAACAAAACTTTAAGATCTTAAACAAACATTGATGATGTGGATATCTTATGGCTACTTAGGTCGGTTAATCATTTAAAGTTATTGCTTCATGGAGGGTGTAAAAATGGCCATATATTGACCCACTGGAGTGACAGCAGTTGCAGAGTACTCAATACTCAAATGTTCGGGATTTAAACTGTCTTATTTCAGTGTTATGGTGAATTTAGATAGAATGCACACAACCACCACCTTCAACTGTTAGTGAAATAAATGAAATGTCGGTGTCATCTTCGAAAGTCCTCTTCTAGCCTATAACTCAAAAATAATTTCTTTTTTCTTCTTTCAAACCACAAAAACATCTGTAATATACAAAGTATTCAATCAAATTCTGATTTCACTATTTAGAAGACAGACAGTACTAAAAAGCCAGGCTTGACCTCTCATTTGCACAAAAATATTGTATTATGCAGTTATGTACTTTTATCACTGTTTCTTATTACCAAACATTAACTTTTTTATAACAGATGACCAATGTTAACAATAATTACCACAACAATGAGAATTTTTGGAAATTGCCACAGATGATTGTTAATAATTTCAATAACAATAGACTTGGCTTTAGGACCCTGTACTAATTCTGAATGAAAGACATGTCTGAGCAGATTTTCAAATATTTCATAGAAAATACAGTGTAAATGAAGTCTGATATTTGGCAATCATTCTCTTTCTAACAGAAAAGCTAATTCAGTCGTTGGGCATCTGGCCTGGTGAAAAAATTGATCCTGAGCCTCCCTGGCACAATCCATACATGCTTTTATTCTTTATTCACTGCAGCACCAGCAGATGACACCAAACTCGATTCTAACAGTTCCAGATCTACAGCAGAAGAATTCTGAAAAAATGCAAGTCAGTGGTCATGTGGTGGGGGGATTTCCAACCAGAATTAAACAATTGTATCCTTTTATCTCTTGTCCCATTCTGACCAGCTCTGATGACTTAAAGTGGGTTTAGTCAAAATCTACTAGTGAATTCTCAGGTATAGGATATGATCGATGTGCATTGCTTAACATGCAACAAACACTCAACAGTGGGTAATCACACCTGTTCACCCATTAAATCCAATGCCTCGGTGAAAGCTCAAAAGGAAAATCCCTCACTTCTCATCTAAATGCTTCATACCTATTAACCACATTGGCAAGATTTCATATCTTACATTGTTTTAGACAAGTTACTATTACTCTGCTCCTGTTTGATGAAACACTGTACACACATTCTAGAAATACACTGGTATCTCCAATGACAATACTGTATACACGTAAGGTTTAAAATCAACCAACCACACATTCTTAATAGCCTAACCCATGTGAAACTCATTTTAGTTTACACATGGCATCATTTCAGTTTACGCATGGCATCACTTAAGTTTACGCACGGCATCAGGTGTGTACTAACTTGTGGATCAGCTCATATAACATAAGGGGGAAAATATAATATTTATTTAGATGCATATCACGGACAATTGGTGATCAAAAAAGAAACAAGCTTTATGTTCGTTTGGCTCTTTCAACACAAGCAGTTACGTAAATCCACTTGGTTTAAAGCCTATTACATTGTGTGATTATACTACATTTTGACACATTATTTTTTCAAGCAGGATTTGTTCTGGACATTTAGATTTTTGTTGAAAATGAAAAGGAATAAATGAAATGAAATAAATGGAAAATCCAATCAAAATGTAATCTTTGACAGAAAACAAATACAGCCTTGATCATCAAGTAACATGACAACAAATTCAAGATTAAAGAAATAAATGGAAAAGGACAAACTACGCTCATCTCCCCACATCCCCCCATACCCCCACATACACACACACACACACACACACACATGCTCACAAGTAACTTGAGCTACCTTTGACCAAGATAAGTCTCACTGTGAAAGATTTATTGGCTTTAAAGTTTGATGGGTTTGCAAAAATGGGGCCATGCCATCAAAGCTTCACTATACCTCATTCCTTTTGAAATGATAATTGCACATCACATTTCAATGTTGTTGTACCATTAGAAGTTGCTACATCAAGGTTTTAAGGAAATAGTTTGTTTTTCTTTTAAACTAACTAATATAATTTTAGTATTCACTCGATGTTATATGTAATGTAATTTGTTTATCTGTTGTCAATATGCATGATATGCGTTTATGAATGTACAACAAAACCAATTTTCCATGCCATGTTTTTATACATAATTTGGACAAATACAGAAATGAAATGAAATGAAATGAAATGAAATAATATTGTAGTTTCTGGATGTTGACTCTTTGAAGTCTTGTAGATATGTCCATTTCATCATAAAGTGTACTGCAATAAAGCCACAAGCACTTTGTCCTAAGTACACCATAAAACAGATAATGATATCCAAAAGGTTTATGAAATTCACTTTCAGACTGTGCAGGTCTAACCTGACATTGTCACTTTCAGAGAAATGTTAAAGCAAGCGTCTAATAAGCCAATGAAACAGTCGTCCTTAGCTTATGGGATTTAAATGTTATGACCAGTCACCCATATGTTTGACTGAAAATCATCTGCACCAAACATTTCTTGTGAAATCATTTTTGGCAACAAAGGAAACTCTAAAGAATGAAAGTGCTTGTTTCTTTGTTTTTTTCACGAGGAAGCCTATGTCAAGAAAATTCATGTAAAACAGAAAGGATGAAAAAGTCAGAGTGCACGGAACGGAGAAGAAGATTCTGCTTTTCTCTTTTGTGGGTTTTGTTCTGAGAGTACAAAAGACATTAACAGCTAGACAAAAAGGAAAGATGATGCATACGTGATTCAGACAAGCATTAAATAGGGGAAGAAACTGGGGCTTCCACTACAGAGATAGTCACATGTCTAGAGGTGAATGGCATTTCGCCGCAGCTTTCCTCACCATCTCTGGTATTACACTTTTTTGGAGACTTTAGAACAATGAAAATGTTGGTATTGATAATTCACTGATCGAGAAAGAAGAGCCGGCCGATGTAAAAAACCAGCGAGTGAAACCGCTGCTGTCACTCGATTCCGCATCTTCCTCCATGGAGAGACGGGGGAAACTTGCAAGAAATTATGTCGCTTGTCAGCGCGAATCAGCTGGAAGACTATTGAGGATTGCTGGAGAGCCTGCAGACAATTACAGGGGTTTCCTACTTCGGAGTAGGTCTGTAATTCACCACATCTTGGCAAACTCGCTCAAACATGAACATTTTCCTGTTTTCCTCACCGTTGTTTTCCCAGCAACTCTTGTTCGACATATCGTAAACGCTTCCGCGGCTATTTGTGTCTTGGTTTCTGTCAGGTCCCATACATCTTCACCCAATTCTCCAGTCAATGTCCCACACTTCACAAAAGCAAACATCTGGGGGGCACCTCATCATCAACCTTCCATTCATTTCTTCTTAGACCATGTCATAACTCTGGCAGCCCAACACTCCCCCCCCCCCCCCTTTTTCAATTTTTTTTTTCTTTTTAAATTTCATAGACCAATGACGCATCAAGATAATGTGATTAAATGCACTATCCTTCTCTATTTCAATATGAACTTTAACACAAAATGCAAAGAGTTTTCCAGTTTGTTGTTTGACATGATACTATGAACAATGCATATGTCAGTGACCTTTCACCCCTTCCCATCATTCATAGCATCCTTGTCCTACATGTTCAATAGGTGCGTTCCACAGACAGGAGTGAGGTGTGCACTGCGATTGAATTCTCACTTTTCAGATCACAGTTCACACAAAGCAAAAATCCTAGTGAACGATCGCAATCAAAACATCCATATTTCTGACAGCCGTTCATACCACGACGACCAAAAATCTCACCAACCCACTCAAGTGGAACACCTGTCACCTCAGCCTGACCCCTAGCTGCGAGAGCTACCTAGCATGTAGCACAATTATGGTATTGCAAGCACTCATTTATCTCTGCACACTTAACACATGCAAGCCCGCACACATCATCACTGTATATTTTGATGTATACTTTCACTTCACACCTGGAAATGCAGTTAAATTGGCTCCCTACAGTGAAAAATGGACCGTACTATGCCCCCCCCCCCCCAGCCTCCAGTGAAAACAGCTGATGCATTTTGGGAATAAAAACACTGATGTTCAAATCACTATTCTGACAGGACACAGTGCAGAGAAGTCATCGCAATTATTTGGGAAAATTGCACAAATAGTAAGATTTGGATTGTGATCTGAATCACAATTTTTTGGCTTGCAAAGCATTAACACAACAAGTTAGTGATATTTGGATGGCGATCCAAATCCCAATCTCTAATTGCCATGTACACCCCCCCCCCCCTCCATATCTACTAGTGATCATCACAAAGGAATTCTTGTCTTGACTTTCAGGGTGTTCTGATGCAAAAATGTTTATCAAATGGTATAGCTACACTATGAATTTATACTTCTGAACACTGACTAACGAAATGACGTATAACGAAACGACGTGTTAGCGAAACAAGGGTCAGAGCATCGTTTTGAACTAGAACTCGACAACAAATCAGCATTCCATCATGTCCATAAGATGCGTCTGAACGTATGGCAACCATAGAACAGTATAACTGGTCGGGGCTTAATGTGAGCGAGGACGAAAGTTGACCCTATTCCCCTCACTAGTGGCAACGTCATGACCACAACAACATGCACAGTGGGAAACTGCGCATCTATGTTTTCCAGAACTGTCGAGATTAGCGTCTGAATGGTCTGTCAGCTATACGATGATTCTTAAAACATCGTTTCTTTATCAAGTTTTGGTATAAACCATTTTGCGTCTGAACAAGGGGATAAAGCAGAAGGCATTTCTTCAGTGCCAGGAGGAATTCACTGCAGATAGCATACTATCCATCTACTTTGCACTACAGGTGTACTGCAGGGTTTCAGGGTCCCCTTAGCAGCCCATCATTCTCCATGCCAAGTTTTGCAGACACAATTTTTTTGGGGGGGAGAGAGACGAGGCTGGAGCAGAGTGAACTTTTTACCTCGTGTAATAAGCAAAAGGTCTCTCTGAATGGCAGATGTATGAGGTGTGATTATTCCCTGATCTGTAAATGTTTTGTTTTTTGGTTTGTTTTATGTTTTGTTTTTTTCCAAACTTAGACAGCCAACTTGCAGGAAAAAAAAAAAAGTTCTTACTATACATGTATAAACCCATATTCAAGGAAACTGTTCTTGCAGAAACCTTGTGTTACAAGACTGTATGAACTGCTTATGCCACACACGGTATTTCGAAAGTGGTGGAATTCACAATCAAGAACTACATCTTTGGAACAAGGAAAGAAATATTTTCCCTCTTCGATATTAAAAAAAAAAGAAGAAGAAAATCAATTTCCCCACCTCGGAAAAGCATGTAAATGCTTCTTGCATGCATGTTACAGGAGGCAATATTTTCACTAGTTGTTAATTTTGTGAACATTGGTCGACTCTGCAAAATGTGCAAAGATAAAACACCAGGAAATAAACCAACATATACAGTATGTTCCTCTGACACTCTCAATTACCACAATTACATTAATCATTATTTTACTGATAACTGAGCCGGGGGGGGGGGGGGGGGGGGTAATGCCCTTTTGCTCAAGAACTGAAAACTGTTCTATGGCAAAGTATGTCATTTGAACTACAAGAGGAAGAAAAAGAGGTCACTTTGCAAGATAAGCAAACAATGTTTAAAATCTGTCTTCAAAAGTCAGATTCATTTCATAATTCCTTTTGGCTGCCACTTGAAAGGGAGAGGAGAAAGAACATACCTGCAACACAAACATTTCAACTAACAAAACTTTCTACAGCAAGGCAAGTAGTTTTTATAAATGATGAAGAAAAAAAAGAGGTCACTGTTCGCATTCAATGTTTAAAAAAGCTGTCTTCATTTCATCTCACTTCATTTTATTTTCTAGCACCCACTTAGGATAAAGACAGATATTATATTTGCAACACTAGCAATTACAATAACAAACCAGTCTTCAGCAAAACAAGTTATTTCAACTATGTCACTATGACAAAGAAAAACACTCTCCAAGATAAGTATTTAATGTTTGAAAAGGATTGTCCTCACCCCCCCCCCCATTCATTTCATATCTTTCTTTGAACATCCATGAGTAGGAGATAAACCATTACAACTGCGACAAGAGAATTTGTTCTGATAAAACTAGTCCCTGTAATAAAAACAATTCCGACCAACCTCAAGATACTGACCCCATCTTCTTTGTAGTTCCATAGATACATGGTACTTAGACCCATATTCTAAGTAGTTTTATATGTGAGAGCTGCATAGACATCAGGGAACAAATAAGGGCAGTGGCACGCAGGCAGAATCCATGACTAACAGTTCAACTCGAATCATGACCACTTTTTGTCACATGAAAACATGCAACAAATCATGGGGTGGGGGGGGGGGGGTTCTGTCTTCATTGTTTTGTGCAAAGCTACATAACACAAGGTAACACAAAGCAATCTACACTATGAACAACCTGAATATTAAAGGCACTATTTACCACCTGCAGATGAAATAAAATCCAAGCTTTAGTGCTTCAAAATAGTTCTAAAATGTGAGTTGGGGATAAAAACAACCAATGTAGAAATGTTAATCAGTATAATTTATGTTAAGTATTCTTAAATATACAAAATGTGCACAATAGTTATGACAAAACTGTTCTACAATAAACCATCTACAGTTATGGTTTGAGAAAAAATATACATATTTCTTTATATTTTAGGCTTTATTGTGAAATCCTTTTGGTAGGAAAAACATCATTTTGATTTTCAAAAACTTTGAAAAAAAAATGCAAATTTGTTGTTCCTCACAACAATGTCATAACACGGATTTGAATACAACACGACTGAACAATGCAAAGCAGCTCTGATTTTCTTTGGCCTCTGAAAACTTGGTATGAAAGTGACTTCACTCAGCTCAAACCACATAAGCACAAAGGCAGTACGTGCCAGTTTGTTATCATTTAAACTTAGCAACAACTTTGAAGCAAATTTGATTACTTTTTTTAGCACAGAATTCCAAAACGTGACATATACACGTACTTCACGTAACTTAAGCTTTAAATTGACTCATGCGTTCTTTGTTTTGAATTAGAAGGATTACAAGCACAGATGTTCCTAGTTGATGGGATGCTTCAAGTAACCACTGTCAGAAAGTATGATGACATATTATCAGGGGGTTTCTGTTTTGTTTTGTTTTGTTGGTTTTTTTTTTTTTTTTTTGGGGGGGGAGGGGGAGGAATAAGGTTAGGGGACAAGGGAGGAAAGGATGTAAGGTCACTTCTTATCCAGTATCTTCGGTGTACACATCACTTACCAAGAACTCCCTGAATGGTCCAATCATGGTTTAACGTAAGAATGACATCATGTTGGCAATTAATGTGCAATGAACTCACCGGCATGACACAGCCGGCCACAGACTAACATCTGTGTCACGGTCATCATATTAAATGCAGCATTTTTTCAATTGTCTAAGGGATACGCTTTTCTCTTTTTCGTGCACTATTTGTCATTCTCCCGACAATATCTTCCAGACATTGCATCTCCCCCCCCCCCTTTCCCCCTCCATCCTCAAAAATAGACCTAGAGATTAATCCACGTCCGTAAAATTAAGGGCTGATTGGAAATGACACGATCCATCAGAATCCATCAGTGTCATGACAGCAGCCCGTGGCTTGTTAACGGGATGTGACAGGATCCTGACAGCTCCACAACTATTACCACAACACTTAGGAGCATGACTAAGAAGTGATATTTGAGGGGGGCCATCTCGAACCTCTCGTTATCTAGGGAACAAGCAACACACGGTTTTTCCCCCCTTTTCAATCAATCCTTCCTCTTGTTGTTTTCATTGTTCTTCATTACTTTCTCTCTCTCATTCTTTGGTCTAAGTTTGGGAACTTGCACTCATTATACAGCGATCAGAAACTTTTCAGGCACAGTTCTTTTGTTTGTTGTTTGGTTGCTCTTTAACATAAATTCATGTTTTCAAACCTGTTCAGAGGCCAACAGAAGGAAGCCAGTGCAGGATACAAGCTGACACGACTGTGCAGGCCTCCCTTCTTTTTTGTGTTAATGACCACTTGACAGAAAAACACCGATGATACTATTCTAATTCTATATCATCCCTCTTCTGGCCAATGCCTCTTCAGTGTTGACAGCTGCTGTACTAGAAAAGGGACTTATCTCGAGCACGGCTGGTTTTGTGCAGGAAAAGAGAACATCAGCATCTGATGTCATCTTAGTTTGATTTAGGGGATAATTCTATTAGGAGTCAGCACTATATTGAGTTCCCTTCCATTCACTTCCCTCTAGATCTCATACAAAAAAAAAAAGTCTGTAAACAACTACTGTACAGAATGTAAATACAAGTAAGGAGAAAAAGCATGACAATCATGCGCAGTGTGGTATAACTTCAGTTTGAACACTTTTGCATCACAGATTTATTTTCAACTATTTCAGTTGTTCTTGGTTCATTTTAAGCTTGACAAGCTCATCAAAAGGAAGAAAAATTATTTCAAATCCCCCATGTAGCCTTTAATTTTTTTTCAAACAATTATTTAATCAAAAGACAAACAAGAGAGCTGTAGAAGCGTCAGATACATGATATGGAATTGCTACCATTGAATTAGACAGTGATATGTGAAAGCTGAGAATAAAAAATTAACCAAAATTTGGCTTTCCAACAATCAGTATCAAATATTGGACAAGAACAAGGTCATAGACTCTTACATTGAGCTCAAACCACAAAAAAAGAAGAAATACACAGATCTAAAATAGTGAGTAACTAGATAAAAGTTGTAATGCCTTCCAAACGTTCATGAAACTACTGAAGAACATATTGAGAAATGGAATTCAATGGCAGAAATCAGTGAAAACTTACTTAAATTGGGGCAAGTTGTGAAATCCTTTTACATGGAGTGCAAGGAAGACCTGAAAACAAACATCTTGTCATACAAAATTGCCTAACAGTATTATTCTCTAGCAGAGATGTTTTAATTTTTTCTTCTGGGCCAAGATCAAAATATTCTATTTTCTTAAAATTGCTACAAGGAGCAAAATGTCACCTCCATCATAAGATGTGCTATCTTTACAAATGCTTGTATACATGTGAAATATCTCTTTGTACAGCAGTATATTACTACTCCACCCAAATACAGTATACTATACTTTGCCCTTCCCACCTCCCTGTTAAAACTATGGGCAGAGGTGACTCCAAAATAGTACTGTTCACTGTGGGCCACGCCCCCAAAGAGAATAGTATTTTTCAAAACACCAAGGTCCATGGAGTGTCAAACAGGCCAACATTCCAAAATAGTTAAAAATACCTATAATCATATGGAACTCTTTCAACCAGTCACTAGAGGATTCATTTTTTATCCAAAATATAATGGTCATTATACATTGTCCTTTTTTTTTTCGGTCGGGGGGGGGGGGGGGGTCCAAATGAATTCAATAGGAAAACCAAATGTTACTAAAGAATATGCCCCCTTTTGTTCCGAGAATAACAGCTGGATTTTTTTTTTTTTTTTTTTTTTTTTTTTGGTGGGGGGAGGGATGCAAATAAATTCACTGGAAATCTACAGTATTGCTTCCCCATCAAGCACCAAGAAGTTTCCAGTTTTATTATTCTGAAGAAAGGTCTGAATTACCTACCTGTACAATATACCAGCTTATGAAATGAATTACTTTTCAGGGTTGCAAAAACGGCATATGCACTTTAAAGAGACATATAATACACGTAAAAGTAGAGTAGAGGCACTGCATTAGCAACATTTTAGTTACAAGACCAAGAAGACTGATATATGACTAATTTATCAAAGAAGTTCATTAGATAATAGTGTGAGAGATGATTTTTAATACCAAGTTTGAATAGTAATATCACTGATATTGGCCAATTTCAATTGGTTTCAAACAAATTTGTGGCTTATGTTTCATGTAATAGAAATCTCTCCTTGAGGGTACATTCTGCTTTAATTAGATCTCTCACAGTAAATAGTGGAGGCATTCTTCATCAGCGCACAATGTCCAATCCAATCATTCAAGCTTGTATTGGCGTTTGGCAACCCAACCCTTTTCCCTCACGACCTTCATTAGGTGTTCGGTCTATGCGCTATGATGAGAAAATGGAAGCCTGCATGTCACAAACGACTCGCAAAACTGGCCCATACGACCTTACAGCAGAGCGGCGGTGTAATTAGGTCAGTCTCATCACGGCATCACTCCTTCATGGCAATTAAGGACTAATTAATATGATTAGATGTTGAATTGACTTATACACATGGTGCACAAACTGCTATAGACATGGAAAACAACAACATCTTGCATTGCACTATTTCTACAAACTTTGGGGTTTTTTTTAAAGATGCACTAGACAGAAGCTGTCAGACTGGACAAAATGCATTGCGTACGTACAGACAAATAAAGTAAAGTAATTGCAAATTCTTGAAATCAGTATACAAGTGAAGATTCTAAATTCATGTCATGGTTCATTAATTAAGTTTGCTTTAGAAACTAAATCATTCATTTGAAACCCAAACTTGAAAGTTAGGGCACTTTAAAATAAGTGCAAATATGTCAGAATTCTTCCATGGCACAGAGACAAAAAAACCAACAACAACACACACACAAAAAAAAAAACACACAAATGTTGATTGCAAAAGGGGACATCTAAAATCGCCTACTAGGTAGGCGATTTTCTCAAAAACTGCTCCTTGGTTTACCAACAGTAGGACATAAAGGTCCAAACAGCCATTTCACAGCCTATTACATGATCACAAATATTACAATTACTGACTTTCAGCAAACTGACAACTTAAAAAAATAAGCACGTTTTCACCTCTACTCAAGTCAACTCAGCTGAAGACTAAATCTTTGACTTACAATTAGTAAGCCCTTTCTATGTAGCAGGACTTGAGTGTTCATCTCAATTATCTCATTATGTATGTTTTTGTATCTTTTTCAAAATATTTTTCTAGAATGCCACAATTTGTTTAGACAAAGCCTTCTATCCCACATTTTGACAATGGAGGGAGGGGGAGGGTGAACCAGGAGTAAGATACCATCAAGAACTTGGCAACAACAAAAAAATGCAGATGGTATGAATGTCGGCACACTCCTCTGCACTGCTGAGGATAATTGACCGCGGCCGTTCGGCTTGGATCGGCGGAAGGGAGCTGTCACAGCGATGTTCTCTTGTTAAGCGACTGAGAAGGTTGGTAATTGAAGAGCATGGCGGTTTGTGTCAATGTTAGCGGGCAGGGTGTGAGGATCGATGTACTTCTCCCACACGGCAGATCCCATCCTAAACCTCATTAATGCCCAGTTCTGCTGTCCCCCTATTTAATCATCCCCCAACAGTACTCTATATGTATATTGTGTATAAGACAGTATATTCCACCATAAAGTCATAGCTTGCAAATTTATCAACATTTCATATTTCATTTGTCTCTCTACAGATACATAATAATGCTTTGCAATGAGAAGAATTTGGTGGATTCCCCCCTAAACTTGACTGTAATCCAAATTCAACAAGCCAGTTTCAAGGTCTTGTAAAACTATGTGAGAGTCCCAACATGATGACTACTGCCATACAATAGGGATTAGCGGGAATCAAGAGATCAATTTTCAGTAATAGATAGCTTCAGGAAAGGAAATTGGCACCAAATGGCCACAAACAGCATATTAGTGGATGTCAACATTGGCACAGAAAGCAAACCATGGATTAGCTGGAGTAAAGACTACAAAAGGGGACATTTACAGACATTATAATTGTCACTGCAAATGTATAAGTAGCTAAGCTGAATCTTTATTCAATCATACAGATGTCTTGATCATTTAAAAAAGAAAAAAAGATTTAGGGGCCTCAGACAGATACCATAAGCCTACAGGTGTTTCAGTTACTCCTTTAGGAAAACACAATTCATAGTAAAATTAATTTTTCATCATTGTCTCCATACAAGCACTATTTAATAGTACTAGTCACAAAAGTGATATAATGTGATATGATGCAAAAAGTCATAAATGGGTAAAAAAATATGAAAGCTTGAAAAATCTCCCTATATTGCTTAATAAAAAATTAAAAAAAACCTTGAAGAAGAACGTTGAGAAAGTGAGTTAACTTACATGACTAGGCCCAACATATAAACTAATTTGAATTAAAACAATCTAAGAATGTAAGATAAAATGAAAATCATAACATCTCATAAAATTTTGGAGAAATCTATTTCAGCAAATTTCAGTGAATTTGGGATCATTTACGATGTTGCAATTGTGCACTAAACTTCTAAATTCCATCCTGATCCTGCTTCATTAAATAAAATAAAACTAAATCTTAAGTGGGCGAAAAAGTGACTGTCATACAAAAATTCCAAAATTATGAAAGGATGAAAAAAAAAAATGTCATGTAGAGCACCACGGAGAGCATACGGATGGGGGCACAATTCTTCAGCAGTATCAGCCTGATCACACCTTATTTGCCGGATGAGCTCAGAAATCAAATCAGCATTTTTGTGATGAGCGTTCCATCCTGATGCTTCTGACGTCTGTCCCATGAAGATTTCAAAGCTTTACCAAAGAAAAGGTGCTGTCATCACATCAACAAGCTGGACTGCGATCTTTCCAGAATATGACCACAATCCTTTCTTCTTAAAATAAAAGAAAAGGAGATACACAGAGGGATAACTAATAACCTAGATACAAAGGTCATGCAGTATCCGATGACACAAGCTCGGCTTCGAATGGAGGTTAGCACTGGGTTATTTGGGCACTAGATTTCCTGTAGCATCCTATGCCTTTGGACTCAATTCAGAAAGTCTGCATTAGATACGAACCATTTTATTTATTTACATGTTTTATTTGCATTTCTGGCCAGTCACTGCTTAAAGCATTTTTTGCTGTTGCTTTTTTTTTTTTCTTCTTTTTTTTTTTGGCCCCCCTTCCTCCTCTCCTTCTCCCTCTTTTCTCCGATCCCAGTTGAAAAGTGCAACAGACTGCCAGAATCTGTTAGGTTCACATTAAACAAGATCATGACAACTTCTCACGGGGTCATTGGGGTGACTGAATTTGACAAGAACATCCTAGAATTTCAGGGCAACACTTCTGATGCTCATGGGCCACCCCATGACATTCCACTCTCGCATCGCCTCCAGCAACTTCTGTCAATGTAAGTGTAACATATTTCGCCATGAAGGACCCATCTCCCCTGCCCCCCCCCCCCCCCCCCTTCATCTAAGTCACTGACTTTCACCTCTTCCACTGTGCATTGAGATAAAGGAGCAACCAACAACACAAGTGTAGGTTGACACATCTTAATTCTGGTTACATGAAAAATTGGCTGAAATTTGTTTTGACCAAATATCTACATGTTTGTTGATTGCATGGTATACCCAATCTTCCCCCCCCCCCCCAAAAAAAAAAAATGAATATTTTCAAAATCATGATGTGCAACTAGCCATATTTTCTCAAAAGAAAAATGTTTGACATAGGCCCCTATATGTAGGCCTATACACATTGAACTTGTGGCTCCAAACTTATTCACTTGTCAAAATTCTATTCGCTTGCATACCAAATAGGGCCTTTTACTCACTCATTATAACTATCCTTATTAATGTAAGATTGTGACTCCCAAGATTTCACAGATACTACCTTGCTCTTGTTTCAATAATGCTGAACAAAAACAAGGAATGTTTTTATTTTTTATCGACCTACCACAGAGTGCTCTAAAATTCCATCCAAAACTCCACTGATGCCAACTTCAGGTGGAATTTCATTGCAAAACCCCCGGTGAAAGAGTGCTAATACCTTTCGAGAGTTCCTCAACAAAAACTGATTTCGAAAGTACGCAGGTGTCAGTTGCACTGACCTTGTAACACGGACACACTCCCGATACTCTGTCCCACACTTGAATAATTGCAGCTACTCGCATCAATTTTATCCCACTCTTTTCCTTTCCATCTAAAAGGAACTATCATTCCCTCTCTTTCTCTCTTTATATTCTACATCTCTTCTGAGTTGCTACAAGCTGATGTAATCCACAGGCGAGCCTGCACTTTCTGCAAATGGCCCTAGAGGGCAGGGTATGCAATTAAGCGCCACACACTGGTGGAGTAACAAGAACATTATAATTGTGATGGGAACATGAAGCCACATGGTGGCAGGCCAAACAGCATTACATTTGATGAATTGCTCTTCGTGTATTGATCTGAGGAGGGCCAAAGTGTTATTGGCAGACAGGGTGGAATGATTTATTTTGGTAGGAGTGCAATAAACACAAATAATAGGCCACATATACAAGCCAGCCTGTCAAGGCAGACTTTCCTCATTCATCAGTACTTTCATTAATAATCTGGAAACTATTTCATTCTGTATAAAGGAGATGATTCTGCTTTGTATAAAATTGAACTACAGATTTGAGCAAGTGCAAAGAAAGTTTGCAAACTCCCTCCATCCAACCCATTTTTCCAAGCTTCTCCTACGACAGTAACATCTGATGTAGAATTTCACCAGTGTGTTGTCGGGCCAGAAAGTACAGTGCATTTCTTTCTGTCTTTCCATATATTAGAAATTTTGCATCTAACAGAGACAATGTGTCTATGTTTGCAAAAATATATGCATAAAATAATGCCTGTTTGTTTTCATTTTGCACTGTGTTAGAAGAAATGTTGGACAATTGCATTTATCATTTGATTGTTTTAACTGTCACATTCAAATTATACTGTGCTCAATTAGTTCGTTCAATTGACTTTGTATTACATTTACGTATATGAAAAAGAAATTCAGAAATCAAATCAAATCCAATCAACTCAATGTAATTTTTTATATTATCACAAATTTGCAAAGTAGGCCTACATCATTTTCAACAATTCTACATATTCGGTTAGCACTCAGATTGAGTTGCAGTTTCATTTCAAAAGTGTTTTCACTCTAAATACATATGTATTTATCTGCATGTCTGCATTAGATACATCAAGGCCATGTCTTCAGCCAGCTCTTGTCTGGTTTAGATCTTGTATGAATGGAATTACTACACTCAAAGACAAATTGAAAATATTTGACCTTGAATTTGATGCATTTTTGGTCATAATACCTACTGCTGCAATGAAGAGCTCATACTCCTTTCAGGGATTTGTACTATTCTTGTTTTTGCTGTGGTTTATCTTTTCTTTTCTTTTTTTCATAGCGGATGTCTGATGAAACAGAAGTGGTCAAGGGTATAATCCAGTTTTCTGTTTTGTTTTTCTTCTTTCATGATATCCAATACATTTTGAGAGGATGAAAAAGTTGAACGAAAGTACATATATATGTTGCACATATATCATATCTTTTCTGGTTTCAAAGAAACAATTCTTGATTATTGAAAAAGCAAAATGGTAGGCCTATAGGGGGAATGAGTTTAAGAGAGAAATTTAAAGCCACTATTTACCATTTGTAGATAAAAAAAAAAAACAGTTTTAGTGCTTCAAAGTAGTTCTAAATGTGAGTTAGGGATAGAAACAACTTATGTAAGAATGTTAATCAGTGTAATCAATGTTACATACTTACAAAATGTGAACAATAGTTTTATTAAAATCATTTAAAGGGGATGGCTAGTAACTAATCAGTGGGAATCAGTAGGAATGCTGGGGGATGATTGTTTTAATTCTTGTGGGATTCATTTAAGAGATTACTTGAATATGAGACCATTCTGAAATCCCCCAGTATTCCCACAGATCAGTTACTAGCCATCCCCTTTAATCAACAAAAAATAAAAGCACCACATGTTTTCTGTCTGCCCGTTTTGCCGGGTGTGTGAAAGTGCATTGTATAAACATGAAGTGTCTGAAGGCACAGACAGACAAATGCCATTTTCAAAGTTTTTTTTTTTTTTTTTTTTTTTTTTTTTTTTAAGTAAGGTCAACATCAAATAGAGGAAAATAAAATCTTTACAATGATGCACATTAAATTACACAAAATATCTGTGTGAAAATATCATCAAAACTATCATACATTTTAATCCTTTTACTTTGCTTTTCAACAGATTCAATTTAAAATATTGTATCTCAAGTTGAGAAAAACGGTTATATCGCTTTCTGCATTTAAACTCTTCACACGTCCTAGGGGCTGTAGCAGCCACAGCCACAGCCACATTTTATTCATTACAAAATTTATAGGTCTCACACTACTGCCTAGGGCAGTCCCCTAACCATTGATTCCATGTGTGAACAGAAAGTGGAGGATGCTCCAGCAATTGTGAACAAACTTCTACTGAACTTCACACATTTTTTTTTTTTTTTATTAAAGATGTGCATAACACATTCCAACCTCCCACACATTCAACATTTAACATGCAAAATCAACTTCTCTGCATGTGCACATACATTTTGTATTGTGCCATTCATTATATCACATGCATCAAAATCAAATTGAAGTCCTCACTTTTTATTTGCAATCATGTCAAATATGGGTTGCATCATTGGAGTTTCCTTCAATTAGTTTCTCTGAATGCATTCCTATCTGGAAATGAAATAGAAACTTAATTGATTGATTGATTGATAGGAAAATGGCCAAGAGCATGAATCTCTGTGAATAACTCTTGTGGAAATTCATGAGCACAACATAATTTCATATAAATGTGACCAGGATGATTGCATTCCTACCCTCAGGTGCAGAAACACATGGTGATCAGTCCTTAGGAAAAACATTAAAAAAAAAAAAAAAAAAAAAAAAAAAAAAAAAAATATATATATATATATATATATATATATATATATATAACTTCTGACCAGTCACTATGAGTCCTATGAACACATTGATCTGTGACTCTCCTTTTTTGTTCTTTTTCTTCTTCTTCATTTTTTTTTTTTTTTTTGGGGGGGGGGGGGAACGGGGGAGGCTGTAAGGCCAACATCCATCTTCAATGATGTCTATTTTGAATACATCATGCCACTGACCACTACCCTGACATTTGACTACACTCAGTGCAACTAAAGCAGCATGACTGTAAGGAGGAATGTGGGTCACGGTAGGGATAAGATTTCATTTGTTTCTCCTCCAGATGGGACTTGATATTCTCTAAAACTGGGACACCCATTATTGACTTGAAGAATGACTGAATACAACCTCTGACATCAGTGAGTATTATATATCCAGGAACTTACTTCATTCAGATAGCTACTTGACTTTAAAATAACAGATATCTGGATATCAACAGTAATCCCTCCATTTTCCTTTCTACTAAAATTCAAAAAAGGAAAGTTTTGCAAAGACAAAGTTAATCTGAATGAATGGCAACACACCACAGCTGAAGAGTAGCTTAAAGAATAAAAGACAAGAAAAAGCCGACATAAATATCAATAATCATACTTTGCATCAGAATATCTCTCGTTACCTTGATGACAGGTATAATTGCCTGAGCAATTCATATATTTCTGAAAATAAACTGCTAGAGGCACACAGGGCCTTATTCTACATAACATCTGAAAGGGTAGAATATAGGTGTTTCGCTGCATTTTTTTTTTTCTTCGCTACAAAATAAAATGATGAACATCACGGCAAATATAGGCCTAACAATTCACTCACTTTACTTGGGGCAGACACACTACACATTGTCATGAGCTTAGTCTATAGAGAAATTAGAGTTTCCATTAATATTGCACAGCCTGTAAAGCAGCCAAGTGTGGATAATCAATCACCATGAATTGAAATCAACAGCAAGAATAAATAATAAAAATGTGTAGATCTCCTTTGCATTAATCAAACATTTAGAAGCACAAAATTGTCAAGAGCATTAGCGGATAACAGCTCGTGAAAAAGTAGAAGCTGCCACGATGCATTTCACACATGATCAGACATTATAACACACCACAGTACAATTCTGTCCTATTAGGCAAACCACATGAGCCTCCTACGCATGTACTGAGCCTGAACATATTTATCGCAGTCAGACATACCTGCTACAATGTGTATGCACATTTCCTTCTTAAAATTATTTTAAATGTCACTCCCAAATTTGTCCTTCTTTTTTTTTTTCAATTTGCATTTGTATACTCTTTCCTCTCTTTTACAGCTCTAATGCATGTGTCTAACATGCTGCTCGTACAAATGGTAGCCCACATTAAAAGTGTAGACTACTCTCAGTCTTGGCATTAATTACAATGCCATGTGTTCAATATCAGACATTCTCCAAGAAAATCATTTTACGAAGTGTTCACATTCATTAAAATCAGTACAATTTCTCTAGTATGGCAAATAAAAATGGGAGAAGTTTAAGCTAACAGAACATGACAATCCAAGGTCTTATTTTTATGTGTGTCTGACATGTTGTTTCAGTCATCTTGTACAGCTCCTACATGTCAATTTTCCTGACACAGTCCTCATATTGTTTATTTGCACAAGGCGGCTTGCTGCCATTAATGCTTTGCTGTTGTTGTTAAGTCTTTATGAAACATACAATCTCATGTAATTTAACTGCAAATGTACGCAGACACATGTACATGTAACTACATAATCAAATATTTCATTTGTTTTGTTTTTGATCACATGAAAATGATGCCTGCATAATTTTGTCATGACAAAAATAGTGTAACTTAACAAGTCATGGTAATGTCATATATCAAATACCTTATTTTTACCGGGTATCTTATGAAATCATACATACATTCAAAAGCCAATGGCATAGATTCCACTAAAAAGATGACACTCTGTTTAATAGAGAGTTACCTTCACAGTTTATATGACAATATTCTGGTAGTAATTAAATGTTCAAATCCAGTTAATAAAGAAATGACATACAGACAAAATGTTGATAAAATACACAGCTGTACAAGTTTCTAAATAATCCTCTGATGAACAGAATTCAAGCAACTTTTCAAGATCTAACATTTTTAGGAGTATCCACAGAAGTCTAAACACAAGTGTATGTCAGGGTCAGCATATTACGATCAAGTAGTGTATTTTTTTCTTGACAAACTTCATTTCGGTTTTATTCTTATTTTTACTGCTAATGGTGCATATTTTTGAGATGTAAATCTAAACAAGTTGGTCTGTTAATCTTGTTACAAATATATCTAATTCATTAATGTAGAAAATAGAAAATGACAAGAGAACTCTTGTGTGCATACTGAGTTGTTTTTGAATGAATATTGAAATGCAAATTATGGATATCTACAACAAACATAAAATGTAAATAATGTTGTTATGTTGAGGTGTCATACTTTGAAGTTGGGTGATAAATTAAAAAAAAAAATCTAGTTTTAAATATTGTGGCAGATATAATTCATATGACAAAATTTTCAAACACAAGATCAATTTCTTTGTAAATATCTCTTAGGAAAATTGAAGGATGAGGAAATCTGAAAAATACCTAAAAAACTACATGCATATCATTTATTTTGTTTCATGAGCATGTAATAAAAGAAACCATATAAAAGCCTGTGAGTTAGAGTTAGAGAAATTTAAGTACACATTAATATACACATGAATTGAGAGAATTAATACCACCCTTAAGATGCGACTTTTTGCACACAAAAAATATACATTTTTTTTTAAGAATTCTCTTTATATTTTCCTCATATCATTCGATTCATAGCTGCATATGACATCATACACTGTAGCAGTGTTCTCATCCAGTAGTGACAGCACAGAAATGTTCAAAATTCATAACTTGTGAATGGATTGTCTGATTTTCTTCAAACTTTCAATGATGTGTTCTATGGATATCACTGCATTAACTCAATCCACGCGCATGTGTACATATGAAAGTGAACTTAAAGATCTAAAGGGGAACATCATTCCCTTTGGGGAAAGCTGCTCAAATAAAGCACTGAGACAAAGGGACAGGTAGGCAAAATCTGAATAAAACTGTACAAGATATTACAAAGACAGCTAGAAAACAGATATTGTCTGTATTGTGGGGCACTGCTGATATCATTGCCCCGCGGTTTGAACGGCAATCGTGTCAGAAAGAGTCACCTCTCGCACTGGAGAAACCAAGGGTTTACAGTGATACATACGTAAAGCTATAACGCAAGGGGGCAATTTGGTGCCATGGGGCTGAAGGCAATTGTTTGAAAGCGCCCAATTTCAACCAATCAGAATCAAGGATTCATCAAATGAGGTTATAACTACTTGAATATCAATTTGTAATCTCCTATGGTACTCCTGTATCCTCATAGCCTTTTCTGGAAAGGCATTCAGATCAGGTTATCAAAACATCACTTGCACAGTAGTCTTTGTTGTTTGATGGACAAAAACACCAAGTCTGCTGTAAGTTAACCCTTTAGCAACTGACGATTCTGTACATAATGGCTACGGTTACATTGAAAGTACAGCAATATTGCTCTCATTTTGACAATTTTCTAAATGATGTAAAATAGCTCACTGTATGTTGTTGTTGTTGGGTTTTTTTTGTGGTCTATTGTAAGATATGTTTATTTATTAAAAGCCTATTATGACTTTAACGAGAGAATGGTGTGTCACCGAAATAATTCTGACATACTATTGCTGACCTTTGACCTCTTTCAAATTACATTTATGTAATTATATATTCCATTTGAACACAAAAACATTATAGAGCATAAAACTATTCAAAAAATGGACGGGCGGTTTTTGGCAGTTTAGGGAGTAATAAGACGGGCGGTTTTAGGTGGTTTCGGGCATTCCCAGACATTTCAGGTACTTATGGGTTAATGTCAAGTTCAATATCAGGGAATTGTTTTTACCCATTAGGCAGTATGTCCACAATACATTTTGCTCTGTGTAATTTGAGATAATGTGAAATCAGTTGAGTTATAGCCATAATGATTATGAACAAGACACACCATGAATTTTCCAATGACTGTGACTTTCCTAGTACCTGCCAAGTTCATATTATCAATCAATTTTTCTCGGATATGATGATCTAATAGTTTTCTGCTTTTTAACTTGCTTGATTTTGATTCAGGCCTTGTTCTCCTTTAATCTCCACATTACGGGTTCCATCATTCATGAGTATGTCAGCTTGTATGTAGTACTTTGAATGATGGGCACTTGAAGGTGCATGCATGAAATATGATCGTTGAAACGGTCCTGCATATTGCATGAAGAAGTCTTTACACAGGAGTGATTCATTGCAAGCCAATTTTTTTTCCTATTCTTTCTTTTTCTTTTCTGTTTACTCCCTCTTTTTCACAAGCACTCACCACAGAGCTTCAAGCAGGAACAATGTAATCTCTGTAACACAACGAGGATTTCCTCTGCTTTTTCCCCAAAAAGGATGTCAAATGGCATTTACAAAAAAACAAAAACAAAGAAAAAAAAAGATGTTTTAAAATGCACACTGCAATATAGTTATAACAGGGCTGCACACTAACCTATTTTTTCGACTGGTCCGACCTGCCTGTCAGATCAGTAGGTACCCAGTTTTTCCATGTTTTACCGGTCCATTCCTGAAAAAATGTTACTGGTCCGACAGTGATTTTTACTGGTCAAGGACCGTCCGACCAGTGCCAGTGTGCAGCCTTGGTTATAATACATGTGAAATGATAACTTAGGGTACAGAAGTAGGTAAAAATTCAACTCTGCTACGACTTCAGCATATTGTACACTTGAAAAAGTTTGATTTTTTTTTCTTTTTCTTTTTTTAATGCTGCTATAATTCCAGGAAAAGAGCTAAACACTTCTAAGACAACTAGCAAAGTGGGGCACACCAGTTCCTCTGGATATCTTACCCATCATCACAGCTGAATCCAGGGATGACATTGTGGAATCGCACATGACGAGCAACGGGGGAGGGGAGGAGGCAGAACGGCAATGGAAGCAGGGTACAGTGAGACCCAATTCAGGAGTTCCTCCAGACTGGGACTACCAGACAGTCTGACGGCAAAACCGATGTGAAGTCACATCAAACCGTTGATCTTGGCGGGCGTAGCACACTATCGGCGCACAGGAGCCGGCGGGACTGTCGCCCCTTGTTCAGCACTCTCTCTTACAGACAAAACAGCGATAAGGAACCTACGGTAATGGCGAAAATACAAAAAATAAATAATATTAAAGTACAGATGAATAAATACCTCATTTTTGCTTTAATAAAACAGTGCTACTACACTTTGCTACAATCATTTTATTTTTTATTTATTATTATTTTTTTTTTTTTTTTTTACCTGAAGATGAGATCATACCGCTATTAATATCAAAGACTCTCTCAGGTTTTTTTTTTAAAAAATTATTTCTCTTTTGTAACGAAGACAGGCTAAACTGCACCTATGCATAGTTGCTCCATCTTTCAAAGGGAGTACCACACACCTGGCAGTCATCACTAGCATGATATGTCAATCTGAAATAAGCTAAAACAATGTGCTTGGAAAGACAAAAACACATTTTTCACACATGTCATGTTGTCAGAGTTTCCTGACTTTCCTTTGCCCATATGCACCTGAATGACATTTTGAGCACATACACTGTATATGCATGTACATATACCATATATGAAAATACAAAGAAGTTCAAAAAGTACTTGAGAGTCCTCACATCACATAGCTTTGGAACTTGAAGTAAAAATATGTCATGAGATATGTTTTTCTTATACCGAAGGCCAAATTTGCACACTTTGATGTATACTGTGGAGCCTTGAACACAAAAAGAGGGCTACCATAGAAGAACCTTGCAGACTTATAAAAGGATCAGCACTTGAATACACAGAAGTAAGATGTACCATACACTGCATGCATTCATTTGGGTTCTGCCACATAGGCTTCTACAGTGGAGGGTGCATAAAACAATAAAACAGATATATCACAGTCGAACAGACATGAAAATCACATCAAACACTTTGAATATACCTAGCAAATTACAGAAGCATATACAGGCGCACACACACACACTCACAAATACACACGCACATACAATGTACACATCATACAATGTGTATATTCACATTTAAAAGTGCATACACTAACTAAAAATAAATATATTATATTATATTATACTTTATAGCATCCATATATGTGTATTAAGCAACCAATAAGGTAGAACCTAGTCATGTTTAAGTTTCTTTGTATTTTTGTTTTGGAGTAGATGTGGTTGATTTGTAATGTAGGCTATTTTATTGTGTGTATTTTGTTTTGATGTTCATTACATTTTATCTGTACATAATGTGAGCAGGGCCCCTTGGTAGAACAGTTAACCAACTGAAAGGGCTACCCTGCTAAAAAATATTGAAATATATAAATAAATAAAAACCTACCATATAAAAATACCAACACAACAAAAGAGAAATAAAAATGTGATCCAAGGATCTGGTCAGGTGGCAGCCTACACTGTTTCCGCATCAAACACACTCCATGATTGGATGTGATGTTTGAAATTAAGTTTCTTGCAAACACACCCCCAGGTGAATCAATATGTGCTGGGCCTGATGCGAGTTGCATTGCATGTCAGAAGGGAGAAAAAAAAAAAAAAGAAGAGGAAAAAATGCACACAAACATAAACACATTAAAAAAGGGGGAAAAAAGAAATGAAAGTTTCCATAAAAAGATGTAGACCTGCAAACACTGTGTTCACCTGTGTATGCATTACACTCGTTACAATTGTATGTGAGCAATAACTGATTGCAAAAACACGTCTGAATATGATATCTAAAGAAATGAAATATACACCGGATCTAGTAGAGTGATTTTTAATATTTCTCATTTATAAAGCAACATCTTTCTTTATTTTTAAATACAAAATACATATTACATTGAAATCTACGGCACTGAACTGCATGATCATATTGCTTTTTTCTTCTGATTGTGTTGAGTTGAATTTAATTCATAACTGGTTTACTCTCCTTTTGTTTGTTTCTATACTTATGAATATTGCTTTTCTGTTTGCTTTACTCAAAATCAAAATCAAAATCTTTTTAACATCACAGACTTAAAGAAGAACAGCCATTGGCTGAAGTGAGTGTACCATGGCAAAACAAAATAAACTTAAACTCAACAAAACTCAACTCTGTATTTCTATGTTTTTTTCTATTACCATTGATTCACTCACTGCAATAGTTACCACCATATTTCCATCTATGGACATATCACTAGCTGAGAACAAGAAGAGCGCTTATCACACTCTAAGATTTGGCAAAAATGGAAAAGAAATTAAAAAGTGGGTAGATTTAAAAGCATTGTCCCAAATATATGGTACAATAGCACCCTTGTGGTTTTAACCTTTAACATTTTACTGAATATGAAAATAATTTAAAATTGATACCATAATGATGAAAATAATTTAAAATTGATATCATAATGAAGAAATCAAACTCTGCAACATGATACCAATAACTGAGTGCCCCCCCCCCCAAAAAAAAAAATGCAATAAAGCCCTTCTTATTCTCAGCATATGTTATTGTCTGCTATAAAGTATGAAATGAATACTGTACATGTATACTTGAGAAAGAAATACATATACAGCATTGAGGTATTCTTCTTCCATATTCTATCTGGATGGCTCCTCCTAAAATAGTGGACAAAAAACCCTGAAAGCAAGAACTGGCAAACCAAAGAGAAAATAGAAATGTTACAAATGTAATTTACTACATTGTATACCAGGTTGATTCAGCACTATGTAGTAATTAGACTTAAATATCTTTTTACATCTTAAAGCATCATACCTTTATCATGTTAAACACAGTGATCCTTTAGATCATTATATCATCAAGGTTAATTTCATGAAAAGTTGGAAGGGCTCTGCAGAAGCAAATTACATCTAGTAACATGTTTTATGGAATTTACTCTACATTTTATATTTCATCCTCATGTAACAAAAACAGCCACTCTGGACACATTGGCACATCCATGAGCAGCTATAATTGTCAAGTTGGATACTCAACATTTCCCTCAAACTACACCCTTTTCTTTCCATGGCTCCGTTTATTGTAGCAACAATCGCACGATCTGTCTCCTAAAGTGAGTCTCTCATCACCAAAACATTCCAGCAGCTAGACAGCAATGAAACATGGCAATGGCATTGTTACGTTGGTAAATGGAGCAGTTATTGCATCAGAAGAGCTCGACTGTCGAGTGAGCTCACGAACCAGGCCCCATCTCCATTTCACGACATGAAACATGCATGCCATATTTGTTGCTGTATCAAATGCACCGGCGCGCCTCACTTTTGTTTTCCTCTCTAATCTCGTGTTTTCAACCAGCCCGCCCGAGGTGGGGGGACACACGGCACAACTAGCATACCAGCAATTTGCTGCTGCTCAAGAGCACGTCTGGTTCAATGCCAAGCTGTGTAATTCCAGCCGGCAACCAGAGACGGGGAGCCCTATAATTCGGTCATGGTCAAATGTCAAGCCACAGCCACCGTGTTGGTTACACCATGTGCTACGACGAGCCTGGGTCTCACGTCAAACACTCGCCACAGAACAAGCCCATGGGTGAGAAGCCCAGAGAGGTGCTTCAATCCCCGAACCACCGCAACAAACCCTATCTCTGAAAAAACTCTGAAACATCATCTGCGGTGATAACAAACTGTTGGCACACTTTTGAGTGTACAGCCACAATTACAAGGTATGACAGTTCAAAAAGTTCATCATGGAGGTCAGCTCAGAGAATATAAATAGGTTTTAAAATATAATTTTCATATATGCACTGTAAACATGTATTATAAAATAGGCCTATATGATGAATATATATATACACACATGTATACAACCTGTACCATCGTCAACACCAAAGCCTCATATGACAAAAAATATTCAGACACATAATTACACACAATAACCAAACAGCTGGAAGTCATGTTAACATTCCAGAAAAAAAAAAATCCACAAAGAATAATTAAGTCATCAATGTGACTGTTCCACAATGTAGGTCTGGATCAGGCCCTGGCTAGGCATGGCTGAGCCACATTGGGGAGTCATTTTGCCACACCCCAACCAAGAACAAACCTTTTGGGGTTTTTTTAAATGGTATTGTGGCTGTGGATGTATATCTGAGTGCAGTTTAGGCTGACCTGCAACCTCATGATTCAAAAGTTCAATGCATAAAATGTGAAGTAATGATCTTACATTACTTTGAGAAGACAGTAATAGTTCAGACTTCAGGTTGAAAGCTGCAAAGCATACTTCTAAGATAATATTTTTCTTGCACCCATGTAATATGCAGAATATGTTGCTGAAGAGTGAGACTTGCAATTTTCTAAATGAAAAAACAAAAAACAAAAACAAAAACAAAACTGAATAAGGCTGTTTCAGCTTCCCATATGTTTTCATGTGTGGCTGATGTTGTGTTTTTCCTCGCATTGTCACCCAAGCAATACAGCAGTCTGTCAGTCACGGCATATCTTCACGCTTTTCTCAAAACCTCCATGGCAACAGAATTCACAGCAACAGCTCTGTATGAAGGCTTGCCACAAAGTATGAGCGCATTCTATTAATTTCTCACGTTCTTCCCAAGCATGAATGTATCTTAAAAGCATGGGCAGATACTTTTTTTCAACTCGTGTCTAGCTTTCATGTGCCACACAGAAGAAAACATGCAGAATCAAAGTACACAAAGTTGCATAAAATCTGCATGACAAGAGTTCTGGGAACATATCCTCCATCAAGAATACAGTCCAAATTTTCTCCATGATTTATCTAAACAAATTCTAAATAGCACAAACTCACATTTGCAAGACTTGCCAAAAATGACCACAATAGATATCAATATAAAGTCAACCTCTCCTACAATAAGTCAAATCCAAAGGGACAAGAAAACTCCTTCCACTTGAATTTTGACTTAAACAGAATTTTCATGTTCATTCCAATAAATCTATGTAGAATTTTCCTTCAACTTGGCTAATATGTGGACTTGTGCAAGGTTGACTTTGACCCATGTTATACATATAAAAAAAGCCAACTCGATGTCTTTTTTGTTTTGTTTTTTTAAATAAAAATAAATACACTTGTACACAAGAAGGTAAAGTGAAAACCTGTCTTGCACCACTTCATATATGCTTGCAATATATATCGAAAGAGTCTACCAAGAAACTTACCAAGCTGATGCAATTTGCTGGGATGATGAGTTGTTTTGGAGTATTTTGAAATCAAAAGTGTAGAACAATAAAAGTTGGTATACTGACTTTTGTTCCAGAAGGATCCAGGCTAACTCGGTCTCAGGGACAACTTGGCCCTACTTCAGACAATTGACATGCAGTTCGTGATCACCATATTTTATACATAGGCACACGTTCATTTTGTATGCACACCAAAGAGGTTCTTTGATGCACGTATTGTATCAACTCAGCCCATAACTGCGACCAGCCAGAACGCAAAGCGCTCCCATAGTACAACACTGTACAATCCAAAGGGACAACTGGGGGCCCCACCATCAAAATGAGGCTGAGTTGTCCCCCGAGTCTGAGTTAGCCTGACCCCAATCGGGTAAGTTCTGAGACTGCAACTTCAGCGAACCTTTTTTGTTAATATTTCACATTTTCTTCATTATCCAATGAATATCTTGTTCTCACAGCATTATCCAACACATTCCTTAGGCATAAGCCTACATGTACATTTTGGAGTTAAATTTGACAGTTCTGCAGGCGTGCGATAACAATGTTTTACCTTAAAGTGTTAAACTACAAAAGCTACATTCTTTTCCCTAACAGGAGAGCAAATTCTAATGATTTAAATAACTCTTTAAAATGTTTCAACTGATCTATAACAGTTTAATAGTCAACACTGATTACATTCAAAACAAATTTTAATTTGGGTGAGTTCTCCTTTAACAACAGTGCATCACAGTGTCAACTGCTAAGCAAGTTGTTCAATGAATTACTTTATAAGAAAACAAACCAGACTTTCAGTAGAAAAAGATTCATTCATGACTAATAGCCCCTTTCTCCAATCCACACTGCAACAGCATGCGCGCACACAGACACACACACACACATACAAACACCATAAAATCTTGAGCCGAAGTTCCAAAACAAACAGGAGAAGGCAGGCAGCCATAATCGCGAGAGTTCCGAAGAAGAAGCAGGGGAAACGGAGACAGTAGCTATGACTAATGACTGCAGACAGGTGTTACGGCTAGACGATTACCAGATGGACAGACAGTCTGACTGGGGCTCTACAAATCGGCTCCCAATCAGCATGACATGGATTTGGTTGGCAAACAAAAACACTGCACACATCCCAGGGTAACAAAAAAAAAAGGACATCCCCTCTGAGCGCCACGCTTCAAAAAAGGGCGATTCCACTCATTTTCAAGTTTGCTCTGATTTATTTAAAAAAAAAAAAAAAAAAAAACGAAGTCAAACAAACAAAACAACAAGTTTCCTTATCATGCTATAAAACGAAAGAAATCTTAGGGAATTATGTACAAAAGTCTCCCCGGTGTTATCTCAAGAACATCTTGGTAATCAATGATTTAGCTCATGGACACCCTGCAGCAAACAAACAACAAACAAACAAAATCATCACTGATAATGATTACAACTGTAAGATAGTTTGAGGCAAATGTTGTAATTTCTTCTTGGTGAATATCTTTCAAGACAGAAAATGGAGCACATACAGGTATTTGTTTGCGAGCTAGATGTTATTTAAAAGTTATTTATTTTGAAAACATATGAAACTTTAGAATTCAATAGCTTTTACTCATATCAGCCAATTTTTTATGAAATTTTACAAATTACAGTTGAACCTCTCATATCCGGACAAGTCGGGACCGGGGCTCATCCGGATAAGGGATTTGGCCGGATACGGGAGACCCAATGCTTTATACAACTGTACATGTACACATACACATGTACTGATGTAGCCCATTGTAGTACCACATGTAGTAATGTGTATACCGCAACCTTTTCATTGTTACACTCAGTAACAGACCCCAAAATAGAGGTTCGTGTTTGCAAGAATGAAATCATTTTCTTTTATAAATTGTTGGGATGATTTACCTAAATAATTATTAAGAAATGTATCAAGTATATGTAATTCATGTGTGTTTGTGTAGGAGGTCTCAAGGAGTTGGGAATCCCCCTTTCCTCCCGTAATTCTTAAAAAAAGATAAAAAATCACGGCAAGATTGCGTCCGGATAATAGAGAGATCCGGATAAAGGGAGGCCGGATAATAGAGGTTCAACTGTACAATATGACTACAGAAAACTTCCATAAGGAGTAAAATAACTCTTAACCAATTAACTCCATAAACTTACAGTACATGTTAAGGACAGTCTATGCTCATAAAGTGGAATGAAGTTCTGAAGAAAACATCACACTGTGAACTGAGAAAGAGTTTCATTTTTGTGATTCCTTTTTCTTTTTCATTCCTTCCTTCCTTTCTCTGCTTCCACTCAAGGCCACATAAGATAATACAGAAGGAAATGTAGTTGTGTTTCATACAAATGTCACGATTCTGCAGTACAATAAATGTCATTGGCACTGGTGTTTTGTTGATGAGCTCCTATCAAGTTAGAATGTACTTTTTATGTTATGAACTAAAGCTTCTTGCACTGTGTATATTGGGAGCCATTAGCTTTAATGTCATACTATGAATTTTTATGTGCGGTATATTTCTGCACAATGAGCATACTTGTGTGTGTACTTTTTACCAGTATGAGGACTGCTTTCAAAGGTCATACACGAATGACAAGCATTGGTCTCTATGCATAGTCTTTGGCAACAAATGTTTAAATAGACTAATATCTTTCTATATCTTTCACTAACTTCTTCAGAAAAACTGTAAAATTTATACGTCTATAACATGATACTACAAGGCACCAACAGCACAGTGGTTTAAATACTGATGTTGAGAAAACTATACTGAGCAAGAAAATAATGAGAATTCAGCAACTCTGTCTCATCAATGCAATCAAACTTAAGAAATACTGAGTCAATTTCTTTATTTTAAAAGAAAAAAGGACACTGTATATATATTCTTTTTTTTAAATTTCCATCCATATGAAAGGTGTCTGCCAAAAGCTAAGGGAATCTGGCTTGAATCTTTTGAAATCACGATATGATACACACACATTCCTTTGTTCTTTTCTTTTTCTTTTGTTTTTGCATGTTGCTTGTCTGTAAAAGTAGCCAAATATTCAAAATTGCCATACTGTATAATAGAATGAGAGCCTGTTTGAGTTTATACAAAGTGTTCATTTTGGGGGGGGGGGGGGGGTTTGGTCTCTAAAACTATCCTCATAAAGCAGGAAATAATTCGGCCTGAAATCTACGTTTCCCTGGTACATTTACCTTAAATACCAACCATCTCAATGGCAGAATTTTCTCGGTGTTTAACATGATTTCCCTTTTTTGGTAGAAGCCAGCTATCAAGACATGGCCATGCAGAGCATTAGATTTCACATCTCCCATTCCGGCACTTTCTTGTTGCGCATGCACATGAATTCCTAAGTGGATCCCCCTTTGGCAGTCCGCTGCAATCCTGCAAAACTTGAGCTTAGTCAAATTGGGGTGCAGTAGCTCAGGGATTTAATCAAACATGCTCAGGCACTTGTTAAAGGATGAACATGGCTTTTACATGATTACGTAGACTTTGCCTGATTGCGTATATGTGTGGGCATCTGTGCTGGTATGTGTTTGTGTGTTTGTGTTTGTGTTTGTGTGTGTCATGAGCAAGTTTCCTCTATCACACATTCATAAATCAGTTAAAAGATGACTTTCACCTTTTTTTCACCTGACATTATTTTTTTGTCTTTTATAATGTTAGTTTCACCATGTCCTCCGTAATGACCATGTACTATGCCATCGTTACACAACCAAAACACATCACAACATTAGTCAACAACAAATATACTGGGTCCCTGAAGTAATAGCATCGAACAACATTGTTGATGCTTTCCCCTGCCCTCCCCCCCCCCCCCCACCATGAGTTCTAGCAGTGAATGTTGCCAATTTACAGCTGCATAGACACACTGAAGCATCTTTCTCCAGATATGATACAGACAATAGCTCTTTACTTCTTTTCACAATGTATTCTTTAGTATAGGGATGGTACAGTATTCGTGGAGATGAGAATTGGGCTTTTAACTTTTTACGAGATATCAAGAAAACACTTATGATACAGTACAGAGCGTACCATTTTAAGAGGAATTAAATGTTTATTTGATGAAAATCGGGTTTGGAATGACTGAAGCATCCAAAAACAAAGTAAAACCAAGCCATCGTAATTAAGTGTGGGTCCTACACTTTATTAGAATCGCTCTTTTTTGGATATCTCAGCCATTTCAAGACCAATTTTCATCAAAAAAAAGTTGAATTCCTCATAAAATTACATACTCTTTCATATTTCATAAGAAATTTCTCATTATATCACCAAAAAATGTTAGAAACCTGAAATTAGGTTCTGGATCTGGTTCTGGATCTGGTGAGATACTGCACAAACTCCACATCAGGGATATAAACGTGCAGGCGTGGTCGAGTGAGCGGAGTGTTTATATTTTGTAATGTGCTTTTTGGATAATTTTCCCAAAGTCAAATGAATGTAACTTCCGTTTGAATGAATTTAGACTGGGAGCTTCTCTGATATCCGGTGGAAGGAGATTCCATTCAGCACAGGTTCTCGGGAATAAAGAATACTCATAACAATCTTTTGATGTTTTGAACTTTCTGAAGAAAATAGACTGTTGTTGCCTTGTCGTCCTGCTGTTTTCCAGTGGACTTGATTGCAGAGAAGACGTATCCAGAGCATTAAAATTGTAGACTGATTCATAGAGTAATGTCAGTCTAAGGGCAGCCCTACGATGTTCAAGTGGTTTCCACTCAAGGTCTCAACCAAAACTGTACGATCCCTTTAACCCTTTGTGTGCTTTGAGTGATGATTGGCAAAAAAAAAAACAAAAAAAAATAGTAGTGTTGTACACACTGTCCTAATCCCCTGGCACAGAAAGGTATATAAATAGCTAATCGCCTAAAATATGTAGCAATGTGCACAGCATGAAATCACAACAACATGCGGAGTATACAGTAAACACAATAGCAGCTCTGTCATTTGCTTTCTCATGTTGGCTATATGCTCACAAGCCAGATATCAAGTCGAACACTGTAAACACTGTCGAGCGATCATGAGCAACGCCACCCCAGTCAAATTTCAATTGTAGCAGACAATGTCGCAGCAGGAACTGTATAGAATATCAGCTTAGTTCTGACTTGCACCAATAAAACAAACAAACAAACTAACAAACGAAAACTTGACAAGAAAAACCTAAACACATGCCATGCAGCATAATGCTTATTGCTTATTTGTCTTCCCACTACCATCATACCAAATCCATCAGCAGATAACTGAAGAGGCTCCTCACTGTTTCACCAGAAGGCCAGGGAAAATTGAAAAACACTTGATTTTGGCTTCCATGCATTTTTTTTTTTCCGTCTCACAAACAAATGAATATTCTACTAATATTCTTGCTTTTCACTCTTTTTGGGGGCGGGGAAACAACCTTTGGGAGAATACATTGCCATAAACTGCGTTCTTCTTTAGAAGAAGTTAACGGGAGATCTGATGAGAAGGGCTGAGTCCATCCATAACTTTACTGCAAGGTTTGTTCAAATACTCCATGATATCAAATCAATTGTGGAAGACAGTTCCGAATGGAGAAATGCATGCATTAGTGTCACATTCATGTTGGGATCAGAGTTAATATTTCTGTGTGTTTTTAACCTCTCAAAAAGCACCCGACTCGCGAAATTCACAAAAATAAAAACCTTGCGAAATATTTGGTGTGTACAGTGGTGTGGCGATTCCTGAAGGCTGTCCTTCTCGGAGCAAATTGATCAGCATGTCTCAGAAACAAATACTGTCAGGTTTGAATTGTCTTTGAACCTGCATTTATCTATTCATGGTCATAGCAGTCAAACCTCGAAATCTATTAATAGGAAATGCCATTATGATGCCAGCTTCATCTATACGTTTATGCTGCTTGAGTTTGGAAGACCTTGCAAGAAGATGAACATAATTAAATTGTTGATGATTCCGTGCAAGATATTCATATCAATTAAAGAGGATGTTATGTTTTGCAGTTGTTCAAAACAAGCTTTTTTTTTTTACTGCCTCTCCATTTATGAAATTTATGTTTGTATTTGTATGATATAAAACTCTACACCATAATGAAATTGACTTCAGTATAAAAATGGAGTCAAGAAATCTCCTTCACCCCTTAAAAAAAAAAAATCAATTAAATATAATAAAAAGTTTTGGTACCTCAAAAGTTTCAATGAATTTCTGTGTTTCAGGTTGAAGTACCTTTCATATAACTAACACTGTGAGACTTACTCGCCCCAAAGTGCTCTCATTTCTTAGTAATCATGCAATTAACTGCGACCAGCAGCCCCATACGCATAGCGACCAGCAGCCCTATGCGCATAGCATAATGGGGCTTCGCATTGTAGCATTCAGGATCATGACAGATTTAGTATCGCGGGTAAATATCAACTTAAAATCAAAAAAAAAAAATCTTCATTTTGAAGACTTACCAATTAAGTTGAAGTCTTGAAAACAGGATTCGGACAACGTTTGGTTCTGCCAATAGTCCCTTTCTGTTCGATTGATGTGACTCTGTCGAGAGGACCTTGGGAGAGCTACATACACTGATTACTACGGGCAGCGCATACGCACACATCACATGCGAACAAATTTCAAATCTATGAACGGATAAGATGTTTGTGTGCGCATGCGCTGGCCGTCAATTCAGTGTAGCTCTCCCAAGGTCCTCTCGACCGAGTCACATTCAGTCATCAATTCGAACAGAAAGGGATTATTGGCAAAACCAAACGTTGCCCGAAGCCTGTTTTCAATACTTCAACTTAACTGGTAAGTCTTCAAATTGAAGAAATTTTTGGATTTTAAGTTGATATTTACCCGCGATACTAAATCTGTCATGATCCTGTAAGCTACAATGCGAAGCCCCATTTAGCTATGCGTATGGGGCTGCTGGTCGCAGTTAGCTACTCAGTATGCGTATGGGGCTGCACGCTGCTGGTCGCAGTTATCGTGCAATAATGGTTTCGTACAATACGTGTACTACCTCGCCGCCGTATGGCGGCGGCTCTGGTACGAAACCATTATTGCATGATTACTAAGACATGAGAGCATTTTGGGGCGAGTAAGTCTCACAGTGTTAGTTATATGAAAGGTACTTTAACCTGAAACACAAACTAAGACACGGAAATTCAGGGAAACTTTTGAGGTAATACCAAAACTTTATATTATCTTTAAATTCAGACAATATTTAACAAATTTCAGTTTTATTATTCATTAAACCATGCTAACAGTCACATGTATGCACATATCGTCATTGGGGCGACAAGCCCTCATATCTACAAAATGTCAAATGTTCAGGAGAACCAAAAAACATGGCGGTCAAAGCACTATGGCGAATGGGATAACCTTTCATTTGACATGCTGTAGTGGCTTCATTTTGGGGGTAAGACATTTGGGATTTGGACAGGACATCACTTCACAAATTATTGACCATCAATCCAAAGAAGTCATTTTCACCAAAATTTCAGATACACGGTCTTGTCACCCCAGCGACGATACAAGACTTAAATGATGTGATGTTGTGATCTCACAACTCTCCAACTGGTATGCACACAAAATGTTACAAAAAAGATATTTTTGTCAAGAATTTAGCAACAGGAATTTCTCTTTCAAAAAATCATCAAGACAAAATATGATGGATTTACACCTTTTTCTCTGATAATTGCAGCTAAAGACACAGATTTCATGTGCAAGTAGATGGGATACCTATGAGGCAATAATAGGATGGTATAGTTTTGGTTGAGATGAGGATTCAGGCTTTAATTTTTTGCATGATAATTAGAAACCACTCATGTTAAAGAGCATGCAATTCTAAGAGGAATTCAGTTTATTTGATAAAAGTCAGTTTGACAATGGCTGAGATATCCAATAACAAAGTGGTCCTAATAAAAGCTGGGTCCCACCTTTTATTAGGACCACTTTGTTTATAGATATCCCATCCAATTCAAAACAAATTTTAATCAAATAAATTTTGAATTCCTCTTAGAACTGTATGCTCTTTAGTGTTTACAATCATTTCACAAAAAAATTAAAACCTAAATTCCCATCTAAACCAACATCATGTAATCTGCACATACATTATCTGCATGTCATGGTGACTAATATCACTGTTTTGCAATAAAATGTAACATTTCACACATTTAAAAAACATTCCAATATTTTGTTTAATTCTAATGATACACGCATTATGAATATGATGATATCAGCCTATTACTGTATATGAAATAAGATGAAATACAAAAGAAATTTATTTATCAAACAACATCCTTAACAAACATAATACAATTCACTCATACAGAAAAAAAAAATCAAAGTTAACGAACAGTATGATTGGTTAAAATATATAGACTATCAAAGTCAACAAGAACTAAAAGTACAGTTTCACTTTGACATTCTCCATGAATGAAATAGTGCTGGTACAAACAGGCATCATATCACATTATCTGTCCTTTGGCCCCTTGCACAAAGTGCGTAAAGTATATTGCACATAGTACGCTGCATGCAATAATGTGTGCATGTGCATGTACCGTGGTACATACAGCAGTAAGACAGACTCGTGTGTGTAATGTGAATGTTTGTCGGGAGATGCCAACGTTGACATACAATCAGCAAACGGCGCGTAGTCGGATGATGAGCAATGCGCATGACATCAACATACAATGTACAATACTCGAGCTAGCCCCGAGGACAGCTCTGCAATTTGGACAACATGCACATTTTTTTTTCTTTTTCTCTTCTTTTTTTTTTTTTTTGGCGGCAAAGAACGTTAAAGATTCTTTCCCCATGCACACATCAGCCCCTCTCCATTTGTGTCTTTTCTCCCCCTTCACACCTCCCTGCAATCTCTGGCACTCTTATGAGTGTCTATGGGGCTGGGAAACATGCATTGTCTGGTCACAGATCCTCATTAGCATCTTGCTCATGATATGATTATGATTTGGATTTTTTTTTTCTTCTTCTTCTTCATGAACATCACTGGCATTCCTAACAACTCCCCCCCCCCCCCCATGAAATGTCTAGCCATGATATATCACACCACTTTGTGCACAAAATAGTAAAACAAACTAATATGCTGATATATGCTGATGAGCTTCTTGAGTTCTCTTCAACTGCATATTTCACAAATCATAAATCGTCTCTGTGGGTGCTTACTGTCACTTTCCACTTTTGCAAAACATGTTCACGAATAGCACCATTAATCATCGTTTTACATAAATGAACACACAGTTTATCTTTTTCATTTGTTTTTTTTTTCTCCAAAACAGCAGACTCCTCTTTCAAATGTAACGATGAACTTCACATAAGAAAAGGTCTGACGACACATGGTTTTTTAGTCCGTGAAAATAACATACTATTTGCTCTAGTATATACACCTTGGTACAATACATTGTCATTTTAGTGCTGGAAATCATTTCCCTGGTATTGTATAGCAATTGACAATGCGCTGTTAATGGACTTTTATGCAAATTTATTCTGTGTATTTATAGAGGGACTTGTACCAAATTTAACCTATCAAGCTGTGCTTGATACATTTCATCCTTAAAAGTTGTGCTTTTCCTCCACTTTGGTTGTTAAGACTATTTCGCATTACCATTTGTTGCAAAAGTATACATTATTAGGGTATAGATGTTTCAATTACTTTTGTATATCAAAAAAGACAAATGTTATTCTATAGTAATAGCCATTGTACAGTCATAACGAGTGTAACTTAGTTATGCTTGTTTCTTTGCTTTTGTGAATACATAGTGGAAATAAATTCACATGGAATCAAATCAATCGAATCTCAAGCCCTGGGAGACTTTGCTATAGAACCATCTTCTCCTCATTGCACTGGCACCTCTGAATTTTACTGTGTATATTATATAAAGGAGAGTTTACATGGAACTGATCTGGATGAAATCAGAAAGAAACAAAAAATTGACAATTTGAGAGTGAAACAGGAATCTTGCTCATCTAAAAGGTGATGACAAGTTAAGAATCCCTTTTAAATCTAGCAATTACAGGCTTTCAAAAATTATGCAACTCAAACTACAAATGAAATACGAACTACAAGCTCAATTGAAAGGGAACTTCAAATTCAACCTTATGATACACTATAATGAATAATAAAAACTGCAACAAAAAGATACAGGACCAAACAGCAAAAATGGCATTTCTGGGATGGAAGGAGTCAACATAACTGTCCATACTCAAAATGTTTATCAATTTTAGACCTAATAATGCCCTGAAATATGCCCCCCCCCCCATACTGCATAAAAGTGTATATGTAAATATATAAAACTTTATATATCTATGGTTGTACCTGATTTGTTGGGCACATTGTACATAACCGCTGCTGGAATGACTTCTAAATGGCATTTGAAGCTTATAACAACCTGACAAGCTTATCTCTGCATTCCCTTCTAGTCTTGCAATCCTTGCTACCCTTTTATTTGCCCCCTGAATTATAGATCTTTCCTTGAAAATCAAGTGATAGATGTCATTCACCTACAGCATATGTGCATTAGTATTTTGTTGAGCTAATAACTATCTAGTATCTCTTGCTCTAGTTTATGGCCTAAGAGATGAGTTTAGAAGATCCCACTACATACGTCATATTTCAAGGCTGCACATTCATCTCTCTGAACAGGATAGGGAAGACGTACTACAACATAGAAATACAGGCAGCGACACATTAAAGTTTTTCTTTCCTCAAAGATTGATAATTCAACTACTAGTAAACACACACATGGATGTGTAATGAAGACAATATTCATACAACCTTGTCCTATACACTCTGGTTCACATTATTGGTTTTTCACCATAATTAAAGGCTGGTATTCTTTAAAGGGAACTTTGCCAAAATAATTATAAACATATAAAATTTCAAACAATGGAGAGAATTCCACATATTTTCATTGCTCTCAGGTATAATGAAAGGACACTCAAGTTACCACCTACAGAAAGGCAGGGGGAATAATATAACTTCTTAAACTAAGGCATTATTTACCACTTGCAGATGAAACAAAAACCCAGCTTCAGTGCTCAAAGGTAGTTCTAAAATGTGAGTTAGGGATAGAAACAACCAATGTAAACAATCTTATCAGTATAATCAATGTTAAGTATTGTTATATATCTATACAAAATGTGAACATTAGCTTTGATGCAATTGTTTCTAAAATAGACCATCTACAGTCATGGTTTATTGAGAAAAATAGTGATATCTCCTTATAATTTAGGCTTTATTGCAAAAGTTTTATATAGTAGGATTTTTGTGATACAGTATAACTGACCTACATATATGCAACAAATATGATAACTGGAACTTTTTTTTTTAATATCACTGCTCCCAACAGCAAACAGTACCTTTAATCTATTTCGGCTAAAAGTCAATGGAATGTGTGCTTTTCATAGAAAATAAATTTTTGTGGAATCCTTTTTATATTTTCCTATGTACATGTTTATATTAATTTACAATACATTTGCATGCCACTGCAAAGTTGATTTTATTAGAAAAGGTAAATTTAAACAAAGCGGTATGCTTGGAAGGTAAAAAAAGTTGTGGGTGAACGTATACAGGATGACATCATAACCTCATATGCTTACTTGTTACAAGTAAGCCCATCATTTCTTGAAAAATGCAAGCTCTGAAAATCCCATAACTGTACTTTTTATTTCCATGTTGAAGATGCTTTTATCAATCTGAACTGATTATACAGTTGTATTCTCCAACGATTGGGCCAAGTTGCACAAGCAAAATTCTGACAGGCTTTTTCTTTTAAAGATATTTACAAATATTTCTGGTTTACATAATCATCTAATGTGTTGACCCTATGTGTTGTATCTATATATGATCATAATCAATTCAGGTGACAACACATTTCACATGGCAAAAAGGCCATTAAGTATAATAATGTAGATATATTTAATATGTACAAACTCTGCATTATTTGATTCATCCTGCATGAAATCTGTGCCTTTAAAGGCATTGGAGGCATATTGTGGCTAAGGTGAAATCAATTCCAACTCCCTTCTTGCCCCGACGATCAATACGGTTCCAAGACACATGGAAGCCACTCATTTCTCAAATGCAGAACATCACCCCTGGTATCAAGTTGTTGTTGCTCTTTTTATTTAATTCTTCACTGAGTCATTTTGCTGCACCCAACAGTCAGCATTTATCATTAGTCAAATTAATATATCAGAATCTTTACTTCTTGTTCTGCTATTATTTTTTTCTAGGTATTAGGATACTTGGATAATGCAGTAATTCTATGATACTGCATTAAGAGACTTTTATTTTGTCTTAATCTATTTCATGTATGTGTCAGAAGTTTTTGACAAAAAATTTCGTTTGTCTTTGTTTTTTATTTCATTGAGAATTAGTGTGTATTGCACATGTCAACCATGCCATTTTTGTCACTGTGTTATGAAGCCCCTTTGTAAATATATTCTGCTAAATGCTATCTCACAATTTAATACTTGTTTGAATGATCATCAAAGTAAGGCATTGCTCTCACTGTAATTTACTAGGAAAACTTATCACAATACAATAAAGTAACAGATCTGAAACATAAACAGTGAGAAGAAAAAAAAAGTGAAATCCTACAAACATTGAGAAAATACAACCACTCAAATGCAGTGTATTGATAAGTCATCAATCATGTGTAACTGGCAGCTTGTTGACGTTGCTTAGGTCACATGACTGCTATATCCTGTTGGTAATCATGCTTATTTGTGAGATGACATGAACTTTATTTTCTCAAAATAAAAAGTTTCTTTGTGACTACACATATTGTTAAACATCTTCCCCCCCCCCAAAAAAAAAAAAAAAAAATGATGCTGATTTTTTAAACATCCATTAATCAAATCATGCAAACATGTCACATTTAGGGTAAATTTTTAGTCTATTAAGGACAACAAATCACATACACATCAACAGATTAACCTCCCTAGAGGATATATTTTGTCAATTTTTTTTATAACTCTACATGCATTAATTGTGTAACACATTTCTGAAGGATAAAAGTTAGAACTGACAGAAAAAAAACAACAACAACTGAAACAGGCTGTATGAATATCATCCACTTGAAATGTTGTCAGTTACTGTGATCCCAAGTATGTGACTTACACATAAAAAGCCACATTATTCTTCTGCCGGAACACTTCTCCTGAACAATCTAACTAATAACAGTGTGCCCTTCCTCTTTCATTCAGTTACAAACAAATCTATTAGTTGTTGTTGTTGTTTTTTTTCGTGTGTGTGTGTATGCGCGCCGCTAAAAATAAGATGTGCACCATCGTTTCTCAATCATTTCCTCTCATATTTCAGTAATCAAATCATTTTTGCATTCTAAAACCCCATCCTGAATACTTTGCCACAGACTTTGCGGCGCGCCTTCTCATTAATGCCTCGCTGGGGTCTTGCGCAGACTTCTTCTTGTCTTGCCACAAGTTCTTTTGTGATTATGCAGGTGGTACTTCAGACATCTTTCAGCTTCCCTCAATGTATTCATGCCATTTACTTGAAAATGCACTTTGAGGAAAGAATCCCCATCAAGTCAGTCTGTCTGTCTGTCTGTCTTTTTTCTCTACCCTCCCCCCCCCCCCCTCCCTGTTATAACTCTCTTCTCCACAGCTAGTTACGTATCACTTTTCTCTCATTTTCGTTTATGTGTTGGGATGGGGTGGCTGAATACCATACGATATAAATACATAGATGCATTTAAGTGTTCCCCTGGATTGACATGGTAGAATATTTCACAGTGTGCAAACTTTCACAAGTTTTGTGCTCTACTAAACTAGTGCAAAAATAAGTGCATGCAAATAACTGGATGAAATATGAAAATAAAAAATGTAGAAAAATATTGTCTGGCTGTGGAATCACACAAAAAGTTCACAAAAATTGGCTTAACATGAAAATTAATCAAGCAAAAGCCTCTATGTAGACAAAGCCAGCATTTCATATCAGATTTTTAAAAAGAACTGTGAACTTTTGATGAAAATAGTGATGAAGCTTAGGCAAACAAGTTTCTGATTTCAAGACAAAATTTGGCGCACTTTCCCGGCCTTTCTGAAGTAAACTGGGTAACAAAACTGTTGGAATGTTAGAACATCTGGGCCCCATTTCATAAAATCTTGCTATCAATAACAAGTTACAATCGTTGTTATAGGCTACTGAAATCCTTGCAACTGATTGGCTGAGAGCAAATATGTCATAGAAATGTGGCAGTTGTTACCAATAACAAGCTTTATGAAACAGGACCTAGTTCCCTCAAAGAGTTAAGTTCTGTGTTCTGTACAAATAAGAACGCAGTACAGGATGACTGATATAAAATATAAGACACCCATATATTATTTATTTTTTGATGAATAAGCAAGATCTAAAAGGGTGATTTGAATTTTGGCAATCACTTAAGTAGTGCATTGGAATTGTCTGCTCTTTTTCACTGAGTAAAACCTACACATTCCATCATTCCCTAATTCATTTCTATAAAATTTGGGGAAAAAAATGATTCATTGTACACAAAACAATCTGGAGGTGTGAATTTTTAAGCATTTTTTTCTCTCTTAAATCAATGAAAGGAAAACTACTCCCCTGCTGTAAAGTTGGTCAAGTTTATCTCATCATGGACCTGTGATCTCATAGACAGCATTTGAAGCTATTAAAATCCAAAATCCAAATCAAACCTATTTCTTCTGATTTTGTTGATTAAATTCAATTGATAATTGGTTTAATTTTGCTTTTGTGTGATATATAATTCTTATAATTTGCTTTTGCTTTTTTTTTTTTTTTTTTTTGCTTGCTATACTATGTATAAAATACTGTATTTTTGTATTTGTGGGATTTTTTTTTCAACTACATTGACTCAAAGAAGAGTAGCCACTGGCTGAAGCGAGTGAACTGTGGTGAAATAGGGTGCAATTATCAACTCTTTTTCTCTGCAAAATAAGGTTTTCCAAATGGCTTTCAGGGAATTTTTACGAGATGATAAACGCAAAGCTGTTTTGATTATGGGGTTCGAAACCGCAAATTTGTGCTTTCCGAAACAGGTTTCCAGAAACCTGTTTCTAGAAGCCCTTTGAAGTGAGATAAACGCAAAGCTGTTTTGAAACGGCTTTGTACTGCGGTTACGAACCAAAATGCGCAATGCAGCTGCGCAGTGACAAGGCCAGTTTTCGTGTTCGCGATGAGTTGATAAATGCAATCATTTTGGAAGCCGTTTCTAAAGGGCTTTGGAAATGGCTTTTGAAAGCCGTTTCAAATAGGGGAAAGATGACAAACGCAGCCATAGATAAACACAACTGTCTAGGTTGGTCTTAGCCTATGTTGATTCCTTCACTTTCTTAGATATCATTAAAGCCTATTTTTTTCTACATTTTCATGTGCCTTTATGCTTTGATGTACTATGGAATTGCTTTATTAAATCTGTGAAAATAAATTGAATTGAATTGAAATGATTTCATTTAAACATACTAAATAGCATCTCATACAATGACCAGGTCATTGGTAAACATCAACAATCTTGAAGGTCAACATCACTTTGCAAATATTCATCTAGACTTTAGCTTTGCAGCTTTGGAATACCGATACATATCATTCATCCACCTGTATACATCTAAGATTGAACATACAAATGTGTACACAAAGTACAATGATACACACACAAATTAAAATTCACACACACACACACACACACACACACACACATACACACACACACACACACACACACATACACACACACATACATGAAACATATCTCCCATAGTAAAAGAAGCACAAAACATACATCAAGCATACACATGCACACTCAGCTGGGCGGGGCCAGCAATTGCCCGGGACTCCAGACACATCAATCAGTCACACCAAGATGCGAACTCCCCAACAGCACCCCGTCCCAAGCGTCTGAAATCAAATTTTCCTCCAGCAGACAGGGAGGCCTTGATGCAATTAGTGAAAACATGAACTTCTGACCTTGAACTCAGCACAGATTTCATCTCTTGGGAAGGAGGAGCTGAGAGGGGGAGCAGCAAGGGAGAGGGGAGGGGGGCAGGAGGGAGAGAAAGGGGGGAGGGGAGGACTTCACAAGTTCACTAGTTTCCAGGACAGAGACAGAGACGCCTTCTGTGGCTTGAATTGCATGGATTCACAGCACTCTGCCAATGTGATGTTCCACTGACAACAAAACTATGACTGTGACACGAATGCAGGGATGTATGGAAGTTGAAAGGTTTCAAAATACTCCACACAAGCCATTCTCGAAGTACATCACTACAAATTTGATCTAAATTCATAATGCCTAGTGGCGTGGTTTCACCTTGAAGAAGCCTAATTGTGTAATAATATTACCTCTCACCACTCATACTGACCAACACCATTACTAATTCAATGACGCCAAGAGAAACATATGGGTGGTAAATCTATCACTATCACCCAAGACATATAGTAGCAAAGCTCCCACAAGCAATAGTGGAAATAGCTTTCATGACGAGACAACATTGTCACAGGCGATCAATATCTGCCAATGTTCCCACATGGTAGAACTAAAAATAGCCTTCATGGTGATACAACATCCATGCAATCAGATACAAAATTGTTTGGGCATCTGCAGTCTCAGAAAAAAAAAACTAAGAGCGGATGCCACCAACAAAAATCAATCGATCACAAGGAGAAAAGTTATTGGATGCACGACAAAGCTTACACACAAGCAATATGGTAAACATTCAAATATAAGCATTGTCGAACGTGTCATTCCACGGTCATTTTAGATATAAACTCTTCTTCACATGACCATGACATCATCTGTATTGTACATTGTACTCTTCAATTTTTTTTTGAATGCAAAGTGTTTCTTAATTCACATTTCCACATGACATTTTAAAGGGACTGTATGGTACTGGCTGAGGTGGAGATTCATGTTTTGAACATTCCTAAGTGAGATAATGAGAAAACTCTCAAGAAATATGAAAGAGCATGTAATTTTAAGAAGGATTCCACGTTTATTTGATGAAAATTGGTTTTCAAATGGCTGAGATATCCAAAACAGTGATAATAATAAAAGGCGACAGGCCACGCCTTTTATTAGGATCTCTTTGTTTCATCTTGTTTTTGGATATCTCAGCCATTTCAAAATCGATTTTCATCAAATAAACTTTTGATACCCCTCAAAATTATATGCTCTTTGACATTTCATAGAGTGGTTTCTGAATATCTCGCAAAATGTTAAAAGCTAAATCCTCACCTCAACCAGAACTGTACACACCCTTTAAAATCAAGGTGCTTCTCAATAGTACTGACAGGAATTTTCTCGTCTTTTTCTTCTTATTTTTTTTTTAGTTCAGAACATTTCTAGCACCATCTTTGATGTTCATTGAAGATATAGTACACTGGAAGGTGATAAAATCCATTTCAGACGAAAGTGCTGAAATAACTGCAACAGAGCAGAGAAGCTTTGGGCAAATTTAGATGCTTGGCAGGAAAGTTATGGTCACTTGATTGAGGTGAGCAGTCTTGCGTGGTTTCCTCTGGGAGCTATATGGGAATTGTCATGGTCATGTAAGCATGTTACTGCTTGTGCAAGACTCCTTACAATGAATGTATTTATTTTCTTTCAAAGATAAGTACCACATAATTGCATTCTAAATTCATTGAAAAATATAGGACATTATTCCTTCCTAATTTCTACTGTAAGATGCACAAAGTGTTCCCATGCAGTAAGAAGAGAATAAGTTAAATCCTTCTAAGATAATCAATAAAATCTCCAATCGCTTGTCTTTTGAGCAATGTGCCAACAGCAAGCATTCATAACACAACAGAAATCAGTCACATGACCTTGACTGCTCTGTAGATTTTAAGATGCTAATATGATATCATGAATATCAAAAGAAATTCACTTAAATTAGCCCAAGGCAAAAGACAACACACATACACACACACACACACAAACACACACACACACACAAGAAACTTTTAAAAGAAAATAAAGAGGAGCATTGGTGCTGGAAATCTGAAAACCAGATTAGTGATAGAGATGCCTGTGCCTCAGATGATCACAATTTACTAATATTTAAGGTATGAAATTCAAATGTTCACTTACTCCTTGAACTTCAAATCACAGTCTTCTTTCTAAATAGCATTTCTTAGAGTTCTTACTGCCATTTATATTTCATTTAATGACATATTTTTTCAACATACAATATGTACCCATGTTTCCATGCAAAGGTAAATTTGTGGTTAGTACTTTTGAGGCATGAACTCATGTTCTCATGAGAACAACTTGGCAATAATCACAAGGATTATTTTGAATGAATGCATGAATGAAGGTCATCCAGGAGCTATAGTACTGTATATTTGGGCCAAATCAAATACCACAGAAATCTATAATTATTGCAAAACTGAAAGTCTAAACTCCTTGGCCCTGGAACGGCCCTGGAACAGCTCACTCCACCCCTGTTGAAATCACAGAGTTGCCCTGGATGTGTTGCAAATGTATGTATGTGTGTATGTGTGTGTGTGTGTGTGTGTGTGTGTGTGTGTTCACCTCCACAAAGACATTGATCTAAAGTTTAGTTGTCTTAACCCTGGCAATACCGAGTAGCACTTATTGCTTAGAATTCAGTGAGAAGCTACTAGGTTCATACTGCTAGAGACCTTCAGGTATTAAAGAGTTAAGGCAATGTTCTATAAAGGACATCGCAAGATGGCTTTCTTGGTCCGGAATGTGATTACAGTTTAAAGGCCCTCATTCTACATTCCTCATTCACTCTAAACACACATTGACCAATGGCAAGATTTCTCCTGAGTTTGTGAATGTGTATCAACTCCACCTGACTAGCAAGTCACGGTAATTCATCACAGTTGAACAGATATTATCTTGAGCAAAGTCAAAGGAATTTCACATCAATTTAGTGACATAAGTGATATTATAGTTTTGCAACCTTTCATTTGCAAGATTGTGGCAACTGTTCTGAGATACAAGGTGTACACATGGGCTTTCATGTCAGGTCACATAATGACATTAAAAGGTAATTGACATTCCCGTTTGATGCCCTTTAAATTTTCATCAAACTATTGCTACCGTTTTACTGCTTAAACTCCAAAAGAACTCATCCTTGAGGTACCATCATCTTTGTGCAAGGCTGAAGCATTCCTGTGCAATTCCAGACCATGTTCAAGTTGGCCTTAAAACTCATCCAAATGCAGTGGTCCAAGTCAAATCAAAATCTGATACAAATATACCAAGAGAGCTCTGTAATTCCAAATTTGTACATCACATGAAACAGTAATATTGATCAAAATTTCATATACAAATTTGGTGAGATAGCATCATTGCATCCCTAGTTATTCATTGACCTGTACACAAATCTTCAAATGCAAATACAGTCGGCCCCCCAAAATAATTATTGTAATGGTTGCATGTACATAAAAGGATACAGGATATAAAACATAATAGCATGGGGTTTTAAAGTTGAACATATTATCTGAAACGACAGTATCACTTGCAACACCATATTATGCAATTAGATGAGAGATGATGTCGTTAACTTGGGGTGGCATTTCACCTTAATTCACTTCACCTTAATTCACTTTAGGGTTGTCTGGTCACAAGGATGGACGCCTTGTCTGTAAACATGGTGTGTAATTTCATATTGTTTCATATTATTAAAACATCTATTTGTCATCATTTCCTGTATGATGACGCCCACGCAAAACATGCAAGTAGCTCCACAGAGATGATTTCGAACAAAGGTCCTCACAACAACAACAGCAAAACCCTGTGCTTCATGCAAAGACAAGTCTCAGAGAGGGAAAAGAAACTTTCATGTACAATTTTGTTGTTTTTATAAGTCAGCCCTGGATTGTGAGGAGGCACTACACTATGGCAGCAAGCACTTTGCTCCAGGTACATGTACATATAGGACCCTATTTCCAAGCAGTGCATTTGATAACCATAAATCTACATATCACACACAGTATCAGAGAGGAAGAGTAGTAGTACAATATCAAAAAAAATAAATAAATAAATAGATAACAGGCATAAACAAATACATCATTGCATAAAATGTTAAATCTTCTTTTTCTACAGAATGATGAGTTAAGGTACTTCCAGCAATATCAGGGGTTAGTTACTCAGTATGTTCATACAAAACAGAGAAACAACTAAATATAAAGATAGCATCAGTGAAAATAATAGTACAAAATCAGACTGATACAAGAATATCTATAAAGGTATATGACTATGGTCTAGTCTGATGAACATGCTGTAACATGGCATGGTGTTTATCAGGGAGGTGGGAAGAGACTCTTCCCACCTCCCTGTGTTCATCAACAAGCACTCTAACTGGCATCTTGATCACGGCTATGACATTTTTTGGGTACACAGTGGTTTGCTTTGTTCATTAAATGTCCCAAATGTCATGCTTTCTCACAGAGGCATCAAAAGTTCCAATCACGATTCAGCTCACGATGTATAAGGAATATCATACATGCATAATCACATGTCCTCTGAGAGAGGGAAGTCATTTTATCTATGCATATTCACAAGCAGATTTTTGCCGATGGAAACAGGGTACTCTACACAGCAACTTCATGGCAATGTAACTGAAAAAAAAAGGTAGTGTAATTTCCTAATACAATGCTTTTTTAGCCCGATCTAAAATGACATTATGCACAATACCTTTCTGATTTTAAAATAATATCATCTTTCATATTTTTTGTTTTCTTTCAGTTGTACAAGAGAGTTATTTTAGCAAGCCAACTGGCTTTAACCTGTTCGGACTTGCCCCAAAGCATACTACCGTAAACGCATAAATTTTTGTGGTACATTAATTTTTGCATATATTTCGTGCCACTTCTGGCTAGTGCGAATCCTAAAACCCACAAAAAACACATCCACAATTATCAACGTTTACAGTATAACTTGGGCAGATGTCTATACGGGAAGTGCGTGTTATAGCAAAATCTGCTCATCCTAAACGAGTTAAGATATCACTAGCTATCGCAATCACTGCACATTAAGATTGTTTGAAGCATTTCACTGAGACAAGCCAAGATAACAAATAACAAAAAAAGCTCCCCCTCCTACTTCTTTTCCATATTCTTGTCCATACTCCTATCCCCTTCCCCTCCCCCCCCCCCCAACAGTCACAAACAATTCATAGGGAACCTTTGTTACTGCCATCTAAAAGAGCGCGCCTTATGCTGAATCCATTGTCTACCTGCGATCCAGGTCGCACACAGTCACTTCATCTGTGAAAACACAGTTTCACCTAGCCTGGCTGGAAACACAATCCTAGTCAAACATGATCCCCTGACCTTGGCCTTGAACTTCAACTGAACCCCAGTACATGCCTTCCCTCTGCAGGCAAAAAAAGAAAAAGAAAGAAAAAGGAAAGAAAGAAAACGAAATAAACAGCGAAATGATGCATTTACGGCTGCTGCGCCACCTACTTAGCTCCCTCTCTCTCCACCTGGTACTTTTGATGCATCTGGTCGCATCGCTTCCATATGAATTGAGCCGACTAATATTCTAAACAATGAAGCATTTGCACCAGTTGAGCTGAACTTTTTTCAACCACAAATAGCAGCACAAATAAGTCCTATCGTATAATCACAGTGGTTTGCTCTTCAATAAGGCTCTTTTCCAATTCATAAATTTTATTGACCTTGAAGAAGAATATTGCTTAAACAATTATCCAATAAAAAGAAAACATACAAGAATCCACATAAAGTCACACATATAGGACCAATTTGACAAACAGTTTTCTCTTACTTTTACAGTTGCTAAGCTTCCATGTTGTGACTTCTCTATTGGATTACTATTGCCTACCACCTGTTTCCCAAAAAAAAAAAAAAAAAAACCTCAGTCTTGAGCACACAGTACACTACTCTCACGTGGAAGAGAATGTTCATAGGCATGCCACTACTAAAATGGGAATAGCTTTTCCAAGACTGTTGGTGGCTGTTGGGATGTGGCGAAACATATTTCAACCTGGAGACAAGACTATAACTTCACTGAGCACAAAGGGCAGAAAATATGCTCCTGAAGACAGAATCCTTCACATGTATGCCCGAATATATATAGCAGAGAAGCAATGACACAGTCTTCTTATCCTGTGAAGTAATGCAGTGACAGTATAGTCACTGATAAAAGAGAGAGAGAGAGAGGTGCGAGTGAGGCCACCTCCCTGCTGAAATCATATAAACTTGGATGTTTATGTGTTCACACAGTTCTCAAATTCCAGAGAAAATTCAAAGAAACATGTTTCTTTGCTTGGACTATGTCACAACAGCTAGCAGATCAACCTTCTGCAGAAGCTGCTGCTTTTATAACTCTTCAAAAGAGCTAAATCCTAAGCCCACAATACCATGTTGATTTATCCAGATATTTCATTTTTCATTTCATTTATTGGCATTTACACACACTACACAGATGGGCAAGAAAAAAGGAGCTAATGAATTTTTGTAATTTTTATTGTGCAATATTTGGGATTCTGCGATTTATGTTCATGCCCCTGGACGTTGTCACGGTAACTCTAGTTTGAAAGGCTCTATTAAAACAGGGCTTGAGACCTTGAGACACCATCTATACTTTATATGATTTTAATACAGACATTCTTTATCTTTGTGTAATTTCACCCCAATTTACGTGGGACTGACAAGTCATTCCAAACTCCCCTAAAAGCTACAAACTTTAAAATCTGCTTCAGAGATATCCAGCATATTTACATTTTGCATGACCAACAAAATATGAGAGTTCCAGTCCTTTAGATAATTTAAAGAAGATAATTTCTCAAAGCATACTGAGTTCATTGTGCAACAACTCAAAGAGATATGAGGTCTTGTATCACTTCTTTCCATAGATAAACATTACATTACCCCCCCCCCCCCCATCTACTTTTGTTAAAGATACTTCATGGTGGTTTAATTTTCACAAATTGTGAGAATCGATTAATTCTTGTGACAAAGCAACATGCCAACAAATTCCAATAATTTTGAGGAGATGTAGTATGGTACAGGCAGTATTTTCATATACGAGAATATGTCTGAGTTAATTTAAATTCTTAACTGCACAAATCCCATTAAATTTGGCTGCGTGAAACATAAAAAGTTATGAAATTTACAAAAGCATTTTGACGACATATGCTGAATACTACAAATATCTGTATGTAACAGGTATACTGGCAAAGGGAATAGCAATAAATATGCAGGCATTCTTCCATTGTGAACAATAACCGTGTCACTAGGGAAATGTAAAAGCAGTGGAATTATGGAAGCTTCCTTTCCAAGAAAGTATCTACACTCACAGTAATGTCCACTTTTACAGGATTCAAAAAGATTCAAAAAGATAATGCATTGTGGAAAAGTTTTGAGCAGTTCCCTGAAACCACTGTTGGTTACGAGACAGACTCGTGTCCTAAAAAAGGATAACTCTGAATATAACTATACTACTTCAAATGAGGGCAGAATGGTAGTTTCTGAGCTACACCAGAAAACAAAATGTGAATAATTTCTAAGAATTTCTGCTCCCTATGCAATTCTAATCTCAGCAGACAAAACAAAGCACTACTGAAGAAACTGAACATATCTAGGACTTGAGGTATAATCATTTATGACAGGAAGGGAAGAATATAGGGCAACATCCTGTTCCCATTTTTCCTACAAAATCACCAGATTTCTAACATACATTGTACATTGTGCTATTATGTGACCTTCATATCGCCATATACATGATCTCTAAAAACACTGCAAACTTTGATTAGCAGTCTTCAAAATCACTCTTCCTTGGTTGCAAATTACATCCAAGTCACAATTTTCTATCACACACTACTCATTTCACATATGATGATGATTTTTTTTTTCTCTCTCTCTTTTTCAGGTGATTCTGTTTTGTTCTATTATGCCATATGTTCTTGCAATCCACATTCTCAAACACTCAAAGCAACTGTGTGATTATGTCATGACTAAGTACTAGTCGTAAAGTATGGCAAGTTATAACCTTTCTAATTGTCACATGCTTGTGCCGAAGATTTAAAACAAATAAGGAGAAGAATACAAAAACTAATGACAGGTGGAGGTCCTCCCCTGTTACTAAACATTATATTTTTATCACTGATTTTTGAGAAGATTGTGTAAAACTTAAATTCATTCAATAAGCATGTCGCATATCAGAAAACCTTAATTCGATAAGCAGTGAAAAAAGAAACAAAATTGCACGATATCACAACTCCTGCATGGTGAGATTATCTCCATACCTACCTTGAGCCCACAGCTCAGGCAAGGCTACCCATTTTAAAGCACTGAGCATGAGACTTGTGCATTTCATATATTTCTCATGCTCTCTAAACTGATCTATGCAAAGTTTGCACATGAGAAGAACAAAGGAAAAAGAAGTGTTACGATGAACATCAACATCTGCAGGGCACCTAACCTTTTTGTATCATACAGCCCTAAAAGGTAAACACCGGATATGATATCAATATCTGACCAGACCCGACCAATTTCTGTTTAACCAACCTAGGAGGAGAAACTTCAATTAGGCTCTACAAAAAATTCCTAAATCAGTACAGATGATCTCATTGGAAAAAAAAAAAAAGAAGAAATGTTTGTTTTCAAGTCTTTGTAAAAATACTAAAAAAAAAAAAAAAAAAAAGATTCCCCTGACTGCCCCATTTCTCAATACAAAATGCAGAAGCTCCACATAATGTCCACAAATAGACCGCCCCCCCCCCCCACCAGTAATATACCTTTGTCTCAATAGGCCTGTTCAGATACACTAAAAACAAAAACAGTTTTAAGGAATTTATTTTTGCTTTGCTTTGCCATTCATGAAACAGTAATTCTTGTGAGAAGACACACACATCAACAAATTCATTATCGATGATTCGCACTGCCATGCCAAAAATTGGTCCGTTTTTACTTTGTTTTTAACCCTCACAAAGCATTTGCCTTGCCAGTGTGTGTACATGGCATACATATACAAAATTGATTTTTGTTCAACCCACGGTCCATCTCGCCGCATTGGGTGACAGTGACTGAGGTCGTGCTCAGGTCATTGCTAAGGCATGTGCAGTTGAGAGATTTTAAGTGCTTTGCTTGCAGCTACACGTATGTGATTTCTTTGCCGATGTGTGAACAGCGGTGAAGACAATCAATTAGGCATGGCAATCCAAAAGCCCATTATTCTTGTTTATGAATGGGCCTATCATCTCACTCACACCTCTTGTACACTTGAGGGTGCCCTGCTCAGGCAAGCTAGAAACCTGCTGCAATAAAACCATGCGACAGATAGTATGCTGTGCAAGAATTAACATAGGACACAGATATGGGTGTGCGAACTAGCAGAAATATGTTATGGTTGTTTTTATGTAAGTATCAAAATAATGTAGCAGTTTTCAATAATTTTAGGTTACAATTTTGATTCAGTTTGTACAATGCTTGTTCTTAATATATCAAATGGCGTCAGATTTCATGCATAAAGACAGTTATGCAAAGAACTGCCATTATGCAAATTGCCAGAAAAGAATACTAAGCAGAACTGTAGGTAGAATCAGAATACACTTGTCATTAGTTTATCATTACTTGAGGCTATGCTGAACTTCTACTGCAACAGAATACAAACAGGAGCTTTAATTCCGGTACTATGCAGATGGGTAACTAAAAAATTGATGACTGGATAAAAGACTGAATGTAAAAACACTTGCAGGCAAGACTTGGCACCTGTAAGAAAGAGCTGGTGATTTATAGACAACATGTCGGAGGAAGTTTCAGGATTTTCTTTTCTTTTTTCCCTGCCCTATCCGTAACTTTTACATGCAGCTACAAACTGTATGCAGCGGTGCAATCTTGTCAATTAGAGAGATCTAAAGAAAATAATCGACAACACACCGTGAGCTCAGTGAAAACACCTGGAAATGTTGACCTTCTGGGCAAAGAGTACGGGGCTTGGCCTTGGTGTGAACTTGAACTAGGATGTATCTGCACTGTAAGCTGTCTGCCTTTGGCCAAAAAATGAAATCCACTCCATCTGCAAGTTGGCTGTAATATACTTTGAGAGTAAAATTAAACATACAGAACACTGAAAGTTTATCAAGGTTGGGGGAGGGGGATAAGAAAGCTAGGGAACTCCAAATTTTCACATATTTTACCAGAACACTGGTATCACTTCCAGTCACACTGGTAAAATAAGAGAGATGATGGTATCAAGAGTAGTCTCACAGATCTTCTATTCACCTGCACACAACTCTCAATAAAAAATTTCCTTCTTCACAGAAAACCATGGCAATATTTCATTCTTCATATCAAATTGTTTCACGAAGTTGGAACAATTTAGCAATGACTTGGGGGAAGGGAAGGGAAGGGAAGGAAGTCACAATTTTTTAAATTATTGAGATAGATATACAAAGTAATCATGAAATATCCAATGTATTTCAAAGCATAAAAAGAGTGATCTTATCATCATGTCTCAATGTATAGAACAAAGGTAGAGTTTGTATAAAGATAACAGCATTTGCAACATCTAATTTGCATGCATGATTGGTAGGATATAAAAACCACGCTAAATTAAACTTCTGTGGGTTTTTTTTTTTTTTCTTCTTCTTGTGCCCTATTTTTATGTAAAGTTGTGTTGATGTTTATCATTTGTTTTCTTTTTTTTTTCAGTCCGTCCTCAGGTTAAAGGGGAATCGTCTTTTGATAATGAACATTGAGGGATCATCCTTTGTTAACGGACATCGACAGGAGTCATCTTTTGATAAGAAACATGAAGGGGAATCATCGTCTGATAAAGAGCATTAACCTGCTGAGAACGAGTCCTGAGTATACTCGGGCAAGGGTCTATGGGAAATGCGTGTTGTAGTCAACATGAACATGGAGTACATCGATTTAATTGTAGATCATTTTTTAAATATTTATGGGATGATTCTCCTAAACGTTCTTTCTTCAAGGGCATTTGGCATCAATATTCTTTATTAAAGGATGATTCCCCTCAATGTTCTTATCTAAAAAGGATGATTTTCCTCTTAACCCGTTGAGGATGGTTTGATTTTTCTAGTTTTAAACGAGGTGCCCACGTGAACTCAAACAAGTCATCTATTCACTGCAAGTTTAGCTCACATTATTTCTAGATGCTACAATCTGTATCAAACATACACATACTGCTGTACATCTACTTTTGATGGCCTTGAAACATGGACTGGCTCACAGAGTAAGTTTCCAAACAGCTACTACTAGTATGTATGATTTAGCAGCAGATGCAGTACCTTAAAATGCATTATACAGTCACAACTGCATTTGTACTACCACATCTTAGACAGACCAAGTACTCGGAGTACTACTTCTTTGACGGTGGAACCATGAATAATACTCCCTGGACCACTGTCACAAATGCACACACAAGTAGTTATGTACATGTATCAAGGCTGTATGCATGGTTGTTTTAATGTGTACATTGTATGTACACAGGGTGACCAGAATAATGGAGAACATTCTATATGATATAGATATAGTACATACAGGCTGACCAGATCAGTGGAGAATTTTCTACGTGGTATAGAATGTAGCTACAGTACATGTATGCATGTGACAGGAAATACATTATAGCTCACTCAATCTAGAATGATTTAACCCATTCCAGAAAATTCTAGGAAGTGCTGGCTGAGTGAGGCACTGCCCCTGTAACCCAATGTGATTGGTAGTTAATTTTGGCAATGATGTTATGCACATAGTTAGGCAGTGAGTCATCCAGGATTTTTGGAATTTGGACTTGCTAGTATGTTCAGGTATGTGGCCCCAGGTTGGAGAAAATTACAGAATATACTAGAAAGGGGTGAATGGATAGTATATAAGCAGGAGAAATTCTGAGGTAGGCAGAGTACCCAACACCTCTGCTCCGAGAGTTACGTCACTTCTGGCTCTGAAGCGACTTGTTATAGTCAGTCCTGTGTTACCGGCTGACCTGCTATACAAATTGTGTTTGTGGAGATAAGGCCTGGGAGACATTTTGCCTGCAGAGAATTAATTTGCCTACATTGGAGATAGACTCCATATTCTAGTGTCAACGGGCATTATTACGGCAAAGCTGTGACGGGCTGGATTCCTTGCTGGACATTATAAAGTGAATCATCATTCAACGCATCAACTGGACGTGGTCGTCATAACTTTTGGATTTTGCACGTTTCGCCGTGGACATACATTGTGGATTTTACCCCGGATCTAATCCGTGGACTATCGTAACCTGTGCCTTTGGAGTTACGTCGGAGGAATCATTCATCGGTGCGTCAAGGATCATTCATCGGTGCATCGAACATCGTATCTGAACATTTTCAAAGGATTACTTGATAACAAAATATGTAAGTGATTCCATTACCGATTTGTAATTGTTTGTATTGATCATTATTGTACTGATGTGAAAACCGATTACGAGTCTGTACCCACAATATCACTGTTAATAAACCGCCTGAACATTAGTTGATGGTTTCTTTTGTGCGATCATTCTCAGAGTGATTTTGGTCGTAACACCACCATCTCAAATTGGCATCATTGGTACACGAATGTATCATTTGTGATATCATTACACACATTTTTACAAGATCTGTTGCCTCAGTAAGCAGGTAAGCGACAACGCATATCCACATTTAGTGCATGTCTACATTTCCAACATACAGTAAGAACAGCCATCAATCATTGGACGGTCCACATTTGAAGGCAAAGAAAAACAAAAAACACACCCACACAAATGCACACACATACTCATCCATCAATGAACTCACACATTCACCCATGCTAACAAGACTGCAATTACAAGTGTGGGAGTTGGGGGGGGGGAGGGGAGAAATAAGACAGGGAGTGATACAAAAAGGGAGGGATTGTACTGGGAGAAGCATGGCCTTGTTCATGGACTTGCTAAATCTGTCCTCATTATCTTGTTATTGGCATATTATTCCATCTCTCTGATTCTACAGCTGTAACTCCCTGGATAAGCACGCATCAAATGACCACTTTGCCCAAAGATTTCTGTTTGCCGATTTGTTCCAACGTGTCAAAATAAACACAGCTTGGATAAGTGGCAGGGAGCTATCTGGCTGAAGTAAATGTTTAATGGCCAAACAAGCTGAAATACTGCACAAGGGTATAATTGAGGCAAGTAGGCTGGAACACTATGAGTGTATATAACTCATCCATGAACATCTGTCAAATTTTCAGGCTTTGAGCCACACCTTCCCTCATCAATTGATGGGGATTTTTCTCACCTTCAATACAAACCAAGAATCAATTAATCTGAAGACTGGAAATGCAAATTAAATTTTCAAGAACCCAAATACTTAAATGGCTTTACTTTCTGTTCTAGCTAATGTGATATGAGGCTATGAATAATTTCTTCACCTCCGGCAGTGGTGTCAGAACCAGAGCACTGGCAGTGAAGTGACCTCACCTACTAAAATCTCGCCAGAACATCCCATTTAATTACAAGTTGCTGAAAAGTATCTATCATTTACACCTCCTACTTACTTATATATACATACATATGTTATATTGCAATATGGCCAAATAAATGAATAAATAATCAATATCAGTAATGGTAATAATAACAATAAGAATATATAATGATAATAATACTAATAATGATTATGATAATAATTATAATACCAATAATGATAATAATAATAACAACAATAGTACAGTAATAATCCCAGAGAACACAAAACAACTTTACAAATTTTCTCCTGTTTGGTGGATTTTGCCAATTTTGGTTTCCCTTTGAACTTCATTTCATTTATTTTCATTCTCATTTTTCTTCCAACAAAACATAGCACAAAGTAAAACAGAAGGGTGATGAATGTTGAATACTAACAAATGGCACAAAAACAAAAGAAAAATGGTTGGCTTGGGAAACAAGCTTTTATGTACTAACAGTAAAACATATTCAACTTACAACCTACAATGTAAATGCCAAATGCCCTTATCTAAACCTTATGTGGAACATATTATAACGGTGTCATCTGTGATAAAACTGTGAAATGAAAGTGTCTCTAAACAACATTTTTCTTCTTTTTTTTATGGAATAGAAATGTTATTCATAAGATATATATGGAAACAAATTCACAAAAATCTGCAGAAGATCATGTGAAATTACATTGAAATTATAGATAGGGACATGACAATTTACAAAGAAAACATATTTGTGACCCCTCATATTATGATACCCTGAATAAAAGTCACAGAAATGACAAAAGCTGTATAAATACTGCAAAATGACGGTAAATTCATTTAAATACCAAAATAATAATAATAATAATAATTTGAAAATTCTAAGCTTGCTATCCAAACATTTTCATCTAAAATCATTCCAACTGCATCTCCTGAGACTATCTGTACTGTACATGTACTTAGATACAGAGCATTTCATTTCTGAAGCATATTGCTATATAACTGTAATAGAGACAACCTATACTGTTTCAACAGCATATCTTTCATATGCTTTACCTCATCTGAACTTGAAAGTCACATTTACAAATTAGCATCCTAACAATGTCTGCTTTTCTGTATAAAATGATACAAAATGCCTATCATTTGAAAGCTTGAAGCATGGAAAATTAGAAGTATGAAGACAAATAATCTTATGCAGCTTTTATACTGAAAGGTGATATGTTAGCTATTCAAAAAACATTTCGTTTGTTTATGTAAACTAGTAATCCAATGACAAATACATATGTACAATTGTATAAATGTACCATACTTATTGTCTCCACTTACCCTGCACTTGTTTGTTATAAATGCGATGTCTTTTCAGAAATGTGAAAAAGAGCACATCACTTGTCCCTTTCTTCCTAAAACTACTTCTCCAGATGGCATACGTTAGTGTACTACGTACATACAGAAATGCACTCACACCCCCCCCCCCCCTTTTTCAGTGCAGCATATCTCAAGGTATGAATGCTTATTTTGAATATTGTCCTTATTTATCACATAAACAATGTGGTCAATCTGTTTTAAGTGTCTTAAGAAATTCCTTTACCTGTTCACAACCTTTCACATAGTTTCAATAGTCATGGTGCATTTACCCCCACAAAAACAGTGCAGCGCCATCTATAGTTTAGGGGCATTTTACTAGCCAGCCAGATAAGGCTACAGTGTAGTCTGTAGTACAACATACAATGTGTACTATTACCACTCTGTCTGCCTCTACTGCCTGCAATATTGTTAAGGGAACATATGCCAAAGTGGTATTGAGAAGGCCAAGATCCATAGCAACTGATAAGCACTGACAACAGTCAGATTTAATGTAAAGTTGAAGTAAAGAAGTTTCAAGAATTCATTCAAATGAACCATTTGACATGGCTCTTCTTATACATTATGTTTTGTTAGCTACAAACGTTTGTGCAGTAGGACTTGCAGATACACGTAACATGAAACAAGCTATTACACGGCCAACATGTTGCACATACAGCTCGACACAGCGATAATGCAATTACAAATGACAATGACATTATTGACAGATACCCATTGCTATTGCTGACTTGACTTGTTTATTTCCGATACTTGAACAACGAATTCATGGGTTCACCCGAGGACTAGAAATGTCAAAACATTCTGAATAGCTTTATCTAAAGATACTAAACATCAAGATAAGCAACATGTTTTCTCTGAACAAAAATATGTCCAGGATTCTTTTTCCTCATGCACTAAACTTGCCAGGCCAGTTCTAACACAAAGACAAATATTTTAATTCAAAAAGGATGTCTGGGTTGTGACAACCTGTGAAAGTTGTTCTGATACATTATTGAACAGCTTGATTCCATGCACTAAAACATGTGCATGAGGTCATGTATTGTTGTTTTTATATTTTACAGGGATAAAATACTTGGACAGACTTTAGACAATCCACAGATCAAACTGTGTTCGCCATCCAGACTTACATGTATGGCTGAATAAGTGATCTTAACCACCAGCAACGATCTAGGAACTGCTAGGTGCAAAAATCTTAACATCTGGATAACCTGCAAACTCCATTATCTTAAACTTACTTTACTTTAATACAGAGTGTGTCTACATGCAATACTCTCCTGCCTGATATGCTTGGGAACACATGAGGAAAGCTGCACCCCTGCAACACCTGTCAATATCTTTCAAGTCAAACACATCCTTCCTACAAAACACTCCGAACAAAAGATTACAAGGCGCGCATTATAAACATTTGCAGGGATCATTACACAACTGCAAAACCCATTAGTGCAAAACTCAGATCAACACATAATGCCTACATGAACAGATCTATCCATTAGCTAATGCACAACAGACAACAGACATGGCTGAATCAGAAGAGAAGAATCTGATTAGCTTTCCACAAGTGCATAAGATTAAGAAATGAAAAGAGTGATTTTTTTTTTCTTTATATAGATCATATAAACTCACAAACCACTACCTCGGTATATACACATATTTGCTTACATTTTTTTTTAAAGATTAAAACACACTTTCATTTACTTTTTTGTATATTTTACAGTTCTATTATGGAAATATCCTTCGTTATCCTTACTGAATATTACAAATGACATAAGGTTAAAAAGCACAAGATCCTAACATTTTGGTATTTCAAATTGCAGATTTGTCACACATGTTCCTAATTTCATTATGATGACAGCACCTACAAATGTATTAAATGTAAAGGTGTACATATACATGTATATGTCTGAAAACAAAAAAGCAGTAAAAACTTGTGGAACACAAAATCAAACGTACAGCTTTGTAATAACAAATGTATATCATTCTAAAACATTTCCTCACCACAAGTTGCTCAATGCAACATGCTAGTGACAGCTGCTCACATATAAAATATGGAGATATATGTTCTGCTCATGAGGGAGACCCAGCTCACAGAACGATTTCCAACCTCCCCAAGCATTATGTACAGTACAAGTTCGATCTCCAGAGTCACAGGAATTGAAAATGTTTGAACATTCACTGAAGAGGCATACTGATCCAGATGATCTACAATGTATGTCAAATCAGAACATCCCCACGCCCTGCATGCAGACAGTACAACAGACATGAACCAAGACTGAACCCCCCCCCCCTCCACACACACACACACACACACACAAACACACAAGCAGGTTTACAAAAATACAATTGTACATGCACAAACACTCACACCAATGCCAGAAAAAAAAATGTATGTACAATAAAACTGTTAAGTTGATTTTCATATTCAATTGAAAGACAGGTGCTGATTCCACAAATTCAATTCAGAAGCGATGCTCTGGAAGGCACAGGGGAAAACGCAATGCACACATATTATGTACCTGTATGCCAAGGTTCATGAAGCGTTTAACTAGTGCCAAGCTGAACCAAGAAACAGACAAATTTCCAGGAGTCGATGGATATATCAGACAGAATTTCTGCCGATGTAATTCGACCAGGAAGCGAGTAATGCGCATCAAACATGAGCATGTGCCACCAATTTCCTCATCCCCCTCAAAGAGACGAACCATCTGAAAAATTATTATATAACAAAACAGAGGAAACAGAGCTTCCAAGGCGCAATGTTATTCCACGCTTGTCCGAACCAATAACTCCTGACAATTTCTCCACAGTCTCTGGCATCAAGACAGCACTTGTCAGATGTGATAGATTTTGTCATTTCTACAGAGCTTGAGAATGAGACATCAAGAACTCTTCAGACATTTTACAGTTCTTTCTTTCATGTCTGCCCCTCCCCCCCCCCCCCCGAAAAAAAAAAATAGAATGGGAACAGCACTTGTCTCCCATCTGCACAAGGAAATTTCAATCTGATCGTAATTTGCTTCCAGGTAACAAATATTACGATTACATATGAACATCATTAAAGAGTCTCCTTCTGATTTCACATGAAAGTATTATTCATGCCTCTACGACAATGATTACAAAGGTCAAAAGAAAAATCATCGCTCCAGGACACTTATTTCACTTTCTGAAGAGATTAGTTACACTTTGCGTTCATTTACTCTATTCCACCAGGGAGGTGAGACACCTCCCTGATTCCAAATACTGTATCTGAATTACAATGTCACAAACTTTCGCAACTGAATTGAAGTCAAAAGCAATCACAGTCTGCAAATCTGGCAGTCTCTGTTCATTCAATCTTTTCCACATTCTGGCGATCTTTATAATTTCACACTTTCTTTCTTTCTTTTTTTCATACTCAGCAACATTCACAGTTACCAATTCATTATTCATGACAACACACATATTGGCAGCTTCTCTCTTTCCTCACAAAAGGGTTTCACCTTGAAGGCATAACACACTGTTGGGAAAGCATTTAAACCCAAATAGAATCTCATCTGGAAGAATCCACAGGAAGTTCAAGGCCACCTTGAAATGGATGGAAAGGATGGAACCAGGATTCCAAAGTTTGTTTACAAAGAAAAAACTTTGTAACTTTGCCATTCAGATCTAATTCCATGCACTGTCTGCTTTTGAAATGAAAACAAAATACACCACTTCTAAAAAGAGCAGTGATCCTGCCAAAGTAAACTACAATATGTAATAACATAAACTGCCTTTTGAGATATTCTCTCAATATTTTGTAGCTGAATGAATTGAGGAAATATGTTATTTCATCTAAGACTGATGTAAAATATCACTGAAAACTCGAGTGCAATAATACAAATTAAGTAGAACGGTGAAGTAATGGTGAAGATGCCTGTAACATGGAGTATAATGGAAGCTACATGTACAAGGCTGTGACATCATATTGCTAGAGACCCCTCAAAAAGTTTAATGCATCAATACATTAAAAAAACCAGGTACTGTATTATGAAGATGTCCAATGAAGAGAAACAATGCAATCAATGGCAACTAAGAACAGCCACATTCATGTTTCCATACAACTGTTCAGTTACACGTACTACCGTTATATGTGTTTGGTTTTTTTTTTTCATTGTTTAGTACTCTCCACTGATATGATCCCCCCCCCCCCCATAGCCTTCTACGTCCCAGCCTTATAAACATTGTAGATTTGTTCATCTTCCTGAAAGGTTAATTTCCAGGACTGTAGAGGGCTCACTAACACTGACTCAATCGATCACCATAGAGAAAAGCCTAAAATGGTGATAGACAAGGGTTACGCACTAAATACAAATTGTACAACATGAAGATACAATGCTTAATCTATACACAGAGAAGCAACAAAGAAGTGGAATAATATGCAAAATGTTTTGTATGCTTTCAGTTTCATGCTGGTTTCTTGTTGCACAAAATGACCGAAACTTTCCCCTTAAATTGCAGTACATTGTACATGATCTGCACTTTCATTTCATACATGAAATCCTTTTCATAGCTTTCCCTCTTCTTGTATTACTTTGATTTACAAAGGGTTACCTTAGAGGTCGGGAGGAATGGTCAGAAAAAGTTTTGTTCCAATGTTAGACCACGGAGAAAAAGAAGAAGTTCACAACTTCGATTTAATATTTTAAAAAAAAGATAAACAAATACTTTCCATAAAAATATGTCATGAAAACTACTATCTCCCCTTCCCACCCAGCCCTATCCTCCCCCCCCCCCCCAAAAAAAGAAACAAAATCTTTCCTCTACAATTGTATTTTATTTTAGCATCCACAAACCACCTGCTCTACAACACTGAGAACTCTTCTTTGCTTTGTGTATACTTAAGTCAATAGACACAAAAGGCCACCACAGGTGTTACCTGCATACCGACTGATTCATCAGCAAGCCAAGCAATCATCATTGAGGGTAGACAATGAGCTGCCTCACTCAACACACACACACACGTGTAGGAATGTATCATAGCCTCATAGAGCAATTATTATCAACTTTCATTTCAGTCAGTCATTCTTAAAGGCTTCTCCTTCATTCAAATAAGTTATGAGTAGAAGCATGCATGACCTTTTACTCCAAAATTTTTGACACAAAAAGGTTTATGGATGAATTCAGGAAGATTCTTGTAACAAACATTTCAGAAAACTACTTTGTAGAGCAATTTTCACTTGGTGAACAGATTTAACATTATTGCATGGTCATCTCAAGGAATGTAACAATGGAACAAATTGATGTTTTCCACAACACACAATTTGATTGCTCTACAAAAATATCCAGTTGTTTCGTTATTGTTGCAAGTTGTTACATGTATATGATAGGATTTTTGAGCTCATTGTTGCAGGTGACCAATGATGGGATGGTCATGAAATCTAACTGCAGATTCTACACTTGCACAACAAAGAGGTTGCAGTGGCTTCTAATTGGTCATGAGAAAATTTTGAGTCTCGAGTTGCAGAGCTTTTTTTTTCCAACTGACATTTTCATATATGGTAAAGACACTAAGGTACATCATGTCATCACTTACAGTAGAGCTAAAAAAGGGTTTTTCATTGATACTATTGATACTTTTCTTACAAATACCTTTTACAATACATTCTTGAAGAACATTATTTCTCTTGAACACATTAAAACAATGCATTTTCACCTATAAATACCCTTGCCGACTGACTGCTGAAAAATTATAAACAAAGGAAATCTATGAACAAAGCTCTACATCTCTTTCAACATTCCTGTTATTCAGATTGTCTTTTGTACTTGTAATATATATTGATTTGTAATTCATCATTTCTGCTATATTTTGGTTCATGTCCAACAAAGCAAGCTAGAAACATACATGTGCATTGCAAGTTATGTCTGCATTATTTACTTTCCAATCCATATACACTGTATGAGAGGGAGCTCCAAAATGTAAACATTCAAGCTTTCTGATCAGTTAAAATGCATAAATCTGTGCTGTATATGCAACAATTAACAAATACAGTTATAATCCCAGAGCTGTTTAATGGGGGCAAGTGCAATATATGCATTGCACACAGTAGCTTTAATATCTGAATGAATGTACAATGTTCAACAAATGAATACAAAACTTCCCCATAAATATGAGGGATTAGCATCTCTTTGACAAGTTCAAAAAGCTAAGTATCATGCAAAGATTTGGTCTATGAATTAAATCAAAGTAGTTTCTAGCTTGAACATTACATTACATTCCTTGAAATAATTCAATGTTTAGCCCCTCTCCCCCCCCCCCAATAAAAAAAAGCCAGCCTGTCTGTCGCATGCAACTTTCGCAGAGAGCTTCACACTTCATTCCCAGTCTGCAAACACAGAGCTTCACCAAAGTTCCTTGGAGCTTTCAAGAAATCTAGATTACATTGAAATGCAGTCAAATGGATCATGAGACACAATCACAGTCTATGATTGCAACTTCCTGTGGCACTGGGGTGCCAGTGCAACAGTAGGGCAACAGTATAAGTAATACTATGTTACTCTTTATGACCTCAATACACAAACAGGTCCAGCAAAGCACTCGTTTCCTTATTATACAATACTCACACACAACGTTTTATGTACAACATACTGTACATGGCATCCCCGAGCATTGGTGTAACTTTTGCATTGCTGTCATTTAGCTATAATTTATAAAAAGCTTGCGGTCTCTTACCCCCCCCCCCCTTTTTTTTTCTGAATCACAACTCAGTTTCAGATATACCAGCCTCTCTACTTTAATGGTCAAGCAATAGAATCTATAAAGTATCCAATCTCCATATTTCATGATAAAGACCTTGTGAACTTGAATACACTGTTTACACAATTTTTAAGTCAATTATGTCTTCTAAAACAATCACTCTGTGTTTCCATGGAAACAGTTGTGATGGAATGGCCTACAAGTCATGACTATGACTGTGCCTAAATCAAACATGACTTATAAATCTTGAGGAACATAAGAAAATAAAACCAAAACATATTATCACAACCTAAATATTCAGAAAATTGGGTGCAAATACAAATAAATAGGCTGCATAGAGGTTAACAAAAATAAAGATCCTCATCTTTGGTATACAGGCTCTTGTAATGGGTTCCTGCAATTACCTTTCAGTTTTAATTGTTCTACGGTGTACAAAGTGTTTCACAATCACATGCAAATTTTGATGCATAGTCCATAATTATACACATACATAGTGCAAATGGAATGTACATTTTTTAGTACAATTCTGGCTTCACATGCAGTCAGTCACCTTCTTGTTGTGGCAATCAGTTTTAAAAGAAACTAGACCGAATGCATGTCATCATGAACTTTCAAGTCACACATAACTGGACGCAGGTCGCCTCTGCATGAAACAATATCAGTAGTGTTGGCACATAGAAATACAGTATCTGCTGCGGTAATGTAAACCATGTAAACTATGTACTTGTACCAATGCCCAGTACTTATACAGCACAGCCAGACTGGTATAAGGTACCACCGTTAATAATAGTGTTATTGATTGGTCATATAAGTCTGCAACTGTGATTTGAGGCTTTAAATAATTCTCTCCGAGTATAAGCTGTGCAAATATTCTTCATCTGAACACATCTCTTCAATGCTGTTCATCAGTCATTCTCTAAACTCATGTTCATAGTTTAAAGGACATAGATCTAAAAGGAAAGAATTAGTCCCTCTGTTTATCACGGTCTATAAGCCTTTGAGTTCATACTGTGGATGGGCTGAACGAATGTATTGGGCAAGTGCTAACAACAATAATAACCATCGCAGGCGAGCAGCGAAGCAAGCCAGACAACGAGCGCTCGATGGACATGGGCAGAGCTCCGGCGCAATTTACATTCCTGCATCTCGCAGGCTACGGCGATCTGCCTACTACTACTAGCTGCGTGTATCGTGTATGATCGATCAGCAGGCACTCATCAGGCAACTTACACCTGCACAAATTTCGTTTTCGCAATAATCCTACATCTATATCTTTAATTTTCCAAGGTTAATACACATGACATGTTTGAAATGCTTGGAGAGGAACAACATTCCTAGACATGTAACGAAAATCAAAGCAATACAACGTGAAGAGCCTTGCGGGTCTAGCCCGTGAGGACAACAACCTACCGTTCATTCAACCAGCAGGGGTCCAGCAAGCCGCCATACCACCAACCCAAAATAACTGTGTCTGTACGTGCGAAACGTACGTCCTCTATAGGCCGTACCGTATACACATGTCGATCTGGCTGTGCAGTACACACACGTGCACACACACAAAACTGATAACGGGCGCGATTTGCTATAATGCCTGCTACACGGTGTAACAAGATCACTTTAGAAAGAAAAAAATGTTTTGTGAATAAGGGGCAAGTTTCAATGAATTAAAAAGTAGGCCCTTAATAATTTTTCCTGCTTCAATACTTCATTACACAGACAAGAGACAATCTTTCCTTTTGGCTTAGATGTTGGCATTCTTTACGTAATGATAAGGGTCATTATTGTTTGAGAAAGAGCACCAAAGTCGGAAAAAAAAAATCATTTTTACTGTTCTTTGATATTCTGTTTCCCAGTTAATGAAGTGACATTATCATCATGTCTTTTGGTTTGTTTGTTTTTGCTTTATTTTGTTGTTGGGGGGTTTTTGGTGGGAGGGGGTCATTTTCAAAACCATTATTTCTCTGTAAATTTGAAACATAAATTTTTCCTGTGGCCTTGGAACGAATATGGTTAAACTTTTCAACACTGAAATCAAAGAAGTTATTTTCAACTGCGAACGTGAACGCAAACGAAATTGTGTCGGAACTTTTAAAATTGAATTATGTTTATGATAATATTGGCTCAGATACTGCATGAATAGTTCCTTACATAGAAACACACTTTGCCTTGAGAATTTCTGGTTAAAAATATGGGCAAAGGTGACTCTAAATAGTGCTATTCACTCCGGGGCTAAGCCCCGAAGTCCATACTATATTCGAGGCTCAGGGGCCCAATGTTTTAACCAGAACCAAACTCGAAATTAGGCCTAAGTGGAGTATATTTATTTCATATTTTGGATCAAAAGTTTTTAAAAAGAGGGGGGATCAGGCGAGAACTCTGTGGTAGATGCGAATTGTTGTGGTAGGATCCTACATATACAGTGACTGTATACGAAGCAGCGCGCGGTGTCAGATATGATAATTATGTGACAGTTTTCTGTGACATAATTTTCACAAATTACTATTTGGAAAATGTAGTCATAAAAAGTGACGTCATTTTCCAAATAGTATAAGATTATCCTGGAGTGTTAAACATGCCAACATTCTAAACTAGTCAAATAAACATAATTATACGTGAAGCTCTTTCAACCAATAACTAGAAGATATTATTTTTTTTATCCAAAATATAATGCAAGCTTTATCATTATGCTATGCAAAGATGAATCCATTCCATTGTAGGTTGCAATCATTTCATAATTCTTTTCCTGGCTCTCCCTTAACTTCTCCATCTCTCTTCCTTCTCTCTCTCTCTCTCTCTCTCTCTCCCCCTCTATCTATCTATCTATCTATCTATCTATTTATTTATCTATCTATCTATCTATCTATCTATTTATTTATCTATCTATCTATTTATCTATCTATCTATCTATCGGTCTATCTATCTATCTATCTACCTGTCTATCTATCTATCTATCTATCTATCTATTTATCTATCTATCTATCTATCTATTTATCTATATATCTACATCTATTTATCTATCTATCTATTTATTTATCTATCTATTCATCTATCTATTTGTCTATCTATATATATTCCTCTATCTATTTGTCTATCTATCTATGTATCTATCTATCTATTCATCTTATATCTATCTATCAATCTATCGGTTTCTTTTTCTCATCGTCCCCCTCCCTCCTCCCCGCTGTTTCCTAATGTATGAGACTTTCTTTTCTTTTTTCTTCTTCAATTGGCTCAATTTCAAGAATATATTAATTTGAGAACTCAAACAGAATATTGTTCTTGCAGTCAGACTTGTCCACAAGTTCTAACATTCCAACAATGTAGGTGGGTCCCATCTTTTATTAGGAACACTTTGTTTTACTTTGTTTCTTGATGTCCCAGTCCTTTCAAAATTGATTTTTATCAAATAAACTTTTAATTATTATATATGATCTTTAATACTTCATATATTTCTGATAAAAAATCTGAATTCCCATCTCAACTAAAACTATACCATCCCTTTAACCTATGAGAGTAGGCTATACATGATACAAGTTTGTTTCCTAAGCTTCATCATTCTTTATTTTACAGGTTTTATCTATCCCTGTCATAATCGAAATCACTAGAATTGAATGTTAATGGTATTAACATTAATTTGTTAAAGTAAAACTAAGATATATTCCAATCAGACCATTATTAGTTGTTTTCCCCTGCTAAAGCGATAGCAAAAGGAATATAAAGAGAAGAGGGGAGAGAAAAAGACAAATATGATATTGAACAGGACACATCAGTGGAGGAAACTCAAAGGGGATTAGTACGTTGCGTCAGATGTTACCAGTAGATGGCGCTATCCGGCCTCGGCTTCATAGAGCTTCACGTCTCCTTTTGACTTCATTTTGCATCCTGCATACTTGCGCACTGTACTTCATCTTTCAGAGAAGTCGTTGTACACTATCAAACTAAAAGCTTTTGTGATGTCTTCCCAAGGCTTAGTGCGCGAGCAGCAATACAGAATAAAATAATTAGGAGTGTGTGGCAGTGGTGATGGTGATGGTAATGGTGATGGTGATGATGGCGACAGAAGTGGTGGTGGTGATAACGAGGATTGAGATGGTGGTGTTGATGATGGTGATGGTGATGGTGATGGTGATGGTGATGATAATAATGATGGTGATGGTGATGGTAATGTGACGCATGGTGATGGCTATGATGATAATTAGGTACTGGTGCCATGATGATGGGGGCGATGAGGATCTTGGTGGTACTATGGATAATGGGATTGAAATAACAATATTAGTCAAATCAAGGAGAACAATGAAGGAAAAATGAACAGATTAAGAATAAGAAAAAAATTATGAGGATGTAAAAATAAGGAAAATTGGAAGAAAACATGAGAACGATGGAGACAACAGGTTACTGACAAAGTACACAATGTCGTGGATTTATATGGCATTTTCAAAGAACGAACAAAGCAAGAAAATAGAGTACAACACATTGCCCTGTACTGGAACAGGTTGACAAAATGTATAGGATCTATCACGAAAAAAAAAAAAAAAATCTTCTGACTTAATGTTAAACCATAGACCTATTTACATGAGTAAACAAATTCTTAAATTGTTGTCTTATACTCAAATAGACATTCAAGTCAACATGGTTCTCAGAAATGTGATCAATGCATGACGTATTGTTATGCCCGTTTGTGATCACCCTCTTTTCTACAGTATGTATCGCCATTTTGTTCAACCGCTTGTCTGATCCTTAGAGACAGTATAGTCACTGATCGCTCGTGAAGTTGGCATGCTTATCAACGTTTTCTGCAGGATAAGTGACTTGTCCGCTTGCAAATTATGTAAGTCACTGTATCATTGTCAGTAAAACAAAAGAATATGTTTGCGGGGTTGTGGTGTGGTGGGTTCAAGCTTGAAGAAAAACAACTCTGATGATGACGAAATATATATTATTATTCGTTTCACACAGACACACATTGATATTATACGTATACACGTGTAATTTTCGATTTAGTGAGAAAACTATTGTGGCAAAATGCAATAGTTTGTGAAGCTAAGATAATCATCTTGATATTCATCTTAATCGAGGGTATGTTGGTAACCTTATATACCGCACTTTATGTTCTGACAAAATATTAGATAGTCTATAAAGTGGAAACGATAATTGATTATCAAAGTTCATTCCACAGACTCTTTTGGTGATCATATCATGAGCTCATGGTGATTTCATTGTTTCTTTCTTTCTTTCTGTCTTTTGTCTTATGCAAGCCCTCAAGATAGTTCGTAATCTAATATATATATATATATATATATATATATATATATATATATATATATATAAACATATTATTTAGGCCTATTAGACAAAATGCAGCATTAAACGTGATCTTCACTCAGTACAGGCAAGATGATAGCAAACACATATTGTATTGCGTCTGCACTTCAACTTAAGCCGGTAAGACCCTGTAGTTTACCCCTCTGCAAAGTCTATGAAATGTGATTACATTTCTGGGTATAGCACCTATAGATGGTAGGCTGTGTGCGACATGAGTATACCCTGTAGATTATGCCTCAGGTTGAGAGGCATTTTCCAGTCTACAAGTGTCAAGAAATATACTCCGCAATCACAAGAAGAATGATAACAGGGAGAATAGTTTTAAAGAAGGATTGTGGGCAGGGGTGATTCTAATCTCTCCTCAGTCTTTGTCTCCCCTCAACTCAAAATTCAAATTTTTCCAAAAAAAATTAAAATAGAACAATTTTGATGGTCTATTACTGTCAAGTTGCAATGCTGAGTGGCCTATATACATTCAATTATCAAACTGAGGTAAGTGAGGCAATTATTGACAAGGCCGTACTCTTACATTGCAAAGGTACACAATATTTTTGCACTTAATGGCACTCCTTGCAACTGACTCGACTCACAGCAGCCACCATACCAGCATAGCTTCCTGCGTGAGCTTCTAAAGGGATTAGTCCATAAAATATCAAGCACTTATTACTTTGAGTATAGATCATCTATTTGTTTGTGGTGAACGCGGCGATATTTTGTTTTGTTTTGTTTTGTTTTTCTGTTAATCTTTGTATGTGTATCAGCATTTGGTTACTTTGTTGGTAAATTTGTCAATTAGATGATGATTGTCGGTAAATTCATAGTTGGTGATTGATTGATTTGAGTGGTTAATAACAGTAAATATACATTTTGTTTTGTATATAACTGACCGGAGTATACTCAAGCTCGATCCAACATCGCACTTGGAGGTTTGTGTGATTTTCATTTGTCAACGCCATCTACGTCTAACCACTATATGCAGTACCGAAAGCAGGGACCTCAAGGTGGGCGCAAGCACGGTGGGCGCAAGATGATCGTCGGCTGTGACGAGCAAGTCAGTCGGATATTAGACGGCATTTCTGAAGATGGTGTCCGCCTGTTGCCAATTTGAAGGGAGACATGCAGCGATGATGTGCTGTTTATCACCCTTTTTAATCACGCACCGATGAAAGAATATAGTGTTTTATTTTTCTGCATCTTCAATAAATAACCACAGTATCGTCTTACTTTTTTGAGTGAAAACTTTCAAATATTCCATCCGAAGTGTGCACCACATAATTGAATTTCAAAGTTAAAAATGCGAAAGCTTCTTCATATGGGAGGGGGATACATTAGATCTTCAAATAATCTGCGTAGTAGGCCGAAACTGAGAAAGTCTTGCAGCTATCATATTAGTTAATTTTCAGTTTATTGTTTTGCATCTACAGGCCTAATATTGGATATCAAATCTATTGTCTTATGTAGGGATTGAAAATTTTCCAAATATCAAAGAGGATGCACCGCATTGTATATATTAATATAAAAAAGGTCTTTACATGTAGGATGGGAATGACCCTCTCCCATCATCTTCTGCCCATTTGTTGCACTTATTAGATTTTCAAGTAGTTTGATCAGTAAATGAAAAGATCTAATCACTCAATGGCAACAACAGCAAAAAGCACAGAATACAGTTTTTATGGATACTTTGCTTGGGTGTATAGAAAATCTAAAATTCTGAAAATCCCATCCAATATTAACACATGTTCTCCCCAACCGAAAAAAAAAAAATGAACAAAGAAGATGTCCGCACTGTACCATCACTTTCAAGTATTCTTTTTTCAAGAAAATTTTCAGGTGTTTTTATCAGTACATGAAAGATCTATTCACGAAATACTAAAAACTACACAGTTTTGTTCATTATAAGTGCTTTTCTTAGAAACCTAAGCAAATAACGTATCCTCTTACATCTTTATTAAACCTTGTTGAAATAACTACCCAAAACGTTTATCAAGCTTGTTGCACTTTAATACTATAAAATTGAATACCCTCGCTTGCGAGTCACCCCCTCCCCCCTAATAAAAAAATTGAATATATTCTTATCTCCCCTTCAAAAAAAAAAAGTACTGTATAACGTTATTGTTAAGATAGTTTAAACGTATTTTCTAAAGTGTCACACCACGACCACTGAGTCGGGGAGCCCCCCCCCCCCCCGAAAAAAGGGGGTCATACACCACACCCAGGTCTCTGACACACCCCTCCCCCCCCCCCCCGATAAAAAGAGGGCCACATCACACCAGGGGTCTCTGAAACCCCCCCCCCCCCCAATAAACCACACGAAACCCCCGGGGTGTCTGACACCACCCATACCCCGATAAAAAGGGGTCACACCACACCCCAAGAATCTCTGACAACCCCCCCCCCCCTCCCTGATAAAAAAGGGGGTCACACCACACCAAATCCCAGTGTCTTGGACTCCCCACCCCCAACCCCCCGATAAAAAAAGGTGTCATGTCACACGACCGCTGGGGTCTCTGATACCATACGTCGACAAAAAGGAGTCTTGTCACACCACACCCCCGGGTTTCTGACACCCCCCCCCCCCCCTCCCAACAAAAAAGGGGTCTTGTCACATCACACACCGGGATGTCTGACACCCGCCCCACCCCCCCCCCCCCACAAAAAGGGGTCGGGTCTTGTCACGCCCCACCCCCCCCCCCCCCCCCAGACAAAAAAGGGGTCTTGTCACACCACACCCCCCGGATCTGGCACACTCTCTTGTCACACCCCCCCCCCATGTCTGGCACACTCTCTTGTCCCCCGTTTCATAAAACTTGTCATCAGTAACAAGTTGTCATAGATGTGACAAGCTACTGAAATCCTTGCATCTGATTGGCTGAGAGCAAATTTGTCATAGAAAATAATGTGGCAGTTGTCACCGATGACAAGTTTTATGAAACGGGCCCCAGCAGGGTCTAAACGCAAGTTTATATAGGCCCTACTTTGTTTGAACACGAATTCCAGAAATCGTTACAACGGGCAAGCTTATGCATTATGCCTCCTTTGAAAACTAATGAAGTGCCTAAACCAACTGAGAAAAAAGAAAGGTCATTAATTGTACGAATGTGTTAATGAGGTGATCACGAACTGCCTTATGCATGCAAACTCTCTCCGTCTGTTGCTATGTTAGGAAAGCTACGGCGATCATCACAAAAAGTAACAAAGCATCAACTCTCAGCAGGGAGGTGTGCATGGGGAAGGAGTGGAATCTCTTCCCAGTTTGTATAATTACATGCGTAGATTCTTTTGCATGACAATAACATTGAGTGCTTAGCATTTCACTGGCTTTGATATTCCATGCTACAAGCCGCTACTCCGTAGAGTTTTGATTTGAAGACTAGAAAAGAGTTTTTTGATTTAAAAAAAAAATCAGCTGCATTTCAGAAGAAAGGTTGAAATCCTGCTTGTTTGGAACTTTATGGAAATATGCTACGGAACAAATCCTTTCGATTTTTCTTCATGTTATCAATACCCCAGAACTGAATAAAAAAGGAATATTACTAGGTCTATAGCATAAAAAGTTAACACTTAAACATCTTGTGCACATTTCTGCATAATTTTGCTGGCCATGTTTAGTAGCTGAATATGATATCTTTCCGTTGAAGAAAGTTGCTAGTGCGTGTTCTATGTATTTAATAGAAGGATAATTTGTTTTACTGATTAAAGTATTTTGTTTGCGTGTCCTGGGGGGCATTTCATGAAGGAACTTGTCGGATAAAATGTCCGACAAGTCAATTATATCCGACAAGTTCAGAGAAATCAGCCAAGCAGACTAAAGAATTTCTCAAAACTTGTCGGATATAATTGACTTGTCAGATATTTTATCCGACAAGTTCCTTCATGAAATGCCCCCCTGTTCTCTACACGCCAAATAGTTGCTGCCAAAAATATTGAAAGGAACAGCGAAGTGCTGCTACGCTCGGTTTGCCGTGATTGAGGAATAATGCGTAGAAATGCTGTCTCTTGTCGAAGCAATTTATGAACACCTGCGATAGAGCGCATAAATTCTCCGCGGCATGAAGCATGCATGGGTACAAATGAAATATTCTTGTTTCTTCTCCTTTTCTAACACCTCCCTGCTCTCTGCCTTCGAGACAAAATTCGTTGTCCCCTTTAGTACTAACAAACCAGAGATTCGTCAGATTTCATATATTATATTACGCAACCAAAACAGCTCGTGTTTGACATAGGGCCTGTCAAATGACCGTATTACGCAAACAATTACGCAAACAATTTTCGGCGCCTGTTGCCTTTTGAGGCAAGCTTAGGCAAACAGTACCAAAAGAAACGTGATGTGTAGGCCTACTCCCTGCCCTCGATGACAAAATCCTTTGTCTTCATCGACGCAAACAAAGTCAGTAGTTTTGCCCTATAATCTCCTATCACGCGAACCAAACTGTCAACAGTTATCATTTGAATTAGTTTAAGAAGTTGATTTCAACGCAAATGCGCACAGACTCTCGACTATATTGCTGTGTTGGGCCAGCAAGTATACAGAAAGTCCACTCCTTTCCCGTATAATGACAAAATTCCTTGTCTCAGTTGTTGCAAACAAGTGAATCTTTCGAAAAATTGATGTGATAATAACTGCACGGACAATCTCGGCACCTATTATTATAAAGTGAGACGAGCTACTGCTATTCCCACCACAGAATATAAGTAAATAGGTTATTCCCTGTTCTTTAGTTTTTTGGACGATGATGTCTTTCCTGATACAGTGACTTTTAACGCCACCTGCCTATAGCTATACTATAAGTTCTCACATACGAACATCATGCATGAATGCGTGAATCTATAATAATGGCTAACATGCATCCTTTGGTTGGTACTTTTCCAAACGTGAGGAGTCTGAAAAAAAAAAATGAAGAAAACACACCTTTTCGAATCGTCCATTTTGTTGGCAGGCTTTAAAGGGTGTGTACAGTTCTGGTTAAGGTGCATGAGGATTTAGCTTTTAACGTTTTGCGAGATATTCAGAAACCACTCGATGAGATGTCAAAGAGCATGCAATTCTAAAGGGTATCAAAAGTTAATATGCTGAAAATCGGTTTTGAAATGACTGAGAGATCCAAAAACAAGGTGAAACAAAGAGATCCTAATAAAAGGTGTGGCCTATCACTTTTTTTGGATATCTCAGCCATTTGAAAACCAATTTTCATCAAATAAACGTTGAATCCTTCTTAAGATTACATGCTCTTTCATATTTCATAGGAGGTTTCTCATTATCTCACTTAGGAATGTTCAAAACATGAATCCTCACTTCAACCAGTACTGTACAGTCCCTTTAAGTTCATTTAAGTGACCAAATATACATCTGGATTATATCATTATACTACAAGAAATCAGCGATTTCGTTAGATTTTCCTGACGCAGCCCCAACTGGGACCGGTGTGTATAGTTATCATCAACTGTCAGATAAACCATTGCAATATAAATATCACGCAAAATCAATGCTCGCAAATAATCGGTTGCTATGTTAGGCACTCAGGTGAAAAGAATAAAAGAGCACGCGCACAACTTTTTTACATGTGGTATCATAATGGCTTCCATACTTATTGTAATAATTTCCTTCCCAGAATATTAACGCCCTCTAACGACAAAAGTGACATAGTCGACGCGGAGGGCTCATTTTGTATAAGGAGTTACAGTCACCGAACTAATAGTTCGGTGGTTACAGTTGGCAAAGGGTTTGAAAAAGAGATTATGCTACACTCCGTGGTCCGAGTAACGTTGAACAGAAGAGTAAGGCCGAGCAAACAGATATTGGTAGAAGTTAAACCCAGAAATTTAAGAATAAAAAGGTTTTGACGTATCAAAAGCTATTACATTTTCAAAAAACTGCAATGACCGTCACAAACTCAAGTAGGCCTATATGTGACGAGCACATTGTCATTGCCTCACAATATTATGACATCTGACTTCTTTGTCCATAATCACAAACGACATTGTAAATCCATCTACTTTACCTTTACAAAGTCATCACGGCTGTTCTTAACTAAAGAAAATAAGTGAAGTGAAGGATTTGATCTACCCCCCAATAGACCGTGTTTCTTTTCCTACAGCAGGTAAGGAAGCATTTCATTCACCTGTTCCCTCTCATTAGGTTCTACAGGCAGGAATTCATTTAGTTGTTGCTAGGTAGGGCAAGCCTCTGGCAAGGTTTGTGGTTGTTAAGGGCAACTTTTGCGAACAAAGCATGCATAAAATCTGAATATATTACAGATCCGGTCTATTCACGTCAACAAAGAAATTAAAAAAAAAAAACAATGAAGATTTATACAGGAGAGGGAATAATTCCCTTTAATGGCATTAGCATCTCATATGATTTGTATGGCTGTTCATTATGACTATGATGGGAAATCGCTCCATCACTTATGGTTCTAGAGAATAAATGTATTTCTAACCATCCCCGTTAAGGGCCTTACGAACTGGTCTCTTACAGGGAACACACTCAGTCTGCAAGAATCTGAGAGCAAAATCAAAGGAGGCAGACTTAAAGGGGAAGGCTAGTAACTGATCAGTGGGAATCAGTGGAAATGCTGGGAGATGATTGTTCCAATCCTTATGGGATTCATTCAAGAGTTCATTGTATATCTATTGTTGTGTGAAAATGATTTGCTCCAGAATGGTCTCATATTCAAGTAATGTGCAGTTAAATGCTTCCAGGTTAGCGTCCCTGGTCAGTGACGGAGCATTAATCTGCACATTACTTGAATATGAGACCTTTCTGAAGAAAATCATTTTCACACAACAATAGATATACAATGAACTCTTGAATGAATCCCATAAGGATCGGAACAATCACCTCCCAGCATTTCCACTGATTCCCACTGATCAGTTACTAGCCTTCCCCTTTAACCAGAATAAAATGAAATGAAATGAAATGAAATGAAATGAAATGAAATGAAATGAAATGAAATGAAATGAAATGAAATGAAATGAAATGAAATGAAATGAAATGAAATGAAATGAAATGAAATGAAATGAAATGAAATGAAATGAAATGAAATGAAATGAAATGAAATCAGGGATGTCAAGTTCAAAAAAAAATTATGAGTGAGATTTTCATGACTCGGCATCTCGGCATGCGAATGTGCGCGCGAGCGAGGGTGTGGGAGGGGGGTCCCCCCCCCCCCCCCCGTGGCCTCCCACGGTAGGGAGCTTTTTCAATTTTTAGCTCTTAAGTTAAATGGTGCGATCAGGTGCATACTTAAGTGATTATTTTTTACTTATTTTGAAAGACAAAAGGGAAATATACCTTCAATTGCAACTATCTTTTGAGCTATGCTCATCATTAGAGGCCCAAGTTGCAGACTTCGCCCGATGCGTGAGAAAAATGGGTGTCATGCGTGAGATCGTGAGATGGCCCCTAAATGCTTGAGTCTCACGTAGAATGCGTGAGACTTGGTAGCTCTGTGAAATGAAATGAGGTGAAGTGAAATGAAATGAAATGAAATGAAATGAATTGCGAATAACCAAGAGAGGGCGCAAATTTTCTGAGTGTGATACTTGCCTACAAAATGTGCATCGGACGCCAGTGGCATTTCGCGAAAATTTCATGCCGCGAGAAAGGTCGTCGGCTCCAATTCGTGAAATTTTCATGCCGCGAATACTGTATACAGTATCGTTTTTCATTATCATAATTATGAGACTGTGCACCCAACGCGTATTGCAGTTCTCGACATAACATCGCAAACCCAGAGTCGTTATTGCTCTTCGCAATCCCAGCTCTGCGCAATCCTCGGGTGTCACGCCCTCTTACGGCTTATCGCGTATACTGAGTCACCGCTACACGAGTAATAAAAGAGTCCATCAGAAGCTAGACTTACCGATGTGCAGAGATACACTATACTAGTATAGGAGGTTTCACACTTGCACCTCCCTATTTGTACCATCTCCTTCTGTCTTGCCAAGTTGTGTGTTTATGAGCATGAGCAGATATGACAGTCGGTTAGGTCGTCTTGCTCGCGTTGGTGTGGGTTTCATTTCATCATTCTATTACTTTGTCTGCTTATTTTCTTCTTCTCCTTCTTTGTCTTTTTTTCTTCTTCCTCTTCTTTTATTTCTTCATCTTCTTCTTCTTGGTCTTCTTCTTCAACCTCTTTTTTTTTCTTCTTCTAATTGTTCTACTTCGATCATCATCATCATCATCATCATCATCATCATCATCTTCCTTCTCTAGTTTTTGTTTGTTGTTCGTTGTTGCTGTTGTTGTTTCTTCTTCTGTTCGTCGATTTCTATTTTCTTCTCTCTTTCTCCTTCATCCTCATTTTCTTTATCTCACATTTTGTGCCAAGCATTATCATGACTTCACAAGGCTTTTTTTTTCTTATTGGTTGTCGCTATCACTGCAAAAAGTCCGGTGTTAAATAGTGAACACCGAGTTGGTGTTAAATTTTCGGTGCTCATTTATGGTGTGAAATTAACACCCCCGGGTGTCATTTCCAAATTTCAAACTGTTTTTTTTTTTAAGAGTTTCTTAGTAACTGCACTTCTTGTTGATTTTTAATTTAAACAAGACGATCAAGAATTTTACATTAGAATACTAGATTTTTGAAAAAATGTGAAAATAAATTTACACCAAAGTAACACCAGCTGGTGTGGTCCCTTATTGAAGCTGGACGGGTGTTAAACCATTGATATTAACACCAACAAATATCAAATCAACACCATGTGGTGTCATTTATTAATCAACACCAGTACAGTGTCAAAATAACACCAGGTACAGTGTCAAATCAACACTACGAAGTGTCAGGTGAACACTTTTCAACACCATCACAGTGCATTTTTAACACCTGTGGGTGTGGTCCTTTATTGAAGTTTGATCGGTGTTAGATTTAACACCCGTGGTGTTAAATCTAACACACATGTTTTTACAGTATAGTTGTGGTTGTTGTTTAGCTTTATTGTTAGTTTGCTCTCTTTTGGCCTAGATCTTAGCGAGATGGTCTGATCAAGAAAAAGAAGAAGAAGAAAAAAAGTTCTTAAGGTTAGTGCTTCTACACCCTGGCGGCACAGTCTGATGTGTTTGAAGTATGTACAAAGCATGGTAATTACATCTTGTGCAAATAAATCATATTCGGAAGCTTCATTGTGTCCATTATTTTTGAAGTAGCATCAAGAAAATGAACACAAAAACTAGTAAAAAAAATAGGAGAAGAATTCATACTTCTACTTTGTTTCTTCTACTTCTTCCACTACAACTGACGATGATGGTAAATAATGTTGTTCATATACCAATAATGATAATCGTAATGATAGTAATAATAACAACAACAACAATAATGGTGATGATAATAATGATAACATTAATATAGACGGTCGCAAGGATGGTAATAATGATGACAACAATATTAGTAACAACAATTGTAGCAATCGCATTGATGACATGATATTTTCATTGGTGTTTTCTGAGACATGATAGAAGGTGATTACTGGATTGACTATGTATGACAGAAGAGTGTTACTCTTGTGAAAATTCTCTAGTGTTAGATTTTAAATTTACGTTTCTTCATAAAGATTACAGAAACTTACAGAATCCAAAAAATTAAAGTTTTTGTTTGATAGATACTTTATTTTCTGCAAATCAATATACATAAGTTACATAATCATGAACATGTGGGAAACATACAAAGTATATTTAAAACAGAGTCGTTTGACTTGCATAAACAACGATATAAAAGGAAATTAATGATACAATACGCAGTATGCATGTCTAATATATATGCAGCAGGGATTACAATAACAATTTCAGTTAAGAAGCGATTATGCAGAGGGCCGCCATTGTAAACATTGCTTGAAAAGATGGTCGGCCCGAGGAAGATGTAGGGACGTACTAGATTTGTAACAATTCTGCTGCGAAGATAGCAGGGGAAAATAAACTGATGTGTGATGGTGGTGAATGTGCGTGCAAGTGCTTAAAAGTGCACAAGGGCAGATAGGCTGGAATTTAGAATAATAGAATTGGTTTGCTGGAAGAGGGAACGATATGCGATGTTGCTATCGGGAGACCAACATTAGTCATATAAATTATAAATTGTATGTTCTTTTCCTATGCAATATCTAACAACACAAGGAGAACACAGTCATGATAGTTAGGTCAAAGCAAAAAGACATTAATATTCGTTTTCAGCAATCAGATCAGATGAATACTTTGAAATATTGTAAACAATTTTGGTTATCAGTAATTGTCTATTATTTCGACATCGCAAGTCCACTTTCATGTACATGTGGATTGAGTGAATGCAGCAATATCATAGCAGAACACATCAGTGAAAGTTTGGGAGAAATCAGACAATCCTTTCAAAAGTAATGAATTTTTAAAGTATCTGCGCAGTCACTGCTGAATGAGAAGATTACTAAGTGTTTGATGCCTTATGCGTAGAAAGATATAAGGAAAATGTGAAGAGAATTTAACAAAATTGTATTTTTTTTTTGAAAAAAAAAAAGGTGTACATTTCATTGACTTGTCACTGACGTATGTTAAGGTAGTATTATTCCCCCTGTCATGCCTCCTGAAAGAGGTAAGTCAAATCTTCTTATTATAATTATTTTCTTTATATCGTTCTGCATATTGTGACATCACAAGCTGTAGCAGCTTTCTCATCCAGCAGTGACTGAGCAGAAACTTTACAAATTCATAACTTTAGAACGGATTGTCCGGTTTTCCTCAAACTCTCACTGAAGTGTTCTACTAATGCAATCCACATGTCATGGTATGGCGTATTTCACTTTTACCACGTAATAATTTGTTCCACCAGTTAATGTGAAGAGTTTATGCCGTTTCAATGACGAGTATGAATTTAAAGGCACGAACATGCATTGACATGACCATCAGTAAAGATAATCATGACGCAAAATGAAAGTTGAAGAGAGTTTGTTGTAAAAGAAGTAACAAAAAATGTTTCCGGAACGAGTAGACTATTTGCATGTGACGTCAAAAGTGAGGAAATATTAGGATACCCTGATTGCATACCTCATAATGTTATATAGGCTGGAATGTGAACGTCATTATTAACGAGGCACAGGACCACTGTACAGTTGGGTCAATACACGGGACCAATTCAGATAAATTCCTGGGGTCTGTGGACAGGAAGCAATGACGTCAAATGGAGGCTTGACCAAGGCAAAGTAAAATGGTTAAGGAAGTTTTGATAACCTGAAAATGCAAATACAAAAAAAAAAAAAGCAAATACAGAAATGGGGACAAAACTTTTGTAAAACTTTCCAAAAAGTCACTCCATGCGGCTAATTTCACATGGATGCCTATTATGATACGGTAAATGTATAAATTCGAGGTGTTCAGACGTAAAATTCAGACGGAGCTTGCTATTGGAAACTGAACATTCAGGATCAAGCTACGTGACTCCAAATTAGGAAACTGAGAGTACCAGAGTGTTATTTAGAGTCATTGTGATTCGGGAATTTGTTACATTCCGGCTATGACAGCCTGATCGTCCCTTCAAAAGAGAATCACTCATTATAGGCCCTACAGGAAGATTTGGAGAAGATACTTTAACAACTGCTGCATGGTTGGGGTTCCGAGGTGGAGCACAATTTGGGGTTCCGACGAGGACCGCAGGGATGCAGGTCACGAGCTGACACCCACGAGTCACACAGACCAAGAGTTATAGGAGGCCTAGCAGCTACAACCCACGCACTAGAGACTATAGACTCATGAGCTCGACGTCAATTAAAATAGGTTCACGAGCTACATCACCACCAGCCGGACACTAGGAAAATAAGGCCCATCATGAACTCGACACTTTAGGCAAGCTTAAGCAAGTCCCACAAGCTCGACACTAGGCAAAAAAGGCCCACGAGACCGACATAACATCACGGGGCCTGTTGTACGTAGTGTCGGTCTCGTGGACCTTTTTTTCGCCTCTAGTGTCGAGCTTGTGTGCCTTATTTCCCTATTTATAGTGTCAAAACTCATGGGCCTCATTTGCCTAGTGTCGAGCTCGTGGACCGTATAATTCATGACTCGTGGGTTGTATGACTCATTAGCTGCATCGTGGACCTTTTTTCCAATGTCAAGCACGTGGGCGGTTTGACCCGTCGATGTCGAGCTCGTGGGATGACACCAGGTTCCAACAGTCATAAAAAGGACGAACCACTACAGGCATGACATCGGCGTCACAGCAATCTAGCAAGAACTCCAAGAATGTGAAAATATCGTGCTTATACGATCACTTGTAATCATAATCCCCTCGTATAAAACACTTAAATAAAGTTGTCGTTACAATGTACTACACTTTTAAGTACCTAAATAAATTGTTTTGAATGCCTACTCATTTCGAGGCACAACGGTTTCACAACCGGGTTTCACAAGTTGAACGAGTGACGGTCTGTTATTTATAACAATCTGCTACATTTTGGTGGTAGGTCTACTTGGAGCCAGAAACTAGTAGATAGTCATTAACTACATAAATATCCCTGTTGTAAGGAGGAGTTTCGTCCACCACATTAAGAGATAAGTACCCAGTGACAGAGATTTCTCCCTCTCTCTGTTAGTTAAGCGTGTTCTTGTTGATACGTTATTCTTCTTAACCCGTTCCTTCCGCAGAGTGCCGTTAATGCCCCCAAACGAGATTCTTTTTGCCCGTCGACAGAAAACGGACAGGTTGGTAATCCACCTGTGTGAAGGCTGTCAAGCGGTATCCCCCCTTTCCACGGTCAACTACATGTGCCAGTGAACAATGGAAATATCGATCGGGTGCGAGGTATGAATAGAGCGTACGCTGATGGGCTCACAGAATCTTTTGTGCTGCACAAAACCAGGCACCTGAATGGGGTGACTGGTGTCAGCGAACACAGAAATCTGCTCAGCTTTGATTGCTATATGTAGGCCTACATGTTCATACGAGTTTTACAGCAGAACAGGCGCAAACTAAATCAGATAAAAAGATAAAATAATGCTGTGATATACGCATTTTTCCAACAGAAGGAGAACAAGTGCTGATAGGATAAATTCCTATCTTTTTATCGAAACCATTTTTCTGGGCATTATAGCACAAAGAAACATGAATTTAGGCCACGAAAGCAGGCACTCTTTCGTCGGTAAATGGGCCCAATGATTAGGGCCTACCTGATTATTCAAATTCATGACATTCTTCCGTCGAGATGTTTTCATTGCAACTGATTGACAAATTGCCCTACATCGACGTAAATAAGCACTGAATTGATCAGTGTATTAGTAGTAGCCATGATAAAAAATCATGGGCGTACATACTCGAGCAGGATTCGAACCTACGACCTCCTGATCACCGGACAGGCGTCATCTCCACTAGACCACCGAGCTTTCGCCCGACAGCAAGTGTTGGTTCTAATGAAGTATGTACGCCCATGATTTTTTATCATGGCTACTACTAAAACACTGATCAATTCAGTTCTTATTTACGTCGATGTAGGGCAATTTGTCAATCAGTTGCAATACCTGATTATTGCTCTTCACTGAAAGGGGAGATAATGTCATCACCTCACAATCATCTCATTAGTTTGTACACAAAATAAAAAGAATGATTTATCGACTACAATCCGTTAGTCACTTATGTCATCATTATTATTTTTTAACACACCATCATAATCTAATCTAGGGTACTAAATTACATTTGATATCATGATATGGTCTTTTGTTGTGCTTGCCGTGGCTTTATTCATTCTGAAAGTCTATGGGTTATTTTGTTATTGTGTTTTGTTTGTTTGTTTGTTTGTTTGTTTGTTTGTTTGTTTGTTTTTTTTTTTTTTGGGGGGGGGGGTAGGGGGTGTAGGCGTGCTCTAGTGGTTGATCCCAGATTGAAAGTGAACCATGTGAGTAAACTGCAAATCCGTTAAATTACGCAATGCTCCCCCTTTTGATTTCTACGTGGATAACGATAATGACGACGGTAACTATTGTGTGCTTGCTGTGAGGTGTGTGTGTGTGTGTGATCGTGGGTTAGAGAACAAGTTTGAGTTTAGATAAGGACAAGGGAGCGAGAAGGTAAAGGAGGGGTTGGAAGAATAGAAGGAGGGTAGAGGAAGAAAGGCTTAATTGGTAGAGAGAGAGAGAGAGAAATTTATGTAAGGGAACGGAGATATTCTCGTTTGTTTTGTGATGCTGATTATAATACTGTTCAAGTACTGCATACTGCTTACATTTGGGTACCCGATATGACAGGATGAGAATGTTGGTTCAAATTCAAATGAATTTATTAGGAATTTTCTGCATCAAACATATATTACAAAATGAAATACAGTCAGTTCTTTTTGTTTACAAGACAATGTAACATACAGTGTGTACATCCGAATATAAAACTGAGATATAGACGTAAACAGATTAAAGAAAAGAATAAGAGAACACATCAATTGGGAACCACTCGGGATAAAGTAAATCAAATGATCTGACTAAATTATGGCACATGTATTGGGAGTGTGAATGCAGAAGTGTCGCCAAATAAGCATACCCTGGTATGGCTTGAAGATACGACAGCCTTGAAAGAGAAGGGGAAAAATGGGCAAAACATACATCTTATGGTTGATCAGCATGTGCGCACCGAAGATGGCGACTGGCTGGAATGCTCCCCAGGGAGTGGAGAGTGACCACTGTCAGTGCTATACAATTGAAAATAATGTAGGCCTATCCAGTGACCGGGATAATGATAGTGTATGCGCCTTGAGCACTCTACAGAGTGGATTTAGCGCAATATAACTCTAATGTATTATGTATTACTATTATTTGCTTGAAAATTAATATCACAGTCACATGTTCATTACAATCAATGAAATATATATTTTTTAATGATAGCTGAATGATTAAGATAAATTTGTTGAGAAGTAGGCCCTATGTGTATAACTGGGAGGGGATGAGAGTTGTGGTTTTTATATGCGATTTCTTTCATAAACGTTTTATTATTGTACCCGTATTCTTTGACATGAGAGGTTGTCGATTTGCGTATTTGTTTTTACATTCAGTTCAATTCACTTCAAATGATTTTATTACAATATCAAATACAAAGCAATGTGCATAACCTTAATATATTCAAAAAAAGTATTAAAACAACCCAATACTGGGGCAATTTCAATTGTCAGATTAATAAGAGACAGTTTGCTACCTAGATATGTTGATCTTACAACTTAGATAAAATAGATGGTTGTAAAATTTCCTTTCCTTTTCGCATCATATATCTATATTCTGGATAGGTTAGGTGGAATATTTTATTTAGGCTAATTTATAATGATATTTGTGTGTCTTTGTTCCTTGACAAATGATTAATTCCCCATCAAGTTATTACACTCAGTGAGTTTGTTTTACGTACACTTTTAAGACCTAAAAGTTTGCTTTTTTTTCATGAACACTCAAATCTTTATACATTGTATGACTGATCATTGCCCTCAAACTTATGAATGTCTTAATTTCCTTTCCTTTCTTTTTCTGGAAGGGCATGCTTGTGTGTGCATAAAAATGTGGTAGTACAGCCAGTCTTCATTGGAGCCATGCCATTAGGCAATTATCCACTCCCACAATTTAATGATGATAATGAAGGCTACAGCCAGACGATGTTAGATCAATGTACATCTGGGAAGCAGACAGGTGGGAAGACGGTTAAATTACCTGGTATAATGGGATCAATACCGCCATCTTTCCGACAAATGTCCCTCATGTACGTCAAACTTGCTAGATAACAAACTCGTTGTCCTTTATGGGAATCTCATGATAATGTGGTCATAATGGGGAAACATTTCCCCCTGTCTCAAGGATGCAAAAATACAGTCGACAATATTCAAATCTTAGATTGATCCAGTCACTTATGCCATTGCGAAGCCCATGCATGCAGCAAAAACCTATGACGTGTAACTTCATCCTAATTTGCAAATCTACAACGAAATAACGACAATATCTCGATACAAAGCAACTAATCGTCAGAACTCCGAGTGTTACGACCCGAAGCAGATTATTTTCTTCATTTACTTTCTCTTCAACGCTACCTTACTTTACGTACATGTACACCGTTATTCTACACGGCAGGCTAGCTGGTACGGTTTCTCGCATCGTCGCAGCAGCGTACCGCGTATCCTTGCTAGCTAGCTACATTCACACACGTACTAGCTGGCTTCTTGTACGCGTGTGTGGGAGGGGAGTACCGCAGAATTGTTTGGTTACCGACTATCCAGTTGCGATATATTCTTGTAATAGACATGGCATTTAGAAGCCTTTTCCGTCTACAGGCTTGCCAAATTCGAGGAACACTTCCATTTGGAAAAGGACCTGCAACGTACAGGGTATGTATGATTTGACGACGATCGAAACTTTAAGATATTTATGAAAAAATAGTAGGGTGTATTTCGCGGTGACAGCCGCCTTCTTTGCGAGACCGCAGGTGCTTGAAGCGTCCAGAGAAAGGTTCCCGTTGGGAGCGTATGGGGAGAGGAGGGCGGGGACTTGAGGATGTTCAGGCCATCACTTGCCCGTCCGGCCGCGGCAAGCCTCCTCTCCCCTACTCGATGACAATAGCAATAGCTGTTCTAGAAATTATGTGTGTTGTGACATTCATAAAAAGCAGACAGTCCAGAGCACGAGCAGAGGTTAGGTCAAGTAGAATATTCTTTTCTTTTTTTTTTGTTGATAAGATAAATGTTACTTCTTGTGAGGCGCCGATCCAGTTGGCGCCGCGCCGCAAAGTAAATTTAACTTCAACTGTTCAAGAAAACTCCTTTATCGTCATTAACCTGGGAGTGTAATAGAAATATATAGTTTCTCATCTTAGAATGTGTTTGTTGAGTAGCTAGTTTAGCAGATCTAGTTACTTAGCTGAAATAACAAAATTGCCTTTTCAACTTCTTTTACAGTCTGCGACTCTGTGTGAGCATCAACAGTCTTTCTCAATTTTGACAAACCCAATCTACTACTAAATTACTAACTAGTTAAATGAGGCAAGAATCTCGAAAGTTCAACTCCTTTTATCTCCCTTATTTTACCATCAACAAATCCCTTGAAACTTCACACATATTGATATGGATGTATCATCCATTATGATTTTTACTTGGGTGAAAATGCTGTTGTATCGTTTGAGATATGTGTATTTTTCTGTCGAGTTGACCGTGGGAAAGGGTTACGATTTTTTTCCCCGACATAAGTCTGCGCCTGCATGAATATGCATTTGATTAACATATTGCTCGTCTGTAATTTATACACCAGACTTTACTACCTGCCAACTTTTGTTTTTGCACAATTAGTAGGTGAAAATAAGATCAAAAAGACAGCTGAAGTTAAGAAAAAAAATACTGCACATGCACAATTATGGCTGTAGATCATCCTCCTGCGCATGTGTTCTCTACTGGTCAGTGTACGCTTAGCCAATCAGCGGTGTCAGGTTCGGTGCAATGCGACAGAGTTCACTTTTTCAGTCCACAGCCTCATAGGGTGGTGAGTGGGCAAGAGAAGAACCCTGCAATGTGCTTCAACCGTTTCATGCAGCACGAAAACCGATACATCGGACTGCGTACTGCTTACGCTATGGATTTTTCGTGGGTCACAAGTGACAGTAATTTCGATTTTTTTTCCCGACATAACGGTGCACCGAATGATACAGAAAAGATATTTGGAACACAGTATATTACTACCACAAGTCATATACTGTTTACTGAAGTTTCATATTTGGGCAATGAAGGAAAATGTGAGAAAATAACACTTGTGTGAGAAAATAACACAAGACCAAAATTTTCTGTTTTGGAAGCTAAGTTTTGATGTTATTTTCACAGGTTTATCCTCAATTACACCCAAAATTACTAACATTATGAGTTAGAGAATAGTTTCTTCTTCAATTTGCTGTATAGATTTAATTATTTGATGGCTTCTGAGGTGAGATATTGCGAATGTCCTGCAACACTTCCCCAGCGGTTTTGCGTACACAAGCTGTTTACTTTATGCAAATGAGGCTTCGAGGTGTTGATGCTTTTGGCGAGTTAATTTCACCGTATTGCCGTGCCTGGATTGGGCCACAGGAAGAAGCTGCATACTCTACATTATACCTTAGTACTGCTATCGCGTTGAGACATACATGTAACATTGAGACTGTAGTATTTTAGTCATTGTGATACTGATATGACAGACTAATAATTTGTCAGTTGTTCAGATGCAGCACTCTGCTGTCATCACTACTGTATTTGACATTGACCTTGTCATGTAAGCACAGAGAAAGTTGGTTTCGGGTGATCCCGGATGAGCATTTGTTGTGCCTCTGTATCAAATACAATTATTGTAATGTGTAATACATACATGGTGAAGTAGTATTTCGCCATTTCATGTGTTCAGCACACGATATATACATCATACATGGCTACAATGTACACCTACAGTGTACTACATTTATTGTACTGGCTCGTTAGTTCACAAAACAGCAATGTTATGAACGATATTTCATGTCAGGTACCAGTACATATCTAAGACAAAGTTGTACAAAGTGAGCAATGTGTCTGTTCTGAAAACATTGTCTCTACAGAAATATGGTAATTTCATGCACAAAAATGGTGTATTCCCTTTTACTAGTTTTCTATGTGCAGTTTGCTACTGAATATTGTAGAGTCTGATGCTTACGGAGCACCAAGATTAATTCTCATCACTAAAAGGAGAGCTGTTGTAAAGAAGAAGAAGGTACATTACATGTGAATGTACACTCTGTAGGCTTTTGGTTTGAAGCAGTTGATTTCACGTGGAGTTAAAAAGCTTTATCAGTAGTTGAACACTTTACAGAATCTTTCCATGCAATCCTTTCTATTAAAGGCAGGAGAGATGGACTCATATGAAAATACCATGCCAGTACCATCCCCTTTTTGTGACTTAGAAATATCCCCATGCTACCCATTTGTTTGGCTTCCCTTTGCACTTTCCCTGTAGTCAATCCTGCTTCCCGCCCCCTCGTGTCACGCTGCGTTCAAGGCTTTTTATTCTCTTGATGTGTGGCTGATGCGTATTATGTTTCAAGTGGTCACACTTAAAGCCCTAGTTTCAAGCTTTAATAATAGGAATTATTTTGCTATAGAAATTGATTCTGCTCTTTGAACTATGCCTCTACGATCATGTACGGCGTTACAGGGATGGTCGAATAAGTTTTTAAGGTTTTCTTGTGTTTTCAATTTTTTGCTTCATTTTAATAGTTGTCCTTTTTAAGGCCAAGTAAAAAAAGATAGTAGTTTCTCGTCCGGGTTTTTTGAGCAAGGCGATGAGGAAGGTCCTTACTATTTGATATCTTACTATTTTTTCGAGGATTGTCAAAATGAAAGTAATATATGTTTCTCTTCCGGTAATTCAGAGAAAGGTAACATGAGAGGGCTTTATTTTCTATATCCAATTTATGAAATGAAATATCACTCTGGTAGCTGTGTTATGAGAGACCAGGTCCCAAGTGTATGTCTTGCTTGCACTCTGTGCGTTTTCAAACAAAGATTATGCACCATACTTGAAATGAAACTTCATGCATGCAGAAATACATTTGCTTTTTCTTTCCACTACAGATGTCAAGGGAAAATGACCATCTTAATACTGGTATTTAGTGTTGTAATGGCTTTTCTGATACCAGTGTACTTCAGAGACTCCAACCCCAAGCACCTTCTGATCTGGAGATTCTCCCGCCAGAAACCCCTAGCAAACGGGAGACTCCAAGTTTATGTGTGCGAAGCCCGAAGTTCCTAGGGTTATAGATGCTCTCTGGTGCTATCTAAGGCTTATTTTTGCAACATACGATAGCAATACGTAAGAAATCCTTTCCAACGGGAGACATTGAGCCAGGGCGGGAGAAATTAAATCTCAAACGGGAGAACGGGAGATTTTGCAAAAATGGGTTTTCGGCGGGAGATCTCCTGTCAAAAACGGGAGAGTTGGAGTCTCTGGTACTTGCAATTCTGATGTATTGTGCTATTAATTGAAACAGGTATAAAACATGTCTTTCAACAAAGAATGTACGACTGAAATAAATTCCATGATATTCAAAACACTGCTTTATTCATCATTGGTGTTTGTGACTTTTTGTTTCCACACAGCTGGTATGTATCTGCATTTCTTCACAGTACAATGTTGCACATTCAACTGGAAACTGGCTTGTACAATTGCAGATGGATGTCAAAATAATACTGATATGGCATTATAGCATTAAACATTTAAAGATGTTTCTTCATGTTCTAAAAAGACATTTGATAATCACTCATCATTTGGATGATGAATGATTGTATAAAGATGATACGACTCATGGCCGTGCCCGTGAATATTAGATCTACATGTACATTGTAAAGAAAAGTATCCCGCAGGAATACGAGACAAACCAGAATCCGTGGAAAAGTTATTGATTTTGTAGATACACCCATTTGATAATTCTACATTTGCTGGAAAAGCGCATTCATTTTCTTTTCAAAATAGAACAATACATCGCCGTCGGATGCAACGTTACAGAGCAGAGTGTACGGGCTTCTACACACTCGAATGTGTTCATGCGTGCGTGCAGACAGCTGACAGACCAGGGGATCGTACAGCTACAGACATGCACACTTTGCCAATACGGTGCGTGCGCGGCCACTATCGCGTTCACGCGTGCGCGGCCACTGCACCGGCACCGTACCTTCCGACACTGCACACACATGCACATAGTCACAATGACATGACAATGTATACAAACTCGATACAATCCTAACAAGCATTTGTACAGTACAATTTATCCGCTTGAAATATGAGAAACGGGGAAAAATACAAACAATGCGCGAAATATGTGTGGAATATCAGCGATTGATCGCAAAAATGTTGCCGCTATCGCGTTCACGACGTACCGAGTGCGCTGTACATCACAGCAGCTAGCCCAGGCCCGCCCGCGCGCCCATCCAACTACAGTTCGACTGCTTTGTGATGTGGGTCATTCCTTCTTGCCGAGCTCGCAGTGTGAAATGCATGCGTTACATACGCACTACAGAAGCTACAGCTGTACTACAGCTAAGTAGAGGAGGCAAGGCGTAATTAGAAATGAGACATCACGATTGGTAGGTGAATTGTCGATTTTTTTTTTCGGCGGCCTAAAAAATAGTAAAAAACAAAAAATTTGATGTGGCAACTGAAAATCGTTGCGGGCGGGGAGCGGGCTGGGACGAGAATTATGAATTTCTTGGTATTTTCAGCGCCATTTTGAAAATAGTAAATAGTAAAAAAATTGATGCGGCGGCCAAAATCGATGCGCGCGAGGACGAGAAACTGGTTTCTTTTTTTACTTGGCCTAAGTAGAGGTAAACCCATTGAGGATGAGTCCAGGGTACCGGTATACTCAGGCAAGCTTCTATGGGAAATGCATGTTGTTGCAAAATCAAACTGTCCTCAACGGGTTAACAACAAGTTTTCAGCATCTGGTATTGATTTAATGTATCTCTTCCTTCCTGATGCTCTGTTTTGCCAGAAATATGATTTGCTATTCAAAACTTTGTTGCTAAAGCATGAAATTTAGTTGCTTTTTGACCCCTCTCCCAACAATGACAATCCCCAGGACTGTTGGATCATGTGGAGCTTATGACTACAGTAGTACTGCTAGTTTGAAAATTGTGTTGTGCATGCTGTTAAGTTTGAATTTGCAAAAGTAGATAGTGTTGTTGTTGGTTTTTTGAAAAGGTAATAGAATTCATTGGGCACATACACTGTAGACCTGTAAATAGGAGGTTGTTTTAATGTACAGGCTTACCAACGGTGCATTGATTGCATTGTGTGACTTGAACATAGTGAAAAACAATTGAATTTCTGACATTTTCAAATTTTTAATGAAGAATAAGAGAGAACTAAATGGAAATGGAGTATTTACTAAGATATAGTAAACTTTGGGCCCTATTTTGGGTGTGTGTGTGTATTTGACAGACTTCTTCAGAGGGCTTCTATTCTGCTCACTGCGAGGGAAGTGAAGAGGGATGTCTCATGTGTGTTTGGATGTTTTTAAAGGGATAGTATAGTTTTAGTTGAGACCTAAAACTTCAGGTTTCTAACATTTTTTGGTGAGATAATGAGAAATCTCTTATGAAATATGACAGAGCATGTAATTCCAAGAGGAATTCAACATTTATTTGATAAAAATTGATAAAATTTGAAATGCCTGAGATAACTAAAACAGAGCAATCCGAATAAAAGGTGGGACCCACCTTTCATTACGATTGCTTTGTTTTACTTTGTTTTTTGATGTCTCAGCAATTCCAAAACCGATTTTCATAAAATAGACTTTGAATTCCTCTTAGAATGGTATGCTCTGTACTATTTCAAAGTGTTTTCGTGGTATCTCGCTAAAAGTTAAAAGCCCAATCCTCATCTCCACCAATACTATACCATCCCTTTAATACACAGCATCTCTATATTATGTCTTCCAACACGAGGGACAGAGAGTTTTGCCTTATACTAGAGGCACGATAGCAAGCGATGTTGCTCTACTCGGGTCACAGCAACTTGAACCCAGGCCATTTAATGGCAAGGTACAGATGTGCTACCAACCAAACCAACTTGCCGCCCATGCTTTATATACAGTATTGCAGAGTTTACATTTTTAAAATTCAATCCAAAGTTTGGCTGAGGGAGTTTGATCCTCTCTACACACTGCTCAGTCTCAGGCAGTATGTTTTTGTCCACTTATACATAGCATGTTGCATTATCAGATTAATTATCAATGCATATGTAGTGTATACAATGTGTATAACAAATGCTTAGGCCAAGTAAAAAAAGAAACCAGTTTCTCGTCCTCGCGCGCATCGATTTTGGCCGCCGCGTCGATTTTTTTACTATTTACTATTTTCAAAATGGCGCTGAAAATACCAAGAAATTCATAATTCTCGTCCCAGCCCGCTCCCCGCCCGCATCGATTTTCAGTTGCCGCATCGACTTTTTTGATATTTACTATTTTTTCGGCCGCCGGAAAAAAAAGATCGACAATTCACCTAACAATCGTGACGTCTCATTTCTAATTTTTACGCCTTGCGTCCTCTTCTTAGCTGTAGACTGTAGTACAGCTGTAGCTTCTGTTTGTAGTGCGTATGTAATAACGCATGCATAACACTGCGAGCTCGGCCGATCGGCAAGAAGAAATGACCCACAAAGCAGTCGAACTGCACTGTAGTTGGATGGGCGGCGCGGCGGGCCGGCCTACTGGGCTGTGATGTACACAGCGCACTCGGTACGTCGTGAACGCGATAGCGGCAACATTTTTGCGAACAATCGCTGATATTCCACGCATATTTCGCGCGTTGTTCGTATTTTTCCCCGTTTCTGATATTTTAAGCGGATGAATTGTACTGTACAAATGCTTGTGAGGATTGTACGGTATCGAGTTTGTATACATTTTCATGCCATTGTGACTATGTGCATGTGTGTGCAGTGTCGGAAGGTACGGTGCCAGCAAGGAGGTCCACACCTCCCTGGTACACGGTGCCAGTGCAGTGGCCGTGCCGCACCGTATATCGGCAAAGTGTGCGTGTTTTGTAGCTGTCCAGGGCCCCGTTGCAAGAAGTTGCAATCAATTGCAAATAATTGCTCATTTTGAAACAACCATTCTGATTGGCTCAGGGTCTGCCCTATTAAGAAGACATGCATGCAACAATGATTTTGATTGACCAGTGACAATCAGTTGCAAGTTGCGTTTAAACGCAAAGTTTCTAGCAACGGCCCCCCCCCCCCCCCCCCCCCCCCCGGTCTGTCACGGCGATACATTCTATTTTGAAGAGAAAATGAATGTGCTTTTCCAGCAAATGTAGAATTATTAAATGGGTGTATCTACAAAATAAATAACTTTTCCACGGATTCTGGTTTGTCTCGTATTTCTGCAGGATACTTTTCTTCACGATGTAAATTCATGGACACAGCCGTGAGTGGTATCATCTGTAGTGTGTACTGTTTATACAATCATTCATCATCCAAATAATGAGTGATTATCAAATGTCTTTTTAGAACATGAAGAAATATCTTTAAACGTTTAAATATCAGTATCATTTTGACATCCATCTGCAATTGTACAAGCCAGTTTCCAGTTGAATATGCTACAATTGTACTGTGAAGAACTGCAGATATACATACCAGCTGTGTGGACACAAAAAGTCACAAACACCAATAAATAAAGCAGTGTTTTGAATATCATGGAATTTATTTCAGTCGTACATTTGTTGAAAGACATGTTTTATACCTGTTTCAATTGATAGCACAATACATCAGAATTGCAAGAACACTGGTATCAGAAAAGCCATTACAACACTAAATACCAGTATTAAGATGGTCATTTTCCCCTGACATCTGTAGTGGAAAGAAAAAGCAAATGTATTTCTGCATGCATGAAGTTTCATTTCAAGTATGGCACATATTATATCTATTTGTTTGAAAATGCACAGAGTGCAGGCAAGACGTACACTTGGGACCTGGTCTCTCATAACACAGCTACCAGAGTGATATTTCATTTCATAAATTGAATATAGAAAATTGTAAAGCCCTCTCTCGTTACCTTTCTCAGAATTACCGGACGAGAAATACATAGGCCCTATTAGTTTCATTTTGACGATCCTTGAAAAAATAGTAAGATATCAAATAGTAAGGACCTCCCTAATCGCCTTGCTCAAAAAACCCGGACGAGAAACTACTTTCTTTTTTTACTTGGCCTTACAAAAAGAACAGAAGTGTTCATTAGCTAGTGAAGAGAAAGTGAAAGACCATGAAGAATGCGCTGCTATTCATTCCCTGTCCATACTTATATAATATTGGATGGCCTTGAGATTAATACAAGGAAATATTGGACGAGCTATGCACAAATATTGGACGAGTCGAAGACGAGTCCAATATTTTGCTTAGCGAGTCCAATATTTCCTTGTATTAATCGAAAATAGGACATCCAATATTATCATTATTATCCTACAGAGGATTTTAGCAAAGAATATTTTCACTTACCCTTTCTGTCTCCGAGTGCTGTATGGTCTCCTACTGCACTTGATCTTGACATGGGGTATGGTACTGGTACACTCTTCAGTGCAAGTTAATCTACTTCATTCCCTGATAAAACAGTGATCTATATGTATCCATGGTAGTCGTCATATTACTGTTAGGCCGAGATCTATCAATAGCTAATTTAGACCAGAATTAGATGTTCTTGTATCCGAGATCTGAGACACAATTCACGTCACATCTACCGTAGATCGTGAAAGATTTACTTCAGTAGTACTGTAGTTCTATGGCCTACTGTACTTAGTAATAACACATTATGCATGTAAATGCAAGCGGCGGCGGCGGCCGGCTACATGTATTTGTATATCGCACGCGGGCTATCTAGCATTAGCGCTGAGCTGATCAATCGTCGCCGGCCTGCACAAAAAAATGCAACTTGTTTTCATCAAACCTAAATTTAATTTCCTGGTATGAAAGTGATATTTTGAAAAATTGTATGCAAAACAATTTCAACTAATTGATATATGAAATTTGTTTGTATAAACACAGAATTTTAGAAGAAACAATATTTTAGTTAATTCGTGATTGACCAATCAGAGACGTTTTTACTTCATATTTCAGGTCATCTCATATATATATCTCAGCCAATCATGGTGCAGTTTATAAAAACTTTGGGGAATCCCCCTCTTGCTGTCCAATATTTTAAATATTGGTCGCCTCGGCAAAAAAATATTGGTCGAGTTCAACAAACTTTCTAAGTGGGTCGGAGGTTATGAGGTGCGTCGACAAAATAACACTTGTATACGGGCTCCAAAAATCCTCTGTATGGATAATAATATGGAATATTGGTTGCCTGTAAAGCAGAGAATCATATTCAAAACTCTGCTAATTGTATATAGAGCTATTCATGGTACAGCACCAGTGTACATACAGGAACTTGTAGAGTTAAAAACATCATTTCAAACATTTTATCATCTTTGAAGTTCACGGGATCAAACATTATTGAAATATCCATCGGGGAAATCAAAAGTTACTCTTGGTGACAGGGCATTTTTGTACGCTGCACCAAAATTATGGAATAATCTCTCTTTGTTTGTAAGACAAGCAGTTACAATTAAAAAGTCATCTCTTGAAGTAATGTATTTTCTGTTTGAATTTCTCGTATGCATGTCATTTTGTAATGCGCAGTAGAGTATATCATTATATAAAATAGCATACATACTTATGATACAGGCCGGCAGTGCATGACAAAAGTTATAGTGCACGCAAAATATAACGATTGCAGACGATAACCCACTATCGATTTGATATCGGTTTTTGCTCCCTCATTTTAATCATCGAGTACTGAATCCCGCACCTCATCGACGCGATTGCGCCACAACCGCGATATGCTTTGCTCGATATCATCGTTATTCTAGATTCTCGCTGGCTATGCCAGCAACTTATCTGTGTGGGACTAAACTTTCAGCTGTAGATTTAAACATGGAAGTTGAAATGAACAGGTTCGCTACTTTTACAGAGACTGATCTGTATAAACAGTATCTTAGACAATAAGGACACAAAGGATGCCATCAAATACGCCCTACGAATTTTGGACTCCTACTGTTCTGAAAAAGCAATCAATCCGACGGATATTGAGCAAGTCAACCCAAGATTTGTGCCGCTTTCTCCGTACATTCTACCCGGAAGTGCGCCGTGGAAATGGGTAGCGTGTGTACGGTATACGCTAAGCGCTCTTTGATCACGCTACACTATGAACTTTTACTACGACATTTACAACACACTCTCGGAATCCACTTGTGCAGCAATGGTGACTTCAATGATGCCTGGCACGAGCCTTGTAGATCCTATATCCTACAAAACATCATCTAGTCCTGGTCCTGGACCCACAGTGCAGTAAGTAAACTTAGGGCGTCTAACGTGCTACTGTTAGATCCATGGTAGACCTATTGTAGGGTCAAGTGTTAACTAACGTTAGCTCTGTCGCTCGTAAGTGACGTAGACATAGGTCTAGTAGTAGTATAACGTTAGGCCAGGGCCCCTAGACCTAATCTATTGTAGGGCCTAGAAATCGTTAGATATAATCACGTAGACCCTAGACTCTATAGTTGAATTTGGATCTTCAGGATTTTGTCTACACAGGTTCGAAGAAAGTGGTATTATTGCTTGTCTAGACACGTGTAGAGTCTTAAATGATCTAGACTTTCGTATTTTTATGCCTCCGCCACGAAGTGGTGCCGGAGGCATTATGTTTTCGGGTTGTCCGTCCGTCCGTCCGTCCGTCCGTCCTTCCGTCCGTCCGTAATGAATTTTGTGGACAAGATAACTATCAAAACCTGTTGAGGTATCCTAATGAAACTTGGCATGTACGTGTATTAGGAGGTGAAGTTGTGCCTATCAACTTTCTTTTGGGGTGCACATGCTCAAGGTCAAAGGTCAAAAGGTCAAGGTCAAATACATAAAATTTCACTATTTCCACCATATCTATTGAATGCCTGAAGATATTTTCTGGAAACTTAGTGTATACATGTATTACCCAATTAAGATTCTCTGGTGAAAGTTTGGGTCATGAGGTCAAAGGTCAAAGGTCAAAAGGTCAGGGTCAAATACATAAAATTTCACTATTTCCACCATATCTATTGAATGCCTGAAGATATTTTCTTGAAACTTAGTGTATACATGTATTACCCAATGAAGATTATCTGGTGAAAGTTTGGGTCATGAGGTCAAAGGTCAAAGGTCAAAAGGTCAAGTAAAAATATTAAAACTTCTTTTTTTTTTCTCCATACCTTGGAAAATTGTTCAAGGTATCTTCATGGAACATATTATATACATATACTGACTGGAAGTGATTATCTAGAGAATGTAGGGTTCATGGGGTCAAAGGTCAGTGGTCAAAGGTCAAATGCAACACTTCAAAATTTTACTATTTCCCTCCTATCATGCAATGCCAGCAGGGTTATTTTTTTTTACACTTGGTGTATGCATACATGTGTAACCTAATAGAAATTCTCTGGAAAGTTTTTTTTTTCTTTTTTTTTTGCCTCAAAGGTCAAAAGGTCAAAGATCAAATGAAAGTGCTGAACTAACTTTTTCCTCCATGTCTCGGAAGTGGCTCAAGTTATCTTGAAACATAGTACATATTATGCATGTTCTACCTGAAAGTGATTATCTTAAATGAATTTTAGGGTCAAGGGCCAGATGAAAATGGTAACAATTTACTATTCAATTCAGAAATTGCACTTTTTCTCCACACCTGTACCTTGAAAATTACTCAATGCCTAAATGTATGAATGGGTCAAAGTCGAGTTAAAGTCCTTAAATCCCTAGATACATGCTCTCCTATTCATCCAATTAAACCTAGGTCAAGGAATGTGAACATTCAGCACATTTGTGACAAACTTGTCATTTCAATATTTTGCCAATTTTGTGAAAATGTAATCACACATTGTCCACATGTACTATCTAGACCTATTGGGAAAATCATGCATTATGGCGGAGGCATACCAGTCGCCAAAGCACATTTCTAGTTTTCAATACATCTTGCCTGGGTATGTATGCTATTTTATATAACACATAGTGCATGACATCTTATTGCACTATAACAAGTACCAAGCACCTCCAAATTCTGAATTTGCCCTCAGGCAATTATATTCAATTCGGCCTGTGGCCTCATTGAATATAACTGGCCTTCGGGGCAAATTCAGAATTTGTCGGTGCTTATATTGTTATAGTGCATTCAGCCTCATGCACTATATATATAAAATAGTAGCTGTGCAATATAAATGTCCTTTATTATTATTATTATTATTATTATTATTATTATTATTATTATTATTATTATTATTATTATCATTATTATTATAAATATCGATAGAAATGGCTGGGGGTAATGAGGATGGAGCAGCCGTTACAGTACTGTACCTAGTGCCTTGGCCACTTGTCAGTAATATCAGTTCCGTCTTGCCCTGTCACCCACGAGCTCACAGCAAGAGGGTTGATGAATTGATTGATGCTGTTGGTTTTTTAATTTGAGCCCCCCATTGGGCACTCAACATTAATTAAATCCCCGGGGATGCATCTTGATGCCCTGCCCTTGGTTTCAGACGAGGATTGGTGGGCAGATGGCAAGGAGATAGCGGAGGAAAAGCAATTTTTTTTGATAGTCTTCATTCTTTCACATCCTCCGTTCTGTAGCTTGTCTCTCAATTGTAGTCCCCTGAAAAAGAAGTCGTTATATGCCTTACATGTAAGTTGTAAATGATGGTTATGTACTGGTGAATAAAAAAACAACAAAAAACACTCATATAAACTGGATCACCTTATGGGACATTTTGCCAAAATGTATCGATTAGCTTTCTGTGGATTATTTTACGTAAACCTAATTATCTCCTTTGACTGGATGAATAAGAAGAGCTTACTTCAGCTACATGTAAAATTTTGCTTGAATATATTGGATGACACTGAATGGTATCACAGAAATATTGAACAGGGGAAGGCAACATACTACATGTAGCATTGCAGGAGGCAAAGATGAATGTGCTATCTTTCCCTAATGGGGACAATATTTTGAAGTTTTCCTATTACAGAGGACACCCCTATGGAGTCATTATCTGAAGGTCAAGCAATGACCTGTCTGTCAGAATTTAAAGCAATTAATTGTTCATCATGAAGCAATCATGAACTTACTAGCCTTAAACTTAGATGCCCTGGTCTGTACTGTATGTACTTGGGCTTGCATGGCTGAATTCATGTACATGTAGTACAGGGTATAATGCAGTGCGCATAACTTTTACGGAGTGTCTTGTGTTAAGACGCAGTCTTGAGAATGCACAAAATATGGGTTATGCTCTACCAAGGTATCAGTGTAGGGTTGAAAATGGTTTGAAATGGCGCTTGAGGTACTGTACTAGTACTCTTAAACTGGCCACTTCCACTTCACGTGACTGTACACTAATGAAGCTTCCACGAACCGAGCCAAGCTACACTGTACATTACATAACCTTTTCTTATCCTATTCTGGCATCTATGGATACCGTTGATATAAGTGATCATCACTGGATAAGCAAGACATGCTACACATGTATATTGTTGTCAGGAAAGGAGAAGCACGCACCAAACAAGTCTGGGGATGGACTCGTTTGTCATGGGTCAATGTTCAGTTCCTGTTTATCCGTCTGCCTGTACAGTGTACACTTCTCGGCAAATAGTATTTCAAAGTAGAATGAATCTCAAATGCTATGATGAAGTAAATTTTTTTATCTATGACAAATATTTATGTATGATATTCCAGGATTAAAGGAAAAAAAAATTGAGAAAAACTTTTTCAAAGGAAGCCTAGTCTCCTTCCATCTCGCTGTACTCTGAAACATGCCATGATGCTTCATGACAAAATTGTCGTCAATTGGTCAATATATTGGAAGAAAAAATATACTGTGTACTTGTAACATGGAATGCAACCAGATCATGCTAATGAAGTACTACGGGACATTGTGTTGATGTATCAACGTCAATAAAAGAGTCAGGACGACAGGGTTTTGAGATCATTACTTTGGGGACATGTCACAATTAAAAGAGCTCTGTTATTACTGTCAACTGATATGATATTTTTCTTTAATTTTTAGATTGCTTGTGGCTATCGATTCTGCAGCATTCACGAAAAAAGCAATGGATATTTGAAAGGTTCACTGCCAAACTTAGATGAATGATGGTGATGGTAATGATATCATGATGGTGATTATGATTTTATTATCGTCATTACAATTATCATGTGTTATTGTCATCAGTAGCAGTAATTATGCTGATAATGATGATGATGATAATGATGGTAGCTGTTACTATCATTGCTGCCACTTTATCTAACAGTTTAGTACACAACCCATTTGATTTCTGTGATGATAATTAGACAGTTGTAGGTGAAGATCGATCTCAGTTATGTAGTGTATGGCTGCGGGGGTCATAATTAATACACTGACTGACTGGAATTAGCTGCACATTTAATGGTTACAGGTATTCAAATTGAATCATTGCTCTCAGCTATATTGTGCCCCACCACTGGCAACTCTTTATTGCCCAGATCTAAGTGCTCTCTTTCTCTCTCTCCAAAAAGATAAGAAAGATAAAAACCACTGCGCTCTTATCTGTTAAGAATCAAATTACATTCGGTCTATGAGATCAATGATTGAATTTTATGTAATAATTGAATGTAATAGTTCAACGTAATGGTTACAGGTATTCAAATTGAATCAATGCTCTAAGCAATTACTTGTGCACCACTGCTATTAAACAACTCTCGATTGCAAAGACCTTTGAAAAAAAAAAAAAAAAGGTGTTCTCTGTCTCTATCTATCTCTCTCTCTTTAATATTGTGACTGGATAATTGAATAAAATAGAAATTATGCAATGGTTACAGGTATTTAAATTGAATCACTGCTCTCAGCTAAGTGAAATTGTGCCCTACTACTATCAACTCTTCATTACACATTCGTCTATGTCAATGTGCTCCCCACCCCTCCCCCCCCCAAAAAAAAAATGATAAAGATAAAACCACTGCGCTCTTGCCTGTTAAGAATCAAATTACATTCGGTCTATAAGATCAAACACCTGCTCACCCCAGAAAACATCAATCCACACAAGCACTGGGCTCTTTATTGAGCTGAGGGAGGCCTCCATGTTCCCTATGATTTAACCTGTTGAGGACGGGCTGATTTTGCTACAACACGCATTTCCCATAGACCCCTGCCCGAGTATACATGGGACTCGTCCTCAACGGGTTAAGATACTGGTATGCAGTGTTGCTTGAGAGTGCAAATGAAAATTGAAGTGAAACCAAGTAGAAAGAAGTTGGGGGGGGGGGGGGTGGGATATGACTGTATTGTCCCCCACTCTCTATATTTGCGAACACTTCCTCATCTCATCAAATTTAATCTGCCTTTATGCCTTTGGGTGTCTGAATAGCACATGGCAAATCTTGGCTCAAACTATACCATGTGAAGTCTATGAAACAGCAAGTCACATTTGGGTAAAGTGTACCATTATTGAGTTCCCCTAATTTTCCTGGAATATTTTAGTCACTAGTTTCTTATATGGTAGGATGTTTTGTGATACAACTGGCCTACATATCTATTCATAAAATGTGATAACTTGAGCATTTTTTAAATCACTGCTCCCAGTGGTAAACAGGACCTTTGATACTTCCCATTAGTAGGTCTGGAGGTTGACACTGTATAAAACCTCTAGGGTGTTAGAGGGTTAAGTCTGTTGGCTAATTACACGTGGTATACTCCATTGTACCTACTCTACTGCATGTTAGAAAAGCTTGTACAGCACTTGTGTTTGAAAGTGTTCCAATACCCTAAGTATTATGTTTGCTACGTTGAATATTATAGAATAAAAAAAAAAAAGACCCACTTGAGACATGCCCTCTGCAAAGTATTAGAATTTCTTTTGTCACTCCAAATTTTATTTGGGGGGTTTAAAAATAAATTTTAAAGAGTATACTTTAATGGAACTGTCTTGAAATAGACTAGTTGTTCACCGACTCTTTTAATTGAACGATCATGCTATCAATGTTTTTTTTCCAAATATGTTTTGAACCATAAGCCCTTTTTACACTTGTGTTTCTTAACCCCGGACTTTCTCTGACCCAGGACTATCGTTAGTCCCGTACCAATTTTTTCAGCTTTTTACACTGGCCAATTAGTCCCGTACTATCTCTTGTCCGGGGCTAAGGAGAAAACTGACCTTTTTACACTCGTATTTCTTAGCCCCGGACTTTCCAAACCACATGAATATTCATGATTACGCTGTGCACTGTACACGTACACGCACGCACCGGCAGCACTTGATTACCTCGTTTCTGATTGGTCAGTGGGGGTTGGACTTCGTCTCAGTCGCTTAGCCCCGGATTATTTTTTCGTTCTGTTTACACTCACTTGCTTGGCACCGCAATTGCGGTGCTAACCCTGCTATTTTGCAGGGCCAGATAGTACGGGATTATCGGTGGGGCTAGCCCATTTTGGCAAAAACGAGTGTAAACAGAAAGTGGGCTAAGGATAGTCCCGTACCAACGGTGGGGCTAAGGCCCCCCCCTTAGCCCCACTGTTGGTACGGGACTAAGCAAAAATTTACAAGTGTAAAAAGCCCTATAGTGATATGCAATGCGTGCATGTGATCAGCTGACTGATCGACCCGGAATCTCGATATTATTTGTAAAAATGTAATGCATGTATAGCTGGAATGCGCACACATCAGTACTGGTGCTTATGGAGCAGAACTTAAATGCGCACAGCACAAGTGCCAAATTGTTATAGAGATAGTGTATGATCTGACTTAATGTATACTTTCGGGGTTATCACAAGTGAATTATGGCTGTTTTTGTGTATTCTAGCTGTACACAGATTTAATTTCCAGGATATTGGTATATTTTAATGTATACTACAGAGCGTATATGCAAGTTGGTGCAAGATGGACCAGTGTGACATTTGTTGCAATCAGGCTGCTTCTACTGACATCTGCCTCGACATATTGTCATCAATTATTCTATAAGGTGTGGACAGACGTAACCCAGTTAGCTGTACAAGACATTAAGCTCTGCAATCAGATATCGCCCTATTGTGCCTACAATTCAACCACTGGTGAATACTGGTACACTTAAATAGAAACCACTGACCTTTGAAATGAATAACCCACATATTTCTTTGCCTTTACACAGCAACCATCACAAGCAGTGAGTTTACTCCGTAATGCTCTAATTTGTCATAGCAACGGTAAGAATACAAGGGAGAGCTATCTTTTCATTTTCTTTTTCTCTCACTCTCTGTCTCTTTGTCTGTGTGTTTGTGTTTGTTTGTCTGTTTGTCTTGAAAGAGAATTGGAGCTGACAGGGATGGTGCATTAGACAAATGTTGAGCGTACTGTTTATTTGCTGCATTAGCTATGCTATGAAATAGGTAATGTAACATGGGACCAAACCTGATACTTTCAGGGCAAAGGGTGTTGATGCGACATTTAATTACTGCTGTCATTCATGTGTGTGTGTGTGTGTGTGTGTGTGTGTGTGTGTGTGTGTGTGTGTGTGTGTGTATGTGTGTTTGCATGTGTGTTTCATCTACATGTATGATGAATTACAGAAAATGTCTTTGCTCTGTTCACTCGCTGTCATGGATACATAGATAGGAATACACCTATGAATGTGTGTCTGTGTGTGTATGTGGGAGGAAAGAGAATATCAAAGGAAATCAGTGATTCGTGTCACTGCTGGGCATTTGTGAATAGAAAGACTTTTGTATCATTCATTGCTTACCGGTATGTATTGTAGATCAAAACATTCATGGTTTATTTGCTCACATTTGCTCAATGGAGCATATGTCTGAGACTTCAAATGGCATTTCACAACAAAGACTGTCATTCTGTATCCTACATATAATTGTATATCTATAGTAGTTATCCATATAAGACTGCATGATGTGCGCGCACACACACACACACACACACACACACACACACACATACACACAGATACATGAATTCTGGCAATTGAGTATATGAATATAAGAACGACCCAAGTCCAATTTTTGGTCAAATTTAGTTTGACATGGGAAATTGTAGCTTATGCATGGACTCATCTTGTGTGTAAATGATAAATCCTAATTGCCCCCGGAAGTGCCTGAAATGAATGAGTTAAATCTTATATTAATGTAAGAATGATGGACTTGGGTCATTCTTACATTCATATAATAGCGCCCTCTCTCATCCTTCTCCCATCTCTATAGCAGAATATCATGTATATGAATAAAAGAACGACCCAAGTCCATATGAATCAAAGAACGACCCAAGTCCACCACACAAAATGGCCTCTCCACAATTAATGTAAATGTTAATTGTCATAATAATATATGTTCTAATTTGTATATACAATGTTGCCTTCCCATCACAGTTAAATAGAATATTATTGGACAAATAAAAAAGATATGAAGTTTTTTTTAGTTTACTTGAAATGATCTTCCATGGACTTGGGTCGTTCTTATATTCATATACTCAATTGTTTGATAAGTTTCTGTGTAGTTTTATCACATTGAGAGTACCATGACTTAATTTGCCTGTGCATTGAAAGATATCTCGTCAGATCTTCAGAATCACATCATTCCATACAGGTCATTGAATAACATGCTTACACACATGTACGGCTGTATTTATACCAAGTTTTGATTTCTATAGTTAACTTTTTAAACTGTCATGCCTCAAAAATTCACACTGCAAAACGTAGTTTGAATTCTCACTTTACACAAGATTTAGTTTGTAATGCTACAAGTGAAGGAAAAGAAAACATTTATGGGTTTCATCTGCTCTCATAAAAGTAATCATGAAGTGGTTCTTTTCTATGACATCACAATATCTACCAAGATCAAGATCTGCTGTGGTAATTGAACAGGTATCACATTGAGAGAAATGTAGAGATTTTTTACCCAGAAGCCAGAGTTGAATAATATTTGACATTGTGTACATGAAATCCCACATTATCGATGTATCTACAGTGTAAGATTCTTCCAGAGAGGGGTAAAGATACTAGACATGGGTCACAATAAATACTGTATAAGCTGTTATTTTCGCAAGGGTTTAATTTTTGTGAATTTCGCGAATTGCAGTTGGATCGCGAATTTAACAACACACGAAATTGACTCCATGCGCTTTGATAATAGAGCATTAACGTAAGCGTCGGTGTTAATTTGCGTAAACAACATCTCGCGAAAATGTCTATGACCTTGTCATTCGCGAAAATATCTGTATGCGAAAATAACGGCGTATACAGTACTCAAAATTAGTGTCCTGTGCTGTCAAGTTTTATGGAACCTAATGCAAACTGGACTGAACAACAGGATGAAATTAAAATTTTCCAACTGTTGATCTTGTAGGGCTGTATTTGAGAACTCAAAAGCCAACCAAACCATACCATACCATGCCAGATAGGGAGCGCTTGAGCACTCTGTGGACATAGCATACCTCACAAGTTATTTTTGGACTGGGGTATGAAGATGGGTCATCATGGTTTTTTTTAGCAGAGAGCATCACATCTGGCCAGGGGAGGTGGGGACAGTAAGGTGTACTTCTGTACCGCTTCAGGGAATGGTCCACTTTTGGCATGGTATGGCATGGTGCGCCTGGGAGTATTCCAGCCCTCCTCTGGAACGAGTACGGTATGGTATGCTTACGGAGAGGACTCGACCACACCCTAATATAGCATCTACTGTACCAGAGATACATGTACTGCATGTTCTTCTTTTCTGCTGCTCATCATAAATACACAAAATAAGTGTCTTGTGATATCAATCATTCGTGCAGTGCAAACTGGGCTGAACAACATGTTGAAATGGGAATTCTCGTGCAGTTGATTCTCTGTGTTTATTATTTTCTCCTGTTTGTTCATACTTAAATATCAAACTACAATTGTACATGACGTACTGTAAATCAAAAAGTGGTTCTCCCAGTGAAACTAGCATACAGCAGTTGACCTTTACACTGCATTATAAAACCAATCAGAAATTCCAATTCTGTGTGAAAATCATGCAGTGTCACTTCCCTTGTTTTGCTGGCTTTCGATTTGTGGTGATTTTACACACAAAATAAGACGGAAGACACTTTACGATGGGCTTACTATGACTATCAATGCATTAATTATAGCAAGTATGGCACTGAAGCGGTGTTGGAGCTCGATAGCGCATGACATGTGTAATGCGCACTTCAAGTAATTGATTGATTGGATACCGGCTGGCTCTGCTGTTGGTGTTCATCATTCCATTACCGGTGGCAGCGGCGGTGGAAGCGTCTGCGAGAGACATCGGCATATATATATGTACAAGAAATCAATACTTGCTACCTGCACAGCTATTAGGGAAGGATGCAGAAAAGTGAGATTTGCTTTATTCAGGCAGCTGTGTAGAAATGAGAAAGAAAGAAGTGAAACAAGTTCCGTGTTGCTAGTTGCGTGGTTTTGTCTCTCTGCGTTGTCTGGTTAAATAGCTCACGTGAAGTACAGCAAATGTGTCAACAAACATATTTGCTTGTTGCTACAGTAGACTGTACTATTCTTCCTATGACTGATATGTTAAAGGGAATTAGGCCGTGTTAATGCTTCCCTTTTTCGGGCCAGAATCAGCGTTTTGAAACGTGATTAGTGCAAAACGCTGTTGCGTTCAAGCTCACTTCGACAGAAACGCTGATTCACAACGCCGATCCAAAATGAAAAAAAAGGTGCGTTTACGATCGGCGTTTCTGACTAATCACGTTTGACGGGGAAGCATAAATGCAACAGCGTTTCTAAACGCGTTTAGAGTGACGTCATCTAAACGCCTTTCCGGTTCACGTGAAAAAGTGCGCGCCTGGCCAGCCAGCTATCCTGGACTGTGCAGTTTTCCCGTGTACTGTGAACGCATGTCTTTCCCAGCTGCTCTCTCAGGCCAGGCCACCGATCGCAGCGCACTCCCCAATTTGACCTGCCTCTGCTGAGGTCAGCGAAGCAATCGCAAACGCTCTTTCCAAGGCTCGAAGGAAAGTGAGCATAAACAGTGCTCCCGTGAATGGCATTTTGAATCAGCCTTTTGAATCAGTGTTTCAAAACGCTGATTCTGCCTTCGCAAATTGAGCATAAACACACCCTGAGTCATCTGCAGGTTTGTACTGTGATGAACGCGTGCCTTGAATTTGAAAATGGGAAATGGAGACCCTTACAGGTCTTCCATTTGGAAATTTACTAAAAGCAGGCTTTCTTTTAAGAATAAATCTGCCAATGATTTTTGTATGCTTTCTGCATTCTCTTTCTTTAATGATTGTTTGTATAAACCCATAAACCACTTTGATTGATATGTTGAAAATATTCACCATTAATGTACAGAGGAAGAGGTTTGTGGAGAGGTTTTACATGCATACATTGATTTTATATGGTGCAAGATTTCCCTCCCAGCTCTTAGGTTTAAAGGGGATGGCTAGTAACTGATCAGTGGGAATCAGTGGGAATGCTGGATGATGATTGTTCCAATCCTTGTGGGATTTATTTAAGAGTACATTATATATCTATTGTTGGGTGAAAATTATTTGCTTCAGAATGGTCTCATATTCAAGTAATGTGCAGTTTAATGTTTCTAGGTTAGCATGCCTGTACAGTGACAGGGCATTAAACTGCACATTACTTGAATATGAGACCATTCTGAAGCAAACAATTTTCACGTAACAATAGATATGTAATGTACTCTTAAATGAATCCCACAAGGATTGGAACAATCATCCCCCAGCATTCCCACTGATTCCCACTGATCAGTTACTAGCCATCCCCTTTAAAAGGTTTGCTCATTCTCTGTTTTCCTAAGGATGTGGAGCACAAATCATTCCCTGGCATTTCATAAGATGATTTGTTTACATTGATTCCAACTGTTCTAGTGCAACAATTAGAATCTTCAGGCAAGAGAATTTCAATTCACAACATGGTCAAGTGATTTGAAGATAAGTACTGTAAAACGAGGAATGTTCGCGAATTTCGCGAGCGCAAAGATTCGCGAAATTAAAATGCACGCAAAAGTTCTTGTCTACACTATATGCACTGAATGCCAGTGGCAGTTTGTGAAAATTTCCCTACTGGTGTAAAATGTGGAAATGTAAATTTTGAATAGAAAAATAAACTAAAAAGGTCACTCTGAACCGACTACGCGTATGGTGCACATTGCTTGTCCTTTTACTGCATTTTCTAGTTGTTATCAAGATTCATGAGCTCTGAAGGTAAAATGAGTGTCTAACTAAATTTAGCTTTGTACTCTAACTAGCCCTCCTCCAGACATAACATACAGTACCATACATCATACATCATGTACCAGCAATTTCTCATGATGGTACTGAGGAGATCTTATGAATTATGTAATCAAAATCTGAAGTAACAATCATCAAAAGGTGCTGGCTGGCTAATAAGCTGACGCACAGTTGGCATCAAAATGAAACCAGTGTGATTTCTTTCTTTTTCTTTGTGCTGTGTCAATGGAGCATGGATTTTTAAAGAATTAGGTTGAAAGGGTTTCTATGCCTCCGCTACGAAGTGTCGCTTGAGGCATTATGTTTTCGGGTTGTCCGTCCGTCCGTCCGTCCTTCCGTCCGTCCGTAATTAATTTTTGTGGACAGCGTAACTAAAAAACGGTTTGAGGTATCGTAATGAAACTTGGCATGTGGATGTATGAGTGGGCGAAGTTGTGCCTATTGACTTGTGGGTGCATATGATCAAGGTCAAAGGTTAAAAGGTCAAGGTCAAATGCTCAAAATCTCACTATTTCCCCCGTATCTATGCAATGCCTGAAGGTATTTTCTTGAAACTTAATGTATACATGACCTACCAAATAAAGATTCACCAGAGAGAGTTTTTGGTCATGAAGTCTGAGGTCAAAGGTCAAAGGTCAAGTGAGAATGTTAAAATTCACTTTTTTATCCATATCTCACAAATATTTCAAGGTATCTTTATGGAACTTAGTACATATGCATGTACTAACTGGCTATAATCATCTAGGAAATTTAGGGGTCATCGGTCAAAGATCAAGGTCAACTCATCAAAATGTCACTATTTCCCTCTTATACGGTGTATATGCAATGCCTGCACTATTTTTCTTGAAACTTTAGTGTTTACATGTATTACCCAATAGAGATTCTCTTGGAAATTTCTTGCCAAAAGGTCAAAGGTCAAGTAAAATTGCTAAATTTCACTTCTTCCTTAAACTTTAATATAAAAGGGTTAAAAGTCAGGTACAAATCCTCAAATCCTCAAATATCTGCACCCTTAGACAGTATAGCTATTCATCCAATTAAACCTAGCTCAAGGAGTGTGAACATTCAACACATTTAATTGTGACAAACCTGTCATTTCACTATTTTGCCAATTATATGAAATTGTCATCACTCATTGTCAAGACATTGTACTATAGACCTATTAGGAGAACCATGCGTTATGGCGGAGGCATACCGGCTGCTATAGCGACATTTCTAGTTGATCATGTTTTGCCTGGAACCGCCCGCTTCATACTGAAAAAAATTGTGTTATCTTGCTTTGGGTCTAACATTTGACAAGATGATCTTGTATGGTATGCTTACAGCAAACAATGCACATTGCTTGCCCAAAAGTCTGAGCTGCCTCCTGCATTCTGGCACCAAGTGAAAATGTCAAAAGGTATTCTTAGCACCATAATTTTGGGTTTGGCCTCTGGGAAACCACCAGCAAAAACGATATGATGAACTCTCATTCTCTCATCTTGAGATAACCACTCAAAGAGTCGATACCCCTCGTCTCGAGAGGAAATACTTGATAGCATGCACGAAGCAAAAGCAAATATAAGTGAATTAATTGCTATTATGACAATCCCTACAGACGTGATTACTGTGCCCCTTTTAGAAATAGTCTTGGTATCATATAGCTCGTCCCACATACCTACTGTATATCTGTGTTGTTAGTTTTGCGATGCCTACGGTTTGCAGCAACTATTTGCAGTCTTTGTTAGATTTTTTTGTGTGTGTGCTTAAGTCTTCAGGATTTACTCTGCGCCATTAACCATTGAGGTGGAATAAGTGCCATTATCTTTCAAAATGTCACTTTCTTCCTGAAATTGCTCTTCCTCATAAATCATCTTTTATATCCAAAACAGTTTATCTACTTTGGAAGACAGATGCAACTGCTACAGTTGTTCACTTTTCACTTCCATCATATTGCTTCTCCCTCAGCAATACCAATATAATACACTGTAAGTCTGAATCATACAAATTGTACATTATCCGTGACTGATATTATCGGTAATCAATACACTCATAAAATTACGACAGAAATTAAACCATTTTCATGCACACAATTGTTGTATTTGCTATCTGATTCTGTACATGTAATTGTACAGGAATTTCAAAGTGCATGCTCCTCGAGTCCCAATTTTGTGTTTGTGGAGAGCCTGACAGCATTCTATGTCAAAAGTGCTGTTCTTGGGGTTGATACTTGTAAAATGCACTCATCAATGTCTATCATTGCTACTGCAACCTATTTCACCTCATGTCTCTTCCCCAGCATACATGAAAACCAATGTAATTTATTGAAAAGGAGGTAAATTTATTTAGAATATATTAATATCAGTTACGTCACATTTAATTTTAGGCAAATAGTGATCTAGCTGACGTTTATTATGGTTTTTGCCAAGAACATTACCAGTATTTGTATTAGTTACGTTCAGACGGCAGGCCCTAACCTCGAGGTTAGGAAACCTCGAGGTTTAGCTCTTGCCCCCTAACTACGACGTGTGTCCACACGACGAATCTTAACCTCGAGGTTACGAAACCTCGAGGTTAAGCTTCTGCCCCCCCCCCCCCCCCCGTAACTACGAGTGGGTCCCACTCGATGTTAAAACCACAAAACCGGAAGTTTCAGCCCACAATGCTAACAAGGCGTCTATTTATTCTTTAGTCCAATCCTGTCGGACTCGCTTACAGGTACTCTTTTTCTCTGTCATGGTATGCAGAGAAAGCACTGCACTGATGACTTTATGCCTTTATGAAGATATTCATCGACAACGTTTTTTTTTTTAGCGTCGGAGAAAAATATAGAATACAGTAGTGAGTTCGACGTGTTCAGTTTCAGAGATCAAGCGCATGGGAAGAAAAGATGATGTTGTTGTGTCGTGCGTCATAGGTTTTTCACGTGTAGTGTATTTGTGGTGTACGTTTGGGAGGTTGACCCGGAAGCAGAGGGAAATTGTGGGGGGCTGGAGTTTACGGCGAGGTCACTCTAAACTTCGAGTTCGTTGTTTTTTGTGTCCACACGGTGCTTAACTACGAGTGGGGACCCCCCGCGGCTCGTGGTTAGAGCGCTAACCATAAGATTTCTCGTGGCTCGAAACATCGAGCAAACCTCGAGGTTTGCTAACTACGAGTGCGTCTTCACGGTCCCTAACTACAAGCTCTAACCTTGAAGTTTCCTAACTTCGAGGTTAAGGGCTCCCGTCTGAACGTAACTATTGTTTCGGAAGTTGAACAGGTGTGTTCTAGTGGCGGCTGAAGTGAACTTAAGTGTGCTCAGGAAGTATTGCTTGTTAGTCGCATGAGTGCCAGATGGCCTGGTGGTTAATGGACATAATCCCAGAGATCTAACCACATGGAGTATGGTCTGTATGACTGACAAGCTAGATAAACATGCTGCTATCCTTGCTGTTTTCTATTATAAAAGTGTAGTTCCTACGACAACTCATGCTCATAAGAAGGGGGAGGGGGGTAGAAAATAGAAGCAAGATTTTTTTTTTCCCTTTATGAAATGAACCAAAGTAAAGAGAGTAAAACTGGTGAATTATGCAAAAGATTGAAGTCTATGCCTATTACAGGACACAAAAGATTATGCAAAAGATTGAAGTCTATGCCTATTACAGGACACTACCCTTTTCGCCTGGTAGCTGTACGGGCCACTTGAATCTGAAATTCTGGTGGTCTGAGAAAGATATGAAGTGGCCTGGAATTAAAGCAAAACGAGACATGAAACTCGTCACGCTGACGAGTTAGGTGATACGCCTGGGGTCATCAGATGTCGGTCATCTGTGATCGACAAAGAAAAGAATGTGATATAGGCACCTTGAAGTTATATTGAGCGTGCATGCAAAACAGGACATCCACGGAAACGGTAAGGCCGAAAAAAAAAATGTATAGATATTACAGGGGGCAAAAGTCAATGCCCACTCAACAATCGTGGCCGCGTGAACATGTATTGCATTGCTAGAAGGAAATGCGGCCTTGTAACGACTGAGGTCGCTGTGCCATTTCTGGCAATTTCGGAAAAATACGTCCCGCAGACATAAAACCTATAATCGGCTGATTTTGATACCTTGCCTTTAATCACAATTTTCAGTGTGATGACGTCATCAAAGTACAAAACAATGACATGGACTTGAAAGACAATTGCTCAAAGTACAACACCTCCGTTGTCGTCATTACATACTATTTGACAGAGTCAGGATGCAACATTCTGCAGCAGTCGAAGCAATGTGGTCTCCAACACAAAACAGAGGGATATTGTGTGTGTGTGTGTGTGTGTGTGTGTGTGTATAGGTGCGTTTATATACGAACTTAATTTCTACATGGACGAATGTGTAATACACCATTGAAGAAAAAAAAAGTAAAATAGCTAGGTATTTTGTTTCGTGATCTTGTGGGGTTCGAACCCGCACGAGTGCAACCTCACGTCTCTGAGACGGCGCCTTTAACCACTCGGCCATACGTCTCGACGAGAAAATATGAGGAACGTAAACTTATGTATGTGAAAGATGAATCAGGAATCGATTCGTCCACATTCCATTCTCATTTTCAGTTTTAAACTGCAAAATTGTCAACCTCTTGAGAAGATTTCAAAACACAAAATGCATGATTACTGCAGCTTATTGTCTCAGCTACAACATACTGAAATTTCAGAGGAAATGAAGCAAAATCAGCTGAGATAAAGGTGCTTAAACGTTGTCAAGTCAATGGATGGTTTAAAAAAAAATCACCTCCCATAGACATAACACGTAAACTTGTCCGATTTTGCATCTTTACTTTTAATCACAATTTCTAGTATGATGACGTCATCATATTTCAAAACCATTACATGGACTTGAAAGGCAAATGTTCAAAGTGCAACATATCTGAATTTGGGGTAATATTGAGCTTAAACAACAGAGATACGAGCAAATGAATGTCAGAAACAGTACCTCAAAAAAATCAATTCCACTTTTTTGATTTAAAATGACGATATGATGACGTCATCGCGTTTGACTGGCAATACTGATACTTGGAATGTTATTTACAATTCATATACTTTTGTAATATGCAATATAAATATAGGGTCAACGGACGATTTAAAGAGCTATGGCGAAATAAACAAAGACATGTTTTTTCACTATATTTGCAGAAAGACGCGCACTCGGAATTTCAACTTTGACGCCAGTGCATTCCTTTGTTATAGGTCGAAATCGATCGGAAATCAATGGATATTATTACTCAAAGTATCAGGAATCCAAATCAGTCAAAAAAATTGCATTTTCATGTTGCTTACGGGCTCTGCGCGCGAAATTGCGCGGACGGACGCGCACGCGAGAAAATGTTTGAAACGCTTAAAATTGTCTGAAACTTCGAGATTTCCCATTGGGAAGTCGTTTTGAGCCTTTTAAAATTTTGACGCGCGCTTACGCGCGCGTAATGATGACCTGTGTAACTAGCGTTAAAAAGTAAGATAGAGCGTGACCTGAACTTCATGTCCACCGAAAATGATACAGAAATGACATCTAGTTATGAAGTTATGATCGATCATGTGACAAGGTCCGAAAATCACAAAATGGCGCCTAGATGACGTCATAGATATGTTACTGTCATGAAAACCTTATTGTGGCTAGATTTTGTCATGAGACATGTCGACTGAAAATGTCATGTTATTTCGTAATGTCATTCTTGAGATATTGACGACACAAAATTGTCCAGAAAGAAAGAAGAATAAAAAAAAATAAAGAGAGATTTTGACAATCACAATAGGTGATACGCTGATAGCGTATCACCTAAATAGCAATCCATGTTGAATCTAATTTGCCCTACTGGGCCACCAAAAGATAGATTTGGTGGCCCGACACCAATTTTCAGTGGCCCAGGTCACTGGGCCACTATTAATGTTGGGCCCTGCCTATTAAGAATATTGAGTGCAAAACAGTGAATTAAGAATGTGGATTTACTGCCTGACAGTTGATAGAAGATAAAAGTACAATTAAATGAAGAAGAAAGGCCTACCCTGTGATTTGTAATTATGGCAAAATCACATTGATTGAGATATATTTTCTTTCCTAAAAGTACAAGAGATGTATACTACATGTATGAAACACAATATTTTTGTGGCATGGAATTTTTGTGAATGGGAGCCAAACAGCCATATTCGCAGCTCGAAATTTTCCCAAGTTGCCTCTGACATTCAATGCATATAGTGTAGACAAGATCTTTATCGTGCAATTTAATTTCGCGAAACTCGGTTCTCGCAAAATTAGCGAAATTAAGATGCACGCAAACATTCCTCGTTTTGCAGTAACTAGCATTAGTTACGTTCAGACGACAAGCCCTAACCTCGAGGTTAGGAAACCTCGAGGTTAAGCTCTTGACCCCTAACTTCGACATGCGTCCACATGACGAAAAAAAAAAAAAAAATTGTGTTATCTTGCTTTGGGTCTAACATTTGAAAAGATGATCTTGTATGGTATGCTTACAGCAAACAATGCACATTGCTTGCCCAAAAGTCTGAGCTGCCTCCTGCATTCTGGCACCAAGTGAAAATGTCAAAGGTATTCTTAGCACCATAATTTTGGGTTTGGCCTCTGGGAAACCACCAGCAAAAACGATATGATGAACTCTCATTCTCTCATCTTGAGATAACCACTTAAAGAGTCGATACCCCTCGTCTCGAGAGGAAATACTTGATAGCATGCACGAAGCAAAAGCAAATATGAGTGAATTAATTGCTATTATGACAATCCCTACAGACGTGATTACTGTGCCCCTTTTAGAAATAGTCTTGGTATCATATAGCTCGTCCCACATACCTACTGTATATCTGTGTTGTTAGTTTTGCGATGCCTACGGTTTGCAGCAACTATTTGCAGTCTTTGTTAGATTTTTGTGTGTGTGTGCTTAAGTCTTCAGGATTTACTCTGCGCCATTAACTGTTGAGGTGGAATAAGTGCCATTATCTTTCAAAATGTCACTTTCTTCCTGAAATTGCTCTCCCTCATAAATCATCTTTTATATCCAAAACAGTTTATCTACTTTGGAAGACAGATGCAACTGCTACAGTTGTTCACTTTTCACTTCCATCATATTGCTTCTCCCTCAGCAATACCAATATAATACACTGTAAGTCTGAATCATACAAATTGTACATTATCCGTGACTGATATTATCGGTAATCAATACACTCATAAAATTACGACAGAAATCAAACCATTTTCATGCACACAATTGTTGTATTTGCTATCTGATTCTGTACGTGTAATTGTACAGGAATTTCAAAGTGCATGCTCCTCGAGTCCCAATTTTGTGTTTGTGGAGAGCCTGACAGCATTCTATGTCAAAAGTGCTGTTCTTGGGGTTGATACTTGTAAAATGCACTCATCAATGTCTATCATTGCTACTGCAACCTATTTCACCTCATGTCTCTTCCCCAGCATACATGAAAACCAATGTAATTTATTGAAAAGGAGGTAAATTTATTTAGAATATATTAATATCAGTTACGTCACATTTGATTTTAGGCAAATAGTGATCTAGCTGACGTTTATTATGGTTTTTGCCAAGAACATAACCGGTATTTGTATTGTTTCGGAAGTTGAACAGGTGTGTTCTAGTGGCGGCTGAAGTGAACTTAAGTGTGCTCAGGAAGTATTGCTTGTTAGTCGCATGAGTACCAGATGGCCTGGTGGTTAATGAACATAATCCCAGAGATCTAACCACATGGAGTATGGTCTGTATGACTGACAAGCTAGATAAACATGCTGCTATCCTTGCTGTTTTCTATTATAAAAGTGTAGTTCCTACGACAACTCATGCTCATAAGAAGGGGAGGGGGGTAGAAAATAGAAGCAAGATTTTTTTTTTTTCCCTTTATGAAATTAACCAAAGTAAAGAGAGTAAAACTGGTGAATTATGCAAAAGATTGAAGTCTATGCCTATTACAGGACACAAAAGATTATGCAAAAGATTGAAGTCTATGCCTATTACAGGACACTACCCTTTTCGCCTGGTAGCTGTACGGGCCACTTGAATCTGAAATTCTGGTGGTCGGAGAAAGATATGAAGTGGCCTGGAATTAAAGCAAAAATAGCAATCCATGTTGAATCTAATTTGCCCTACTGGGCCACCAAAAGATAGATTTGGTGGCCCGACACCAATTTTCAGTGGCCCAGGTCACTGGGCCACTATTAATGTTGGGCCCTGCCTATTAAGAATATTGAGTGCAAAACAGTGAATTAAGAATGTGGATTTACTGCCTGACAGTTGACAGAAGATAAAAGTACAATTAAATGAAGAAGAAAGGCCTACCCTGTGATTTGTAATTATGGCAAAATCACATTGATTGAGATATATTTTCTTTCCTAAAAGTACAAGAGATGTATACTACATGTATGAAACACAATATTTTTGTGGCATGGAATTTTTGTGAATGGGAGCCAAACAGCCATATTCGCAGCTTGAAATTTTCCCAAGTTGCCTCTGACATTCAATGCATATAGTGTAGACAAGATCTTTATCGTGCAATTTAATTTCGCGAAACTCGGTTCTCGCAAAATTAGCGAAATTAAGATGCACGCAAACATTCCTCGTTTTGCAGTAACTAGCATTAATTACGTTCAGACGACAAGCCCTAACCTCGAGGTTAAGCTCTTGCCCCCTAACTTCGACATGCGTCCACATCAGTGACATGACGAATCTTAACCTCGAAGTTACGAAACCTCGAGATTAGGGCTTGTCGTCTGAACGTAACTAATGCTAGTTACTGTAAAACGAGGAATGTTTGCGTGCATCTTAATTTCGCTAATTTTGCGAGAACCGAGTTTCGCGCAATTAAATTGCACGATAAAGATCTTGTCTACACTATATGCATTGAATGTCAGAGGCAACTTGGGAAAATTTCAAGCTGCGAATATGGCTGTTGGCTCCCATTCACAAAAATTCCATGCCACAAAAATATTGTGTTTCATACATGTAGTATACCCCTAACTTCAACATGCGTCCACATGACGAATCTTAACCTCGAGGTTACGAAACCTCGAGGTTAAATTCCTGCCCCTTTGAGTGCGTTGATTTTTGTGTCCACACGGTGCTTAACTACGAGTGGGGACCCCCCGCGGCTCGTGGTTAGAGCGCTAACCATAAGATTTCTCGTGGCTCTTAACATCGAGCAAACCTGGAGGTTAGTTGACTACGAGTGCGTCTTCACGGCCCCTAACTACAAGCTTAACCTTGAGGTTTCCTAACCTCGAGGTTAAGGCTTGTCGTCTGAACCTATCTATTTTGAGTGTAGCTACAAGTGTATACATGGATGTGGTTTCGATCATCGAAATTGTACACCAGGAAATACCTTGACCTGAGAGCCCTTTATAGTTACTAACCAGGAACGACTGCAAATTCATGTGGCTTTTTTATTCATAATTTGCTGTTGTACGTTCGTAAACTAGACATCTCATGTGATTCTTGTGTTAATGGCCAGAACTCTTCAAAATCAGGAAGTGAATGATAAAGTTTCACTGAACTTCCTGCAAGTTCTTGACTCTGTTTACTTCCTATTCTTTTGTTTTTTCTTGTGTATACCATATGCCATATACTCAGCGAGTTTATTATCATTATTTTTTTTTTTGAATTTGGACTTTCAGACAATTTTGCGACTGTGGAGTACAATAATGGACCGAGAAATGCATGTGTGCATGGTGCATTTATGTCAGGATCAGAGTTGGTGTTTTTTTGTGTACAGTTGTTAAATTCATCAATAGCTCCCAATAGATGAAATTCGAGAAAAATAAAACCCTGTGAAGTATGTGGCATATACAGTAACTTTTTGCTGGATGCATTACTGTACAGTATACGCCATATATTTGGCGAGTCTAAATTTTCTCGAATTGGGACTTCCCGACAATTTTGCGAGTGGTTAAATTCGCGATCGTGGAGTCATGGACTGAACGGAGAAATGTATACGCGTACGTCACATTCATATCGGTATTAGAGTCAATATTTTTGCGTGTTTTTAATTTCGCGATAGCAGCTGACTTGCAAAATTCGCGAAAAATAGAAACCTCGCGAAATATTTGGCGTATACAGTATTTACATTGCGTAGGTAAACAGAGAACATGGCATTCCAGGAATAATATTTAAAATGTCCAATCTACGATAGTTCTTTCTTGTGTTATTGATGGTACATTGTAAATCTAATTCTTGTATGTTGACCTTGAGTGATAAATCCAGTCTTACTTTTTCATCGTCTACATGTTTGTGTTCATTCTTTGTCATTCTAGGAATCCTGTGTCATATGTCCAGCATGGAGACAGAGCATAGCGGCCTTTTCATCTGACAGCGGACAAGGTCAGTACATTGTGTTATGCAATAAGCCCACTTCTAGTCCTGTGTAGATTCAGTGTCCCACCATTAAATGTCTGTAAAACTTGCAAGATATTCTCAATTTGTGTATATTGCACTTGACTCTAAAACTGTCGTATGTATCAATGTTTAAAATGATGAGGATTTTATTCCACATGTTAGTTTCAGTACACAAAAGAAGAAAAAAAAAAAGGTAAATTTCCAATGTGTTAATGCATCTTCTTCAGTGTTGTTTGTCCAAAGCCCATTAAAAGAAGACGTATGACATGTCAAAAATTTGGTGCAACCATTCAATGTGCTTGGATGCTAATAATCCACTATAGTCTCTTCCTTTTACCTACATAGCTCATTATAAACACACATGCACACACACACACCCCTATGAACACTGGTAGTGTATTTTAAAAAAAAACACACAAAAAAAAACATGCTTTATGATTAACTTGATTGGCACCATATGACATTCATAATGTCCTTAATGCGTGTGTGGTGTGAACCTTGGATTCCTGTTCAGGTAATCAATGTTAAGCCTTGGATGTATAGCATAATTTTCTTTCTCTTTCACTGAGAGTGGAGGCTCAGATAATAAACCTTACATGTAGTTTGATTGAATCGTGTGCCAAGTGCATCAGGGATCATTGCCTTGTGCGTTTGATATGCTTTTTTCTTTCCTTGTTAAGTTTTCTTACATTGCCAGCTACAGCCGTATGGTATTGATATCATAACTTCTGTTGTTGCTATTATCATTATGATTATTTCCACTAATATACAGAGATTATGTACACTTTGCAATTGATTGACAAATTGCCTCACATCAACGTAAATAAGCACTGAATTGATCAGTGTTTTAGTAGAAGCCATGATAAAAATATCATGGGCGTAGATACTCATGAATTTGAATAATTACGTTGTACGCCTTACCTGCTGCATGCTATAAGGATTAGAACCAACACTTGCTGTCGGGCGAAAGCTCGGTGGTCTAGTGGAGATGATGCCTGTCCGGTGATCAGGAGGTCGTAGGTTTGAATCCTGCGCGAGTATGTACGTCCATGATTTTTTTATCATGGCTACTACTATAACACTGATCAATTTCAGTGCTTATTTACGTCAATATAGGGCAATTTGTCAATCAGTTGCAATGAAAACATCTCGACGGAAGAATTTCATGAATTTGAATTATGTACACTTGCTGTGAAGTTTGTCTCGTAATTATTGCCTACTGTGATACGGTTTTTAAGGATTTAACACTGTATAACTTTGGAATGTCATTTTATGGGGGGGGGGGGCAGAGGTGGCTGGGGTGGGGGGAGTGAGTTTAGGGATGAGGCTGTGATCATTTGGGTTTCCCATGAATGAAATCCAAAGACATTCCTATTGGTGGAATGACTCACCATTTCATGCCATAATGAGCTCATGTGTGTATATGACCCCGTTTACAGTGCGAGGCTCAGCCGCGGCAGAGCCCGCCTTCATTTCAGTGTAAACGCGCAAAAGGCCAAATGCGGGGCCAAAATTGGCCACGCATTTGGCCACGCTCTGGAGGTGCCCAGTCTTTTCTCATATGCAAACTGGGCCAAATGCGCAGCCAATTTTAGTCTGGCTTCCAAACCCTCTGCCCGTACTATTTCGCTATTCAGGATATTAACCCCCTCAATGTCGAAAACTAGTATAGTTTAAGGTGGTTTTGTCCTGCAAAAGAATTTTCCTTCGGCAAAAGCCTTTGCCCGAACGGCAAGTCGCCATGGAATCCAGTTGGCAAAGCGTCTGAAAACCAGACTGTAAGAAATTGCGTTTGTTTACAAGCAGAGCGCCACTACGACCAAATATTGAAAGGTTTGAATTATAAGCGCGGGCGAGCCCGGCAGTAGCCTCAATTGCGGGGCTCGACCCCGCAGTTGAGGCTGGGCTCGGCCGCGGCTCGGCCCAGCCCCGCACTGTAAACGGGGTCTCAGTGAGATCCTAATAATAGCTTTGTACATGAATGATCTGCCAGCTCAAGGTTGAATTTATCTGAAAGAGAACGCTGTTTTGAGTGCAAAGAGAGTCAATCAGAACCGTCGATTGGGTGAGAAATCTGATCCAAATGGGACAAGTTAAGAAGCTTGCACTGGCTGAATGAGTGTTTCATCACTGTCAGGACACTGCGATGGTCGTGCGACCATGACATCGGCATGTTTGTCCTCATTCAACGAGTTCATGTGTCGTTCGGCTCCCTCGTTTCTCACAATCCAACGTTCCACCATCCTTGGCAGCGATTTTGTGCTGGTAGTTTGTGATTTTTAAGGCAACATCCATGTCACGTTCTAGTGGATTTTGATGACAAAAGAAAAAAAATAGAGCAAACAGAGCGGCGAAACAAACGAGCAGTGTGATTTTTTCGTTATTATTGTTCCATTCTTTCATGTACATGTGAGTATAATGATTTTTGTAATTCATAATTCTTTCTTTCTCATTGTGCCTTGAACACATTAGTCATGTGGATGGAATTGGTGCATTGTAAGTACCCTGTATTGTTATTAAAAATACCTCAAAGGTGGACTAAGCCTGAGAAAATTACTGAATTTTAGATTTTCATGAGGTATTTTTATGGATAAGAGTTATTAATCATAGCCGCACAAAGAAATTTGACAAGTTAATGTACGGCGTCGTGGCCTGAAAAGATTTCCCTAGAGGATTACATCCTTATGACATGAATTGGAGAGGAAAAAATTGCGTTAATTCTTCACTTGAGATTACCGGACTTTCAGTGGTCAAGCACTTGTAATGCTGTGAAGTTGAGGAGAGCTTTATTTGCCGAATGACCAACAAAAAATTCAGACGAAGTAATTTTGTAATGCCTTTCTGTGCATGCCTACATGTTCATGAGGGTCTTTATCCAAGTCAACGTCGACATGCAGTAGACTTTTACTTTGACAGGGATGGGCTACATAATGTCAGCGGAGTCATTTTACTTTTCGAGGGGTTCCAGTGCCTTGATGACAAACGGGGTAAGGGGCCTCTCACTTTCATGGCCAATGGCAACCAGCAACACAAATCCCACACTATACCTGTGCATGCGTGTCGCATACGTCCACGACGTGAGTCATGGAGAGTGCACTTGGCTAGCACTGCACGCTGCAAACACCCTCCCACATGCTCTCCTGGTCGATCACATTTCCAAGCTTCGTGTCGGAAGGAGTTGTTAACGCGTGGTCGCCGTCTTGGAGCACGAAGATGACGCAAGACCGGCTGCGCATCTGCCATGAGACAGTGCATGTGCTCGTGATTTCCGTCACGTTTCTCTCCTCGTACTGGAATAAGGGCATTTTCATGTTTTGCTTTTTAATGATAGTTCGTCCCACAGTGCAAACACCCTTCACAGCCTAATGTACATTGTAAGTCCATTACGTATTAGCAGCAACTTCATCTTTACAGCCAACCCTGCTTCACCTGAAGTTGCATTGAACTTCAGTGACTGTTCCTAACTCTTAAAAAAAAATTAAAGAAAATTCTCAGACTGCATTACAAAAAAAAAAAAAAATTGTCTTAAAATGACATCACACCATGCATTTAAATATTACCATAATAAAGCATATTTTTCATTTCAGTAAATTAAATTTGAAAACAGAATTGGCTAGATCATGGCAACATTAGGCCCGTTCACACACAAGGGAAAAAGTGCGATTTAAAAATCAATTTTCTTATTGCGATCAAAATTTCAAAATTTTTTCCAGTGTGGACAGAAAAATCTCACTAATTACCGCAATCCTTATTGCGATCCAACTCGCACTATTAGTGCGATTTTTCAGAATAATCGCGATTATTTTGCCAAGCGTCGTGTGTGTGAGCGCGATCGAGATTCGGAAATCGGTATTTTTAATCCCATCATTCGTAGCGCGTGCGAAACTCTATTGGGACTGCGGGGTCAGTCTTCGGTCATGCAAGATTCGCGCATGCGCAGTTTGGCCACTGATCGTTCTTTCCTTGCTGCGAAGTGCGATTTTTCCCTGTTTATGAACGGTCGAAAAAAAAATCGAAATTTGGATCGCGATTGAAATTTCGATTTTCGTTGTTTGTGAACAGGCCTATTGTTCCAAACAAAAACCACTACTTCCAAGTCATTAAATATATTGACTTTTAAATCTTTATGAAAAAGTCAAAGTATTTGATGGAAAACAGGCCAGGTAGTAAAGTGACATCTTAACCAGTATTTTATTTTATCTCTTTTTGTTCGTGTGTGTGTGTGTGTGTGTGAACCCAGTTATTGTATCATAGACGTGAAGCTGTTTACTTATACTCTTCATAATCATATTGTATCAAAATGTCTCAGCTGTTTCCTACTCACATTTACATAAACAGATTAAGCTGAAGATTAAACTTATTATTTTTTTTTTCACATTACTATAGGATGAGGGTACAAAACACACCAATCCACAAAGTAATTTTACATATCCCCATCAGGCATACACAGTAGAAAAGTACAGATCACAATATATACCAGTTCATATTCTGTGTATTTTTTTTCCTTCCAGGAAACAGTAGATTACAATCTTCTGGTATTTTTCAGTGAAGCACTCAGAGCTGTCCGGGTGCTCAAATTCCCTTGTAGGTAGAAAGACAATCCAATTCCCATTTACATGTTTTGGTGACAGGCATGAGAGGGATATTTATACCCTATGGTTGAAACTTGTCCTAGTTTATGTCTGCTGCAATGCATCAAATTTAGCACTGCACAAGGTCATTATTAGAGTATCATTGTGCTTCCCTGAACGTAATTCAAATGGCATTGTATTGTATTCTGTTGGGCATACCTTATGTATTCATCTGTTGAACTTATCTGCTTCATTACTCGTGAAAATCTAGCAACGTACTAAAATTGATACTCCTATTTGGTGTTTATGTACTGATATGCTTATTTACTAGCAATCGTCTATTCAACTCGTCCACTTATTTTTGAAATTTTGTCATTATGCAATGCATGGAAATGAAGTAATTTGCTTGTCTGTAATGCATGCATTTTCAGCTATGTTCTATTTTCATGTTACTGATAATCTAGAAAAAGCTCACGCATCCTTTCCCTGAAAATAAGCAAGAACAATCATTTTATTTGACTGTTGTGTACAGTCCATTCTCAAGTACATTATGTAGATGTCTCCACTTCTCATCTCATGCAGCATCTGTATCTGCCATTAATTGAAGTTCAAATTCATGTCAGTGAGTTAATTTCTAACCACTACACCAAATGACAATATTATTAGGCATATACTGAGTAGAATGCCCAGAACATGACATTTTAGCTAGTTTTTTGATGACATTTGAACTTGAAGTTTGACCTTTCATCAATGTCATTCCAGGCGAATGTTGAACCTTTTTTTTTATCTGTTTTACAAATTCTTGATATGATAATGTTGCCAGTGAGCATTCCTAGCTGAAGTTATAGCTAAAACAAGGGCATTGGTAAACAAAATTTCAAGACCTTTGACCTTGACATTTGACCCATCATCACTACTATGTTGATGTTGAATAGTCAATATATTTCTACCTTGTCCACCAACTTGTATCATCACAGATGTTGTGAAAGATTGGAAATGACTCTATTCAAACAAGTACTCAAATAAAGTGACCTTTGACCTTGACCTTTGAGCCTTCATCACTATCACTTCATTGAAACTTATTGTTGATTCATACCCTCCCTACCGTTCAGTACCAAATTATGTGCCTACTTAACATTCCTAGATAGAGTCACGGCTGAAAAATAACAGTGTAGCAAAAGTTCAGTGACCTTTCACTTTGACCTTGAGGAATTTTTGCCTGAAATTCATTTGTTACATTTACACATTTGTATACACGTGGCAAACCATATCTTGGTCAGGTTCTAAGGAAACCAACTGAGTAATTAATATATTTCTTTAATTGCAGTATGAAACAAGATATCACTGATGAATGTACAGCAGACAGACAACCTGAAAACACAATGCCCCCACTACCCTTTGAGGTGGAAGCTTTAAAAAACAAACAAACAAAAAATCAACACAAGTAGATGTGGAAACTTCTAAGAGTTTGTTACCTTTTTCAAGTGTTCAGTTTGACCTCTCCAGAGTTAGGGACTTTGGGAAAAGATACAGAAATAGGCGAGTTTTAAAGGGATCATACAGTTTTGGTTGAGACCTAATTTCAGGTTTCTAACATTTTTTGATGAGATAATGAGAAACCTCTTATGAAATATAAAAGAGCATGTAATTCTATGACGAATTGAACGTTTATTTGATGAAAATTGGTTTTGAAATGGCTGAGATATCCAAAAAAGAGTGATTCTATGATCGCCTTGTTTTAGTTTGTTTTTTGGATGTTTCAGTCATTCCAAACCTGATTTTCATCAAACAAACTTTGAATTCCTCTTAAAATGGTATGCTCTGTGTTTTCTTGGTATCTCGCGAAAAAGTTAAAAGCCCAGTTCTCATCTCCACCAATACGGTACCATCCCTTTAATTTAAAGAAATGTATATGATAACATTATGAGTCTCGAGCATATGGACCCGTAGAATATGGCTATTATATGACATATAATTGTGTTTGGTTAGAAGTAGTCACCTTCCAGTGCATTAAAAAAAAAATAGTGAACGATCCAACACCTCAGCCCAATTGAGATTAGAAATCCTTGATGTGGCGCCTTAAAAAATGTCATGGCTGGGAAGATCTATTCAGACCCATTCTGGGCTCAATGCGTGGGAAATGACCTGAGTTGATTGTGTGGGTTTTCCAATTTACGTGCTCCACTATGAACACAAATAGGACATCTCTCTGTGGGATATAGTAATTGTCTCCGCATAGACAATGATAATGAGATTTATTATGCATCAATTCTGGAAGGTGTTGACCATATTGGGGTTTAATGGTAAGCATTAGGAAGTACATGGTGTAGACCCAGCATGTTTGAAAGCTCATTCATTTGTATGTTATTGCACAAATCTCTGAATATATAGTTATCATTTTCATTTTAATGGAAACCAAAGCCCAGTATATAAATGTGAATTGAGTTACAGCAGCAATATTAGTGTATTAGAACAATGTATGTGAATGCTATAGGAAAATGGGACAGTTGATTCAAAAGTTATTAAGCTTTAAAATTTTGGTGTTGTCATGGCTGGATAAGGAGACTATTACACTTCATGACATTGTTATGGACAGCGAAAAAAATATAAGGAGAATTCCGTTATATTTCATTTTTCATAAAGTACACATTCCATCGACTTGTTATTGCCTCATGGTAAGGGTAATGATATTCCCCCTGCTTCCTGAAAGAGTTATTAAAGTCAAGTGCTGCTCCATTCGTGAAAATATATCAGATTTTCATGTTTTCTCTACATTGTTGTCCATAATGACACTATGAAATGTAGTAATCTCCTTAATCCAACGATGATGGCACCAAAAACTTTAGAAATTGATAACTTTTGAAGCAGTTCTCCAGTTTTCCTCAAACTTTTTCTGATGTGTTCTAAATATTGCTGCTTTTGCTCAATTCACATATATATATATATATATATATATATATATATATATATATATATATATATATATATATATATATATACATATGTATATTTTTTTTTCAGATCTGCTGTGCGGTGTTTGTGTTTATGTGATTGAATATGATATACAATTGATGTACATGTAGGGGCCTCTGAAGAAAGGAGTGATACAATGTAACTAAGTTTATGAATAAATACTCCATCTTTTGCAACACAAAAGAGAAAAACAAAACACATTCAACCACTTTGTTCTCGTAGAAAACTTTCTCACGTCATAATATCCTTCCCTTTATCTCTCTTGTTGAAATTTATAACGTATACTAAAGTGTAACACTTCAGCACATTTTCATTGCAAGCTTTCTCTCCCGCCCCTGTCTCTCTCCAATGTCTCTCTTTTAAAGGAAAAGCATGCAATGTATACTTATATATTCATAAATGATATTCAAGTTAAACTCTTCATTATTTTGTTCTAGAAAGCTTTCTATTTTCAGTATCTCTCTATCTCTCTCCCCTTTTCTTCAAAGAAAAAAAAAGTGTGATGAATTCAAGATAAATGCTTCATTGCATGATAGATTTCTTTATTTCATTTCATTTCATTTCATTTCATTTCATTTCTTTATTGTCCAAATTATGTATAAAAACATGGCATGGAAATTTGATTTTGTCACACATTCATTTATTCCTCTCTTTCTCTCTGTCTTCCCGCTCCCCCCTATTAAAAAAAAAAAATGATATATTCAAATTAAGATATTCAGCATATTTTCTTTATAAGATATATTTTTAGTGTATATCCCTCTCCTTTGTATATGATGTACATTCATGTAAAAAATGTGTAGCTTTTTTTTGGTCAGTCTTTCTCTGTCTGTCTGTCATTTTGAAATGATTGAGTATTCTAAAATGATGCTGGTACGTTAATGTGTTATATGCTTGTAGCGGATGTAGGTAGGAGAAAGTACTAGTATAACATCATCAGTGAGGGCAAGATTTATCTAGCCATGGTGGTAGACAATGCAATTCAAGATGTCAGATGGTGGTGATACCCTGAACTGATAATGCATGGCAGAATCATACCCATGTAGTGGCTGCACAATGCAAATGCAAAATGCCATACAATATATTCTTTTCTTGTGCTGCGTTCCATTCCGAGATTGCATGAATATATGGCCAGAATTCAGCTGCAAGAGTGCGAATAATCCTCCTTCGAGCGAGTTCCGTCTTCAGCGAGGGCCTGGCTTCCTGCTCTTCCTGAACGTTTCATTTTACGGATGCTCTCCAGAGACTTCAATTGAAAAAACAAACAAACAACAGCAACAAGGAAGACTAATATAACACAAAACAACAAGTTTTTGAAGCCAGACATTTTCCTTATAAAACAGTCAGAGTTGACAGAACATGTCAAGGTTAGGTACCTGCACATTGTACATACATGTAGGTGTAGCTTGACATCACCTTGACAGTAATGTCACATGGATATTGTCAAATGCAACAGGACTCTGTTCCCTAGTATCACTTTCGTTTGTTTGTTTTTCTTCAGATTAATTGTTCAGTGAACATCACTCAGTAGTTAAGAGGAGGGGGTGTATGAAGTACAGTGAACTGCTCTCAAGTGGCTGTGGGTGGTTTAGACCATTTGCTTGATGAAGGCCACTAAACTTGACTCCATTATGATAGTTCATGATGCCAACTGAGAACCAGAAGGGCACCATTGCATTTTGAGCAGAAATAAAAATTAAACAATCAGTTTTCATGAATTAAACAGTTCATTTAATCAAAAGTCTGTAGATTTATAAGCATTATCCCAAATATAGGATGAAAAAGCGCCCTTGTGGTCTTGATTTAATTAAAGGGTGTGTACAGTTCTGGTTGAGGTGAGGATTTAGCTTTTAGCATTTTGCGAGATATTCAGAAACCACTCTATGAGATGTCAAAGAGCATGCAATTCTAAGGGGTATCAAAAGTCTATTTGATGAAATTCGGTTTTGAAATGGCTGAGATATCCAAAAACAAGGTGAAACAAAGAGATCCTAATAAAAGTGTGGCCTGTCGCCTTTTATTATTATCACTTTTTTTTGGATATCTCAGCCATTTGAAAACCAATTTTCATCAAATAAACGTTGAATCCTTCTTAAAATTACATGCTCTTTCATATTTCATTAGAGGTTTCTCATTATCTCACTTATAATGTTCAAATCATGACTTCCCACCTCAACCAGTACTGTACAGTCCCTTTAGCATTTAACTGAAAATTAAAATGTTTAAAAATTGACACCATAATGCAGAGGGGATCGAGCTCTACAACATGATACAATAACTCAATGTCCAGCCCCAAATTGTTATAAAGCTCTTCTGGTTCTCAGCCAACGATGTTCAGTGGGCTGACCTTTGTATATAGGCCACATATTGTCCATAAAGTTCATTATTTCCCAATTTCCTATCTGTAGTCATGTTTAGACGTCGAGGAGCTGTGATTTACCTATAACCTTTACCAGGGATGTACATTTCATACCTGTGATTTAACCCTGTGAGGTCTGCCACAATATGTATGTTCAAATACCATTGACATGGTTTGCACCTTTGTCATCAGTGGTTATTATACAATTAAAGGAGTTGTCCATGGCTAAATTGTCTTTCAAGGAACTATAGGGAACTACAGCTGACACATTTTTGAAAGCCTTGAGAGAAAAATAAGGCAAAATTTGGTCAGCAACAGAATAAGTTCTGGCTCCTCAATGTGTACAGGTATGTGTGTGTGAACAGTCAAGCAAAGTATGTTGTATTTATAAAGAAAGCTCTGCACTGCTAGAATTTTGTTTGCAGAACATAAAAGGAGATTCAAAACCAGTTAGTGGCTAGTGTGAAAAGAAAGAAAAGAAAGAGTGTGAAAAGAAAGAAAAGAAAGAATTCTCGAAGAACTTGGATTACAAATAACTGTCACATATTTTCTAACTAACTTTCTTTTGTGAGATAGTAAGAAGCCTCTTGTGAAATATGAAAGAGCATATAATTCAAAGAGGATTTCTTTGATGAAAATTGGATTTGAAATGGCTCTCAAAATATAAATGTTATAAAATTTTTCTCTTTCTTTTCAGACGTGCTGATAATTCTGAGATGATGGCAAATCACAAAACTTTGGCGTGGTATATAGGATGCCTTGTAGGATTGATTACTGGGCAGACGAAAGTCTAGTAGATAATATACATATGTACAGTGTATTTATATTTGGTATACTACAACTTTGCTAATTTGTATTTAAACTTAGAACTATTTCATTATGCATTATGACTGCTAATTTCTGCTGATGGGGGAAAACAAGCCCTTTAAGTGATCTTCATCTCTGCAATTATGTACTCAGCCTGAGTGAACCTGATCTTGTGGTGATGTGGTACTCTCCAAAACAAACACTGATTGACATTACCGCGTGGTCTATCACAGTTATTGCATTTAGCTTTGCTCCAAGGCTCTGGGATGCGGTCCCCGTTATATACCGGCACTCCATTAAATTTGATCAACATCAACTTGCAGGAAAGACTAGTGCTTGTAGTGTTTCCTGACATGAGAAGCATACCCAGCCTATTCTGTGTAATTGACATAGTATCTACACACAAGAAGGAGGAATATTCTTCACTCTTTAAGCAGGTATAGGTGCAAGATGTACAGGATTACACTTGAGATGTGGGAAGCAGTAACAGTCTGGACTGTAGGCTACCATTGCCTTGGATTGGATGAGCACGTCAGTCAATTGATTTGAATTGCCAGTTCTCTGCGCAAAATCAAACTGTATCAAATTGCTCTCCATCCCCAATCTCTGCTGTTGGGATTGAGCCAGAAAAAGTCAATAAACACAAACGACATTGCTCAACAATGATTTGTTTGAACGGGAACCCCCTGTAGCATATTATTAAAGAGAAGGCACTCTGTCTTTTGGTAGTGTGTTACCAGTGCATACGGTAAGGGACTGATCTTTTGACATTTAGCGATGAACATTCTTCTTTTTTTTTCGACTTGAGTAATAAATGGGTCATGTTCTATTCTTAAGAATTTCACCACATCCCTTGCCAGTATCAAGTGAAACTTTATTAGGAATTTTACAAGAAAGAAAGACAAAACTGTTTTCATTATACATTAGAGAGATACAGAAATAGTAGATTGGATATGATATACCACAACCCTATGAATAAATGTGACTACTACATGACTTATGTATATGGTTGTATACTTGAGGTAAAAGGTGCAAAACAGGTAAATGTGAAGTTATGATATTAGGCTATAAATGAGGCAATGCCATAAAAGATTGATGAAATTTGGGCTAACATATAAAGTTGTAGTGAGACATTGTGACAGAAAGATTGTGGACTTGGTGGGTCAGAGTTCAGGAATCAGAGGCAAAAAGTGTACCACTAAATAGAACCATCACTTAGTATTAGCTGTCAGACCAGTGGAGGAAATCAAATGCAGTCAATCAAGTCGTACAGATGAAGCTGAGGGTATTGGTATGGTGATTTTACAGATGGAGGCATGTTCTATCTACGCTATGATATTAGATTATTATACAAATATGGACTGCTTCGAGGGGCACAGCTGAAACTATTTGCTCAGAGGTGATTTCTCAACAGCATACATACGAAGTCAAAATCACCGAGGGCAAATAGTTTTTGACTGTGTCCTGAAAAGAAGCAGTGGATATTTGCTTTGTACACTGCATCTCACAATTTAAAGTATGCTATTAATTCATTGAAATGAAATAGTCATACTACTAGTCAGAGAAATCCATAGTATAATTTCACATTGCGCGAATGTAGATAAGCACACAAGATATTTAAAAGATGTATGCAATCTTACGACTGTACACGTATCGCATGTATATCATGTACAATGATACTACAGTAGATCTGAGATGAAACAGCACGTACAATTGTGTTGTACATGGAGGTAGAGCTATACTGTAAAACATGATATATTCGTGGCATGAAAATTTCACGAATTGGAGCCAACGGCCTTTCACGCAGCATGAAATTTTCGCGACTTGCCAGTGGCGTCCAATGCATATACACTGTAGTGTAGGCAAGAACTTTCCCGTGCATTTTAATTTCGCGAATGTTGCCGCTCGCAAAATTTGTGAAATTAAAATGCATGCGAACATTCCTCGTTTTACAGTATATAATTAATCATTAGTTTTCACTGTGCTGCCCATCAGTCAGCTAGCAGTTTCCATGAATTCACCTTTGACCTTGAATCAGAATGGAGGATTCGTCAAATGAGGTATATTAGAACGATGTCATAACATGGAGTTATCCTTGGGTTTCAGCAAACTTGTAAGTATTCAAATTATATATTCAACTTGTCAGACAGTGGCTTTCCTTGTCAGAGTGGCAGAAGGTATAGCTGGCTCATAAAAAAACAAAAGCTTTATCAGTAATCACTCTATAATTAGATCCTTTACCAGTATGTTTCATAACTAATTGCAAAATATCATTTGGCACTTGCGTGAAATGATTTTCCCTTCTTTTAAGATGATGAAATCCTTAAATATATAGGCCTGCTACTTTTATTTGGTTGCTGCAAGGAGGTTCAAGAGAATGGAGTTACAACCATCTTATTTCCTCTGCTAGATGTTGATGCCGCCGCTCAAAAATATTTGAAGCATGTGCCAAACAGGATCTGCCACGCAGATAGGAAGACAATTGACTCGTGTCTCACTGCATAATCACCAGCCACTTTCTAAGGAAGATATGTCTTTGTGATGGTAATTACTTTTTGCTGTCCCTTCTTGTAAAAGGTAGGTTGTACAGACACGAGGATATGCGAATAGAAATTGTGCAAAAAATGTTGAAATAAAGATGAAAATTACTAGACTGGGCATACCCGGGCACTTATCTGATATATATATCAATAAAGAATTATACTTGAAGATTATTCCATGTTAGTTTTATTTGTTGGAATTAAGTGGAAAAGTGATAAGACCGGCTTTCCAGGATGGTACAGTTTTAAACATTTTCACATGAAACAGCTCTGATATACACTTTGGCACAAATTTCTGCACGGGATTGACTTTTGTTTTATATGCTTTATCATTAAGTGAAATTTCATTTCATTTAATGAATAAATAAGCAAAATATGGCCAATATTATGCTAATGTTCAAAATGAATCTTGACGGTGGCTTCGAACATCGATCATCAAAGGCACAAATGCACCTGTGAAATTCTTCTGTACATCAGAAGAAATCTGACAACTGTTTGAATAATTACTGCCAATTGGAACTCCAACTCTTAAACCTCATTGGTTGCTGCAAGTCCATGCACATTGCCTTTAATTCTGTGAGGAATGTAAGAGAAAGAAGGGGAAAATTCATCACTCAATTACGCAGCAACACTCTCTCCATTTGTTCAAGATGTCAAAGGAAAGAAAAAAAAGAATGTGAAAGAAGCATGGTGCTTCATTTGTTCTTGAGTACGTAATGTGCTCTTTTCATTATGTTGTGCTGGAATGTTTTGTTGTCGTTGCCAAATCTGATGGAATCCACTCGTAGACATCCTTTCTCCCGGCAAGTCGCGAGAACACCCAGTGACGTTATTGAAAGTGATCAGTGGCAAATGTCTGACCTTTCCAACCAATATACTGCATATTTGATGGCAGCTGGGAAGGGTGCTGCCCATTTTGAGTTGACAAGAATGATGTACATGAGAGCTCCAGGGTGTTCAAGGTGGAGATTGAGCACTCCCCTCCCAACCACCACCCCCCCCCCCCCCCCCATGAGCTTACCTGGCCGCATCTATGCAAATTGTTTTGTGGTGTATGATTAACAGGCGGTAGGTATGGCACTCTTTTCACACTAGTCACACCTACACTTCCCTTTGCAGTGATTGCTGTTTCGAAAACTAACAACTGTAATACTGGTTTGGCATATGGCTGCATAGGACCTATTTTTGTTGCCAAGTGACCTTTTTAATTCATGATTGATGTAGAGAGCTGTTTAATTTAAGCGTCCTGTCAAGATTAATGTGCATGTTTATTATGCCCTAGAATCTGGTATTTAAAGCTGTCTCTGATTTCTTCCAGGCAGTTTATCACTGTTCTTATGATTAAAGATGGGATGAAGCGAATAATCAACTCCCCCAATATGCCATTTTGTTTGTTTGCCTCTTGCATGAAATGTCAATTTTTAGTCTAAAATGTGAATTTTTAGTCTAAAAGGGGTGATAGTTTTCTACTAATTGTCACTTACTCAACCTTTATAGGTATTATATTTAACATTTGTCTGTCCAGTTTCTGTCTTTTTGTTGTTGTTGTTGTGTGTTCGAAAGATGGCAGCTGGTATGAGAATTAGATAGGTTATACCTCAACTCAAAAAGTTTTACATTTGCCATCTTTCCAAAACATGAAATTTTGGGAGTTAGAACGTGTAATACAATTTCATATGTCGTTACATTTGTGATGAAGGACCCTCTCTTCACTTCCCTTGCTGTTATTACTACACTGAAGGAGTCTTTGACAAAGACTAAACAGTAAGACCCTGTACAGTACTGAATAGCATGCCATGTTCTGCACATACAGTAGAGGCTGTTGCAATAGTTTGGTAAACCAAGCCATGGCAGCATGCTTAGTGGGTTTGCAAATATTTGATATGTGTCTGAATGATAAATGGCAGGCCTTTCTTCATTTGCCTTTTCTTCTTCCTTTTTATTGTTTTTTTTTTCTTCATAAGATGTACATGTAGCCAACTTTGGGGTAGTAGTTGATGACTTGGGGGGCGCGAAGTTATATTTGCAGGCTTGACTATGGTAGGGATGTTGAGAGTGAATAGTCCAAACACTTGACAGGGAAGTTCAATATTCCTCCCCTCTCATTCCCCCAACTTGATACGCTGGACGTATACTTTGGTTGGCGTTTGGTTGCTGTGTGCATTGCAGACCTGATTTTCGCTATAATGTCAAGACTACTGATAAACTTAAAGTACTGCATATAATGGCTGATGTATTTGTAGCCTTTTATTTAAGAAATGGTCAGACTTGAAAGTCACAGGACATGTTACTGATGTAAAAAGTAAGCAATTGAACAGGCAGACAAATAAGTACTTAATAAGATATTAAGAGTGCTTAGATAGCACATTACACACGTACGCTATTATATGTCCCTATGTGCTCAGTTGTATCAGATTTCATAGTAAGTACTTGGTTAGGCCATATTTACAATGTACAATCTGTTCATGCAGATGTAGATATATTTTCTGTTCAGAGATTTGCGCTGTGACATCTGTTTAACAGAAATATTGAAGCACAAAAGAATTTTAATGCCTTATGCATATGATCATCATGTGACCAACACATTGCAGCATCGCAGCGATGACCCATAACTTTACTGGCTGCAGGTCAGTTGAGAATTGCAAACTTGTAAACTTGTTTTATGCCAAAGTCAAACCTGGGAAAAGAGGAGCATTAAATGAAATGACTGGTTGATTGCATTGCATCATATGTGGATGAAGATGCAGGCGCGACAATTGGAAGCAACAATGCTACCAAGATATCCTACAGTGCATGTGTGACAGGATTCTACAATAGGCCCATGCACACACAACGAAAATCGAAATTACAATCGCGATCCAAATTTCGATTTTTTTTTTCTACCGTTCATACACAAGGAAAAATCGCACTTCGCAGCAAGGAAAGGACGATCAGTGGCCAAATTGCGCATGCGCGAAACTTGCATGACCGAAGACTGACCCCGCGGTCCCAATAATGTTGATGTTCACGCGCTACGAACGATGGGACTAAAAATACCGATTTCCGAATCTCGATCGCGCTCACACACACGACGCTTGGCAAAATAATTGCGATTATTCTGAAAAATCGCACTAATACTGCGACTTGGATCGCGATTAGGATCGCGAAAATTAGTGAAATTTTTCTGTCCACACAGGAAAAAATTTCGAAATTTTGATCGCGATAAGAAAATTGATTTTTAAATCGCACTTTTTCCCTTGTGTGTGAACGGGCCTAATAATGCTTTGCACATTGGCGGTGTCCCGAATTATCATGCAAGCAAGCATGGGACTAGACTGCTCTTGGGAGCATAAGGTAGCATGTGTATGGGTACTACTTCTACTGCTAGCAGGGGACTTGAACTAGAGACCTGAGTATCAGAGATTGGTTTGAATCGACTTGCTTGCTAATATGTATTCAAATTTATGCATGCATTTAGTGCAAAGTTTTTTTGCTGCATTTTTTTTTCTTTTTTACCTTTCATTGTTAGTATTTCATATAAGTTATATGTCTGTTTTTAGCTTTAGAGTGTTCAATGCTTCATTGTGATACTTATCAATGACCCTTTAATTGGCCACATATTGTAGTTCAGATTAAAGTTCTTTTTTCTCTTCAATCATATATTTTGTCAGGGTTTTTTTTTCTCTGAATTTTTCTCCTCTTACTTAGTGAATTCTATGGGTTTCATCTTATCTTCCTCCAACATAGGATATGAGGGAAAGTGATATTCTGAAGTGTCAATTTAATGTAAACAGGTTGATAATTCCAGAAGCACAATCACCCCTAGGTTGATTAGTAGACTGATGTAACAACTACTTCACAGATAGGTTACCTAGGTACTCTATTACAATTTTTTTCTGGGAAAAAATGTGACAATGCTACTTTCTTGACAAAAGAATGTTTGTGCACAAAGGGTTATCATACGGGCAGGTGCAGAGTGGGTAGGACTGACGTCATAAGGCACGGTCGGTGTTCTAGGTGTCATTGAAAGTCAAGAGCGACACCAGGCATTTGATTAGCAAATGAAGCCCATCTCCCCAAGCCCAGTTCCGTGAGATATTATACTGTATTCATTATACACTTTAAAGGGAATGAGGTGAGTGGGTTCCTGTTTGGTTGGTCGTGTGTGTGGTGTTGACGCTTCGATGGGGAAAATTTCCTGAAGTGAAGAAGACATTATGCTGTACCAGTGAATGAATGAATGAATGATTAAATGGTGATGTGTTCAGTCGATGTGTTCCCTCAATTCCAGTGAGAAGTGCCAATTATATATCGTCGCCAGAGAAACCTGAATTCTGAGAGTATTTCTTTGTAATAAAAAAAGGCAGTCGTGAATGAAATGAAGTGGGAAAGTTCATAGTCTCCTCTCCCCAACCACTCAAATGTTCCATTAGCATATATTATGGGGAGTGCAAATGTCATGATATCAGTGGAAAATAGTCAATTATTCAACTCTTCTCTTCTATTTAAAACAAAAAGAATGAAAGAAAACATGGGCTGGTGGAGACCTGTGTGAATGCAAACGTGCAGCGATGGATTGAGTTAGCTCCAGAGTGAGTTCTCAATGAATGCTGCATCATTACTGTATTCATGATGGCATCATATATCAACCCATAGATCTACATATACGGACATTTGATTCATGGCATGCATTATGCATGTTTATTCTGGAACATCCTCCCCACCCCTCCCCACCCCCTTAGCAGGAGTATGCACAGTATATGATTCCTCTCCCGTCGCCTGCATGCTGAAAGCAAAACATGGCCATGTAACTGAGTACGCTCCATCATGGAAATTGTCATTTGGATTGACAGCATAATTTTTGTAAACTGCAGAGCTCAAATGATTCAGGATGCAGATGAGTCTTTTTGAACTGAAGGTTCTATTGAAAGAGAAAGTTCTTGTCTACATTATATTGCGTTGAATGCCAGCGGCAATTCTTGGAAATTTCAGTTTTGATTTTACAAATTTTGCAAGAGCCAAGATTCCAAAAACTAAAATGCACGCAAAAGTTCTTGTCTAGACTGTATGCATTGAATGCCAGTGGCAATTCACAAAAATTTCATGCTGCAAAAATTTCATGCAGCGAACATTTCATGCTTTACAGTAATATACCAGTCCCCACATGCTTTAATCCATGTATTGTTACGACTTTCAATTTACACACAGTCATGAAGTATTTGGTATTTTGGTTGAATATTGCTACAAAAGTACTCAATATGGTTGAGATTACATTGGATTCCTTACATTTGAACTAGCTAGTGTTTCTTGAGATATATGTAAGGAAATCTACCAGGCCTGTTATCATAGCAGGTTTGATTAGAGTGTCTTAATTGTATGACTAGGGTATATATATATTTTTTTTCTTTGTCTGGAGCCTCTTTTACGATGTCCCAGGGTACAGGTCTAACCTGCTGCTCCGTTCTGGTTTGAACTATCCTTCAAGGTATATTAAACATGCCAAAGAGAGGACCTGTGCACATCAATAGTCGCATGTGTGCTCTGCTAAACTAGCCAGCAGACATCAATCTCTCTTTCACAGCGCCATTAGCATTGCCAATAAGCGTTAACATTAGTGGATAATTCATTGATTAGCATGGCTTCGAGTACCCAACTGGGAGTATACTTCATCTCTCTCGGGTTAATGCGCCAGTGATGACTTTCCCAGTGCTGCTCCCGAAGATTGCTTGTGTAGAGCCGGATATTTGGAAGAAAGGTCTCAAATGTGTTTCACTGTAGAGGCTGATCTTCCTGGCAGGCAATTACATGAAGTGAGAAGCTGATATAATACATTGTACATATACATGCTCAATGTCTTTGAAAGGTACATCTATGGCTCCAGCTGTCCTCAGAATAGGCTAGTTGAGAATAATGGATACATGTACCACTGTCTGCATGTTTTACATTGCAATGTTTTGCTATAGTGTTGTTGTTGTTTTTTTTTTTTAAGAGGTGTTCCTCTTCATATTCATGTTGCTTCGGCTAATATTGAATGAATATTTGAAAGAGTACATTCTCAGATTAGTCAGGAAGTTTTCAGAGTTTTGAGGCAATGACATCATCACCTAATTTCAGTTACATTTTTGATTGTGCAGATACGAATTTATGTATTTATACACTGCTCATGAAAACCTATTTAACTTTAAAATGACAAAAAGTTTCTGTTCATTTTTGCTACATTAAAAAAAAAAAAAACTTTCCTTTCTGTCCATTCGACTCAGTGTGTAATGTTTGTACAGTCAACTTGGACTCTGCGATTCCCTTTAAAAGTTAGACATTACTGTACTTGTGCGTGCTGGAGTATTGGATATGACAAAGAATGCTGGGAGCAATTAGTTGTAAATGCTGTCTTGTGTTTTGTGTTTAAAAAGAATTAAGACACGTCATTTTTTTTTTTTTATGTCATTGTCCTTTTCTGCTGAAAATTGATGGAGAAGGTATGAAAAATTTGCTTACAACAGCATGAAAAATTACTCCATCTTTTATATCTGTCACATCGTTGACACGAAAGTATTGAAATATTTCCATTTGAAGAAATTTGACGGAGACTAGAGGATACCTCAATTGCTCAGTGATTAAGCAAACTTCTACATCTCAGTCTTTGCTGGAAATTATGTTGTCAGATGTGCATTTGATGTGTCGTATCATCCAGAAATCAAGAAAGGGCTTTGAAGAAAGGGCCTCTATTAAACATTGGATGCAAAGAGAAGATCTTGATCAGTTTAGGCGCAAATGTTGTATCCTGCCCCAGATGGACATTTCACGGCAATGCACCAAATTAATCTTGATGTAAGAGTAGCTTGACCTAGCGCTTAATCTTGTGAGAAGGGCAAAAAGAACCTGTGGAAGGGATTCACATTACTCATGCAGCAGGAGTGAGTCTGCAGCGGTGTAGCATCCCAATCACTTCCCTCTCTCGGTGTCTGCGGCTGCTGGAGCTCAAACGAGGGATATCGCCAGGGTGATAAATGTCAGGCTGATTAGGAGGCTATTAGAGTGGAGCAGCAATGGCGGAGGCAAGTTCACAAGACCCGGGCCGGCTGGCATCCAAATTATCGTGAGATGCTCTTTAGAACTTCATTATCTCTCGCCGAGACTTCTTCCCCCCTGTTTGCCTTTGTCTTTGTGGTAATTACTATGTACACTGCAGTTCTTCTCCCGCATGCCAAGATGGGAGTTTTGCGTTGGAACGGGGAAAGCCAAACAAGGTCTCCAATTTGTCAACATTTGTGGGATGTTTTAATGAGGACGTTTCAGAGGACCTTGAAAGAGGATTAATATATTGTTTCTGTATCATCCTTGATGTATATACTGTACTACATAATGATGACAAGAAAAATGGGGGAGAAAGTAGAGGATATGATCCACTCTCTTTAACCTTAAGTTAAAGAGCCCAGCCCCTGTTAGTGAGGATGGTTTATTCCAAGGAGACAGTTGTAATCCAGGTCTTTACTCATTGATATCATCAGTTGGAAAGAGCACTGAGGTAAAGTAATGGTAATGTTGCCTAAGGCTCTATAACCATTAAAGGGAGATTCAGGTTTCCATTAATGCTTCATGCATACATGTTGTGAACAAGTTGTCAGGGCAAATCCTCAAATTTCCCATGTGATGCAGCTGTAAAGAGTAGGTAAACCCGACAATACTGAGGTATGAACAGTAGAAGAGCGGCACTAACAGGGAAGAGGTGATAATGCCATGATGTCATTACGAAAACGGCAAATTAAAAAGAACATTATTGCATGTACGCATGTGTGAAGGAAATTAGATGAGTTATAAAGGGCTAGGATAGCGCTTGCCAGTCGATCAGTCTCGGAAGACAGGGTGGTATAATCACCTCAGACTACAAATTTTGTAGAGCTCTTGGCGAATTCTTTACGTTAGTTTGAATGAAACCGGTGTCTACCCTGTTGTGATGGAGCATTTCTAGTCTTGCCCCTCTCTACCATCTTTCAGCCTTTTCTTTTTCATTCTACTTTCTCTCTCCCTGGCACTTCTTGTCTACTGCTGCATTTCTCCCCATGTGTCTGGAATTTGTGGAAGCATGGTAGCATCAAACAGGGAATAATTTTCCTTCTCGAAATTGAATAGCAATTTTTGTTGATGGACATACATTTTCAAAAAAATGGTATACAAGTCTGTGTAATGAAACTGCTATGCAAATTCCATTTTGTATAGCAGTCATACCAAAATGCATAGCAAATTGCTGTGCGATACCAGGAAAATTATTCCCTGTCAAATACTGTATAAAACCAGAAACATTCATGGCATGAAACTTTTACAAATTGACTCCTGGCATTCAGTGCATTGTGTAAACAAAAAATTTTGCATGCATTTTACTTTTGTAAATCTTGGCTCCTTGAAAAATTTGTGAGAGAGTTTCGCACAAGCAAAAATTTCTGCTTGTACAGTATCTTTCAGTAGTGTTTTTTTTTTTATACTGGCATTTGTTTCTACATTGATCATGTGTAATCAAAACAGAAATTTAATCTTTAAGATGCCTCACAAACTGACTAACCTTTGGAGAAGTGCCTGTAACCTTTATATGTCAGGGCGATAGAATGTTGAAGAGGATGTGTCTCTACGGTTTTGTTTTGTCATTATTTTCAGTACAGAAGGCTTTGTTGTCCATGAAATATTCTTTTTATAAAGTCGTTTCTTTCAGTTTCAGTCATTCTTTCTCCGTGTGCGTCATTGTAGAGTTTCTGTTTGACAATGGAGGACGTATGAAATTCATAATGGGGTGCATTGAAAATGTGTGATCCAATCCATAATGTGGGAATGTCTGACTTGCGGCTATGTCGAGAGTAGAGCGACGGCATCGTGGATCGTGTGAAACGTGATTCTCGACATCGCTCGGCATTGCATATATGGTCCTCTTCACGGTGCTTCTGCATCGAGTTTTTGATACCCTTGAGGATAAATCCTTTCCAAAGGTGTCATGGCAAATGAGAGAGAGAAAAAAAAAGAGAAAAGAATAGAGAGCTTGTGGTTTTGGTGGGTATACCCTTCTCTCTCCTGGGAACCCTGCCCAGAGCTTGCTGACGTTTTTTGTGGTAGTCAATATGCATCTTCAGCTAAAGGTCTCGTAACTTTAAGCACATTTCTCCCCGAGGTTAAGGCAGAGAACGTTCTATGCATGAGATGAAAAATGCAAAGTGTCCCTCATTTGATTCCACAGAGGAGGTCTCCTGCATTTTTCCACCACAGACCTGAATGTTTTTACATTTTAAAAAAAAATGGCATCATTAAAATGAAAATGTATTGATACGTATAAAAATTTCTTATAAATACTGATGTAGGTTTTTTTTTCTAAACCCTGTATCAAGGTGACTGTGTAATGAAAATGTATTTTGAAAAAAAATAAACAACAAATTAATCGCCTATGACTGTGATTCATAGCTGTAGTCGGTGTGTCTTTTCAGTCCTTATCCTTATTCTGCTTAAATCTCTCTCTCACCTGCTGTAGTGCAGGCAAGCAAATTTCAGATGTGACACATGCAAATTGAAAGTTGTATGATACCCAAAACGCATTTGCAATCAGCTTTCGGATCACGTTTCTTGAGTTGTTGCGTTTATCAACTCTGTCATGAGTCGAGTGGGAGGCCTTATCACTGTGCAGCTCTATTGCGTAGCTTGACCCGAGGAATAGAGATATGAAGTTGGCTGTCATTGGTGTGGGCAGGTCCAAGCTACAATAAACGCATAAAATGACTTTGCTTTTATCATCTCAACAGAAACGTGTTTCTGGCTCAAATGTGTTTGTGATGGCACGTTGTGCAGCGTTCCAGAAATGCATTTCTAACCCCATAATCAAAACAGCTTTTCATTCAACTGCCCCAAACTCCCTGAAAGTTGTTTTACCTTAATTTTGCACCAGAGGTGAGTTGATAAACACAGCGTGTATTGTCTGACAATGTGTCAGACATTTAATTTATTGCTCAACTACTACTGCAACTGCCACTTGGCAAATGCATGTGTATGAAATACGAGTATGCAATGCCCAGCCTCAGAATCATCTCAGTCCAATGCCAGTGTTTTTGCACGTCTGTTTATTGATGAGCACGGCTCTACAAATCACCAAGAAAAGATTCCTAGTAATGAACTATGCTGATAAGTATTCTTTGGGGATAATTATCAATATAGGAATGGCTTGAGTAATCAGAGTTGAAGCAGCTGTACAACCGGAGGTACGTGGTGGTTGTGCAACATGGGAAGCGTTCCCCTCAATTATGAAAGAAAATGGCGGGATGATTTAATCACCTGGAGGGGTGTGGAGATCTGTTTGAGTTGTTGTCACTTGCATGAAAATCACAGTACACATCATGGCAGCTTTATCTAAAGATGACATGCTACTGTTGGTTGTATCCCCATGGTATAGTGGTGTAGGTGCTGTAGCATTGTTTTTGTATCAAGGTGGTATCTTGAGGCAGCTCTTGGTTTTGTTTTGTTTTTTCGTTTCATCGTACTTCTTGAGGCTTGCTGTAATAGACAGTGAACTCAGGACCAATGTTCAAATTAGGAGTATTTTGGGTTAGTCAGATTATTTTGAGTTGATGAAAAACATGAGAAGTGTATCACAGAAAGATAAATTATGTTTTTAACAGCTTGTTTAATTTGCTTTGGCAGCTATATCTTCGAGCATTGTAATGGCTATGGATATTCATAGGTTTTGCATTCTATAGAGGGTTAAAAAAACAAACATACAAACAGCCAGTTACGAGTAACTGAGTAACATTTGGTATAACTGGTGTTGGTCTCATTTCATTTGTGTTTTACCATTACCAGAGCAAATGGGCTGTTGATGGCCCTCCCGCTGGTAGCTTGACTCTTCAACATCTTGCGCAAACTACTGTTGATACTCATAATAGCTTTGCTTGCGAGTCAGGGTTACGTAGTCATGTCTGAGAAACGTTTTGTCATTCTGTATTCATCCCATCCCTGTACCATTCTCCAGATGGCGTCGTGTGTGACTACCGCAACGGACTCCCAACGCTGCTGGTACCCCTCCCTTCAAGGCGGGAGCGCTGCCAGTTCACCCTGAAGCCTGTGACGGAGACTGTGGGGGACTTCCTCAGGCATCTGAAGAATGAGGACGGGGGAATCGAGACGGTGGCAATATACAACGAAGGTATGTGTATGTGGGTAGTTGTGGTGTCTGGAGGGGGATGGAGATGCAAGGGTGTTGAAATGTTCTTTGGTGTAGCTGGGTGTAGAGAAGAGGGTGGGGGTAGAAATGTGCACTAGCAGTGTTTGTGTTTTGGAGGTGTTAGGGTTGGCATAGGGTGTCAGTCTGTTAGGGTGTCAAGTGGGTAGTGGTGGTGGTGTGTGGAGAAGGGTGGAGATGGTTGTTGAAGTGTCCTTTGGTGTAGGGAAAAGGCTTGGGGTAGAAATGTGCACTGAAGGTGTTTGTGTTTTTGAGGTGTTAGGGTGGGGATTGGGTGTCAGAAAGTTAGGGTGTCGAGGAAAGTGTAGAATGAAGATGTGCAAGGATAGTAGGCTCATATGGGAGATGGTAGAGAAGTGGGGAGGGTGTGGCATGTTCAGTTCTGTCACAGAGAAGGGGCTAGTGGGGGTAAGAATCATGGAATCACTTGGCTGCTTGTGGTTTAGATACTTTTAGGAAAGGAATAGGGTAACGAAGATGAAGTACAACAAGTGAAGAGAGATACAGAATGTCAAAGAGGAGGAGATATTTCAGAGAAATTGATATTTCTGATATTAGTAGTCTATGCCTGAACTAACAAATGCACCACATAAAAGTGCTAAAAAATATCAACATTTCTGTGCCATCAATGCTGTTTGTTGTCCCTTTGTCCAGATATTTGGAGAATTCCAGAGGTCCATGTTTTCTGTGTAAAGGAGAAATTATCCTAAAGGAGAATAGTTTGTCTGGCCATGCAGCATGACAACAGCAACAGATAAAGTGAAAATATCCATGAAATCAGAAAATTTTGAAGTCAGGTTATGACCACTCATATTTGGTATTAAGTCATTTGAGGGTCACATGCAATGGCCATCTTGAAAAAGTGGCAGCAAGCTACGTGTTTGTAATATCGCCTCTTTACAATGGGTGTACACCCCTTCTATTCTTGCAGTATTCTTGTTACAATGGTTGCATTTTCTCAAAGACCTTTCCCCTATTTGCTTCTCTGCTTGGCATAGCAAAGATATTTCGATATTAAAGACTCTTCATGGTTGAGGAAGTGAATTAAATCCCTCATACACATTTCTTTCTTAGGTATTCCTGATTGTACAAAACAAGTACAGTTCGACCTCGATTATCCGGCCATGTCGGGACCGGCGCTCATCCGGATAAGCGGATTGGCCGGATATGAAAGACACAATTAATGTTAAATGTATATAGCTGCCGTCCAAGCTGCCGTCCCAGTGCACTGGCAGCTAGGCAGGTAGCATACCCCGCAACGGTGGTGTAATCTATGCTAGCCTGCGCACAATATTGTAGTCCCTTCTTCACAAAAATTAAGTATATCTTTATATGAAAATCATACATGTTTTACCTCATTAGATATTGGGAAACCTATCATGCACATCTTATGAAATTAGTGAAATAGATCCATGAAAGTCACTGATTTTTCTCAATTTTTGGATGAAAAAAAAAAAGTCCTTCATTGCGTGAACGCAACGGATAATAGAGATTTCCGGATAAAAGGAGGCCGGATAATCGAGGTCGAACTGTAAAAGCTTCTGCAAGGAGCGGCCTTCCAATCAAGTGCCAAATTTGGCCAGTCCAGGGTCCTGGTTCGCAGAAAACTGTGTTATGTGTATCAAAAGTTTCATACACTTAAAAGAGTTTTGGTAGGTATACATGTGATGTACAATTCTTTAAGGATGTGCATTCATCATTCAAATTATGCCCAATTCAATGTTCCGATAAAGGAGCATCCATGTATAAAAAATAACAATATATTTTATTGCCATTCAGAAATACTAACATTCAAGCTGTTGTCAATTTTTTCCCCATTATTTCAGTCCAATTTTAACTTTTGAAAACCTCCACTTCTTTGTTGCATTGAATTTAAATTGTCATAGCCTCAATCTTTTCATTCGAGATGAATTCTCTCTGTGGACATACAGCAGTGTACAGTGTGATTCTTGCAAGCAATATTGCAGTATTTTGAAGTACTTTTATATGGATTAATTGTAGCAGCTGATAGTAATTTTTAGGCATACATTTGTGATCCTTACCTACCTTCTATCAAAACTTCCCTTTGTTTAATATTATAAGATCAGTATAAAAGTGTAGGTTGCATAATTCTTGCAACAAGGGACATACATGTATACTAGGGTTTCTGCTGCAGAGTTTCATTATATTTGATAAGGTTGTCCTGTGTAGTGGTAGTCTGGATGTTTCTTTTAGCAAAACCATGAATGGAAAGATGTTGACCATCTACTTTGAATCAAGTCATGATTTATGACAATGTCAAGCACATATATTTACATGATACACTAATACAGGTAAAGAGTTACAAATTCTCACATTGAGCTGTTACCTATGCAAGTGCCATACAGGAAATCAAGCTGTATATTTCTTGTAATTAACTGCTTGTGTCGTTGTTGCCCTTGCACTGTCAGCATGGAGACATACTGTATTGCTATCAGTGGGCTGCCATCGAGATAGACTTGGATTGGTGATCAGTTTGCACTGCCCGGGCAGGGGTGATTGAGGGGGCTGTTTGTGGGCCGGTCCGTGCATGGCCCTTGCAGCTGTCTATGAGGCGGCTGTGTGGTGTCAAAGGGATTTACACCCTGGCATCTGACTGACGCTGATCAAATTTGAACGCAGCTGTAAAATCTGACACAGGGGGATATGTTTCACATGCTGATACAAAGGGGCAATTAACATTTGCAATATAACATTTTTCTTTTCCTTTGCTTTCTGGCTCATGGTAAGCTTTCTGAAGCTTCATGTGTATGGAAAAAGGGTTGCCATTAGGCATCCTGAGAGAGGGAGTGAATTGGAGGGGGATGGAGGATCTAAGTTAAAGTACCAGGGCCCTGATTCATAAAGCTGTTTGTAAAGTTACGAATGACTTATGAATGACTGGTGATCAGTTCTGATGTGCTATACTTCAGAATTTCCATAATTTCCATAATTCATCACAAGAACTGATCACCAGTCATACTTAAGTCGTTCATAACTTTATGAACAATTTTATGAAACACCCCCCCCCCCTAGTATGTACAGAGGGAGTTTTTCCATTTTATGGTCATGAAATTGTGCAATAATAAAATGAAAACAATGAAAGCTGCCTCGGCTACAGAACAGCACACTGCATGCAGAACCTGTGCAGAAAAAAAAAAAGGAGAATTCATTAGAATGGTATGGCAGTCTTTGCTTTTACTTTGTGAAATTTATAGTAGGACTTGTTTACTTGTTAACTAGTACAAAAAGGGAAAAACCTTGCAGTTCTATGAAATTGTATCAAAGGCATTGAAATTTTTGTGTACTTCAAGTAAAAGGGAATGAATTTTTCATGCAACTTCTTATGCATTGACTACTGGTATATTCGATTCTGAAAAGTTTACTAGAAAAAGGAAGAAGGAAAAAGAGTTATACATGAATTCATGGGAGAAAATCAGGATTTTTTTCTCTTTTTTTGGCTTTGAGCAATTTCACCTGGTGTGACTATGACTTTTAACTGTATTATGTGTTGTTTCCTTTCACTGGTATGTCAAAAACAAGCTGTAATTTGTTATCAATGCCTGAAACATTCTGTATTCTTCTTTATCTTTCTTGCCCACAGATAATGTGAAGGTGGCCAGGTCAACGAGTATAGATGTTCTAATGAGGAATCCCTTCTCCCTCAGGATAAATGAAGATACCTTCTTTGTGGAACCACCAGAACTTGGTAAGTATTTCCCCTCTAGGAGTGCTTGTTAAAATATTTGGAGATCTTGGTGCTTGCCCTGCGTGTCCAGTTCTGTTGGATAGTTGGATAATTCTAGGTATCGCCAGTACCTGGGTGCCATGCAGCGAGCATCGCTTTAGATGCATCATGGGATAGCATATTGAAGCTTTGCAGTCGACAACCATGACTCTAGTGACTGCAAATCAGTAAAATTTAATTCTAACCATTGGCTGTGGTAAATAGGACTTGCATGCGCAACTCTGGGTAACTACGGGTGAGACATGTGCTGGGTACTGTCATGTGTGGCTCATCTGTTCGGGGACCTCCGTGTAGCAAAAATTGTTCTCACAAGTCGCATGCAAGGTTTGCCCGGAAAGGGGTGACAGGGTCTTTAGTATCATTGTTTCATATTTCAGGTAAATATTTAGATATTTAGATATGCTCATATGTATGCATACCAAGTATGTCTGCATGCATGCATGTATATCATTAAAGCGTTGCTAAGTGTAAGACAACTGGATAACATGTATAATACACATCAGAGTGTGTTTGCCAAATTAATGAAACATGGAGTCTTGCAGCTCACTTATTTTTAGGTAATATTTACAAAGTATATGCTGCATTATGTGTATGTTCATATGTATGCATGATGAAAGTATTATCAAGGCGTGCATCTTGCCATGTTTGAGAAGGAGGAAAAAAAAACCAACATGACGAAACAGTCTTCACATCATGGTTTGTGATTATCGCGTGCCTGCAGAGCTGCAAGATAATCAGCGCTAGTCAGGAGTATGGTGCGATGCACTATAAATTGGGCTTCTGTCTGATGTTGTTCGCTGTCATAAATATTGTCATCATGCATGGCCAATCAAGTAATTTACAACTCAATTTCTTCTGTGTGCCAAACATGTCTTCCATCAAAACATGCTATTTCTTTGTTTGGTTTGGTTTTGCAGGTAAGGCTCATTTCAAATGTAGGGTAACCACAAGTGATGAAGAATTATACGTTTGGATGTGGTGAAGCTGAATTTCCTTTTTTTTTCCCCCCATACAATGTGCTATAAAAATTGAAGAAGTTTCCCTTGACACTGCCCACTTTACTTTTGCCTGCTTTACAATAGCTGTGCTTCTCCTATGTAGTCACATATCTTTAGTGTATCGCACTTGAGCTTGGTTAGACATCTCAAATAGAATTTTAGTCCTCTGAAGTCTTACTTTGAGTGAGGGGTTAGTTTAAGTGCTGCACTTGTGATAAATTGCTCAGGGTTACCTCTTTTTGTGTCCTCGGTGTGGTAAAATGAGACGCACGTTTTTCCAAAAAGTCCATAAAGTATTTCTATCGGAGAAACTAGAAAAATGAAGACAAATGGAAGGTAAATACTGTAAAAGTGGATATCATAGCACAACTAATTTTTCTTGCTCGGCTGTGCAAGATGAGATTTGCTTGTTTTTAATTCTGCGGAATCAAGACATCAACTACTGAAACATACAGGCAAACAAACATATTCAAGTGCTTTTATTTTCGCACTAGTTTCTGGTTGCGCGAACGTTTCAACACCGCAGAAATTTCCACTTTCACAGTACTTGGTTTGTTCTTGGCAGAGGTTTTTGATTAATGTTTGCATTTTGATAAGCTTGATTTGTATGAAGTCCTCAAAACTCATTGGTGCTTTAACTTGCAATAGCATCAAAAGTCACTGAAAGTGATGTCTCCCTTTCATTGTAAAACCAAATGCCATGGCACAACACTACGGTACAATGTTTTGCTGTCACCCAAATGCTGGATCACTTTATCAGAGAGTACACTCATATATTTGTTTTGAGAAACCTCCCCTTTGGATGTGAAAAGTCATCCTCACAGCCATCCGTTTCTGGCTATGTTTGACAAGAACACTTCAGTACAAGTTCCTCAAAATTGTTTGGCCGGAAATATTTTGAGATATTTTGAGTTTTCATTAAATCTACTGTGAGAAAATGCAAAGAAAGGAGACCAATGGTATGTTAAGTTCAAGTTTTTATGAACAAAATAATTCATGTTCAGTGTGTCACTTGTTGCCATGTTGAAGCTGACCGGTGTCTTATTTGGGAAAGTTGTCCACTTTTTTAAAGAATGATGCTCACTTGTGCAACGGTGCAAGATAAAAGTCATGGTAATATTTACCAGCAAACCTAGATTGAAAAAACGAACAAACAAACAATCAGACAAAACAAGCATAGATTCCCATAATGAGCAATATCCCATTTGATTCTACTGCATTTTCATGGCCAGTGCAGTGGACTCCCGTTATAACGAAGTCCTTGGGACCGGCACTTTTCTTTTGTTATATCAAAATTTCATTATAACGGAAGAAATAAACAATAAAAAAACATAGAGCAGATCATGCTGCAGCTTGAATTTTTATTTTGTTGTAACCGGAATTTTGTTATAACCGTGTTCGTTATAACGGGAGTGCGCCGTATCTTAATGTGGTTATAAAACAAATTTATAAGTCCAGCCACTATGCCATAACTACAGAATGCAAGCTCTTACAATCTTTGTTTTCAGCATGGTGAAACATAGACATACAGAAATACACAAGCTGAAGATTGCATTCTGAGAACTATGATATGAGCTTTATTTTTTTCTCTTCACAGTATTCAAGTTTGTTTTTTCTTTCTGTTTTAAGAGAGAGAGAGCGAGCGATGAACATAGGATAATTACATGCATTGCACAATATCTGCGTTGCCAATGTATGAATCAGGAAAGCCATGCAGCTGATCTCTTCCAAATTCTTCATACAACCACATACAATAAATTTTCTGCTACATCATGCACCACTACATTATTGCGTCACACAGTGTGTTATGTACCTGTATGGGACCACATAGAGCTGTACATGTAAATGTACCGCTTCCACTTTGTACAGCTTCAAATGAAAAAAAAAAAAAAAATAGTCTGCCTTGTCAGTGGATGAATCAGAAAAACAAAGCAGCTGATCTCTTCAACTCTTTCAAACTCTTCATACAGCATACAATAAATTTTCTGCTACATCATGCACCACAACATTATTACATCACACAAGGCATTATGTACCTGTATGTGACCACATAAATGTACTGCTTCCAATATGTGCAGCTTGGAAAAGAAAAAAAAAATAGTCAAGCTTGCCTAAGTCAGCATAATCGGACAGAGCAAAACATGTCGACTTTGAATAGGCAGGGGGGTATGTTGATTTATGCATAAGGTGACAGAATGTCAACTTTATACTCACACAATGAATTTTGAAAACAATAGATGCAGAGAGTGAACCGTGCTGTACTGTTGCGAATTAGCAGGTGGTAATGCTGCAAATTGAAACGCAAGAACAATTCCTTTTTCAGAGTATGGCGAATAAAGAATTTGAGCAGAAAATTACAGACTGTATGTCAACTTGGGCGAGGAAATTTACCCATATTTCAACTCAGTTGGCTCTAAAAATCATGTCAGCATATAAGTTAGCCTTTTGTCAAGGACCTCTCGCTGTATGGTGAAGAGAGCCCAGCTGAGTGGGGTTGCGCAAGGGCCTTTTGAGATCTGCTTCGCATCCTTTTGTTAGCCCTTTGAATTACCGACTTTTGCTCCCCGATTTCGGGAGCAAAAGTCGACCAATCAGCGTGTCTGTCTGCTCGAACCCGATTTGAATAGAGCGAATGCACGCCGCTGCTGCAGACCTCACAGAACTCTACACACAGAGTGTGTAGAGTTCCGTGGCAGACCTCCTCAGGTGGTCAGTGATGCATGCGAACAGGCATGACAACACCAAGGCTGAGGATGCGGGGAGCGCGCCATTCCATTGGTTGACCGGAAGCCATTAAAATGAGTATTCAGAAGGGTTCACGTGTGATGAATAATAATGTGTGAAGCAGATCTCAAAAGGCCCTCGTGCTGGCGCGCTCGGCTGGGCTCGCTTCGCTCGCCCATTACAGCGAGAGGGCCTTGACAAAAGGCTACATAAAAGTGAGCTGTCAACTTTTAAATGTCGACTATTAAGACAAGGAAAATTTCAAGAATTAACAAAGGGAAAAATCAAGACTTTTCTGCCCTGTCAACTTGGGCGAGTTGTCAACTTACTTGTGTAGGTGATTTGTTCATGACTTCATAAAGTGCTACAAGATAGAAACACATTAGAATGTAATTTAAGTCAGTGCATTGATTGTTAATTACTACATAGTTATGATTGCGGTGCAAAGGAGGAGTAATTAAACCAAAAGTATAACAACACAATGATCATACCAGACAACCTCGGTCCATTAATAGATTTTTTTTCGGTTTGAAGATACATGTACGGTGTCTTTCTCCAGTCTTGAAAAGTCTGAAAATCTGTAAAGTACTTTGATTGTTTCTAATATGCATAAAATTTTTATATATCCATGGTTGCATTATGTTGTACATACACAATTTATTTTCTTCCTTCATTATCAAACATGATTTGTACATGTGTACAAAAGGCTATACATTGTACCTTGTAGTAGGAAACTGTGTTACAGTGAGGCAGCAGAGACCACTGACTTTATACCTCCTTAGATACAATATAACCAATACCTTGTAAACATGCTGTGAAAACTCATTCAAACAATGTGAGATATAGCAATATACCTGTTATAACAAGGAATTTTTTGCAGGTCCCCTTCCTTTTATGTTCTTTCTTCTCTTGAGCCATTCTCTTCTATTCACGTGGTTGTGCAGGAAAATTGTGCAAAGTGATGTCAAGTTATAAATACAAGGAGCTTCCTGAGCAAAGTTTCAGTAATTTAGTCATTAATGAAAAGTAATTTACTGGTCTTACAAGCCATGGCATGCAATGTCATTGTATGCACTTTACAATGGAAAGTATCTCTATGCAACTGTTTGATCGCCTAAACACTCCTGACAAATTAAAGTGAACATGGTAGTCGATGTAACAACAAAATTCTGTTTGAAATAACAATTTATACGGCATTCTGGAGTGGTACTTTTAGAGTATCTAGACATTAATTGACTGTTTGCATTCACTGTAGGGGGAAAATGGGATCATAGCATTCAAAATGACCCAGATATTTACACTGCCGTTTTCTATAGCCAAGACAGGGGCACAAGAACTATGGCATTAATCTGACCAGTGGCTGAAACTGTTATCTATTACCAAAAGGTTCTGGAAAAGTTCATAGGAACCTCTTTATGTGGAGTATGGTACCTTACAGTCAGCACCTCATAGAAACCTGACATAATACATTGTAGGAATACATACAAATTTATGTACACAGATTATTTTTTCCTTTCTTTTTCTTTTATGATCATGAGCACATAACAAGTTTCACTGCAAGGCTTTTGGTCTACTGAAAGCTATTCTTCATACTCTCTTAAAGGTCCTGTTTACCTTTGGGAACAGTGATTTAGAAAATTTTCAAGGTATGACATTTCATGCATAAGCATGTGTAGGTCTGTTGTACCACATAACATCCTATCATATAATTTTTTTATTTTTATTTTTTTTTTTTTGCGATAAAGCCTAAAATATAAGGAAATACAACTATTTTTCTCATTAAACCATAACTGTAGATGGTTTAGTCTGGAAACATTTTTATCATATCTATTGTTCACATTTTGTATATTGAACAATACTTAACATCGATTATACTGCTTCAAATTTTTACATTGGTTGTTTCTATCCCTTACTCACATTTTAGAACTATTTTAAAACACTAATTTTGGGTTTTTGTTTCATCTGCAAATGGTAAATTATGCCTTGAATGGAGAACAAAATGACACATTTAAACCACCCTAAAACATATCAATCAAAATGGGTCATCTGCCAACATGTACTCATTGCTTTCGGTAGATGCCTTCTTCAACTTTTTGTGCATACACACAATCAATTTGAGTGATGTGAAATCATGTGTATGCCAACCCTTTGCAAAACAGACCTAAATCAACGCAGCCTGGGCCATGTACTTCGTATATTGTGTACGGCCATTTGATCAGCATACTGTGGTGCCCACACTCATGTACACATTTAACACTGAATTTACGGCAGTTGAGAAGCATGTATGTTTGTTTGTTTGTTTGTCAGCACACAGATTGCATCAGTGCCGTGAATACTGCATTGAGTGATCCCTCAGGGGTAAATCATACTCAGCATCACATTTCCATGCTGGAGTGTGCATACCAATGTCTGACTGCATGCTGCTCTGCTGCTTGTCTTTTTACTAATGTGTTCTACAATAACATTTATCAAAACTTGGTAAAGTGATGTTCTGTGATGTGTTGGAGATACAATCTGTACTGCAGATGAAATTTGTCCCTTTTTTACCAAATTATATCCCCCCAAATTGGCACTCGTGAAAGCAAGCAAACAAACAAACAAACAAACAAATGCAATTGATCTGCAACAATGTTTCATACAAGTATGTGCAGTTCGCTCATTTGATATGTATACAAAAGATTCAGTGGAGGTCAGAGGCCATGACAAAATCTAAAAATTGACCTTTTTTTTGGTTGTTGTTGCACAATCCAAACTGTAATTTACGTAGATGCACTCCCAGTGGAATTGGGAAGTTATTGGTAGAGTATACTGCAACAGAGCAATTCACAGAAGATACATTGTATCTTCACCTTACTGTGCTGGAGGTATCAGGAGGTGAATGCTAATTTCAGCAATTCAAAAAAAAAAAAAATCAGTGAAACCTTTGAAAATTGTCAAGAAACCATGTACAGGCATAGTGGGATGACACACAAGCAGTACAGCAGGTGACATTGATACTTAATGCAAACTTAAACATTTTTGGACATTACTCATGCACAAAATATGATTCTAATCTGGCTTCACATTCATTTTTTTCCCTTTTTAAATCTGAGCGTAGCCCATTGATGAAACAGGTTCATCCTAGTCAATGTGCAGGCTACAAACTCATGTTAACTTCAAATGCTGCCATTCCTCTATTGTAATTCTGATCACCTGATGATACATTTATGGACCCATTACACAACTTTAAAAAAGTTTAATGGACTGACGTGTTATGCTACATGTAGGGTGAGTGATTCAAATGGTCATCAATTTTCTGTTATTCAATTCATACTTTTAAATTTCATTCTAGTTTGAGACAAATCATTGAGTTCAGGTTTGCAAGAATTAATGACAAGCTCATGATTTATTACCTGATTTAATTGCTTTTTATGAAAGGCGCCAAGTTTTTCACTTTCCCCATATCAGTTTGTGAGAAAGGGGTTTACTTGAATTCACAAATGAATGTTATACGACACCTAAAAAGAATGTAGCTATCGGATTGGTCAATTGCTTATTGCATGACATTCAGACTGTATTATAAGTACACAACACTATACATGCATGTTACTCTGTCATCATACAGTGTACATTCAATGAACCCTCGCTACACAGATTTCGGATATGTAAAAACCCTTATATAACTACAATGTGGGTGATTACGCAGATCCTATATTTTGTACCTTTATGTAGTGAGACACTTGGGCACTGTTTTATACGAGTTGTCAGCCAAGTTTCATGAAATGGTGCCCAGGTATGATGAAGTAATTGTCATGGTTGCCAGGTCCATGTTATAACAAGGTTCCCCTGCATCGTGAAATCTTGCCAAACTACCGCACCAGGTATTTACTGGGCAAATCTCAAACTTTCTTTCTTATTTTGTGATGGTGTGAATTCTTTAAAATCTGTAACAGACTCGGGAATCACTATGACTTTAATAGATGCTGACTGAGAATAAACTCCTGCAGTTTACCAAGGCTCTTGATAACTTCCATACCGCCACCTTTGCTCAACACAAACTCCTGTAGGTGCTGGAGGCTAGAAAGGGCTTCACTAACATTCACAGGAATGTGTGACGTTTGAGCCGTGGTCGTCTCTCTGTCTTCTTCGTTTGTGATGACCTCCTCTCCCGTGTCGATCCACGCACTTTCCTCACTGGACTCTGTCTCCTCTGCATCCTCGGCAGCCTCTTCCTCCCGTGCCTGATCCCGCTGCTTGACCACTTCCCCACTGTTTTCCACTCCTGCTTGTTCACTCAGAACATGAGTCACAATCTCCTCCTCAGAGTTAACATGGACGCAGGGAAGAGAGGCATCCACTGTCACGTATTGGCTAAACGTTAGTGTGCTGATGCGCTTTGTGTGACTGGCAAGCTTGTTCCATAACTGGATGTCGACATCGGAGGGAGTGTAATACATTTCAGGTTGTTTTGTTGTAGGGTCTGAATGTGAGGAAGGAGCAGCCGTGCTTGGAGGCTCTTCATTGCTCGGAGGTTCTTTGTTGCTCGGTGGTTCCCCCTCGGTTGTGTCAACGGGCATTCTGTCGAGTGTGGTGCTGCTGGGTTCTGCCTTACGGAACCGTGCCATGACGTAGCCATCTACCAGGACAGATGGTGGCACCTGCAGCCACACCCAACCTATCAGTTCAGCAGCATGCTTGACAGTGATGGGCATTGCCTCCTCTCCAGCTTCATAGCTCTCTAGAAGTTGTTGGATCACATGCCTACGATACATGGCCTTGAAGCATGTGAAACCCAGCTCCATTGGGTGGACTGTGCCATTCATGTTAGGTGGAAACAAGTACAGCTGAACAGATGTCAAACCAAAAACTGGAGGGTGGGCAGAGCAGTTGGTGACGAAAAGCAAGACCTTGCGCCCTTGCTCCTGGAAGATCATGTCCACCTCCCTCACCCATCTCTCAAAGAGGGTGGCATTCATAAGTGCATGCATATTGGCTTTGTAGGTCACAGGGAGTATTGGTTTCTTCCTGAGCGATTGTGGGTGAGAGTACTTGCCGATAACAAGGGGCATCAACTTCTCAGTGCCGTCCATATTGGCGCAGAGGAGCACAGTGAGGCGGTCTTTGCTGATGTTGCCATGGCAACCGGCCTGGAAGTCGCAGAGTCTGTCTGGCGTCAGGTGGTAGAGGAGTGCAGTCTCGTTTGCGATGAAGATGTCTTTTGGATTGTATCCAGCGGTGAGCTTTGGCAATGTGTTATCACACCACCTCTTTGGCAAAAGTGGTCTCCTTGTTTTGCTCCCCTTCTCTTTGCCCTTCAGTCCATGACGTCCTTTAAAGCGCCACAACCAACCAGAGCTAGGGAGGAACTCGTTGTGCCCCATCATTTTTGCGATTTCTTGTGCCTTGGCCCTCACAGTTGCTCCTGTGACAGTGATATTCTGAGAACGCTTCTCCAAGTACCACTGCAGGACCGCTGCCTCAATATCACAGAAATCTGCATTGCGACATCTCTTCCTGTTTGGGAGATATTTGTAGACGTGGTATTGAGTCAATAGCTTCTCTCTGGCTTTCAAAATGCAACATATTGTGCTGGAGGCCAGGCCGAACTTCCGCCCCACGTGGCATGATTTCTTGCCAGAATCAATTTCTCTCAGAATGTCTATTTTTTCTTGTAGGCTCAGGGACCGACGAGATTTTTTGGGTCTCACTTCTGACTCCATGTTTGGGTCCATTCTTGGCACCATGTTTGGGTCCATGTTTAGGTCCATTCTTGGCGCCATGTTTGGGTCCATTCTTGGCACCATGTTTGGGTCCATGTTTGGGTCCATTCTTGGGTCCATTCTTGGGTCCATTCTTTGCTCCATGTTTGGGTCCATTCTTGGCACCATGTTTGGGTCCATGTTTGGGTCCATTCTTGGGTCCATTCTTGGGTCCATTCTTGGCTCCATGTTTGGGTCCATGTTTGGGTCCATGTTTGGGTCCATTCTTGGGTCCATTCTTGGCTCCATGTTTGGGTCCATTTGTGGCTCCATTTTTGGCTCAATTGTTAGGTCCATTCTTGCAGAGAATGACATTAACTAGGATGGAAGAGCAGAGGTGTCTCTCAATGCAGGTTGTTGGTAGGTAATGAGCCTTGCTTTTTCTTGTCCACATCCACACGTTGTGCAGGCAAGTTGTTGCTGTGACCAGGAGAATAAAAGGTCATAACACTTTATTCATGATAATATGCTTCAGGAACTAAAAGACGCATGCACTATCAACTTTCACCTACTTCAAAGACCAAGAGTTTTGAGTAAAGAGTCTGTGATTGGTACAGCACTATGATTGGTACAGGCTAGTCTTCTTGGACACCCTGAAGCTAATGAATAATTCATGGCCTTACATGGATATATGGCCTACTACATGTAGGCCTAATGTATGAAAGATGCAGTCTGTAACGTCTTAAAATTCACACCGAACAGGGCAGTACAGACCAGTAAAGCTCTCCAATTAGCTTTTGATCTCTGTGACCTCAAGCCAAACTCAATTTCAAGCTGGAAATTAGCAAGTGAGTTAAGGCCCAGTCTTCACTTTGGACCCCAATTTACCAATTGTTGTGCATTGAATGGTGAATAGTCATGAATAGCCAGATTACTAATGATTAGCGAGCTTTACAGAGGTATTTACATAGCCTTGCCACAAGATGGCGCTGTGCAATGATTGTACAGCTAAAGCTGTAGATGCACTCCGCATGTCATGTGTAGATTCTGATGGGTGATAACGTTGATGCATGCAAATAAATGAAGTTGTATTGCGCATACTACATGTAGTACAAATCATAAGTGTGTACCAATCAAGGACGTACTGCTTGAAACATGACACTATATAAAGGTAACATGTTTCAATACCATTTTTTTTTTTTTGCAATTTTTTTTTCAATGTGCATGTAATTGCTGATAATGTACCTGGTAATATTATTTATATGTCATGTATGTAGATTATATGCAATGTATCATGTATATTCTTGTCTTATATATTATATGATATAAATTATATATTACATGTTATATCTTAACCCGTTGAGGACGAGTCCTGAGTATACTCGGGCAGATGTCTATATTGGAAATGCGTGTTGTAGCAAAATCAGTCCGTCCTCAACGGGTTAAACATAAATTTAGAATGTCATTATATTGGCACAAAATGTCATAAAACATACACTCAGACTTTATCTATTTTGGAGCTGCAATGTCTTAGGCCAAAAAAAAAAAAAATTGTTGCATTGGCGTAACATGAGATTTTCAAATAGGGTCGGTCGGGCGGATTTTTTTTTTTTTTTTTTTTTTTTTTTGCTACCTGCATTTTACGTGTAAAACTCGTGCTCAGCTCAGTAAACAGTTACAACTGCTGCACCGAATGTGCTGTGTTCTTCTATTCTACAAATCATTTATGAGGCCGATATTACTGGAATTATACCCCTTCACAGAATTTAAAGATGTTGAAATCCCTATCCTGAATGTTTTCACTTCATATTTTACTATTTTGACTTAGATAAGATAGATGCAAATTGACCCATATGTACGATCTTTTCATCGCACACGGCGATCTCTATTACAGTCCCACATATACAGATTCGTGTAAGTTCTCCACACAAGAAACCTATGGCAAAACTGTGCACAATACATCGCAGTCTGAATGCTACGTATACACTGAATAAATCTTGTTAGAGTACATGTCCGTGTTGGAAACAGATGACGTACTGATCAAGGAAGGCTTATGCGAGGCGCTAGATCTCTCCCTCGTACATCCGATATCCCCAGAGCTGTTTCCACATCCGGGTTTGTGCGATCGCGATCGCAATCAACAAGATATTTGATATCGATAGCAAAAAAAAATAATTAAAAAACATGGGGTCGGCGGAATTTTTAGGGTCGGGCGGGTTATGCCAATGCAACAATTTTTTTTTTTTTTGGCCTTATGTGAAAACAGTCAAGTGTATCAAACATACAATGAATAGGACTGTGCACTACCGTACCAGTACTCTAAAGTGTAAAAATCCTCATCGCATGAGCTACACAAGACAGTTGAAAGTCTTTTCAAATTCCAGCTGGCATATAAAAACAGCTGAAATGAGTTGGTAGTCAATCTTCAGGGTATTCTGGCATAAGTTGATTTAAAGTAGGCCTACGTGTAAAAGACTGCCTTTATTTTTTGCCTGTCTGGAGGTAGTTCTGAATTCTGGGCAGTGTTGAATGCACTGTCTGTTCACTGTACACATACACTGTAATTCTGGCAAGCAAAGCCAAATTACCTATCTACATGTGAAGACTTGTCAGTTGCCACAAACTAAACATTAACATAAACCATCAGCAGAGCTTGTAACAATATCATAGCTTGTTACAGTATTATTCTTATGGATAGTGCTATGCCCTTGCCTTTATTAGATTTCTACTATCACTACACACAGTTCGTTACTTCAGTTACCTGTAGTACCGTACATGAGAAACCCTCACTCACCACAGCCAGTAGTGTGTACACACGGAAGAGCAGTCTGCACACTATAGCGGTAGTCCTCACTATACACACGCATTCACAATAGCCGTAGCCGTCATCCGCTGAGTTGCTGTGTGCACAATGGAACCCTGACTGTGTGGGAAGCTTGCTATATGAGAGAGTCCAGGATGAAAAGAGAAGCTCATTAACATATTTCCAACTCGCTGCACGGGGACAAAGAGGACTAGAACACACTGTCTAATGTCCAGTCTACAGCCACTAAAATTACAGGATCATTAATTATGCAGTTTTGGACATGACCAGCTGCTCAAAACAATGTGTTTGTGTGTCTGCAGATGCACCTATAAGACAAGCATGTACACACATTGTACACACATTGCCTGGATGTAAATACACACCCAGTGCATTGCATGAAATGTACAGGTGCCTGTGTGTATACAGTAGTCAGCTCAGTGAAGACAACACACACAGGATACACACATGGTTTATCTCACTCGTGCTTGGTACATGGGAGGGGAAAACATAAAAACAAGCTTTTTGGCCACATTCTAAAAAAAAAAACAAAACAAAACAAAAAACAAAAAACAAAACCAAAACCAAACAAACTGGTTTTGGTCTTTGTATGAATACTGATACTGTTCATATGCTGTTTAATATCAGGCTCTTCAGTATTTCTCTCTCAGTACTCTGGTCTAGTTATTTAATTAGGTATATGTGTATTGAAAAGTAAGAGTTCACCTTGAGAACTTTTGTAGTAATTAAATGAGATAAAGTTGCAAATATCATTAAAAAAAAGATCGAAATATAAGCTTCATTATTTCCATGAAAGCAAAAGGTCTGAGATTCAACTTTATGTTTGATGAAAACAGAGATGCCAAGTTCAAAAAACTTTTATGAGTGAGATTTTTATGACTCGGCGTCTCGGCGCTCGCGCGCATGCGCACGCAAATGAGGAGGGTGTCCCCCTCCCATGGTAGGGAGCTTTTTTAAATTATTAGCTCTTAATGATGCGATCTGGCGCATACTTAAGTGATTATTTTTTACTAGTTTTGACAGGCAAACGGGAAATATACCTTCAATTGCAACTATCACTCTAATCCTTTGAGTTATGCTCCTTATTTTTGGCCCAAATTGCAGACTTCACCAGATGCGTGAGAAAAATGGGTGCCATGCGTGAGATCGTGAGACAGACCCTAAATGCTTTAGTCTCACGCAGAATGCGTGAGACTTGGTAGCTCTGTGAAAATAAATTATTCCACAAAGATAGGCTTATTTTGTTAAGAAGAAGAAGAAAAAAAAAAGATGTTGCAAATTGGTTTCATGCACAGATCCATAACATCACAGAGATTTTAGAATGACAATATGTAATCTTACTTCAAGGACACTTGTCGGCTTGTTGTTACTAAATTATGTCACTTAGAAGTTAGAAACTTTTGTGAAACACGATATTAAACTTTACATGGACATCAAACCCTGAAATACAACAAGTCTCTCATGATTTTCATGGATTTTTTTTTTGCTTTTCACTTTTAGGGTATCTAGATAAGCTAAGATATACAGGTGAGGGTCCCCTCCTGATTAAAAAACAAACAAACAGACAGACAACAAACAAACATACCAGCCCCCCCCCCCCCCCACACACACACACACACATTTATGAAAAAAAAAGGGAAATGAAACCCAAATGCACAATATACAATTTAGTGGATTGAGTGAATACAATATGTTAGTATATAGGCCTATGTAGAACACATCAGTGACATTTGAGGAGATTCAGACAATTTATCCGCCTCCATTGCTGAATGAGGAGAGTGCAACACTTTGTGAAACCACACATGGAAATAATGAGATTATTTGTAAAAGATCAATCACCTTTTTTTTTAGCATTCTAAAAGAGCACTTGACTTAACTCTTTCAGAAAGCAGGGGGATTAATTTTACCTTCAACATAATGTCAGTTACAGGTTGAAGGAATATGTACTTTTCATCAAAAATTACATTTTGTGGTATTCTCTTTATATTTTCCTAGTATTGTTTTTCATACGATGACATCACAAACTGTGGTGGTCCTCTTATCCCAGGGATAGGGGCCCCAAAATTGTACAAATCCAGAACTTTTCAATAGATTGTCTGGTTTTCCACAAGCTTTCACTTATGTGTTCTGCTATAATATTGCACTCTGCATTCTTTCAACATTTATATATTTTTCCCCCCTTTAATAAATTTAATACTCATAGAATTAGGAGTGGGTCCAGGGAAGGGGGTGACTGGATGTGTATAAAGAATAAAGTGAGAACAAGAAATAGATTGAGATGCCATGACAGAAACAACAACAACAACAACAACAACAACAACAAAAAGGAATAGCTCCTACATTTTAATATTTTTAGCTCACCTGAGCCAAAGGCTCAAGTGAGCTATTGCGATCGCCCTTCGTCCGGCGTCCGGCGTGCGTCGTCCGTCGTCCGTCTTGCGTCGTGCGTAATCTTTTTACGTTTTCATCTTCTTCTTGAAAACCCCAATACCAATTTTCATCAAACTTGGCAGGTAGCATCCCTAGGGGGTTAGGAACTCAATTTGTTAAAATGGGCACCATGCCCCACCCAGGGGGCTCCCAGGGGGGCCCAAATCCCCCAAAATTAAGGAATCTGTAAAAATCTTCTTCTCTAGAACCAGAAGTGATAGAGCTAAGTTAATACTATGAGTTAGTACATTGATGACTGTAGTTTCAAGTTTGTTCATGGCAGAATCAGGGGTGCCCCCTTGGGACCCAGGGGAGGTGGGGGGGGGGGTGGGGAGGAGTTCTAATGGGGCCTAAATTGTACATTTTCATCTTCTTCTTGAGAACCCCATGACCCATTTTTACCAAACTTGGCAGGTAGCATCTCTAGGGGGTTAGGATCTCAATTTGTTCAAATGGGCACCATGCCCCATCCACGGGGCCCCCAGGGGGCCCTCAGGGGGGCCCAAACCCCCAAAATGAAGGAATCTTTAAAAAATCTTCTCTAGAATCAGAAGTTATAGAGCTAAGATAATACTATGAGTGAGTACATTAATAACTGTAGTTTCAAGTTTGTTCATAGCAGATCCAGGGGTGCCCCTCTTGGGGGCAGGGGGGGGGGGGGGGTTGGGAAGGTCCAAATGGGGGCCTGAATTGTACATTTTCATCTTCTTCCTGAAAACCTCATGATGGATTTTCGTCAAACTTGGCAGGTAGCATCCCTAGGGGGTCAGGATCTCAATTTATCAAAATGGGCACCATGCCCCACCCAGAGGGCCCCAGGGGGCCCCAGTCCCCCAAATTAAGGAATCTTAAAAGATTTGGGCCCTTATTGTACATTTTCATCTTCTACTTGAGAATGCCTGGTCAAATTTTGGTAGAGCTGTTAATAATTTTGATTAGTGACTGCGTGAAAGGTGAACTTGCGATACTCAGGTGAGCGCTAGACCCGCGGGTCTCTTGTTTGATAGTGGACTCTTTGACCAAAAAGACGAGGACATTTCAAAGTCATTCATTATGCTTGGTCAGCTCACCATTCTTTCACCTATTTCAAATCATTTCAAGGGGGACTTTCCCCTAAATATGTATGATCAGAGAGGTAGGAAAGCCTGCAGGGAAGTTTACCTTTGAGCTGACCAAGAGAGAGGGGCCATCAAGATCAGTCAAATCCATGGCAGACCACAGGGTGAAAGGTGGCGTAGGCTTTGCGGAATCCAATTTCCTTCCTTTTGCAGGGGTACTCTCTAGATTCATTTTCATGCCTCCTCAACCTGCACACATTTCTGATTTGAAATGTTTGTTTGTTTGTTTGTTTGTTTGTTTGTTTGTTTTTCTGTTGTACTTCTTCCAATGCACTTTAATAGTAGCTATTCTCTTCAACATGATAAGCATTCCCTATGCTCATGAATATCCAACATGCATCAGCTCAGAGGAGGTAAAATGAGAGGGAAAAACTCAAAGAAAGCAAAGAGGACAAAATAGTTATGACAAATATGTTAAAGGAAGAGAACGTTTGATTTCATTGTGCTCTTGTATTTTCAGCAGTGCCAGAATATGTCATGTTATCTCAAGAATAACCATGTGATATGTAGCAAAATTTGTGGGAATTAGATTTCTTTAAGAAGACTCAAGTACTTCGAAGTTTTGTTACAGTACAGTAAAAGCCTCTCGGTACAAGTGCTGCTGTTCGTGCCCTGAATCCAAAGATGTGACCTTTTGATGAAACCACCCATAAGTTTCCCCAAGAATGTGACACAGCCTTGTTCGAAACATGGAACAGCGGGTGTAACGTTGCGTCCCTCTCACTCATAAATGATGCAAAGCCATTGAACCTTCCGCTAGCATTACAACTTACAAGGGGCAAAAAGTGTGACTGCCATACGGTAACAGTATGCCTTCTGGGTGCAAGGGTGGACTAGGTAAACTGTATTTGTTCATGGTTGTTTATTCATGAGATACTGCATGCATCAATCACAATCCCATGTAACAGGATCTCAAATCACGGAAAGATTTTTTCTTTTCTTAATGGTCAGGCCTGGAATATACATATTTTTTCTGTATCCATACATCTCATACCAGACTCTGGTGGCATGTGGAATGTGAATATGGAGGGGGAATTCCCCCAAATATTCAATATTGTTTCTCAAATATAGAGATCCATAATGCAAACATAGAATTTGATTAAGCCAGATGCATTTTGTATATTATGTAGTTATTATCTTTTTACAAATGTTCACGTATGCATTCGCTTGACCCGGGCACCATTTTGTGAAAATTGGTAGCCCTGAGAAGTTGTCAGTGTCTGACAATTTAAGTGAAATCCTTTGTTTTGATTGGCTGAGGAGCTGTGGTTTCTGACTGTTACTATGGTGAAGGTCAGATACTGACAATACTGACAAGTCATATAATGTATAGTATCTCTCTTTACTGTTGCTAACTTGTATGACATGTAAACTTGCGAGCGATGATGTCATGATATATCTTTCTTGCTTGTCCCTCTTTGCATTCTTTGTACGACAGGTAAACTGGTGAGCGAGGATGCAAGAACTCTGGCCGACGTGAAGTCGATGGTGTACCAGCTCTACTCCACCCTGCACGTAGAGCAGCATCAGCTGGAGAAGGAGACCGTACTACGAGGCAAGCTGGAGCAGCTGCAGGTGGAACTCGAACCATTAGAGAAGGTAAGCCTGGCAGGCTGGCTGGCTGGCTGGCTGGCTAGCTGGCTGGCTAGCTGGCTGGCTGGCCGACCACGGAGGGGAGGGAGTATGACCGCAAATAAACCTTGAAACTCATCCGCTCTTCAATAATCTTTTCACATTAGGCCAATTTCAGTGAACTTTGCATACTATTATAATTATATAAAAAAATGAAATGTCATATTTCCCAAGGCATTTGCATGTTATTTACAGAACTGTATCTTTTTCACAACTAGGGCGTTGCAATGTTTTTGTTGTCTGTACATTATTCTCGAATGTTTTTCTATGAACTTTGCCATAGGGTAATCTCATAAGGATCAGGTGGATGCCATGGCCTTTATATTGCTACCCACAGCCCTTCTCTACGAGAGCAATATGTCAAATTCTTCTTACCAAGTGCTGCTGTTGCCAAATTTGGGCAGTATTAAATTCTTTATTGGTGTAGAATAACACATGTTTGTTGGCTGTCTCAGTGGCACAAATGAAAGACAAAAATATTAAGCTCTTGAATTGCATACGGATAATCAAGAAGCAGCATGCTTGTTTGGTTTTATGTTTTTTCTAACATCAAAATAGGGGGCCTAAATGTCTTTCTTTTTATCCACACATGGCATAATATCCTGTATGAAATTTTACCCTTGTTCAAAGTCATATACTTTCAATAGTGGGACCCAAAATGATAAAAATGTTATGCAGATTTGAGCAGTAGAGCCGTTGGTCTTTATGTTTTAAGAATAATGCAACATGGTTTTTGGCAAGTCAAAAAGTTTGTGGTAAAAATCAAACAAGCAAACAAACAAATTAACTTGTTAAGGATAGCATGGAATTTGTATTTGCTATAAATTTTTGTTGGAAGGACCAGTCCTGGTGATGTGTCCTGTGTGGAGTACATAAGCATTAAGTATGGTATATTATTCACAATGTCGACCTTAAAAAAAAAAAATCTACATTTATAGTGAACTGCACAAGCGGTGAAAATATTTGCTTCCCATGCTATAATGTATTTGAGTGTCGTAATACATTAGATTCAGAGTGTCTAGTTTTGCTGGTGACGTCTTCTAGATGTGAAACATTCCAATTGTATCAAGCCGGCTTTCAAAAAGTTAACTCACATTTCCACCCATGCCCTCTGCTCCCCCTCCTAACCCCTCCCCCCTCCATTCTTCTCCCTCTCCAGCTGAAGAGTGAACTGGACCTGAAGGCCAAGAAGAATGCCAACATGTGGGTGTGGGGAGGGTTGGGCTTCATGTCCGTCCAGTTCGGCCTCCTGGCCCGCCTCACGTGGTGGGAGTACTCCTGGGATATCGTGGAACCCATCACATACTTTGTCACCTACGGGTCGGCGATAGCTGCCTACGCCTACTTCGTGGTCACTCGCCAGGTGAGCCTCGCTTTATATCCATTTGTGACCCTGCATCACAAAACGAACAAAAAGCTGCCAGACATGGATTTTTAGTTAAAGGCAGATTCTAAAAGAGCAGACTTTAAGCTTTAAAATGATGTATAAAAAAAATGGACTCTCCTAACCTGTGTAAATATTGGAAAGAAAGCACACACTCTGGATAAGTGTGAACTGAGGAAAGAGGCTCTGAAGTACAGGGTCTATTCAAGCACTTTAATCTTTAAGAAGCCATGCTAGCAGTGCAATGAATGGGACAAAAGACATGATGTAAACCACTGGAGCAACAACAATGAAGGGATTATCAGATTAAGCTGAAATTCAGCAGGCTTTATTAACACATTCTGTCCATGATTAATACCCACTTTCAAAGCAGTAGCATCATCCTTCTGAAGTTATTCGAGTTGAAAGTTAAGAGTATGTACAGGGTTTTCAAGATATGAAAAGGGGACTCTATAAGACACACCTAATCACACTCTCCTACAAAAAAAGTGTTCGAGAAAAGCTTCTAAAAACATAATTTCCTGTTCGTTTTATGATCCCAAGCTTAAGCATAATGTAGAAGATGTGCTCTTTCAGAAAATATGAAAAACTCGAGATTGGCTTGGTTGACCCATTTCACCTATTTTCACTCCTCACACAAAATCAGTGTGTGTGACTTTTTGTTGGTTTTGTGATGCACGGTCATACTTTTTTCTGGCTTTTAAGTATTTTGCTTGTTTTACCACGTATATTCTGAGCCAACTTGGAAAGAGGGATATGCAACCTATATTTATGCGTATGTAATCAGCTTTTCATTATTGTCATGTGAATTCATTGTTGTATTTGTATGAACATGCCCCACGTTAACTGTTTCCTCGGTTACCTCCTGGCCTTTTCCTCTGTGTTTCATCTCATATAATAATAATAATAATTCTTTTGCGTTGTTTGATTTGAATATTCAATACAGTGATGATGTATATGCTGTTTGTACTCCAATGTTGCTTGGTCAATGGTTACAAAACCGTTATAATTGAATCTGCCTTTTTCGTCCACAAGTAGCAAACCATACTAATATGTAACTTAAGGGTGCAAAGTGAAACAGCATGAGAAAGCATGTTTTTATACCAGTAAGTATGAAAAATATGAAAATCTCACACAAAGTGTGACCACCAAGTGAATAATGGCCCACAAAACAAGAAAAATCCAGTGAGGCTATAAATTGTAATCTTTGGCATACCCATCAGAGATGTTTTCATGACATTTGCTCCTGTGACAATTACTGCCATGAAATATCTGCATGCTGAGCCAAACAGATTCTACTCACAGACATAAACTTAACCCTAATCCTAATCCTGATCCTAATCCTCACATCAAACCAAAGCCTAAAACCCTATCACAAACCCTAACCCTAAGTCCTTGGAGAAAATAAGACCAGAGCAATTGTCACAGGAGCAAATTTCATGTCACTAGTATCTCATTGCTTCCTTTTCTGTCTAATCCACAGGAATTTCTCTACCCGGATGCAAAGGACCGCAAGTACTTAGTCCTGTTCCACAAGCTTTCCAAGAGGAAAAAGCTGGATGTGGAGAAGTACAACCAGCTGAAAGATGACATTGCTCAGGTACTGGAGGATAGTCCCGGCATGCCCGGAAACTGTGATAAGACGGAGCTACGTTATTGTAATACAGACCACTGTCCATCATACGACATTTTTTGTAAATGACTTGTCAGTGGTCTATAGCTGTGTGTCCCGTATTGTCTCACCGGCAAGAGTTGGCCTTAGCCCCAGCCATGGGTGGGACTAGGGGCTTTCCTACCCTTTAAGCCTCTCTCATTTCCGCTGGGGTAAAACTTGACACTGTTGCTGTTCTTAATGGCTTTTCAGAAAGGGGGGTCTGGTGTTTGTAAATTAAACAAAAAAATAGAATGTAAAAGAGGAATCAATGTCATGATATTTCCATTCCCAACGAGTTGAATTTTGAATCTATTCTGACAAAGTCAACGAGTCACACATTTGCCTGTAATTTCTCTTTTTCCCCTTTACCTGTTCCATACTGAATTCTGAAATGTCCATAGCCTTAATACGCAAGTCACCAGGTTTCCCGTACAGAATGGGTTAAGGTGGCTTTTTGTCGGTAGCAGATTCTTAGATGTTTATTGTGTATGAATGCCTCATTGTTGTGGTTTGTAGCTGTAGGCGTATGTGCTTCATGCGCACAAAATGCACGTAAGAGGGGCATCAAAGATTTGTAAAGGTCGCACAAGAATGCAGTGTGTTCATGATAATTATATTAATTGGTCTTGAGGGAGATAATCATGGAAATGTATCGATTGAGCCAGGAAAATTTTACATGGCTTGAAGCATCTTACGACATTACAGAGTGTGTTTATTAAATGATAAATGAGACAAATCACGGCCTTATGAAAGATAGTGACGGCTTTGTCCAAACTTACACTCAAGTCATCTCATTTTTCTCCCTTTTCAGGTGAAAGCCGACCTCCAGCGGCTACGTGACCCCTTGACCCTTCACCTTCCCATCCCGCCGGAACCGAGGGAGAAGGTAGAAGAGGAGGAGTTTTAAACGGAGAGGTGGAGCAGAAAGGAGGAGGACGACCCTCTCCAAACAAGACCAAATTTATCAAGGAACATATTCACCAGAGCGTAGTGGACACTTTACATTGCTTTAACCTGTCAGCTTGACATATTAATCAATGATTTTGTGCTACAGTGATTGTATCAATTGCTTTTTTTTCCAAAGTGTATGTAAAGTTTTGATCCTCAAAATTTTTTGATTCTACCCATTTTTTATAACTGATCTGAATTTAGACTTTTATGATCGTGTCATATTTCTTTTTTTTAAGTCCTTGCTCTTGCTTAATGCTGATTATCTTTGGTCGTTTATTGATGGCTTGCAGTCTGTAAAGCGTCATCATTTAGAGGGACTGGAAGACTAGTTTGTGTAAAATGACAGAGCGTTTCAGTTAGATCTGAGTAGCAAATCGGGAGTGGCAACTAAGAAGCGAAGAGTTCACTGAGCGTTAATATTTCATACCAAAGTTCAAGTTCATGTCATGCAAGTCTTTTGTTTATGTTCCTTTTTTTATTTTTTTTTTTTTGGGGGGGGGGGAGGTGATTCAATGAATTGAATGAAAAAAAAAAAATTCAGTCACAATCTACTTCTTAAAAGTGGATAGTCCAACAAAAGGAGGAATACAGTAGGGTACCATATCATTTTTTCAGTCTTTCCTTTGACGTTTTAATTGTGGTGAATATTTCTTTCCTGGTTATGTTAAATCAGAGGTTAGATTTAGAGAGTGTAATATGTTGAAAATGATCCCCAGTGACAGACGGTGGGATGAGCGTATTCGATAGTTTTCGTGAACAAAGAGAAAGAGAGAGAGAGAGCATGAGAGAGAAAAGAAAGAGATTCATGTATTCAGGTGTAAAAGTAGAATTAAAGTAGAGTCATTTGTGTGTCTTACCTTGTCAATCGACTTGAGGAGGTTACTCACTTAAGAGAGGCCCTTTTCTTTTCTTTTCTTTTTATTCCTGATTTGTTTTTTTGTGATGGGATTCCGGGAAGAAGGATTTTATTGACTCCTCTGGAAGTCAATTGGTTCATTTCTTTTCTCTTACACCAACACAGATATTGACTGTGTGGATGATTATGCAAGAATGATGTCCTTGTATAGAGTGTTCCAACTTTTTGAAGTCCATTAAAAAAAATAAAGAAAACACCAAAAAACCACCAAAAAACACGCACATCATCAAACAGGTGACTTCTACTGCAGCAATAGCACACTGTAAATACAAGGTTGCTGTAAGACTGGAGCCTGTTTTGACCGCGACGGCTGTCCGCAGCGTGCTGCCGAAAGCGGCCGATGGACTGGCAGACGTCTGCCCTATGCAGCTACTTATACTGCACTCAAAGTGCCACATGTGCATTTACGTAACAGGGTATATATGGCGTCGCTTTCGAACGAACGTTGAGAATAACGACGGAAAATGCTGCGAGTTCTCCTCTCTCGGCAGAGTGTGTGTGCATATCATTGTGTTCAACAGCTGTTCAGTAAGACTTCCTGCTTACTTTTTCTTGTTCTAAATTCAGATATTCTCTTTCCTGGTTGTTTTCTAATCTGCACATGCAGCAGTTTTTAGAAATAGAACTGACACACACAAAAAAGGACTTTAAATGCATGAAGATTATAACACTGGGAGTATGTGTGTTGAAACCTTGTTTTAAAGAAATCTGTTTAATCGTATTGGGCAATAAGGTACTGGAGCATGTTCAAAGTTTGCATGGTTTCCTAAAATGAGATAATCTGGGAGATATCAAGACACGCTGTTGTTGTCAGGCATTGTAGGTAACCTGTCAAGGTTATGGTCTGATTTGATTCAGAGCTAAAGATTATTAGTTATTATGTATTCCATATATGCAGGTATTAGAGATTCTGTCATGTGGAACCTGACTTAGCAAATGACTGACACTATGAACATTTGTAGATCCAATGATCAGATATTAAAGGGGCATTCCGGACGATTTTCATAATTTCACATCATGTAGTACATAAATCCATGTATAGATTTGTGGAATTTATTGTGGTCCTTAAGCAGAGAAACCAATAAATTGAAAATCTTAAACAAATTACACTGAACAGTGTTGATGACATCAGAGCCTCATCTATTTCAGAAATGTAGCAGTGTAATTCCATTACAATACCGCTTGTTCAACAAGCTCACCTGTGAAAAATCTATGCATGCCTTCTTCTTTTGTTCTGCTTCCTTGCGCCCCAACTCATGCATTCTTATGGTGAGGCTGCTATGTCATCATCCTTGTTCATTGCAATTTGTTATAGATTTTGAAAACATTCTATTTCCTCATCCAAATCACTAAATATTCTGAAACTCTGTACTCAGTTTAACTAATTTATAGATGTTCAAATGTAAAAGTCTGAAAATCATCCGGAGGTCCCCTTTAAAGATTGATGAATTGATAGAAAAAGGGGGTAAAACTGAAATAGTATATTACTGCATCAAAAATTTTAAAATTTCAAGTGCAAGAGGGAAGTGTTGTGCATTATTCAGTTATCGGTACTCGATGAAATCCTTCAAATTTATTATTTACGGAATTATCTTGATGCTTGCAGAGAAAGAAAAATTGGCCACTCTACCTCATAATGACATCATCAATGTACTTAAATATCCATCACTTGTGAGAGTTGATTAGTCTGGTATGTATCGGACTTAACTTTGACTAATTCATATATATGCAAGAATGGTTGATGCAAAGTCGACTGTGATCCTGTTGTAAATGTTGAGTGTAGTCCTGTTTTTAAATGATCGTGTGAATTTTTAGCTCTCTCGCTTTTCTCTGCCGAAAAATGTGTAATGCCTGAGTGGCATTTGGATTTATTCTGTTCAGCGATGAGAAATATTTATGTGTGCTTAGGACATATTGGGAAATCATTTATTTGACTCATTTAAGTGTGTATATGCTAATATTAGGTGTGTATATACCTGGATATTTGTAGAGACATGGAAAATGCTGTACATATGTAGTTTTTCTGGGGAGTTAGTTTATAAGGTAGCGTGACAAGTTCATGGATCAAGAAGCATAGACTACTGACATATCGAAGCAGAAACAAAGAACAACAAAAAAAATGTTAACAAAAGAAGCAGAGTATGTTACAGCTTTAAATTTGATATTGATATGTGCTATAAGTAGACCAGGCGGGAAGTGCAGGGTGTGCCATTGTGACTTATGCTGCCAATCTTGAGAGTCAAGCTTTCTAGAGCATGGGGCATTCGACGTGTGGTACGACCGTCGAGGCGAATTTGGGTAGTTTTGGTGGATGGTGGGCTGATCCGTGAAGATTCTTCCTCCACTTGCAGTTTTGGGTTGTAACCCTATCATTGACCGTCGGCAACTGCAGTGCATGAAGATGTCCATGATACTTCAAAGTCATGGTGCCGAGAAAAGGTTAACCTTAAGGCCACGGCATGATTTGAAGAACTTGTCCTCGTTTGAAGGGCATCACTTTTCAATGCAAGGTTGTGGGAAGGAGACATGTAAATGATAATTGTTAGTATTTTGTGGCATTCTGTGCCAAGAAGGGATGGGGGATCAGGGAGAGGGGTGAGGGGGAAATTTATTGTGGCTTTGTACTGCTACACTGCTTGTGGCCGCACCTGCACGTGTGCCAAGGTGAATATTTTTTTCTTGTAGCATTGGGGAGAGTGGAGTACCCATATGGTAATCATTCAGATTTCACAAGGGTAATCCACTCCACTAAATGATTGGTCCCCTACCCCCCCCCCCCCCCACAAAAAGGGGGGGGGGGGAGACACCATGGATGCAGACTTCCGCAGAGCACTCAAGTAATGGGTAATTGACTTTATTGCACAGTGCACCATGTAGTCAAGCATTTTGCTACACCCTCCCTGCTGGCGTCATGCAAAGTTGCGAATCCACTGCATAGCTTGTGTCGCATTCTGACTTCTATCGTTGGAAAACTTCCCAGTTTAGTGTCCAAACACAGTGATAACCATCTTCTTTATTTCTCTCATGTTGAGTATTTAAATCCTTAATGTTTATTAAAGCATCATTACATCAGAATGGTCTGTACCATAGGGAGTGGTCAGACACTTCTATATATGATATTTCATTTGTTTGGAAATTCAGCAAGTTTTATGAACATTTTACTTACTTTTTCACTTAAGTAAACAGAGATGTAAGTCACAAATGTTAAAGATAGACCAAGGAGTAGTATTATGTACTGATTGACTTTATGATAATTGTGTCAAAATGTCATAATTGTTCATTATCCAATTAGTGGCATTTGTAAGAGATTTCAGGTCCTTATTAGTACTTTTTAAAGGACCAGAAAGAACTTTTCATTGTGTGAAATTTAGCTTTAATGATTTTAATTTCAGCTTTACCTGAGAGTTTGTACTGCTATATACACTGTGTATATAAAGATTCCTAAAGTGTCAGTTTTCTTCTTCAGGGGATGTTTTGCCAAAACGACAAACTCTTCAAACCCCTTTATACACAATTTAAACTCCCTCTGTAGATGTTGTCTCATGGAATCAGACTTGTCGGTGGAACATGCCTGAAAGTAACGGACTGAAGCTTTCAGATCATGCTGTGTGAGGCTGCAGCAAATATTAGCAGAGCAACTGTCATGTAGAACGTATCCTTGCAGTTAGGTGAATTGGGCAAAAAGAGGTCGTTGATTTTTTGCAGTTTTGTACGTGCTACGACGCCACAATTTCACAGTGTGCTCTTGCTGGATGCATAACTATTGAGCAATGAATAGTCTGTATTATATTGCATGGAGAAACAGCAAAGTGCAAGAAACTTGGAATAATTTGACCGTAAGAATGTGTGAATTTTGAGATGTGGAAACGGCAAGTACCGTGACAGAGATGAAAAACTGGTGTGTCAGTCTTCATGTAATACAAAATCGAGAAGTAGAAAATAACACACAGTTGCCCCAATCTAAAAAATGTTGCAGAAAGTGTACTACTCAGTATGTTTTGTACTGATTACAAGATTATTACCATTAATTCTGTTAATATCAAGTTAGTTTGGGTTTACCTGCTTTGCAGTACCTGAAGTTATGATTTCAGTTGGGATCATATAAAGATTGTTTCTAAGGAAAAGGAGGGTGATTGCGAAGGTTTCTTGCTGTTTTTGTCGTTGTTGTTTTAATTCAGCAGATATTACTCAAGGCACGCATTGATGTATTTAATCACACAGCAGTACTGCAACAGCCATGCCTTCTTGTTGTTTGCTTTTTAATCCAGTGCAAATATTTGATCTACTTAGTTTATTGTCATACATTTTTGTTTGTCTGCAGTGGCATCATTAACGCTGTGGTATTCTGAACTAAAAAAAAAAAAAAAAAGTACTAGACATAGATATGCACAATTTTTCTTAGCATGCTGCATGTAGTTTGTACATTGTTATTAAAAAAAAAAAAAGGAAATTGCATTCAAGCATAATTTTTCTTGCTAGGATATCTTTTTCTGCGTACTATGGCGTGTTTCTATGACTATGATTTGCCATAGCAATGAACTGATTTCATGCTGTAATATTAGTAAAGGGATAATTGACTTTAATATAAGGAAGAGGAGACAAACTGTAAAATGTTTCAAACGGGCCTTGCGAGGTGGTGGTCTGTGTAGGTGGATAAGATAGGGTGTCGAAGATAGGGTGTCCATTGGAATTTTGTAGTTTGTCAGAGTGATCTCATACTGTAAAACCGGAAATGTTAGTGTGCATTTTGATTTTCGAACATTCTTGTCTACACTATAATGCATCAGCTGCCAGTGGCAATTCATAAAAATTTCGTGCCGTGAAAAAGGCTGCCCGCTCCAATTCCTGAAAATTTAATGTCGCGAACATTTCTTGCTTTACGATATATGGGAAATTCTTTTACAGGAGGGCATTATTTTTAAAGAACATTATTGGGTTTGTTTCAGTGCCTCGACTTGGAGGTGGGTGTTTCAGCTACATGTATCTCTGTGCACTGGGGGGATGGGGGTTCGGTGCTAACCAGCTCCCCACACATGGTTTGTTGACGTGGTTTGGTCTCCATATGGTGGGATCACGGATCTTAGCTCCATAGTCTGATCTTATCATGCTGACATGTCTCATTGTCCCATGCCCCCCCCCCCCCCAATCGCCATTTCCAAAAACCCCAGAATGCTTGGCCAGAATCCACCTCCTTAAAACCACAATCCCAGTCGCAATCCACGACCCAGATCCCAGACCGTTTTCCTTGTGCCAAAATCTTCAAACCAGGTTTCTCTGCTGATCAGAGGGGAAAAAAAAAGAAGCAAATGTCATTTTCCTCCAGTACTCAAGCTGATGCAATTCAAAAAGATAAATGACGAAGTATGTGTATGTAATGCTGATACAACTAAAGCTTGTCTGAGGTGCAAAGAAATCTTTTCATTTCAATAATTCGAGGGTCTGTCTTATAATGTATGGTTTATTGTTAAATTGTGAAATAACAATCCAGCAGCTCCAAGACTAATACAGTTGCTTTACGTCAGGCTTACAGACTTCACTACTAAATGTACAATAATGTTGAATGTATGCATGAGAACAAAATACAGCGCAAAATTATAATGAATACACATCGGACCCAAGCGTTAGTAATGGAATAGGTAAATAATTATTGCAAAACATGAAATGAGATTTAGGATGGTACAGGACAAGGTGGAGAAGAGCAGGCAAGGCAGTAAAGAAATATGAATGGTAGAAATAGGTCCATTACACAAAAGGATGAAAACTATTAAAAAGCAAAACTCTCTCCCTCATGTCTTGCTACTGCTGAGATTGATGTATTTATTTGCATGTGCCTTGATAAGTTTTAATTCATTTTGATCTATGCCAAAATATGTACTGCAGCTTTATTTGTTGTTTGTATGTCTTCACTGCTTGACCCCAATTTTAATGTAAATTTCCATGTCTAAAAAAATGAGTAGCTTGTCAACCCTTTTTTTTTTTTTGCACATACTAATATAATGTATCATAGAAAAGATTGGAAATTTTGTCAATTTGCATTTACGAGAATCTGTTAAATGAGGTGATTTTTTTTTTTTTTTAATTTGAACATTTACACTGGATATGTTCAAAGTTTGAAAAGGAGTATGTTATTGATACTATAGCATGGTATCCTGCTGAATAGCAGCTTTGCTTTTTCTAGGGAATAGAATGGTAATAGGGTGCTGTCTATAAACATGGCATTTTAGTCACTGCTAATCAAACTTTGGGACTATAATTACTGTAACTGGTAATATCTGACAGATTTCATGGCATACACTATCTTATATTTACTGTCTTGTTATTCACTTATTACTGAGCTTTCTCGATGTCTTGTATCAAATTTGTTTCATAATTTATTTACTATTTGACTCTGAATGGAATTTTTTATGAAATGAGTATGAAAAAAAAAAGAGAAACACAAAGCATTTTAAGTGAATGATTGTGTGTCAAGCATCCTGTTAATGAGTTGTTGAGAATATGGTTATGTAGTAGAAGCCAGGCTTCATATACAAATGTATCTCTGTCATCGCCTGTCTGTCTATCTATCTATCTATCCTTCCATCTCTTCATTTTCCATCAATAAATCTATGCTGTGTATTTTCTCTTATTTATACTGAAAGACATATTATACACAATTGTTCATTTCTCAAATCTGCTTGATTTTTCTTTCCATATGCTGTATACATTTATGCACCATTTCTTCATGTTGATATGAAGCTGCCATATCAAAGACTTTGGTTACGTAGATATTTTTATCTTGGTTATAGTATGTTTATAGTAGTAGTGATAATAACAATAGTGTTAAAGAAACAATGATAATTATAATGATACAAATAAGAGTCTCATAAATGCGAATTATGGCCATATCAAAATCACAACCATCATCATTCTACATATTATTATCATGGACACAAATTATAGGCCAAGATTCCAAAAGGTTTTTACCTGGAACTGTGGACCATTTGAGGGATGAAATCTTTGTTTACCAAGATTTTAAATTGGAGACAAATATATTTTGTGATTCAAATTACGCCATTTGTGGTGCTTGTGTGCATTAGAAAAATGAACTGCTATCCGCACAAGCAGATATGGCTGTACACTCTTCTGTTTTTTCTCTAAAAGCGACAATCCGTCAATTTTAAAAATGGTATTGATGATTTCTAAAGAGCCTTTATTACATTATACGATCAGGTCGACAACACATCAATATTTGATGTGTATATAACCACCTAGACTTTCAGGCAAATTAATTCTCCTTGCAATAGATCTTGCAAAAACCATCCCTCTGTAATTAAGCTACCTGTAATTGTTAGTCATCGTTTTGACACAGAATGGGCAGAACTGGGCAACCGTTTCATGAGGGTCGTCAGCCCTGACAAGTTGTTGGTCTCTGACAATCACCATAGTAACAGTCAGTAACCAGAGCTTCTTGGCCAATCATTACAATAGATTTTACTGACGTCGGGGCTTACAACCTTCATGAAACAGTGCCCTGGAGGCCTACAAAAAATTGACACGATGAGGACTAAATTGAAAATTGTATTTCATCCTTCACAATGAATAGAGTATCTCTGTTTATTTCTGGGATAAATGATAAGATTTCAATTTTCCTTTTTTTTTTTTTCCACGAAAGCATATACGGCACAAACTGTGACTGTGACACACACACACACACACACAATGACAACACCAACATACAATCATACACACACACACAATTCTGTGTGAATTAAAGGACGTCGGAAGAAAATAACGTGTCGACAGCAATAGATTTTCATGGTTTTTTTTTTCATATTTCTTTAATTATCACAGCTGTTTCCCTAATTTTAAGATAATCAACTAAAAACTGACTAGTCCAGACCAAGATACAAAATGATTACACACCATTTCATTCTCTCCTCCAACTCGCTCTCTTCCTCTCTCTCATGCATTCATTCTCACTCTCTCCCTCTCTCACTTACAACCCATTGCTCTTCTTTCTACAATCGTTAAAAGCTTTATGTTCTCCTTTGATTTGGCAGAAGAAAATGAACCTTTATATTTCATACACTGTCGTGAGCATTGAGCCATTAACAAAGGACAAAGACATCTGGTAAACAAAAGAAAATTTACATGAAACGTACAATTCATAATCTGCAAAATACTACAAAAAATTATCGCAAAAAAGACTATTTCAAGTACCTGGTATCTAAAATGCACTTTCATTATCATAATTGTTACACAACCCACAGCAATCTGGACAAAAAATATTAATAAAAACAATTGCTAAGAAATATGATGTAGTTGTTACCAATGAATAATCTTGTCTCTCATCAATGAATCAACTTTGCATGACAGACATGTACATGTATAAACTAATACAACAGTAACTGAAGTCACAAACAAACTGGCCGAATGAAAGGAGAGATTTCAAATTGAAGCTTGTATGTACATGCCTACAATCCTTGCACCATGTTCTTCTTTTCGAGTCTCGACAAACGAGGAAATATGAGACAGTCCTGTTACAAGCTACTGATCTGCCAGCTGAAAGCTGTTTTAACATTGTCCTTTATACTTATAATGTACTCTAAACATCATCATACACTACTAATTTTGATGTCTGTGAAAATATAACCCAATTATGCACTTTACTTCCTAGAGATGACATGTCTTTGGGGGTAGGGGGTGGCGGGTGAGCCTGTTTGTCCTCGAAGTCGGACAAAATAGACTGCATCCACCGTTCTGAAACTGGTTTGACTGGCAAAATGAAGTGGACGATGACCATCGAGGTGACCACAGACATTTTGCTATGACCAAGACATAAGCATTGACCCCTATTCCCAGTATGACTTAATGTGGAGGAGTATTAAAGGAAAATGAAGTATAGTGGAAAACGTAACCTGTGCACGCAGAATCTGTCTAGAAATGATCATTCCCTGGTGTATAAAACGATAGCCTCATAACACACATGTTCTCACATACACGCACACACACGCACTCACATGCACTGATACTTTACATGTTAATAACAAGAGCACACATGAATAAACCTCTTTCTGCCGGCCTCCACTGAAGTGCACACATGCTGGTGTATGTGGCTTTACATCTACGACATCACAAAGCCATGTCCACTTTATAGCAGTTTTTATAGAAACCCATCCGTGTTCTACTAAAAAAACACACACACAATTGGCTGCATTTACACAGACAGGCGATCGTGCTTGGTATTTCAACATGTGTACATTCAATCGCATGAACACTGCACATTTCATTGCATTTTTACATTAAAGGCAAAGTTTATCATTCGTTTCAACTCTATGTGTACATTTTTATAGGCAAAGTGTATCAACCACACTACAATAGTGGACAAATTGGGTGTTTCCCTATGTACAAAAATACTCTGCATTACTGAAATCACCATTCAGATTTTTTTTTTCCCATTTGTTTTCTCATCAGAAACACATAAAGCCAAAACCAGACCAGTGTGATGAGAGTTAGCATATCCATGTAGTCCTAGATAAAGCAGTTCCTTCCCTATGCCTACTGCAGTGGATGTACTAGTATCAGTTTCAGATATTTGTATTTAAGACTGGAACAAGACTAATGCATCTCCTTTGCTTGACTCAATACTTTGATAGCTGAAAGTTACTGCAATACACACCATCCATTGGGATACCGTATGACTGAACTATTACACCATAAAAATAGCATATTATCATATCTTTCATAACATTACAATAAAAAAAAAAAAAGAATAAGAATGAAAGTTACAACTGGGAATATTTGCATCATGTGGCATTCAAAAACAACAAAATAATACCGTTAACATTTGACTTTCACATGACCCTTTGAGTCAAATACTCTACTGGGCATATCAAACTAAATACCGGTACCCCACTCTTGTGTTTCGATGCACAAACAATTCCCCAAATGCTTGCATCTTGTCAACTGCAGAATGCAACCATTGACGCAATGGCTGACTTTAAAAAGACAAGGATCACCTCTTTACACGTGTCTTGGCTGAATAATTTACACTTTGCATTATTAACAAGGTAAAAATCACAAATAGAATTTTGAGTGTTTATTCAAAATGACAACAAATGGACTGGGTTCACAAGCCTGTTACATTTCTTCTGTCACATTTTGGTTACTTTTAGCGCTTATTGATAAAAGCAAAGCGGATTAAATATCACATCTCAAGCACAAACATTGACAAGTGATGCTGCTGTTCAATCAAATATTTATAAATAAATCGAAATTCTTGTCTGACTCCGTTTTTCATCACTGTTTTCATTCCTTGTTTTATGTTTTTCATTACTCTGTTTTCATTCCTTATCTTGCGTGCACTGTTGGACCTGTGCTTCTTGCATATTGTGCACTATCAAATAAGAAACATTGCGATAATTCTGTGCTTCACAAATTTCAGTATCGCTGTTAAGAGAGACCAGATGAATTGAAGTATTCCAAATTTTTCAAATTACTTTACAAATTATTACAAAGTGATGGCAGATCTGAATATTGAAGGGGCTACATCTACCCTTCCTAGAAGAGTGATGGTGTGAATCAGAGGGTTTTCCCATTCAAACCTGTCCACAGGGAAATCTCAACGATTTATTTTACACTGCGATTTTCAGTAAGGGCGTGATGACTGACTAGGCCAGTTCCTAGAAGCATACATGCATATTTGGTGTCCTTCCTATGGTATTTGGAATGCACAACGTTTATTTGGGGGATTTGTTGTATATTTGTTGGGGTTTTTTGGTTATTATTATCATATTTTTTTTTTGTTAATACCATTTGGATAGCTTGTAAAAAACAAAAACAAATGGCACTCATTTCTGTCATGCACTTTCTCTATTCAGAAAGTGAGGGAAAAATGTTGTGGGAGCAGTCCTCCATTTGCATTTATTTTTTACCTGACCGGTATTGAAATCCCCCATTCTTCATGGACAAGATTAGCCAGTGCAGAAAACTGACGATACCACAATGTAACTTCGGCAAACATGCAGAACACCAATGGCAGAAACAAATCCATCCCCCCCCCCCCTTCTTGTTTTTTTTTAGCTCTTTTATTTTTGGACAATGAACATGCACTCCTTAAACAAAACTGACATCCACTTGCTGCGTTCTGCATTGCTCATGGACCCCAGTCTGAAACATATGACGATATGTCATGCTGTCATGTCATTTTATACACAAATCTGACCTGCAGACATACATACATACTTTACATACATACATACAAACATACATACATAAGGCGATACAATACGTGAAAAGCTTTCCTTTGAAAAAAAAAAAAATAATAATAATATCCACTACCTCCTGCCGACACGGTACAACAACAGCTACAAACAATGCTAGAAGACAAATTACAAACACGATTAAATACTATAATTAATATAAGCATGCTATGCACAGTTTAAAATATAACATGCAGCAATGTGTTGATAATATTAAATAATTCTTTAGTGTTCTCTCTTGGCTGACCTTGTGCTACATTCACATATGAAAAAAAGGGGGCTCTTATACCTTTCTACCTCTAATGTAAAAAGGGGTGTGGTGTTTTGATGCAAAGGAGAAAAACAAATTCAGCAGAAAAACCCCTTCACAGGGAGGGTTTCTAGCCTAAGATTGGAAAAAAAAAACAACCATAAAAATAGAAAATGGAGTGCACATATCAACAGGAATCTTGCAGTTTGGAGATGGAAAGCCACCCCCTTATCGGAAGGGTTCAACAGCCCATAATTTTATGATTTTTTTTTTAATTTTTTTTTAAGGCAAAGATTCCATTTAGCAAAGTATTTCATTTTATGAAAATTGTGGCTGTTGTATGACTTCTTGCACAGAGATGTTGGGAGTTTATATTTCGTTTTTCACTCTTTACAAAAATTAATCACTGGTATTAATTTACTTATTCTCCTTTGCTCACTGTATTCCACATGAAGCATATATAATGACAAGAAAACAAGCCAGCACTTTAGTGGACATAGTGTTACTTATATAGACCACTTCTTCTTCTCCTTTATCCATAAACAAACTGGGAATTTTAGGGGGAGGGTTAAAAACAAGCACGAATGTAAACTTAGTATATATTTAATACAGGGCTGATAAATTCTCTTACACATGAATTTTATTTTTTTTCATAATAATTTATTAAATTATCTGTTATACATGTACCTCATTTGAGGTGAAAAAAAAAAAGATAATGATAATAACAATAAAAAACTTTGTTATAGCATCTAACTAGTTCAATTTTGCATTGGTATTCATACATTAATAGTTCCTTTCGTACCAAGCATCATATCACATATATGCAACTCTACAGCCAGGGCCTGAAATACTGCACACAATAGAAAATGCAAATAGCTCCTTATGTCTTCAATTTTCAGGTAAAGTGAAGCTTCAAAGGTCTATCTTTTAGCACCTGTGAAAATAGATCGTTTCAGGTGGGTTTCCACATCACTTTTCTCTTCCAAGCAACTCCACAGTTTCATTTCAGCTAAACCTCACCTTTAATTCAATCCTTCATTAAAAAAGAAACAAAAAATACTATACATTCTTTAGGAACAAATGTAATCATCTGATGTTTAAATGCCATATACTCGAGCAAATGTATGCAAAATCTTGATGGTTTATACACGGTTATGTAAATGACTGAACATTAGAAATATCAAATATAAAATGACAAAAAGCTAATCTGTAAAATAAGCTGATGAATACGACATTCACGCACTCACAGAAATACAACTCGAGTATCTTACAGCACATGACGGTGAATCTGCGATCCTTCTAAGCCAACAGAAGAGTAGATATAGAGGCAAGGTCCTCTAAAACAATGCCAGGTACATATCTCAGTAAAATATTGATATCTCTTGTCAGAATTAAATAAATAACCAACAAACGGAAGCATGACTATCTACACCTGCTGCAAGATCGACAATCTTGCCTGAAATAGAACACATAATTGTACACTTAGAAGTTTACTGAATCCAGCCATTGAGAGATTACCATTGCTTGCTATAAATATTTATATCATTTGTACAAATCAGTAAAGAAATTTCACATAATTTGTTAAAGACTTTTTTTTTTTTTTTTACATACACATCAACATGACGTATAGGCTCAAGTAACAAAATTAATCTTGCTTTCTGTCAAATTGAATTTTACATTGAATTTCAGTCATTTACAGTTTTTTTGTTTCTCTATCAGCTAACGCATTCCTCTGTGTTTTCTTCCAATGCAAGCACATCTTGATGAGACAAAAAGCCCTACAAACAAAATAAGCGGCAAACGTATCAATCAAATGACTTGGGGGACACAGAAACAATAACAACAACAACGCACAATATGCTGAATGTGGCAAAAAAAAAAGTTTAACTGAGGTAGTCCCGAAGAATTCTCCTTTTATCATTACATAAAAAAAAGAAGGAAAATGACATTAGGTAAAACTACCGGACTTTATACGGAAACAAAGATGAAGAAAATTCTTTTTACTTGTCTTTTTCATTCTCTGTGCTTGACACCACCAGTATATACGTTGATGGGAAGCCATTTCTTAACTGGAAGGGTTTAAAAGTCGGAATGAACATCCCATCTCCATTTTCAAAAGCAGCATGTATAAGAAATGGAACGATACAAAACAAAACAAAAAAAAAAAAAAAAAAAAAGAGAGCAAAAACCAAAAATGTTTGCTGTGATTGACCAAATGTATGACTAAGCCTGAGAATGTAATGTTTATTTCCACGTAACCTACTTACTGTAAACCTTTTTTCATACCCAACTAGGTACACTAGTGTGAAGCACAACTCGCAGGAGGGGGAAAAAAAATCAGAAGAAAGAACCGTGAATATATAAATATATATTTCATATGGGCAAATACTGCACCTGGACAATCCACTAAAAACTACCTTTTGAATATCAGGATATGATTTACCTCCATGCCCTATAAAAGCCCATTTTGGTAGATACTGTTTGCATTTTACATTGCATACCAGAGCATAAGGAAAATAATGTAACCTGAACTATTTTCGCCTGATGATCAGAAAGCTACGAGAAAGAACAGCATATTCCATTGTCCGATATTTAATACAGCTGATATGACTCTCATTGAAGCGTCTAATGAAACATACAGTATGTTCTTTGAAAGTCAACATTAGGCATAAGATATTCTTCTCGTATAGCCAACACAACTTACAGTGCCTGATTGATTAAAAAGACGTACACGAGAAAGCACATTGTGTTGCAAAAGACAACCGCAGTCAATTCCCTAGTCTGCTTGATTTTACCTACATATTGTACCTGTGTCATAAAACTTTATTAGCTTGGAGAAAACACCTTATTTTTCATATTTACATTTGTCATGCACCAGATAAAATTTCAGTCGATAGTTACCGCTTATATCTAAATCACCGTCAGCTCCTTACAAGCATCAGAACAGATGCTTTGTTTGATCTAGATTTCATCTATATTAACTCATTTCATTAAAAGCACTATATAGAATGCTAAATATTTCTTGGTGACTTGGAGTCACTTGCCAAAGACTATCTAGCCAGTGACGCCTGCTTGAACATTCTTTAATATGGGATAAATTGGTGCACATCGAACAAATGAGCTCTATATCGAGCAAAGTTTTTATAGGCGAGGGCCAATGTCTCATAAGATATACATGTGTGAATGAACATTCTGAGGTTATATTTGACTTTTCACTATATCCTACTTTAGCACACACAGCAGGCGATGGGTTTCTCTGATCACAGTATTGTAAATAGCCAGTCCATGTATGGCATTTCGCATGCAAATTATAAGCACAACTTTGTAAATGGCAGTACACTGACCTTTGTATTGAAAATGGGGTACAAATTTTGCTTCAAAACCCCCCCAAAAGGGGCAGGAGAGGCATTTGGTGTTCAACCGTTTATATGTTGCTTGTGTATTTCTGCCAAAGTGCACTCTGATAGCCATTAAAACCACCACACCAGCATAAAGTGACAGTGCTAGGCTCTGCATCATCTTGTGCGAGAGCCATCACACATTGTGATGAAGAACACCAGTGTGTTGTATCCGATAGTCATAAAGAAAAACCAACAACACGTGTGTGGTGGTCTTTTATTCATAGTGGAAGCATTTCATTTCATGCATCTTTTGTCAAAATTCGATTTCATGCAAGTTCTGGAGATGCAAATACTCTAGCAGCCAACAGCATCGCATTTCCTACTGACCTTACGATTTGGCACTTTTTTATTTCACAACATGACGAGTGCGGGAAAACAAACATATAAGACTCTTCTGAGCATTTACATGATTATGTAAATGTTTATATGGATGTGTGGAGTGTAATCCTGCACAACTCAAGAGGAATGGTAAAATAAAAATCCAAACAACTTGCACACAAAATATGATGGGTGAATGGAGAAGTAATCTCCTTATATGATTAACACAAAATTCAATGCTGAGGATGAATGTGGCAGCATATGCCACAAATTTGAACATTTTGCAACATGTTAGGAAAAGCACACATTTCACGTTGCTATGGCCTATTGGCATCAGCTATCAAACCTACGCAAGAGTGTAAAACACCTGCGTAATTACTTATATGCATTAAATGAATATATATATTTGTATATATATGTATGTGTGTGTGTATGTAATACTCAAAAATGTTATCACTGAAGCTGCTTAGAAATCCCATGATGTTTTAAAACAGAGTGCACGGGCAACACGTCTGTCCTGACAAAACACACTGGCAGAAAATTTGTGCGCAGACATTTAAGCAGCTTTCTCAATACCTATTGCTTGCTACCTTTAGTTCTGCCCGATGAGCTGTTGGATACCTCGTCGATAAAATGCTACCACCTTCCTGACTCAGCTCTCATGCGCACAGAGCTCACACCACTTGCGTTACACGGCCAGCTACCGCAAACTGTGTAAAGCATGGATACAATATAACCATATTTTTAACCTTGTCTTTTGTTTTCTCTCTGCAGAGACATACAAAACAAAAATTATTTTCATTCATGAGGAGGACGACATTCTGCAATGGTTTGAGACCATCAACTCTTGTTTTTTCATTTCTTTTTTTTAAACCCCGGATCAGGATGGTCATGATCACGTATCTTCACTGCCTTTTTGCTGTGGGTTGTCGGCATTGGGCACGCCGTTGTCCTGGCAACCATTCTCTCCGAGCTCTTGCTCCGAGGGTCCGTTCTCCCCCTCCGTGCTGCGGCCACAGTCCGAGTTCCGCTCCTCAGAATCCTCCCGAATCGGGGCCATGGATTTCACGGACTGCTCCATGAGAAACAAGGAGAGACAAGAAAACGTGGAAACGTACATCAATTTTTATATATTGACCAAAGGCAAGGTGGCATAATGCTGCTTCTGCAAATAAACCCCACAAAATCTTAATTCAAGCCTGGACAGGGATGACCAGTGTCAAATTCAAGATGACTGTATGAATGAGCCTAGCTGCAATGTATGAGAGTTTGTTACTCCAATGTCTGCCTATACATTTCAGACTGTTTTCTGCCTGCCTAAATGTGTATTATACTTTGTAATGAATGAAGATATAAATGGAATTCTGCCTAAAATATGAATGACTTGAGATTTCTGTACATGCTGCAGTGAATTGACTTCTGTAAACATCCCTTTATGACATTTCAGCACATAAAATCTACCATCTCCAAGAAACCATTTGTTCATATACATGTAGGCGACAGAAAAACTGTTCACTACTTTAAGGCTACTCACACTTTCACCAAGTATAGTTAACACAAAGTCTTATAATAAAGTTTTGATATTGAGCATATATGTGATAAAGCGTTATTAAAACCCATGTAACTTCCACCGTCTCTATAAGAACAGATTTATGTAGCTGAGTTTGGTTTAACTATGACTTTGTAAATACAGTGGCATGATGTAAAAGTGAATCTACAGCTTCAATATCATTAATGTACATTTGGATATGGCATAGTATACTGGCTAAGCAGATGATTTGATGGGTGATTACTTTCAAAATGTATACATGGTATGGGCTACAGATTATTTGATAAGGCACCATCACACACACATACCCCCATCACCAGTGTAAATCACAGTCAGTAGAATGATATCATGAAAACGCCTGTAAACACTATCTGTTCCAAATCACATGCTTGAAACTAGTCTAGAATATGAAATTAATGATAATGACCTGGATTACAAATCTATATCAAGTTAATGTAATTGCAAATGTTTGATCAAACAAGAGGCTGAAATACACTTTTAATGAAAGTTCAGTAAACTTCTCACATACCCAAAATCCCCCCCCCCCCAAAAAAAAAAAGAGAAAGAAAGAAAAGGAGGGTGTTTCATGTTGTTGGGGTAAGTACACTGTTAACTGTTATGGAGTAGATATAAATCACACTAAATAGTTACATATCTAAATTCCACAGTATTTCATGATGGGAACAATATAATGTCTCCATTTTGACTATGACACACAGTAAGGCTTCACAACACACCAGAGCAAGAAATTGAAAAACTGGAGTAAACTTTGAATATCAAAAAAAAAAAAAAAAAAAAACTACATGTTTGCAAGCATGCACAATAGACTTCATCTGTCTTTGAATAGTGTGAAATTGATGTATTTCAATTTACTACCAGTGTTACAGATGACAAGAAGAAGAAGATGAAAAAAAGAGTAAATGTAAAACTTATATTTCATTGCAAACTTTGTGCACCTTCAAAACTGACACCAGAATGATTTTTACAAACATTTCATTTCTCTGAAGGCAAATTCTGACACATATTCTGTTAAGGATAAAAAGTTCACTGTAATTTATGAAAAAAATCACAAGAGGCACAAACCCACACAAACCACATCATAATTAATGAAACATACTCTAACAACCAAATCTGATATGAAGTATTATCGAAGATAATAGAATGAACGGGTCCTTTTCATGCACATTAAATGTGAAAAGACTTCACCCATTATTTTGTTAAAATGGCTTATTAAAGAGTTAGTGAAATTCATTAAGTAAATGTTCATTGTACCATGTACAAGCAAGGTCAGAAATAGGTACACAAAGAAACTAAATATAAAACCACAAAACACAGAGGATTAAGATATGGAAGTATAACAATATTTTGTAAGAAACATATTATTATATTATATTATATATATATTATATTATTACTGATATATTCAAAGATAACATAAATTCCCACACATATACAAGTTGTAATTAAGATAATGCGGAATCTGCAAGAAAGAAAATTCTAAAAACTTTTTTTTATATTTTTTTTTCTTTATATGTTTTATGTTTGTATGCCAATAGTTAAAATTCTAAAAACTTGACAAAGACTACTATGGATTATACTACAATCTTGATATATTTGCATTCTAGAAATGTTACTATTCTTTACATATTTAAAAAAAAAAAAAAGCGTTGGGGGAGTGTGGTTATTGAGGATCAGCAAAAATGCGGTATGTGAGCCTGAACATCAAAATGCATTTTCTATTAACGTCTTCATTACAAAAAGAACACAAGAATCACATCTTGTACGATGTTATTGTAATTGGCCAGAAGTTTGTGAGATACTTCAAAATTTCACCCAATGATACAGACTTGGAGTGCAGATACCATGTTCCAGATGCCCTGATTTTGATGATAAATTGACATTTCCTGGCAAAATTGTGACTAACAATAGATACACGTATGAAACAAACAGAAAAAGGGCATTCAAGTAGATGGGGATATAGAAGATATTGCACCACATCCGTGACATAATTGAAAACAGCATGACAATGAGTTTCCTGAGAAAATACACAACCCATACCATGGAAACAAACAGAACAAAGACTCCAAGAGAGATGAAAAAAAAGCTAGGATTGAATAGTCTTCGAAGAACACGCTCAGGTTTCACATCAATCTGCACAAGAAGACCCACCAATCAAATCATGGTCAAAAGGTTTCGAACACTTTCAAGTAATAACAGCAAGTCACTGCCACCGAAATGTCCTTTTTTAAATAAAAAGTCCACTATAGTTTTTCCATCAGACGAAATTGATTACAAGACATGTTGTCAAATCAGGAACGGGATATTACATTAGGATCAACTTGAATGGAAAGACAAAGAATTAATCCAACAGTTAGAAAAGAGTGACAGTTGGTTGTTAAGATTAGAAATCCAAACGTCACTGCAAGTCGGTACAGCAAAGGTATCACAAACCACGGATAAAGAAATGAAACGGTGTAGTGTACTTTTTTTTAGTTTGGCTGTAGATGGGATTCTATGACTCGGCATCCATCGAGTGTCTCCTTCTTCTCGTCCGGTATTCCTCTTCCTCCTCCGTCTTCTCCTCCTCCTCTGCCTTCTCCGTAGTCGCATCCAGTTCGTGCCCCTTTATAGGTTCCTCTGCCGTTGTGGACTCGCACCGCACAGCCTTATTGGCAAAATGCGTCAAGTATGGTGCAACGAAATCATGATATTCAAAATTAGGTACAGTCTGGAACTTGACTTTCACGAGCAGCAAACTCAACAACAGTTGAAGCTTTTTTCTATATCAGACAAAATCACAACCTGGAGATACACTACATGCCCCATACTGTTAACATAATGACTTTAAAGGAAATGTACAAATTCTAAACAACAAAACATGCACTATACCAACTCATATAATTTTGGCCTTTTGCAGCCCTGTGGAAGTTATATGTAACTTGAATCATAAAAACTGTGCACAAGTAACTTACTATATCAAAGAGAAAATTTGGAAAGCAAAGAAAGAGAGCAATCAAGCCAGAGAACTATATAATGGCAATTGCTACAAACAAGATACCATTCATTCCATCATCCCGCAAAGATTAATCACACGACTTCTTTTGTTCTTACATTTTACATTTTACATTTACACTGTTATTTAGTATCAAACAGAAGTACATTTCAAATAAAATTTTTCGGGGAGCTACTGAGTTTGAAAGTATTTTTTTCCAACATGTATGGATTTTTATCATGAATTTGTCAAAGCCAAAATATAGAATACAAGCCTCACTCTAATATATAAGCTGAAACTGCTTGGTTGGACCTGATCACTGATAGTCATTGATTTCTGCAGACCTTTTTCTGAAATTGCTGAGGGCACCTTTCTCACCAAAGGGTTCACACATACAAAGCCTAGTGAAAAATGTCACAATATCACTTAAAACTGAATGTGAACAAGTCCTTAACTTCCAGTTCTTAGCTTTAATGTTCAGTGGCCTGTCTCTCTTCTTCGATCTCTGTTCCAAAATGGCCAGCATTTATGATGAGAACTTCATAACTCGTGAGTCATTCAAGTTTGCAATGAATCAATTGGCAATTTTCAAGTAATGCTCTAAATTCTATCAAATGACCATCATACATCTGTCATTAATGGCACTTCCTTTCAAAATAGTTTGCTACAGACATCACAGAGGAAGGCCTCGTCTGCACTATGTCACAACAAACACCTCACATGCACAAAATGCATGGCTAGATATGCTTGATTCTCCGTTGTCTCATTACAGCACACATTTTGCTGGCAAAATTTCTGACTTTTCACAAGAGCTTTTATAACTTCAAGCTTTAACTTCAAGCTTCTTCATCTTCCATCATCACATCACATCAAACCACGACAAATACCATTCCAGTCTCTGCTTTCAAACCAAAGTGCTAAAGACACAAAATATACTGGTTGTCAAATTGAATGACATATGTGAGACATGCCAATGTTGACCATAATGTCCGGTACTGGGAAATATTTTGAGGAAATCAAAAACATATCTGTGACTCTGAAGAAAAAGTATTTGGGTCACTACACCATCCACGTTTACTTGCAAATCTTTCGCAATCAGACGTGCCACTTTAGTGAACAGTGATACTGGGTACCACTCCCTGCAACTTAATGTTCAGTGTTTGTAAATCTCATATACCTAGGCTATTAAAACAACCACACTTTGTAATAATGACCGAACTTCTTGTGGTACAGTCACCTAGTTAGGACTTGAACTGGGTTATGCTGACTGAAAATAACACAAAAGGAACCAGAAAAGACCAATATGAATTTATACCTTCAGTTCAATCTTGTTTCGTTAATACCTGTACAATAAAATACATCAGAGCTTTCTCAAATTAATGATGCACGGTGACTGTCATACTGTAGCTTTGAATGAATTGTATGAACAGAGTATGTGGCTATTAAGTTCCATGAAGCATAAGCTATTCAAGCGACAGGACTACATTCGCTATTGAAAAGGATGAAAATTGATGAATGCTATACGAAACTAATATGTCTTTACAAATCAGGAAGAGTAGTAGGTAAAGAGGAAAAGTGATTTTGTATCACTATGTGGGTATGAAACAAAAATTATGATATTATGTAGTTTCCATGGGATTCTAGTGGCTAAGGGCTAGCATAATAAAGTGACTGCGAATGTAGGATGTGTCTTTTGTTGAGTTGTTTGCAACACGCACCATTCACACATTAGTAGGTTCTACCCCTACATACAGCGTGTATGTAACAATGACCCCTGAGTACTATCAACAGTGACTGGGGATGTGACATTCTACATATTTTATAACTGATTGTGTATCACATTTGGTGGCTCATTACACACTGGCAAAAAAGTGTTGCATTTGACATATCGGCATCACCTTTACGGTGCAGGAAGCCCGTCCGCATTTAAGTGGAGTTTCACAGAGTATACACTGTTGCACACTTCAATTGAAATCAAGCATTGTTGACAGATGCAAGGCTTGACATAAGCGGTGGCCCGGGGCCACTACATATTTATGTCGGGCAACAAAATTTCCAAAAAGGCTGTCTCTTGGTGGTCCGATTGGGCAGCTAAACTCTAAAATGAATGTTTATATTTCCTTTCATTTTGGCCATTACATTTCTTTTTTTTAGCCACCAAAATTTCAAAGTTAGATATTTTAGTGGTCCAAATAGGCCACCAGAGAAAAATGTTAGAGTTGAGCCCTGCAGATGGACATAGCTCTAACACCATAATTTTGAGCTGTTTTGATCTGATTGCTGACTACAAGACTTTTTCCTCCAACAATCGTCCCCTGAACTAGCATCTCATAATCTCTGAGGTCAAAGTATAGTTTCAGAGCGCTGGAAGAAAATCTAAAATAAAATGTATGAACCCACTCCTATTGCACATTTATGACAACAGAAATAATCTATCATGTAATCATGTGTGCATGGTTTGTGTTGGAAAAAATTGCTTGCAAACACAAGACACACAAACTATATTAAAGGGAAGATAAACCCCAAGAGCAATGTGGATTGAGTGAAAGCAGCAACATTAGTAGAACACATCAGTGAAAGTTTGAAGAAAATCGGACAATCGATGCAAAAGTTATGAATTTTTAAAGTTTTGGTGTTGGAACCGCTGGACGAGGAGACTACTAGAGGTTATGACGTATGAGTGGACAACAATACCAAGAAAATATAAAGAAAATCCTACAAAAATCCATTTTTCATGAAAATTACAAATTCCATCAACTTGATATTGACATATGTGAGGGGTAGCAATTATCCCCCCTGCTTTCTGAAAGAGGTTGGTCCATTGCTCTTTCATAATTCTAGAAAAGTGAATTTTTGTTGAATTTCCTTTATATTTTCTTTGTATTGTTGTCCACTCATACGTCATATCCTCTAGTAGTCTCCTCATCCAGCGGTTTCAACACCAAAACTTTAAAAATTCATAACTTTTGCATCGATTGTCCGATTTTCCTCAAACTTTCACTGATGTGTTCTACTAATGTTGCTGCTTTCACTCAATCCACATTGCTTTTTGGGTTTACCTTCCCTTTAATTACTGCCAAATCACCTCTAAAGACAAATTTAAACTGAGCTCATTTTTGCAACTTGTATTCGTCCTTCACGTTTGACAACACATTTTTATCATCAATCACTGTGGAAGAGTACCTGTTTCCTAGCAAAAATGAATTCTATGTGAAACAAAAGTATCCTTTAGTGTTTCATCGGTGAAATATCAAACCATTTCAGGGTCTAAAAACACTAAGATTTCATATTGGAGAGGTTAACAGCCATGTAAACATAAATCATACTTCCCATGCAAACTCCCGTTATTAATGCCTTTTCCCAATGCCTTCATTACCAACCTTGTCAGTCAACCACAAACCAGGTTTAGTTACATCCAAGAACTTTCAGTGCTACCGTTTGCCCCCCGATGATTGAGGGATATGCTCCCTCATGAACAGACACGCAAGGTGACGCGGCGACCAGCAGACTTGGTTAAAATGTCAGTCAGCATGTAAGGCAAAAACCAATCCCATTTTAAAGCCAAAACATGTTTCTCAGAAAGGCTCAAAATTCATCTTCCATCATTTGGACTTTGCTTACAGTACACCGAAAGGAGCTACAACATACCAAAATACTTGTCTGGGGGACACAATTTGCCTGGATAATGAGTTTCTTTGGAGTATCTTGAGACCAAATGTGTGTAAGAATTTCAATCGTATGTTATGACTTTCATTCCTGGGGGGTGTTTCATCAATTTAGTCAGAGCTGACAAGTTGTCAGTCTCTGACAATTTCAGCAAAATCCTTGGTTTTGATTGGCTGAGATGCTCTGGTCACTGACTGTTACTATGGTGATTGTCAGAGACTGACAACTTGTCAGCGCTGACTAACTTGATGAAACACCCCCCTGAAGCACCATTCTAATTCAGCAATGGGTTGGTAGAATGTTGTGTTATGATCGATCATGCCCCAGGAATTATATTCTCCAACTAGCGCAGAAGATTGGAGGATACTGCTGTGACCTAATATGTCAATCATCAATAATCAATTATAAAAACTACCATAGCAACCAAGATGGGATATGCTCTGCGACTGTAGTACTTCTGGCAAACCTTTCTGGTTGATATTTCACTTTTGTCGTAACCCAACTGAAATCATGTTATCACGGTGTTCTTTCACACATTTTTTAGCACAAGTGTACATTTCAGAGCAAAAATCAACAGTTCTGCAGGCATAAGAGAACTATATTTTCCCTTCAAGCAGGTTACCATCTCAATTAGATGCCATTAACCACAGCTGTCTGAGCCCTAAACGTATTGATGCAGCTGTACCCTAAATGTCACTTTCATATCACCGGACACTTAATGGTGCAATGCTCTTTTTTTTTTGTGCGAGTTTAGTCACAAAGCATCTCTTATGGTTAATTTCAAAAGCTAAATCCACTGCAAATGCTTTCTTTCTCTTTGTTTGTTTGTTTGTTTGTTTGTTTGTTTTTTGAAATTCTTTTCTTTGAGAAAAGGGGCCTTTATTGTGCTTTAGTGATGCAAAATATCATATTGCTTCTTTGTCTCACAGTCACACAGGTATATATTTTGTTTCAACTATTTGTAATCTAATGGTCATGCCATGGCAAGAAAAAATTGTAGTACACATGAATTAGAAAGGCAAACTGAATTCTGCATACACAATACCCATAATGCATTGCACGCTTTCGATTTGTGTTACATGCTTTCTCCTACAATAATGATTACACAACTTTATTTTCACACCTTTGCTTTAAAAACCAGCAAACACCTACAGAATGAAAGTTTATATTTAAACTAAAACAAAAAAACCCAAGAAAATTCCATGCATTTTTCCTCTCCCTCAATCACATGATAAAAAATCATGAGACAGTTCTAAATATCAACCAACTTTGCAAATTTATTTAACAGCTATTAACCAATCCCAAGTACTAGATTGCATACTACTGAGAGATATATTCCTGACCAAAAATTTCGACAATGATGAACTGTTAACATACAAATAATGGAATAAAAGAATTACGCAGATATCTGAATGCAGTTGCTTTGCGTGTCATTAATGAAACTTCTGTGGAAATTATAGAAAACCTGATGGTAGATGGCAGAGCATTTATTTTGTAACAAAAATGATTATACATACATGTAGGATTATAACAGAAGTATGGACACTGCCACAAATTGAAAATGTTGGCTTGTTTTGGCTTGGTGAAGACTGGGCAAAATGAAATATAGAATAGCAAAAATCAGGACTTTTATTTGGCTTTTTTGCACGGCAGAAGCTGATTATGAGCAAACATAACTTTGTATTATTTGTTCTCTTTTGCCCCATATGTTAAATGTCCCAAGTGTTACAATGTTTTTTAAAATTAAGAAAAAATTGAAAACAAAATATTTAAAAAAAGAAAAAATTGGCCAAAATTGACAATTAGCCAATAACCATTCTCCAAAAGATAATTTTTTTTTTTTTTTTTTTAAATCTCAGCACATATCTAACAGAAGTAAGCACTGCAACTCTCTTGCTTCAAGGCCGAATCCAGTAGAACTCTCCTCCATTGCAATATGCACACCATTGCAAGCCAAGCTGGACCTGAAAGGGAAGTTTCCCCAAACATCTATGTGGATTCAGCGAATGTAGCAAAATTAAGGAAGCGGCAGGTGAAAGTCTGAGATGAAATCTGACAATCCCTTTTCTAGAGTTTTGAGTTCTTATAGTTTTGGTCAATTCCATGAGTAACCTTCTCTAAACAAGAACTGTGCAAAATGATGTCATGCACAGCTGTACAATGACATGAAGAACAGGAATTTCACCCCCTCCCAAAATTCTTTTTTTCTTCTAGGATATCCAAAACGCACTTGACCTAGGTCCTATATAAGGCACAGAGAATAATATTGGCCGTAAAACAATATAATCTCAGTCACAGGTTTAAGTGAAGGTGAACTTTTCATACTATACCAGTATCATTTTACTGGCTGTGACAGCAGGCAAGATTCCATCTATGGAGGGAAGCACGTAGAACTGACCAAAACTTATTGGTTGATTTCAACCAGCCTTCACCGAGTGTTTCAATATTCCTTCTGTAATCTCACTGAATCCACATATACGCTCAGGGAAACTTCCCCATTCATATGAAACGAAGATATGATGATATTTTTGTTCTGCTTTGAAATTTTGGCAAACTTTGATAATGAGAAGGGAAAAATTGCAAAAATGAAAACAAAATCAAAACGTTGAGACGTTGACTCTACCTGAAACCGGGGGAAGAAAACCTGCTGAATGATCTCCGGTTTTTGTGAAACCACACCTTTCTTTTGAAAGTGAAATAAATAACGAATGAATAAATTAAAAAGCAAAATCAAATAAATCAGTATAAAAAAAAAAATCAACTAATATGATGAATGGAAATATCTACAATGAATGTGCAGATATGTAAAACATTCTATGTGACTTCTTTCTTACTATGATGTTGAAATCATGAGGAAATACTCAAACCTATTTTTAACCTAGAGATAAAATAACTTGTCCTCATGAGCAAAAATGAAAATAACAATAATAAAAAGGGCCAGTGTCACAATGACATTTGCTTTAGATCAACCATAAATCACAACTACTGGTCTGTCTTCATAATTACACTTATATTTCACTTTTTTTTTAATCCAACTTTGCTGCTTACAAAAGTACTGACAGCACTTTGACAGATGTGACCAACACTGGCAGGTAGCTTGTTTGAGTGTGTGCATGTGTGTATGTGTCTGGAGTTTGTATCATTTACATCTTGCAAGATCTTGCAGTTTGCAGTTTGTTTCCGCAGAGAGAGAGAAAAAAACAAAACAAAACAAAAACCCTTAATTTCCAAGAGTGACACATAGATTTATTTTGAGCGGAAATTTTACTCACAGATGAGGAGTCTAGTATTCCGAGTGCATAATTTGGCAGATTTGCTATTAGCAAGCGACTCAAAGAAAATGTTAACTTTGGAAAGTTGGAAGGCATTGTGTGAAATTGGGTGGTCACACTTTTTCGTTCTCTACGGTATTCTTCTACTTCAAGCACCATAGCAAGTCATGCTCTCACGCAGAGAATGCGTTTTGCAGGCTTTTCCCCCACAGAAGTATGACAGACAATATAAAAGTGAGACATTTTTCTACACCTGCCTGACTTTGCACAAAACTGTCATTACAGCTAAAGAAATACCAGAACACAGGTACTGGCAATGCATACCATACACAGAAAGTCACATAAAGTGAGAAGACAAATGGTTCAAAACAAATAAACCATACATTGTGGGCTTAGATGTGAAACATCACTTAGAAATGGTATTTCTTCTTCTTTTCTACGTTTGTGATACAATCTCTGCTTTTCGTGGATCTTAGTTCCATCAGCATGAGCAAAGCCTGCGTCGCTACGAGTTCCTATGAATACAAAACTTTTCTTAAAACATATTGGCTCTTAAACTACATTCTTAAAACATATTGGCTCAATCACTCTGCGACAAGTGAACGTCAATCATTTGTAAGATACCACGAGGATAGAGGAAAGATACAGAGCACTCCCGTTGTAACGAACACAGATACGACGGAATACTTTTTACGACGAAGTAAACATTCAGGTCTCAAAATTATCATCTATATACCTTTAAATGCTTTACTGTTCAGCTATAACAAAATGCCGATATGGCAAAAGAAAACTGACCATCCCGAGAACTGCATAACGGGAGTTGCCTGGAAATGAGAAAAGAAGAGAAAAGACAACTCTCAAGGGATTCTCACCGTGGCGTCCTCCTTCTCCTTGGAGGTCGGCGACGGGGGCAGTCCGTCGGGGTTCTCCGCCCGTCGCTTCTCCTCCTCCTCCTCCTTGAGCACCTTCAGCCACATCTCGTGGTTCTCCTTGAGGTGCTTGGTCAGGATGCTCACCATCTTCCTCGTCTTCTGCTGGCCGGCGCTCTTCAGCCGCAGCTTGGTGTCACCTGTAGCGGGATGACGCGACAAGATCTTAACACATCCATTCGGAGGGTCTAAAAACTGGCCCTGTCTCAATGTTTAAAGGGGTGGTATAGTTTTGGTGAAGATGCGGATTGTGCTTTTAACTTTTTGGAAGATACTAAGAAACCATTCATGAAATAATGCAGAGCAAACTATTCTAAGAGGAATTCAATCTTTATTAGATGAAAATGGGTTTTGGAATGACCGAGGCATCCAAAAAGAAAGTTAAGCAAAGCTATCCTAATAGAGGGTGGGTCCCACCTTTTATTAGGACTGCTCTGTTTTGGATATCTCAGCCATTTCAAAACCAATTTTCATCACATAAATGTTGAATCCCTCTTGGAAGTACATGCTCTTTCATATTTCATAAGAGGTTTCTCACTATCTCACCAAAAAATGTTAGAAACCAGAAGTTAGGTCTCAACCAAAACTAAACAGTTCCTTTAATGGCCACCTCTTTCATTCTCCACCCCCCCCCCCCACAATCTCACTTGCCCAAGCCCTACACAAAAACTATCTACAATCTTTCCAAACTTCCTGCCCTGATTAACTCTACTTCATCATGTATTATAAAGGATACAAATTCTAGCACTGAACACAAACTCTTAAACATGGAAAATTCTCAGTCAGAAAAGCAGTATACACTTTTTATATGAATGAAATGCCATTGAAAGAGCTCATATTTATCCATTCCCCCCCCCCCAAAAAAAAAAAAAAAAAAAATACTGATGTGCATACTTGCTAATATCTCATTTTATCAAAAAGTTATTTGCAAGTTTATCCATAGATGTTGACGAGAGGAACACTCCTTTGGTTTTAAGGTCGTTGACTAATTATCTCAAGGTTTGTGGTTTGAGGCCCAAGCATGAACATATCCAGAGATTTGCACTAACTGCAAGTTAAGATAATGACGGTTACCATGGCAATGACCTAAATACTCCCAGCTGACTAGTTATTGGCTAGCTGCCAGCACTGAAACATCAATATCATCAGATGATGCAATTCCTGGAAACTGCTGGGCGAACCGAGACCTAGATATCTAATTATTTCGCGAAGGTCGCCACCCACACTGATTCATACCATCGTTGGATGTGTCGTCATTGTCGTTGTCGTCATCCTCGTCATCCTCCTGCTCCTTGTCGCTGAAGTTGTTTTCGCTCTTAGTCTCCGGCTTGGGTGTTCCTGCATGCAGTGGAAATGATACCAAATTAGGAAGCTGTTCCCATGAAGTCCCACAGAATACAAAGTCTTCGAGTAGCCCGAAACTTCAATTTCTACAGTTTGAAACTTGTTGCATATGTTCGAGATTCCTTGTGTAAACTAAAGCAAAGTGTACTAACAGGGTATACTGCATAAATGCTAGTTTGTTTGTTTTTTTTTCCTGTACAATATTTGATACTGTCCAACAAGTGCAACCTTACACTACAAAAAAGTCAAATTACAGAAATTGCCTGAAATCACTGAAAATACTACTTGTTCTAACACGGGAGTGTGCCAAGAGGGTCAACGTTGGATTTGAAAAAAAAAAATATGAGTGGTCTATAAGAAGGAAGTCAGATCCCCTTTCCCTCGCTTAAACTCTCTTTCCTCTCCAAAAAATGATTTCCAAATTTCTTTTTTTTTTCCCATTCTTGTCCTTCTTCCTTCCCCTACTCAACACTCCCTTTCGATCTAGAATCTTCCTTTCTCTCTTCTTTCTTTCCTTCCATCGTTTGATACGTTCTTTCTCTGTCATCTCTTTATTCATCTACCTAGCTAGCTATTTCTTCCTATGTCTGTAATTTCAACCATCCTTCTGAGTTCTATCACAATTTAAGTCTAGAGTCTTCCTTTCTTATTTCCTTCTTTCTGTCCTTCCCATTTTTTTTTTCATTTTTGTTCTTTCTCTGTCATCTATGTATGTATGTATGTGTGTATGTATGTATCTATCTAGCTATTTCTCCATATATCTCTGATATTACCTATCCCTCTATCGCTTGGACATTTATCCCTTGCCAGACAGTCCAGTCTGCCTAGCAACTCACCATCCTCCTTGTCTATTCATGCATCTCTGATTTTAACCCTTCCTCTATCCGCTTGGACATTGACCTCATGCCAGACAGTCCAGTCTGCATGCCAACTCACTATCCTCCTCCTTGTCTGTCTGTCTTTCTATTTATCTATCTGTTCATCTATCTATCTATCTATCTACATATCTATCTATTCATGCATCTCTTTAACCCTCCATCTATCCCTTGGACATTCATCCTGTGCCAGACAGTCCAGTCTGCCTGTAAACTCACTGTCCTCTCTGTCTATCTATCTATCTATCTATCTATCTATCTATCTATCTATCTATCATTCTATCTATCTTTCAACCTATCTACAATGTATCTATCTATCTATCTATCAATCTATTTATTTCTCAATTGTATTATATCTCTGATTTTAACCCTCCATCTATCCCTTGGACATTCATCCCATGCCAGACAGTCCAGTCTGCCTGTCCACTCACCATCCTCCTCCTCGTCCAGCCACCTGCCAGGCAGTAGCCCCGCCGAGCCGTACGCATTGCAGAGTGGTGCCACCAGGTGGTTGATAAAGCCCTCCTGGAGCTTGGCCAGCTGGGGGGCGGCCCGGTCCATGTAGGGGGACACCGGCAGACCCAGCTGCCTCTCCTCATCGCCCTGGCAACGGGATGGAGGGAGGCGAGAGAAGGATTCAGATGCATGTCAGGAGGAGAACATGCGTGCATGCAGACACTCACATATTTTGAAAATTGGTTGTATCAACTTGTCTTAAAATGATTGAGTGGATGAGTTATTGCAGGCTGTGTATTTAGCGAGTCTAATTTTTACAAATTGGGACTTTCTGACAATTTCAAGAGTGGTTAAATCTGCAATCGTGGAACGCAACAAAGGAAAGGAAACATGTACACATGCAAGTCATGTTCACGTGAAGGTAAGATTAAATAATTTGGGTGGTTTTAAATTTGCTAATAGTAACCGACTCACAAAATTCATGAAAATAAAAACCTTGCGAAATATAAGACGTATACAGTATTGAGGGTGAAGGAACACAGTTGTAAGAATGGTTTAAGAATGTAACCAATGGAAAACACAGTCAGATTAGGTGTCTGTCTTACATTTTTTTTTTTTGCAACATACACTTTTTTCTTTTTTTTTTTGCAACACACTTGCAGTGCTGTTGGTTGCGCAGCACATGCACCATGCAATCACTGGCAAACCTGACATTACTGTACAAATTGACTAAAACACTTTTACATGGGATGGTGCTAAATGATAAATGATCTGCCACATGGCCTGTGGCTATGCACATTATGAGCTTCGTGTCTGCAATTTGCGTATGATCCAAATTTGGCCCTTGGTAAGTGAGTTTATTTTGGACTCAATTTGTACAATACTTTATATTGGTATGTACATCACTGACCGTGTTTACTGATGTAAAATAAATCTTTAGCTGATGTATGTTTACAAGGTAGACTTGTGATGGAAATACCAAATGGCCCAGTGTAAGTACAGATGAAGCTATGGTATATCAACTGTGATACACATTAAAAAAAAAAAAAAAAATGATGACACTAATGCAAAACACACAAATACAAATTCTTGTACATGCGTGCCTTGTGGCCCCACCACATTCATGACTGTAAACTGTTCGTATAACAACCACCACTGCGTACCTGCTCATAGAACTCCTCCGAGATTCGGTAGGTCCAGTTGCAGTGGAGGTCCTTGACCTTGGTGGGGCCGGAGATGTCCGCCAGCTTGATACACATCTGGCAGACCAGCAACCTGTCACTCTCCGACGCCCAGTTGATGCCCGGCGCATCCACGTCATTCACCTAACAGGGAAAGGCAGAGAAGGTCAAGGCTTGCTATTAAAGAGATTACTCTTGGAGGTCAAAGGTCATGGGGCACAACAGATGACACCTGCAGGATACCAGTGATGAAATCCATATCACCTCATTGAATTTGCACTCATTACATGTTTGGATTCAATAAATGTGAACACTGTTAAGTAAAAGGACACAGTAGGAGTCCTTTACATACAGCATCAGTGCTTCCCACTTTTCATTTGAGAAGTTTAGAATGGGGTGAGATCCCCGACAGATGACATTTATCGAGGCCATGGTGTTGCTCTTGGCATATCTTCTGTTGCATCGATTCAATGAATGCTTACTGAAACTCTACAAGCTTACTTCACTTTCTTTCTCTCTGGGCAATGTCCAGGTATTAATTTTTAATATAAATGTCACATCAGGCAACTGCAGTTCTGATGATTTGGATGAGACAGCGGTGGAAGTAAGGATGCATGCACTTAGCAGGAATAACCACAAGGCTTCAGTATATTGTTAGTGTGTTTTTCTCAGATGTCGCCGATGGTGGCAGGATGAACAAATATTGGCACAGTCATTATCATCGAGTCTCTGTAAAGTTCCTCTTTCACAAGGCCGGTGATTTTGAAATTCATTTATCTCCTTCCCCTCGCTCTATCCCTCATCAAAATTGTTGTCTCGGCGTCTCTTTAATCAGGAACTTGTCTGCGCTCTACTATGATGTTGAGAGCTGCCCCGCCCCAAGGTATTCTGCTGACTACTGTTGATGAAAATGACTGTGCCAATATTCATTCATCCTGCCACCATCAGCTACATTCTGTTGGGGGGGGGGGGGGAGGGAGTCCAAAACATATGAACGTACTGAACCCCTCTGGTTATTTCTGCTAAAGTCATGCATCCTTACTTTATACACACACACAAGAGACTTAACCCAACACATTCCCCTGAACCCAGATGAAAACATCAGTACTACATTGTAATACACTGCTGGTGAATTGCTAATGGCAGGACCCTCTACTGGAATTGTTTTGTAAGCACTGTAAAGATCATCATGAATACAATTAGACACTTCTTAAGACATCATCTGAACCCCTCACCCCCCCCCCCCAAAAAAAAAAAGTCCACTGAGAGCACAAATTTTGTCACACCATGTACACTCCAGGTTAGATCGAGCCTTAAGGCATGACATGACCTCTATAAACTTGAAAACATTTCTCTTTTTGTAGGTGAAATCATTTCAACAGGTGTAGCCATTCCTTCCTTGGCCCTCATGTGACCTTTTCCTCAAACAAAGCTGTGAACATCCATCTTGCAACTCAGCAAGAGTGCCGCAAATTGAAAAATTCCACAGCACCGCATAGCAGCTGAATGTAAAAGGTTGAGGAGCTAGGACACTATGCTCCATCATGCTACTGTTTGACCTCCAGAAAAACAACAGATGACATGCCCAAGCAGAATAACTTATATGTTCTCTCTCTCTCTCTTGAGGACCGCTGGACAATGCATGACTGCAGAGGAGAAGGCTGGCCTCACTAGCCTTTGGCAAACTTTAAGGTGAGGTGCTGTGTCCACTAAGTACAGCCTGCCCCTTGCTCATGGCTAGCCTCAATTCCAGCATTTTTCTCTCTGACATTATTGGTGATAGCTGTAACAAGCCAGGGCCTACACTTAATTTCAACGTTTTCCTATTACTTATATTCAAAGACAGTAGGGCCTATCTATCTTTGATATTTCCCTTCAAACTAGTTCCCTTCTCTTGAAACATTTCATCATATCATACTTGGACAATGCATTTAAAGAAAGAATAAGGCTAATTTGTTGTTTCGTGAAGCGAGGTAGGCCTTTGCTAAACGAAGGTCAGCAGATTTTGTGGTCGAAATGTCGTAATCATTTTCCATGTTTACCTTGCTTCGTGAGACAGAAAATTAGCCTTATTCTTTCAGTTACTACCACGATAATGAACATCTTCCATACTGATGCATTCAATATTGCAACAACATGTGCACTATTTCAGTTCTAAAATCCTCTGGGTTTTGTATTGGAAAGTAACATCCATTATTTGAGTATGACTCCCCCCCCCCCCCCCCATTCCACACACTTTTCTTTGAGCTGTTAGGTTTATGTTTACCTTTAATATCAATTGATAAGCCTGCCATGAAACAAGAAAATACTTCAGTTTTCTAAGGACATGTATAGAAAAAGATAAACCAGGCCAAATAATAAAGCACCATTTTACATATGAATTACAAAATTTACTTGAAGATCCATCCTGGCATCCTAGTCTTTTGTAATTTAACAGATATTACCGTCTCACACCGGAAAACAAAACAAAAAAAACCCCCAACGAAACAAAATCATCAACAACAAAATAAGAAATCTACGTAAAAAGGAAAAATTGTGCTTGTTAGTCTTGATCCAGGCTAGTCCATGGCACACATTCATGTGTGTGCAGTCTTGCATTCCCTTTAGCAACGTCTTGCCGCATTCCTGGCCCAGCAGCTGCGGCCCCAAAGACTAATTCACCTGCAAGGTTTTCTCGTCTTACTGGGGACCCTCGTCTCTTGATATAACCAGGTGTCAGAGAGAGAGAGAGAGAGAGAGAGATAGAGTAGGAGAGAGGGCGGTGGGAGGGAGGGAAAAGCAAGAGATATTGGGGAGGGGGAGGGAGAGGTTGACACGGAAAGGGGAGAGAGGGATCGATGAGGTACATGTAGATACAAACAAACAGACAAATGAAGAGGGGGGGGGGGGAGGGAGGGGAATATGGACAGGTGGACAAATACAGATGGACATTTGGACAGCCAGATATAAAGGAAAGAAAACCAGACAGGATGGCCCACGTAAACCATTATAGGCCTGTATCTAAAAGAGCACAGTGCTATTCTATGCAGGCCAGATACATCAGGCTCTGTCTCAGGACCATCAAGAGAATCGGCCACTCTCTACTTGTTGCACTGCAGGTTTCATATGGAATGAAATCAGTGGGTATGGGTGATATGACATGAATCTGATAAGAATCACAGACAGGAATGCAAAGTAAAGTGTTAACACGAGAAAGCTTGAGAGATCCGACGTATGCTATGACCAGCGTTCAGAAGGGTGATATGAATAAGCCTATATCACTTTCCTTGAACGCTTGCTCAAATCTTTTGAACTTGGATGTCAAATGTTGCATTTCATACTACAGTATGAACAATGCATCATATATGACATGCACATTAAAAACAACTAGGAAAAAAAAATGGCCTTGTTTTTTGACAAAGTTTAGGGGGAGGCATACATCTAATTCAGAGCTGTGAAACCAACTGTGCATTTCCTATGATTGGATCTTGACCAACAAGAAAACCAACCTTGGCGTTGAATTCGACCAGGAAGTCAAAGTGCCTCTTGAGGTCGGTGGCGAGGATGAACTCGACGACGAGGAAGCGGAAGCGTTTGAACTCAGCCACGTCCAGCGAGGTGAGGAAGTTGTACTCCGGCTTGGAGAGGAAGAGTGACCACGATGCGGCCGCATGATGGTTCTCCAACACTGACCGGTCATTGTAGAGGATGGCCTGGTTTCAGATTAGGGTTGGGGGAAGTGGGGGGAGGGGAGGTACGACAGACAAGAAAGAGTGGCAGTGACTTAAATATATAAATACATCATATTAATTAAATACTTGAATACATCATTAGTAGATATCCTATAAATGATGCTAAAATTCATATATATTTTAAAATGCGCGTGAACCTCATTGGACCAAGCCTGACGTGTCTGACACTGACCCGATAGTTGACCAACACAAGTCGCATTCATCAGACTGCAATGCGATATACTTCAGTTGGTGGCCAGAAGCAACAAACTTTGCTTCAAACGAGTGACCAGAAAATATCTTTGTGGAATGGGGGTATTAGCTTCAATCCACATTACCACATACATGCCTGCCGGTGTAGTCCATTTAGAATAACTATGTTTACACAAGTAGGCTGAGTTATACTCTGACTTATTAACTGCTGCCATATATTCTAAATCCCATCTGCTGAGAAATGTTTGGGAACCCAGCTGCAAATTCTACAGGAATAAATAAAGGTAAATATGAAAAGGCATAAAGCTTTTAAGCAGGACTTGGTTGTCCATTGCTACGTTTATTGCAGTTCTCAGGGACTCAACAAGTGGATGAAAGCATGGAAAATAGTGGGGCAGAGATTCAGCCACCGTTGTAATACCTGTGGAGCGTTCGTGGCCACCAGGAATGCATTTGTCCTTGCCGGGTGGTCGTAGTCGTGCATGGCCGCCGCCGTGTACAGCGCCATCAGCTCCAGGGCGGGGAGATTGCCGGCGAGGATTCCGTAGCTGGAGTCGGACGAGAGGCTCGCTCGCGGTGTGACGGTCGGTGTGTGGAAACTGTCAGGATCATCTGAGAGCAGAATCATGCAAGATTGGGAGGTAAAAAAATGAAGTGTCAAAAAATGGCACCATCCCAAAGGCACACAACTTGGACAGAGTAATTTGAAGCATGATGAAAGATAAACATGCATTTTACACACAAACAAGACACGCACGCACACACACACAAACAAACAGAAACATAAACTATGGCTGAGTAAGGTGCAGCACATTTCATCTTATACTTTCACTGTCACAGGAAGGATATTGTTGTATCTTGCCTCTTCCTTCCATTATGTTTCCTTTTTCTCAAGTTTTTCCCATTTGATATTATGATCACTGTTTAAGAAGAGTTCAAAGCCAAACAGTTAATTTTACTTTTGCTTTCGCTTGTAAACCTTAGAATACCAAAAAAAACTAGAAATGTCACTACAGCGACTGGTTATACCCCCGCCAAACAACATTTCATAAGCTTTGGTCGAAACAACATTTCATAAGCTTTGGTCAAAAAACAGAGGAAGTAGTTAAATCCGCAAGATCTTTCCTTGATCTTCTGCCATTAATATGCCGTTACCATGGCAACGTACTTTCGGGTACTGTCGAAAAATGCGTCTTGCACATCTACCACCAAAGGCACACATCTGTACCAAGTTTCATGGAAATTGGGCAAAAACTGAGGAAGTAGTTTGCAACACAAAATTTTCCATCATTTTGGCTCATAATATGTGAGCTGTTACCATGGCAACATACTTTTTGTCCCTGTCAAGAAATGTGTCATGCTGACCTATATCCTAAGACAAACATTCAATACGAATTCCATGAGAATTGGAAGAACACTGATGAAGCAGTTTTGCCATGAAGCATTTTGCCCTATATTTTACCAATAACATGCCGTTACCATGGCAACTCACTTTTTGCGACTGCGGAAATATGTGTCTTGCACATTAACATATTCAGATGAACATCTGTACCTAATTTCATAAAAATTGATCAAAAACTGTGGGAGGAGTTCGCGACGCAAGATTTGTACCCATTTTTGCCCATAATATGCCGTTACCATGGCAACGTACATTTGGGTACTGTCAAAAAATACGTCTTGCACATCTACAACCCAAGGCACACATCTGTGCCAAGTTTTATGGGAATCGGTTGAAAACTGAGGAAGTAGTTCGCGACGCAAGATTTGTACCCATTTTTGCCCATAATATGCCGTTACCATGGCAACGTACTTTTGGGTACTGTCAAAAAATACGTCTTGCACATCTACAACCCAAGGCACACATCTGTGCCAAGTTCTATGGGAATCGGTTGAAAACTGAGGAAGTAGTTCGCGACGCAAGATTTGTACCCATTTTTGCCCATAATATGCCGTTACCATGGCAACGTACTTTTGGGTACTGTCAAAAAATACGTCTTGCACATCTACAACCCAAGGCACACATCTGTGCCAAGTTTTATGGGAATCGGTTGAAAACTGAGGAAGTAGTTCGCGACGCAAGATTTGCAATGGACCGACCGCCCGACCGACCGCCTGACCGACCGACCGTCCGCTGATTCCTAACGTGTACCCCCTTCAAACTTTGGCGGGGGTATAATTATGATTGCTGTTTAAGAAGAGTTCAAAGCCAAACAGTTAATTTTACTTTTGCTTTCGCTTGTAAACCTTAGAATATCAAAAAAAAAAGAAAAAAAGCACTTAAAAACCCCCAGATAAAATTGATGGGCATCTTTCTCTTTCTACAGAAAGGTTATTGTAAGTGCAACCACTGATTTACATGTACATTGTAGTGTGAACAAATGTTCATACGCTAGAACACATGAGAGAAAAATATATACAAACAAACTGAACGATGAAAACAAGACATTATTTTAGCAGAGGGGTGAAGCTGTGAGGTGTGAGTTTTCTCTAATTTGTCTGCCTTCTGTACAAATGAAATTTGTTAGACCGCAACTCCCTGATCTAAATTTTCATCAAACATGTTGGAAAAAAAAAAAAGGAACCAGTGGGAATCGAACCTGTCATCTACTGCTATTTTACTTGTACAGAGGGTAGACAAACTGAAGAAAACTCGTACCTCAAACCGAAAGATGGTGGACAATAATGAGTAAACAAAGAGGTTGGTTTTGATATTATTGTACAAAAGTCACGTTGGGACATGTCTTGTGCTATCTCATTGAGTCATACCATTGTTCTTCTCTCCGTATCGTATCTGACAGAGATTTCATAATCTGTTCACGCACGCGCCTTCCCCTCCTTTGTGGCGCGCCATGCTGATTGACACCGAGACAGGTGAAAGGGACCGCGGAAAAAGAGGCGGCAGCGGCTGTGATTTTGTGTGACAGATCACCTCCAGGTGGAACAGGGGGCAATTTCGTTATTTTTTTTCCCCCTTGATCTTGAAGGAAGGGGTATGATCTGATCCTAAGGAGATTAAAAGTGTGTGTGTGTGGGGGGGGGGGGGGGCTGGACTTGTCCTTGCCTGTTGACTCTGCTCAAATTGTGACAGAACGCTCATTATTCCCATTAAAGAGAACAACTGCGATCACAGGGAGTGCCTCTTTGGGTTGAATCTGCCGTATTCTGACAATCATTGTCTAACACTTGAAAAATAGTCACTTGACATTGTCAAAATTTGCCTTTCCCCTTCCCTCCACCCCTCCCTTCCCAATGGTAGTCATCACCAACTGAAACATCCTACGAAAATAACCAGGCCCTGTATCAACATACAGTGAACACTCAGTATTCCTGGTTTGAGATCCTATGCATGATAACTGTAACGATCTAGAAACATGTACAATGTGATACGAGATGTCCACCGGAGCCTTCAACAAGCCAGAGAAAAGCGTTACCCCTCATCACTGTTTGAGAAGGACGATCCATATCACAAAAATTCACCACTCTATAACAAAAATTCACCACTCTATATGACAATGAGCTGCTCGTTCGTCCTTGGAAAAAGAAAATGCAGTCCTCTTCGATGGCTCATTGTCAATTTCAACCTTTCGAATGGTGTGTACACACAATTATGCCAGCTACATTACAAAGACAGCATGGGCAGAGATAAGAGTGCCTCCCTGTAGGGCATTTCACAGATTTGGTGCTAAAAATTATGATTCCCTTTAACCATATTTGCGGCTGTCTCTTCCGTGAGTCAGTCCCTGTGTCACTACACGTCACTGCCTGCACAGACGCTGTCACCTCTACGGTTTGTCTCGCGCATTGCAGATCTCTCTTCTTCCCCCCCCCCCCATCTTTTTTTTTTTCACTTTCCCTGGGCCTCTCGGCGGGGTGGTCGTGTGCACGAGGATAAAACGTGTAACTGACAAGTGTTTGCGCAGCTCCGTGCCTGGCAATCACGGACTGCGTGTACAACCAATGAAGCATTTCCTGTAATTGTCGCGCAAGGGTGAAAAGTTGTGGGGTGGGGAGGGGGTTGAGATTCAGATGCAGTAGCATTAGAAGCAAACAGAAGAAAAACAAACAAACAAACAAACAAATGACCTTACCTCTAGATTTCAGCTATCATGCAAAGGAAATAAGATTTTGTGATGCAGACTGCCAATAGAATGTTATTAGAAGTCCTTGCATTCCCTGTTTTGAAGAGTAGGGGCTGGGGTAAACTTAATTAGAAAGCCTCCGTGTAAATGTCAAACAAAGGAACTCTTTATTTTGCCTTTGATACTATGTCGTTTTCTCAGAAATCTTCATTCTTGCTCCACACAAATCACAGATAGTCATTACCGTGATAAATGACACAGATCACTATCACTGCTGGAGCATTATTCTTCCTTATTACCACATACACCAAATATAATGAAATGTTCATTCCCGTCTACCCCCCTCCCCTTTTTATCATTCTTCATATGTCTGAGATAAATGCAGGGGGACAGAGTTGTCCAAAGCACAAACAACAAAAATCTCAAAGTATTGAAATATGATACAAATACTTTTCACTGTATATCCCCTTCCCACTCCCCCCCCCCCCCTTTTTGAATATGCATATGCACAATGGTATGTACAATTTGCATATATTTTGACTACGTGATTATATTAGGTCCTGTATGTCACAGTTCACTAAGAACAGGAAATGCCAAATGATGCTCCCCTCCTATTTTTCTGCTGTATGTTTCATTTATATATATCATCTTTGTGTCTGCTTTGATATGTTTTGTTTTGTTTTGCTGAATGGGTTTAGTAGGAATATCAACTCCAAAGAAATGCTGCGAAATCAGAATCTGCCTGCAAAACATCCTCAGAACTGTAAACTGAAGGTGCGGTTTCTAGAGATGGCTAGTGCCTTGCGCAAAAATATCAACATCAAGCGGCATCCTAAAATATGATAGCATTTCATGGATATTTGAGAGAAATTCTCAAAATCCAGGGTTCCTCCTGTAGCTTGTTTTTTCCTCTTTGCCACTGCCTTCTGTCAGCTCCATGAGTGTGTGTGTGTGGGGGGGGGGGGTGGGAGAAGGAGAGGGCAGGGGTTGATGGGGAGGTAAGAATATCTGCCCAAAGGAAACTACTGCCAGTCACTTTTCATGTATCTCGTTAATGGCGCAAGTCATATAGCAGTACACAAGGGACAGCAATATCCTGCATTTTTTCTTACTCTTCTACCCACACTCTTGGTTTTTTCACTCTTTTTTGTGGTTTTTGAGGGGGTGGGGGATTTTGTATTTACTGGAATGAGTAATAATGTCTCCCCCCCCCCCCCCTATCTATATCTCTAGCCTAAAATCACTATTTCTAGCATGTCTTTCCACGTGCATCCATGACTCTGCATTATGCATGATAACCATCACCAATTTATGTTTGGTTGTTACTTTTTTTTTTCCCCTAGTTGACTTAGTAAGTGAATGTATTAACTTTTCTCATAGCAATAACAACAAAATGAGGATACTACTTCTACTAATACTACTACTGCTGCTGCTGATTTTCATTATCACTGTCCTTATTATTTTGATTACAAATTACAACTACTACTACTACTACTACTTTTATTACCACTATTACTACTGGAACTATTACTATTACTACTACTTCTATTACTGCTATTACCAACTACTATTACTACCAACTACTACTACTATTACTGCTGCTACTACTACTACTACTACTACTACTACTTCTACTACTACTACTACTACTACTACTACTACTACTACTACTACTACTACTACTAGAACTACTTCTACTAATCCTACTACTTCTACTACTACTACTACTACTACTACTACTACTACTACTACTACTACTACTACTACATGTACGATGTAGTAGTAGTACTACTAGTACTACTTCTACTACTACTACTATTACCAGCAGTAGTTTAAATTATAATCATAACAATGATAACAATATCCCTATTATGGTGGTGGGTGCTCATGATCAAAGTTTGATGTCTTATTCCATATTAATAGTCGACATAGGTCATTCAGTAACAATTAATCTTCCTACTACCTGTACCTTCTGACATCACTAGTCCAAGAATGTTTCAGTGCTTGTTAGGCTTCAGCCATTTTCAACATTTGGTTTACAAACTGCCCAACAAATATGCAACCATATAACAATCTTTTAAACCAGGCTGGCTGATGCCTAAATGCACCATCGAGCAAGCTGAACACAAATCGTTTGATATTATTTTACCTATGGCTTCTCCTTGAAGTTTACCTCATAGGAGTCAGATTATAATCTTACTCCCAAAACCCCCCAATCATGGGACTGGATTGCCGTTATCGTCACAGCTGGTGAACTGAAACTCCTGGAAGTTCCATATATTAGTTTTCCCCTAACTACATGAGCCTTGCCAATGCAGCTACATGTATGCCTTCTGTCACCTATATCAAGCAGGTAAATGGACTATGCTTTAGGAAGTGTACCAACAAGAAGCGAATACAGGGAAAAGCACTTTCTAAGGTTAATGAAGTTGACTTTCGCAAGACCTAAGGAATAACAGCATCGCAACATGCACTACTGAATCAACGAAATCTGTCAGGCGAGCCTTATTCAAGGTTGCCTAGAGAGTGTTAAAACTGCTGCTTCTTTGTCTCGGCACCTCTAGATAATACATGCATGGTATGCCTGGATGTGATGAGATCATGTTTCACAACCGAAACATTCAAAGCGTATCCCGGAGGCAATTTCATGGATTAAATTTATTTTGTTCACCAAGCAGTGCTGCTCTCGAGACAATAAAAGAGTCTAGTTGAGGGAGACTACTACCCATAACACTGACTCAATTTTACATGTAGACCTCCCTCCCTCCCCTTCCCCCCATCCCCCCTCCTTCCCCGACCCCACCCCACCCACTTCATTTTTGCGGTTTTCCTCCTCGTCTTGTAAAATTATATTTTACAGGGGGGTGCAGAGGGGGCACAACTCCATGAACATTTGAGTTTCCAAGAGGAAAGAATGAGAAAATTGATCTGTTGGAGGGATTCGATGTGACTTGCCTCCAATTTGGGCTATTTTCTCCTTTTTTTTCCCCCACTTGTTTCTCTCTTGTTTTAACTGCCTGTCTAGACCGGCTGTGCAGACAATGTGTAGTAAGGATGCCTCACTGTACATACACAGACTAACGCACACGAAAATGTATGTTCAGACACCACTGTAGGAGTACATGCCCTTGGTAATGACAGCACAGCCATAGCGATGTTTGCGGAATTACATCTTGCACACTGAAAGAGCAGTACACAAAGGCAAAGACCAATACAAAGAGTATTCTCTGTTTACCTAAGTGAGGGTTATTAACAGTGTACCGACAGTCTAGAGTATGGAATAATAACTTTTAATCTTAATACTCCATGGTCGCTGCTTAAATCGCCCACATGTAAGACAGGCTACTTGAACAGACCGTGCTGCATGATGAATGGCATACAAAGTCATACTGATGCTAAAAGATACAACAAAGAGGTTTATTTGATGATGGGTATGTGCTGATGATGAAGGAAGAACAAAACGGCAACATCAACTTGGAACAAAAGCAGCAAACGTGTCATCACTGCATTGGGCGATGACACTGCTGATGATGACAGTGACATAGGTTATGATTATAACAATGATGATGACGATGATTATGGTGGTGATGGTGATGGTGATGGTGATGATGATGATGTTCACAATAATGACAATACTCATGATTACAATGATAACAAAAATTAGGCAAGCAATGATGATGACGATGACGGTAACACTGATGATGATTAGAGTGATGATGATAACAGTGACGTTGATGAAGATTATAACAACGATGACGATGAGGGCAATGATGATGATAATGGTAATGATGATGATGACAATTATGATGAAGATTAAGACAATGATAACAATGGCGATGATGCTGTAAATAACAAGTATGAAGATGATTAAAGTGATGATGATAATGGTGATTACATTCATCGTCAAGCGAGGAGTAGGTAGACAAGGAGGAGAAGACGGAGGTGAAGGATCGAGAATTGAAGAGGAGGAGGAGGAAGAAAAAAAAGAAGAGGAAGAAGAAGAAGCAGAAGAAGATACAAGGGAGGAAGATGAATACACAAAGGTTTATATTTCGACGGGGCTAGGAGTTACGCAGAGAAGCAAAAGATGAAAAAGATGACATGCATTGGATAGGTTGTAGCAATACAGTGGCCACGGCAACTCATCTCACCGTCTTGTCTGCCCATTGGGTCCAGGTCTTCTGGACTGACTTGTGTGAATCCCGGGATCTGCTGGGTGGACATGTAGTAGCATCCGTGGAGGACGTCTGCAGCATGGATGCGATTGTGATCTGTGGGAGAAGCAGCGAGGAAGTTCAAACCATCCATCCTCCAGCTGGTTAGTGGTTTAAGTTTTTCAATCCCATGGGAGCCAAATTAATGTACACTGTCTATAGGAGTTTTGGAGCAAGATCCTGAGAGAGCTAAATGTCTACAAATTCTTCTTGCCAAAGACCATGGAATACATGAAAACAGATCATCTGCTTCTACGAATGTATAAAAGTGGACAAAGTCAATACTTCTAAGCCTGTCTTTGCCAAATCGATACATGGCTCGACATTATTGGTGGCCTGGTGGCCTGGAGTCAACCAGAACCATACGCCAGACCATCACTTTATAAGGAAAGAGATGTGTTCAGGAGACCAAATTTCATTGTCGGGCCACCAAAAGATAAAGTTAGTGTCGAGCTCAGCGATGGTGACTTAGAATAGCGCAAAGCTGGAAATACATTGTGTGTCTGCAGAGTTCTCCAGAATGCATTCCTTCTAAAGTACAATTCCATTACAGTTTGTTAACCAGTGACTTTTCCGCAAATGAACTTTAACGGTATCAAAGCAATGCTTTGTGAAGACTTTTAGCTGTGTAAACATACAAATCTACAGACACGAAATTGCAAACCACTAAATATAGATGTCTATGCCAGCGGTATTGATTAAGTGTCATTGGCCTTTTGACTAAGATCACTGCATAGCATCATCTGCCTGGGAATGACCTACGATATACTCACAAGGTTTATGCCTGTAGCCATTTTCTAGTGCTCTGAAGTAGTTCATGAATTCTGGGATTGTGATTCGGAATGTTTCAAAGATGCCAGCATCAGAAAACAATCGGTAAGCAACCTGATGGATGGAAGAAAGAAAGATACGTGATGAGGTTATTTCTGCCTTATACTTCATAGAAAGAAACACACTCCACGAATAGAAGCATCTCATACATTTTCATTCATATAGGCAAGAGAATAGAATCTGACAGTGATTAAGTGTTTCTTATCATTCTGGGTCATATGTAAGGGTTAGGGTTAAGGATGTGTCTTTATTTTATTCCATGTAATGAAAACATGACAACTGTGAAATCCTCAGGATGAATAAAAACATACAAGTCATTACTAGGATTTAACAAGCTCCACTGACATAAATTTCAAAATCAGGATCCATGACATAATCATCATCATCATCATCATCACCATCATCACCATCATCATCATCATCACCATCATCACCATCACCACCATCAGCATCATCACTATCATCACCATCATCACCATCACCATCATCACCATCATCACCATCATCACCATCATCACCATCATCATCTTCACCATCATCACCATCATCATCTTCATCATCATCATCATCATCACCATCATCATAACTATCATCACCATCATCACCATCATCACCATCATCATCATCCAGACTGTAATTACTGTAAACCTGAAAAGAGATATCATCAATATCAAAATCAATGCTGGAATCACTTTCTTCCTCCCTACCCCTTCCATATCATCACTATCACTGACATCATTGTTTCAGCAGCAGCAGCAGCACTGTTTTCTTCATCACTATCATCAATTCCATCTCCTCCTCCTCCTACTCCTCCTCTTCTTCAATGTAATCAATTACCATCACCATCACCTTATTAGTCATGCCTGCAGCATTCTTATCATCCCTGTCTCTTTGTGACCATCTATCCTCACCATCATCAGTGAGACAAAAACAAACCACTATCATCATCATCAATGTGTCATCTGAATACTGATGCCGTCTCTCCTCTAAAATCAACGTCATCTATTAACCATCAATACCACCACCACCACCATCACCGCCACATCCCTGGCAACAGATCGTGACCACCAGGGGGTGCTCATCCGAGCCCATCCCTGACTCACTTGACTGAGTACTTGGTTGTCTGATAGCTCTGATAAGGTGAAGATCGGGTAGTCCCACTCGTCCAGCTGGGACAGGAGCTCTCTGCATTCCTCCTTGACTGGATCCATCTCTTCCAGGTTCTCCTCCGTCTCCAAGGCCTCCTCCTGGGCGTGGCACAAAATGAGATGTGAGAAGGGGCAGGGGGAGGGGAAGAGTTCCTCAAAGTCTGAATCTTACTGACTATATAGTATCAGCAATAATGGCAATTACATATATGAAAATTACAAAAATACATATATGTATCTTCTTCTGTGGATGTTAATTGATAAAGTGTATGGCAAGGTTTCATTGGTCATTCTAAAATTCTAAAATAAGCTAAGCGTCATGGACTGCATTGATCTCTGTGGCCATTGAACACTGGCCATGATGGAATCTTAGAACCTTGGCACTGCTGCATCATGAATTGGAATTAAGATTAGATACAGCAATGAGTAAGCATGTATTAACATGTATCTTCCTATGTCTGTATGAGTGGGGTGGGGGGGGGGGGGAGCTGGTCTTTTTTATGCAGATTAGTAAAGTTATTGATATTTGCAATCATAAGAATGCTGCCTTGAGGATAAGGTAATGGTCCCATGTCCATTGCGGAAGACAAACTGGGGGAAGGACATTTGATACAATGTAAGTAGAGATTCACCTGTTCTTCTTCTCCCTCCTTGATGTCCACATCCTCTGTTGGGATTGTGCGCATTGACCCTTCTTCTATAATAGTGGCGTGTTCACTTATTGTCACACTGCCCCGCTTCTTGCCACTTCCACGTGGCTTCAATGATGACGTCATCGTGGCCGGCTCCGCCATCTTCTCGGCAGTGTTCGTATTGTTATTGTCTGCCGCCACGACGGTGGGGTCGGCTTCCTCCGCTCTTGGCACCGCCTCTTTCGCCGACTCGTCGGGAGTGATGGTCAGCGTGATTGGCTGGTTGGACAGTTCCTCCAGCCTGGTTGCCTCATCTTCGCTGTCATCCGCCGTGTCCAGCGCCTCTCCCATCTCTGCGGACTGTCCGTTTTCAGTGCGGAGCAGTGTCGGGACGGAGCTGCCCCCAAGCGACGCACGCAACGACGACGACCGCAGGACCTTACCTTCGGGCGGCAGGAGGTTCGGCGAGGGCGACCGCGGACTAAGTCCGCCTGTACCCATGGAGAAGGAACGCGACTTGAGCGAGCCCTCACCACCATCGCGCCGCAGCGAGGGGGCGGGACTGCTCGAGCGACTGTTGCCCGGGCTTGGGGAGGAAGTGAGATCCCGGGAGTGGCGGAAACTTGAGCTGCGGGTTCTGAGTGGTTGAGGTTCTAGGGTTGGCATACCTGAGAATTTCAGCAAAAAAACAAAACAAACAAACAAGGGATAATGTAAATTTTTTTGTATGTACATATTTTTTCTTTAACTTATAAACATACTACAAACTTATCTTGTATTACAACTTTATTCACAATCCATTTTCAAAATATCACAGAGATCAAATGAAGAATCTATCATACATATGAATGCACTTGAAACAAAATTCTTTTTTTATCCACACTGATATGTGACATACATACTGTAGGACTTTCTTGAAGAAAAATGTGTACGTACATTGAAGAACTAAGTTTCAGTTCTGTTCTAGGAAATCACAAAGCATTACTGTGCCCTTCAGACACTCAACCAACAAGTGTACTGCTACATTTCTCAGAGCTGTTAGAGATGTCATGGGACAGTGTGTCTTTGTTTCTTTGACGAGTCCATCACATTTGGATGCTCACTGCACATGCATGTCATATTACTGCACATGCATGTCATATTGCTGCTGATCACTCCTTAGGTTGATCACTCCTTAGGTTTAAAGGAAAATACAACATCGCAAATAATCCAACACCACACCTATGACCAAAATAAAAGAAATGACCTCATTAACAACATGCACTCAGATCAGCATAATTTGTAAATGTGAGGATACGTTTATGGAACAGTCCCAAATGTATTTAACAAATCTAATTTCCTTCCCACATTTGTCAGAAAACCTGGCAAATACAATTTCCTTATTAAGAACAGTTTTAAAAAAAGAAAATGCCCTGTGTCTTTTTAGTCTTATTTTCACAACATCAGACAAACATTTTAAAACCAGTGACATTTGAAGGAGGAAAAAGACAAAAAAAAAATCTCTGGAAAAATCTTGTTTTGCAATCCCTGCTTTAGGTAAACATGTAGTGTGATACAACATTTTCAAAGAAATACAGAAAAGCCAAGTGGCATCTACTGTACATGTATGTTGTACGTCCAAAATAGCATGGAAACGGGGTTAGCCCTAAGGTGGGAATCACTGCTCATCATTGACAATATTTTAACTACACAAAGCAGTCATGTCAGGAATTCACATCAGAAACAAGAGGGGGAACAGGCTTTTATTATCTATTCTGGTAGAAATGTACAGAACAAAAAGTAACGTGTTTCATAGAAAAACCCCGGTGCACGACATTGGTGCACGACAACTCCGTCCCATATGACATCACAACTTGCGTAAGAGCAGTTTTCTGCCGCTAAACGCTGCCCCGTTCTCTGGCGAGTTGCTGTTTACACCCATAAACACAGCATCGTGACGTACGCACTGGCTTTATCCAGCAGGAAATGACATAATTGAGTGCACGGTCGCGGGTAATTGTCGCTGGAAAATCAAGTTAATTCGGCCAATTCCTAATTTTGAGGACATGGGCGGTGATGCCGCGATAGCGCATATCTGGCAAAAACACTGGAAAGTATTGGAAAAGAAAAAAAAAAAAGTTTAGTGGCCGAGTTTTCAGGGCATGAAACTGATGTCGGGGGGGGGGGGTCTCTACACCCTATGAATGTAGTACAACTTCTGAGGGCATGACGAAGAAATATCAAGACAGCGCTATGGCTTAGAAGTCTTCACGCTTGCACATTCCACTTAGTGTCATCCAAATGCCCATCTGCTTGAAAAGACAAGCCAATTCATGACACTGAGCATTCTGTACCATTCAGAAAAGAATTGTTGCCAAAGTGTCAGTACATATTTATTCATTTATCTATTTATTTATTTATTTGTAGCTAATGACAACACACAGCACTGGAGCCATTAAGTCTACATGGCCTTGTGGGTGACACACAGCTGTTCTGAGCATTAATTTTATTTCTCTTATTTCTGGATGGAATAAACATCAAGTTGCCAGTAGACACTGTGTACAAACATACCACACGCACAAACAAGATTAGAAAACAAAGATAGCTCAGACTTCTCAGTGATATTAATCATGAGCTACTTGTATCAACTCATTTGAGTCATGAACAGGGAGCTTTGTTACTGTCTTGTTAGCAATGGAAAAATATGCCAAAACAGCATCAGGTAAATCAAATAACAGTAAATCACAGCTAGATGTGATCTCATGCAATAGGCACTGCTTTGTAGCTCTCTGTCACGCTATGGAAACAGCGATGTTCCCGAGGCAAAACTTCTGACAAACCTGACTCCATGCCAGCTACCTCGCTCTGCATGAATCATAAGTGTCAATCTTCCCTTACATATTATCAGTTGAACAGAGTCTACGAAGTGAGGGACTATTTTTTTTTTTCGCTTCTTTTTTTGCGCTAAACATATTCACTCATCTTGTCAATTATATCCCTCTCTCTAGAGCTTTAAACACCAAGTTCACCCTGATATATGTGTGGATCGAGTGAATGCAGCAATATTGCTAGAACACATCAGTGAAAGTTTGAGGAACATGGGACAATCCGTTCAAAAGTTAAGATTTTTTTTAAAGTTTCGGTGCAGCAAATTAATGCTGGATGAGAAGACTACTACAGTTTGTGAGACCACATACAAAGAATAAAAAAAAATAAAGAAAATTCAGCATGTTTTTACTTTTCTAGCATAATAAGAGCACTTCACTCGCCTCTTTCAGAAAGCAGGGAGAATAATTACCCTTAACATATCGTCGCTGGGGTGACAAGACCTTGTATCTCAAATTTTGGCGAAAATGACTTTTTTGCATTAGTGGTCAAATAATCGGTTAAGTGATGTCCTGTCCAAATCCCAGCTGTCTTACCCCAAAAATGAAGCCACCACGGCATGTCAAAGGAACGGCTATCCCATTCAGTATAGTGTTTTGGCCGCCATGTTTTTTGGCTCTCCTGAACATTTGACATTTTTGAGATACGAGGTCTTGTCGCCCCAGCGACGATATGTCAGCGACAAGTCGAGGGAATGTGCACTTTTCATAAACTAATTCAACATTTTATGGAATTCTCTTTATATTTTCCTTTATATCATTCTATATATGTGACGGCACAAACTGTAGTAGTCTTCTCAGCCAGTGATGGTAGCATTGAAACTTTTAAAAATTCATAACTTTGAATGGATTGTCCAAATTTCCTCCAACTTTCACTGATGTGATGTAATATTGTTGTATTCACTCATTTCCACACATATATTTGGGTGAGTTTGGTCTTCAAGCTGAATACTTTGATAGTGTGAATATCGATCATTTCTAGCAGCATATTCTGTTCTGCTGTCTTTCAAAAATTGAAAGTGTTAAAATAGAGACATTACGTGACAAAGAATAGAGGGAAAGAGAGAGAGAGAGAGAGAGATGGAGAGAGAGAGAATAGGAAAGGGGAAACGTTCCTCTTTATTTCTTTCTGTTACAGGAGGCAACCAAATAATACAGGTCCTGTGGGGAAGTATACACAGCAGCAAAATCAGATTGCTTTATTTGAGGATCAGTCTGAAAAACAAGGGGACTCAGGTTTCCCCAGGAATTGAATTATCTCATGGCGATGACGCCATCCAACTCCACAAGACGGCAAGGACAACCTTTGGGCACGTTCTGCTTCCCGAGCACAGAGAGAGAAGGAGAGCAAGAGCTGTATCGCACAAGGTGTCCTGATTTCCTTTTCCTTTGCACTAGCGAGTGTAGCCACCGACAAAATCAAAAGTGATCCAATATCGTAGCTCCAAGGCAGCTTTCTCTACGTAAATTTACCTCAAAGGGAAGTTTTACGAATGCTAAACAATGAGACATGATGTTTTCTTCAGCAGATGCAGTCGACAGCCCCAGAGAAGGTGGGATGGTTTGAATGCTGGTAGAACTGTTTGCACTCATATTTTTCTTGAGGTGCCTCACATATTTGAATTTGTGTCATGATCCCCAGATTCCTCGACATGTGGCAGCAATATTGCATCAACTCACCTGTAGCTGAAGTTGTGGTAGTCCATGTTGTAGACATGCGCCGTATCAAACTTGGAGGCAGGCTCCTTCGTAACCTCTGTGGGGAGGCAAAGGAGGGAATGGGACTCATCATTAGATTTTACCTAAAAAAATGATTGCATAGAAAGACAAAGGGTGCGTTTATCTAAAACTTTTCTGAGGCAGAATCACGATCCTTAAACATGTTTAGAAATGCTAATATGAAACAGCATTCAAAGGGCAATTTGAAACGCGTTTGAGACCACGATCACATTTCTACAAGTAGATAAACGCAATGCCATTTTGAAATGCGTCATATTTATCCGAGCTGCCGAGGTCAACTTCCACGCAATATACACCCTGCACGTTACAACGTGGGCCTCAGTTGACCTCTACTTTCCAGGTCAAATGGTGCAAAGCAGCTGTACAGTGACAATACTCGAGTTGCGATTATGATAGTTAGAAAAACGTGGCACCTCCTGAATTGCATTTAAAACCCCCTTCTTAAACACCATTCAAAATGAATTTTGAAGAGCGATTCTCTCTCTCACAAGTTAGATAAACACAGCTCAAGGCACATGTATCCATTCAAATGGCTGTTTAACCTGATCTAGACACAGAACATGCCAAGACTGTAGGGAATGCAACTGATGGGGAATGATTTGTTGGGATTATGTAAGAATGTAACATTGGCCCTTGAGGAACACTTGACTGCCATGGGGACTCTGTACCACAGGTTGCTACTTCTGCACTGCAACCATCTCATTAAAGGGAACCCATACCCAAAGAAAAATGTGGATTGAGTGAAAGCAGCAACATTAGTAGAACATATCAGTGAAAAAGATAAAAAGGAAATTCCACAAAAATTCATTTTTCATGAAAATTACACATCCCATCAACTTGATACTGACATATGTTAAGGGTAGCAATTATTCCCCCTGCTTTCTGAAAGTAGTTAGTCAAGTGCTCTTTCATTAGGTCAAGGAAAAAAAGTGTTTGTTTGCCCTTAATTGTCAAAACCCAAGAGGGTTGGTAGGATGCTTTTTTTGTTTGTTTTTTAATACCCTTTTTACCCATGTAATTTTGTAACTTTGGCAGGGCATCTCGTAATACACTCATCCTTCTGGCAATACTTTGAGTTCTAGTTCAACTTTGTACAGGATGTGGTGCAAAAAACTCCAAGGGATTCATTCAAATTTACGACTTGCCGGGGCCCGGTAGGCGAGGCAGAAACACTCACTGACAAACACTTATAACGTTCATCTTTGTTAAATTTTGCAAACAGCTCAAAAAAAAGTACCTTCCAGTGAGATGCTGGCAACTGAACTCCAAACAGTTTTGGTGCCATGACAGCTGGTAACGGATGCTGCAAAAGTAGCTAGCGCACTACCTATGCACGTGAGCCAAAAAGGCAGCCAGCATGCAATGCAAGTTATAAAACGTAGCCTGCGGCCCCGCGCAGCCCGAACACGATTACGATGCGTCGATGATATGAAAAAAACATTTTTAGACTTTTTTTTTCATTCTTTCTTTAGCTTAAAATGGATAATTTTGGGTTTACAAAATTTTTACTAAATTAAAAAATTTGCAGAAGATGAAATTTGTGAAAAAAAAAAAACTTGAAAGAGCAAAAAAAAAAAAAAAAACATAAAAAACCCGACCCGAAATTTCTGTGATTTTCGGTCGGTCGCAATGGGCAAACAAACCATTTTTTTTTTTTTGACCTTAAGCTAGAAAAGTGAATTTTTGTGGAATTTTCTTTATATTTTCTTTATATCGTTGTCCACAAATACGTCATAACATCTAGTAGTCTCCTCATCCAGCGGTTCCAACATCAAAACTTTAAAAGTTCATAACTTTTGCATCAATAGTCCGATTTTCCTCACACTTTTACTGATGTGTTCTACTAATGTTGCTGCTTTCACTCAATCTACATTGATCTTTGGGTTTGGGTTCCCTTTAAAACTACAATCATATGTATTGCATGTGGTACACAAGTAGAAATCATATTGTAGACAGTGTCCCATCTTCAAATTAATGTCCCTGGCATCATCCCATGAGGGTAGAAGGGTGGAGGCATAAAAACAACAACAAAAGTTTCACCTTTGGTAATGACAGGGGGCGCTCTCCAACGTATGGCGAGTCGTCGATGTCCGACGTGTAGCTGCTCTCGCTGAGGGCAACCAGCGGGCTGATCTTGGGCCGCTGGAGGGTGTTGTAATTGGTTGGCGGGCTGAGCAGCGTGCTGACTGCCTTCAGGCCGCTGACCACATTTGGTGGCAATGTCGAGTCGGCCAGCATGTCCATGATCAGGCCATGGGCCTCCTGCATGACAGCGACGTCCACCACGGAGGTACATACCTGTGATGTTGCAAAAGAAAAAAAAAGACAATAAAAAGGACGATGAGTTATGTCACAGCAAAGATACTTAATTTAATTTTGTTATACCCTTTTCCTTCTTGCAGAAAACTAAAACATACTGTTTTCTCAAGGGTGTTCAAACAGATGTGAATTTCTCCATAGCCTTATGAAGGAGGAGGACACTGCTAAAGACTGGCAGCCTTCACTTGTCAAACAGTGTGGGAGGGTTGAATTGACCGGAAATAAACTGGTGGTAGCCACAAAAGTGAATGACTTTGCAAATAATCATTCCACAGCATGTGATTCATATTCACAATGCACTTGAGATATTAATTATTTTAGCCCTGATATGACAGCAAAATGCTGTTAAGATTCAAAGAAAATCACAAGGGCAATTAGTTCTTCATCAATATTGTTATATTTGAAACTTGATGTGTAGGAGGTGGAAGAGTAGAGGGCAATTCTCCAGTAGTGACTGACCTGAAATAGTTTTGTCTTCATATTAAAGAGTGCACTAATTTCCACAAAATTTAGTCTGTTCATGGAATATCGACAACATAACATCCCTCCTCTAATTTGACACTGCACGGCCTCGCAGACTGGAAGTGAGGCGCGACAGTGGCCTACAGGCGTTTTTCGGGTTTTATCTTTTTTTTATATTTGTGTGTGTATGTGCTTCAATAAACACAAATCGGTCAGTCAATTCATGAATGAAGCGTGGGAGGAGATATGCCTTTTTCATGGGAATATTCTATTTATGGCAACAAATCAAGGATCTTTTATTGCTTAATGAGTTACATTGTATCAGCTGTTCGCGTCATCTGCAAATACTCCCAGGGCGTAACTCCAGCTGATGTTGTGTGATACGATTCATGTAGTAACACTCTCTTCTCTCTTTTGGTGAAAAGGAATCAATTAAGAAGATGGTGTTGTATTGCTTTTGGTTTTGAGCACACTTAGAATACCATAAAAGAACTCCAAATCTTAAAGATCTTCTACTTGTAGTTTATAAAAACAATACAAAAATTTCATAGATTTTCATTAGATATCAAGTATTTACTACATGCAGTATAATCTTGACCTGATTATATTGCACAATCTGTCATGGCACTGTCACTGAGTGAAGTGAGCAAAACATACAAATCTTGTCAAAAAGAGCTACCTGCATATTCTTTCCTTGACTTGGTCCATCTCATCAGTGTACACAACTCTTTCAAATGTCAAAACCATGTCAAATCCAAAACCTGCATCAAGTCTAATTTTTTGGGTGGGGGTTAACTGACGATCACAATATCAAGGGGGAAAAATCACACACACCTCTAAAGGGCTTTTTACACTTGTAAATTTTTGCTTAGCCCCGGACCAATGGTGGGGCTGGGGGGGGGGGGGGGGGGGGCCTTAGCCCCACCGTTGGTACGGGACTATCCTTAGCCCACTTTCTGTTTACATTCGTTTTTGCCAAAGTGAGCTAGCCCCACCGATAGTACGGTACTATCTGGCCCTGCAAAATAGCAGGGGTTAGCACCGCAATTGCGGTGCCAAGCAAGTGAGTGTAAACAGAACGAAAAAATAATCCTGGGCTAAGCGACGGAGACGAAGTCCGACCCTCACTGACCAATCAGAAACGAGGTAATCAAGTGCTGCCGGTGCGTGCGTGTACGTGTACAGTACACAGCGTAATTATGAATATTCATGTGGTTTGGAAAGTCCGGGGCTAAGAAATACGAGTGTAAAAAGGTCAGTTTTCTCCTTAGCCCAGGACAAGAGATAGTACTGGACTAATTGGCGAGTGTAAAAAGCTGAAAAAATTAGTACGGGACTAACGATAGTCCTGGGTCAGAGAAAGTCCGGGGTTAAGAAACACAAGTGTAAAAAGCCCTTAAAGGACAAGTTCACCTTCATAAACATAAGGATTGAGAAAATGCAATAATACTAGAAGAACACATCAGTGAAAGTTTGAGGAAAATTGAACTTAATCGATGCAAAAGTTATGAATTTTTAAAATTTTTGTGTTGGAACCGCTGGATGAGGAGACTGCTACAGCTTGTGAGTCATATGCGTACAACAGTATAAAGAAAATGTAAAGAAAAATCAACATATTTTCACTTTTTTCGCATAATAAAAGAGCACTTGACTTGCCTCTTTCTAAAGGCAGGGGGAATAATATTACCCATAACATTTGTCGGTAACGAGTCAGGGGAATGTGTACTTTTTTCAAAAGACAAAATTTTATGAAATTCTCTTTATATTTTCATTGTATTGTTGTACGCATGTGACAACTAAGTTATTCATACACTGCAGTAATCTTCTCATCCAGCGGTTACTGCACAAAAACTTCAAAAATTCATAACTTCTGAACGGATTGTCCGATTTTCCTCAAACTTTCAATGATGTGTTCTACTAATATTGCTACATTCTCTCAATCTTTTTGTTTATGAAGGTGAACTTGTCCTTTAAGCCCCTTCACTATCCTTGGGGATATAACAGCATTGACTATTTACAGAAAATTATCTGATTTAGTCACTGTTTATTTGCCTTTAATATGTCAGAAAATTTGTCAGTGCAGCCATTACAATTAGTCCCTTCATATCACTATGACTTTTATCTCGGGGACTAGATTGGCATGGAATTTAGGAAAATCAAGATGTTTTCATTCTCTGGATTTTGTTCTCATTTTTGTGTTTCTATTTTTTTTTCCAAGGGGAGAGTCTTGTAGGAACATTGTGGAACCCCTGCAGGTACTTGTATTTGCACCCAACTCACAAACTCAGTTTTGTGATTAACGCTTGATAAAGCTTGTACAATCTAGGACAAGGTGTGGATTTCGCAGGATTCCCATTAGCATTGCTCGGACATGTCTGCTTGACGCTCTGCATGGCTGGAGATTGTATACTCTAACTGAATTACATTTTGGTCAACTTGACTGGAACTCTGTATTCACTATCAAATTTCTTATGCCTTATCTTCAAAGAAAGATTTGGTTTGACTGAAAGCAGTGAGAAAATAAAAATACGATAATAAATTTAAAGGGACTGTATAGTACTGGTTAAGGTGGGGATTCATGTTTTGAACATTCCTAAGTGAGATAATGAGAAACCTCTTATGAAATATGAAAGAGCATGTAATGTTAAGGATTCAACGTTTATTTGATGAAAATTGGTTTTCAGATGGCTGAGATATCCCAAAAAGTGATAATAAAAGGCGACAGGTCACGCCTTTTATCAGGATCTCTTTGTTTCACGTTGCTTCTGGATATTTCAGCCATTTCAAAACCAATTTTCATCAAATAAACTTTTGATACCCCTCAGAATTGCATGTTCTTTGACATCTCATGGAGTGGTTTTTGAATATCTCGCAAAATGTTAAAAGCTAAATCCTAACCTCAACCAAAACTGTACACACCCTTTAAAGTTTGAGTGAAATCATGTCAAGAAAGTAATGACCGCTTGAAAGATTGAATAAATTCCGCATAATATAAACCTTGCAACGGACAGGTCTTTTACAAACTCAAACAGGTCAGGTGACTGTGTCATACCGTGCCTAATAATGGCTTAATCTGATTGGCTCTTGTAAATGTCACTGATTTTTTTCTTTCCTTTCCTCAGTAGAAGGATTTTTCTACGTGACTGTGCTCAAAATACACCGAGGTCGCTATGTTCTCACGTCTCCTTCGAGACTGAGGAAGCGAAGTTGTTCTGACAAACAAAATTGAAGCGGCACATTTCTGGAGGAGCGCTCTGCCGGTTGACGACAAGTCACATGGTTATTTCCAGGTGCGGGGTGGGATGCCATACTAATAACGGCATGATATACTGACATTCAAACAGTTGTGTCAATTTTCCTAGTTGGCTAATTGCTCGCAGTGTTGATTTTTACTTGGAAAAGCTCTCACTCTTTTCGCTACCTTTGTCTTTCTGGCACAAAATTTCTGCTCAACCTTGCCCCCTCCCCTCCCAACACTTGTAAACCCTCCCACTCACTGGACAAAAAAAAAAAAAGAAACTAAAAGGAGCGAGACAAAGAGGATGACTGACCTATCTTGTAAGTGTCAATGTAAATTTCACATCAGTGGTTAAAGGGTGTGTACAGTTCTGGTTGAGGTGAGGATTTAGCTTTTAACTTTTTGCGAGATATTCAGAAACCACCCTATGAGATGTCAAAGAGCATACAATTCTAAGGGGTATCAAAAGTTTATTTGATGAAAATCGGTTTTGAAATGGCTGAAATATCCAAAAACAAGGTGAGACAAAGAGATCCTAATAAAGGCGTGGCATGTTGCCTTTTATTATTATTACTTTTTTGGATATCTCAGCCATTTGAAAACCAATTTTCATCACATAAAAGTTGAATCCTTCTTAAAATTACATACTCTTTCATATTTCAAAAGAGGTTTCTCATTATCTCACTTAGGAATGTTCAAAACATGAATCCTCTCCTCAACCAGTACTGCACAGTCCCTTTAAGGGATGTTTAGCACAAAATACAACAGAACAAAACACAAAAAGCCCCTTAAAGTAGTTTTTCTTTAGGTAACTATATATATCTTGCATCAACAGAATTTATGTCCATTAGGACAATTGAGGAGCTGGGCAAAGTATATTTGATTACATTTTTTTTTTTTCATTTAACAAGAATAAGTTCCAGCAGAGTTAGTACGAGACTATCAAGCACCTCACAGAAAGGCACCGCCTCAAATTTGGATCGGAAAATGTCATCGCTATTGGTGTCACCATCGTTGAGTGGGCTAATCGCAAGGTTTAAGAAACTACTCCTTATTACAACTTACTCAAGCTGATTAGGAATAGCATAATACTAGTGTATTTCAATGACGTGACACGCAACGAAAAAGGGACGTCAGTACAAGAGAGCTGGAGGACGAGACCTTGAGGTGGATGCAAAGATGTAAAGAGGGAAGACCTTGAGTTGGGTCCACAGATGTAAGGAGGGAAGACCTTGAGGTGGACGCAAAGATGTAAAGATGTAAAGAGGGAACCCCTGCCAGCCATTTGACAAATGTTGCAAGATGACTGGATAAGTTGGCGTCTAGGGTCACAATCACCCATATGTGTGTTCCCATAATACTTCCACTACTGCCACTACTGCTATTACTGCTAATACAAATGCTACTTCTACTTCTCCTAATGCTAGCACTCCTACTGCCACGACTACTATTGCTACTTCTACTGCTACTTCATACTAAAACTACTACTAGTTAATCACATCGTCATTGACATTGCTTTCTCAAGTGCATGTTGGTTCTATAGTGCTTCACGTAGACAATACAGAGAGAATGAAGCATGGTAAGGTGTTGATCACATCTCGTATGAGATGACCTCATCATACTTGGAACATCACTTATACTTTACTTCTTTTAAATCGCGATGCATTGCAACAGCCCCCACCCCATCCCATCCCACCCCACCCCCAAATGTCAAGTCTGTATCGCTCAGGATGAATAACAACTTATCGCATGATTGAGACATTGACGAACTAAAATGACGGCAAGGTGGAGGGAGGGGTGGAGGGTAGTGGGAGGCACCTCATCTAAGACATGTCAATACTAATTAGCAGCCACACATCTGTAGACAGAGTGTCTACACCACTCGCTGGCCAACTGCCAATGGGTGAGTATCGGGGGAGAGTTTGACGGCGATCTCACATGGCGTCGTTTGTGGGAGGACAGAACTGCAAGTAATCCTAATTACAGCACAATGGAGCTTTTGTCACGGGGCTCTTTCCCTGTTCATAGGTACACCCACTGAGTATGTGGAGCAGTAATCTGCATGAAATCAGTGAATCACAAGTAACGGACCTGCGAGAAATGACTGTGAACTCAGAGAATGACTACAGAAAGTTGGTATCACTTTCAAATGTACGATCAAATCAATCTCCATCTAGCGCCATACTCGCACCTCAAAATAGCTATCTGGCTCATGTGAGCAGACATCAAATGCACACCATGCTCCTCCACAAATCTATTTCTCTTCTGCAGATAAATTGATCAATTTCCTCTGGTCTGCTAAGACATGCAAGATAATGCTGCCCTTCATAACTACTGAGAGGAGTAACTACGAAAGCTTTTCCTTTGAGAACATGCAAAAAACCCACAAAGGAACAGTTGCCCCAAGTTGCCCATCCGAACCACCTTTAAACCATTTAGTGGCATCAAAGTAAATTTTTGTCCAATTTTATTGCATTCTTTATCTATGAAGCAACTCACAATTTGTTGTAATTTCTCCTGGCAGTCAAGTGCAGTGAAGACATGGATCTTTGTTGAAGAGATCAAGCGTTCAGTGATTTCATAACAGACCATGTAAATAATTCCCCTCTGATTGACATCTTGAATACAACTCTGTTAGAAATTAGGATCCATTTTATTTTTCCTTTCTTTTTGGGGGATGTCTTCGATCAAAAAGTACATTTCTAATGCTCAGAATTACCATATTCAGACAGTAGGTAAATCATAATTGCTTTAAAAAACAAACAAACTGGTATATGTTAGTGGCGCGACTGCACAAATGGCAAGTAAGTTTTAGCTGCTCCAATGTCAACAAAGAGCATGTTTTCTCTTTGCATACTATCTCTGTAAACAACTGCCAAACAGTTTCACTTTTCATCTGTTTCACAGAGTCACAAGAACATAATCACGTGAGAATTCGCTCAAACCATACAATTTTGTGAGCTCCCTTCAAAAGGTAACAGCACAGTGTTTTGGCAGATCCCTAAAATCACAGGTGGATTTAATTAAAACAAGTAGATGGATGAATGCATCAATAAATGAGTGATTACATACATAACTATAGGAAACTAAATAAGCTAAGATTAAAGAAGCACAAGAATGCCACTGAACCTCTTCTTCCATACATCTCCATAATTATGTTGTTGTGTTTATCAAAAAAAAAAAATCATATCTCCATATCATATGGTACAAAACAAAACCAAAAATACCCATGCCTTCCTCAAAGGAAAGGTTGGGACATGGCAACTGCTGGAAATTCAATATTTTGAAGAAAAAAAAAATAGTTGTAAAGCAGTCTAATGTACCCATTTCCTAGCTTGTCTGAATCATTTCAATCTTTTCTTTTTTTTTTAAATTGCACATCCGCACAGTCAGGTTTGCCTAAAATTGCTTTATTTCATTCCACCTTTCAGAGCCCCGGTTAACCGTTACCTGGTTTCTCTCACAATTATCATGTGTTTCTCAGTACAGTGGCATTTTAATTCTACACTTTATCCACCTCAACAATGAAAATGATGTTGTTGGCCTTTTTTCATCCTTCCCTAAATCATCAATTTCAAAAGTATCACATCACTACTGGTGGTTTGTCATATATCTGTGTCTGCTGATTTACTGTCAGTGTACACTGAGAGTAAGATATCACCCAGATCAATTCAAGAAGTTAGCACATCCCCAACAGCAGTGAAACAAGTTGTTTCTAGGTTAGGTGTTACTAGGGTCAATGTTATTCCATTTACTTGGCAACAGCATAAATACTGTCTGCTCTTATAAGGAATATGAAATACGAGAGCTTCAAGATGAAGCAGGGAAGGAGGAAAGATTGGTTATGTCCTGTATTTCCAGATCATATTTATCATTTAACTTGGAAATCTGCACTAAAAAAAAAAGAAAGAAAGAATACATATTGGATAAATAATGCAGATAGAAATGTGCACATGAACCTTGTTAGAAATGAGGCTACTTGTGTTGGAGAGCATTTAAGATATTCATAGATTGACCTTAAATCCTGACAAAGAGCAGCAATAACATGCCCTTCTGTAGAAATATTGATACTGTTAAAACTGAAAACAAATGTTTATTTTTTTTTTCATGTATTCATTTTTCCCCCCCTTTTTTTTTTGCAGGTGACACATTCCAGATTTTCATTATGCTCTCACTTCTAACACTGGTTAATTATCAGTTTATCTTTCTTGTGCTCCACTGAGCTTTAGCAAGAAGAAGTTCATAGTAATTTGGATTTAATAGTGACACTGCTCTTGCAGTGAACCAAAATCTCTCTCTTCTGGCAGTTCAAAAAAAAAACCACAAACAGTCAAAACATGTACCAGCAGGAAAAAATCAGTTGAAGTGCTGAAGATCGAATACAGTAGCTGCTGACATTAATGCATGTACATGGGATCACATATTCTGAGAAATACTCTTTCTCTTTTAAAAATTCTATTCAACCACACAAAGAATATTCGTTTTCTTCAATGACAAAAATTACATTTTGTTTCAGCAGTTGATAAGTACCTATCATAAATAATTTCTGATGTATCTAATCATCAAACCGTTTAGTCATGTGCAAGTCTTGTAGACTCTTGACTATCACAAATGTCTTTACAGTACTACTGAAGCAAAAGTGACAATTTTTAGAATATTCAAAAGTGGTTTCAAGCACTGTACACAGGGTATAGTTAAGCTCATTATGCACAGTTGTGAAAGTTAAATATCATACAAACATGACATTTAAATGAACACACAACGGTCACTTATAATTGTTTTGCAAAAACAACTGTTTTGTAAAAATATAACAATGATGCTATGATAGAATGATATGAATTAAGTCTCATTATTGCCAATATTACATTGGTTAAAACTGCTGCTTTATAAGACATGTCTTTAACTACTTCGTCGTCACAATGAATTTTACTATAATGATTAAAATGATGACTGAAAAAATTTTCTCGCAATTGAAAAGATCACTCTAATCATTACATACCCAATTTATGACAATTTCTTCAGACCTCACTATTGCTACTTGACATTTTCTATCATTACTCCTGCTGCAACTAATCACCAAGAGGATTTGTGCAAGCAAACCCTCCAATTTTCCCCCCAATAGCAGCTTTGCAAAAAACAAAGAAAAACAAATATATATATATATATATATATATATATATATATATTTTTTTTTTTTAAAATTTACAAATTCTTGACAAGAATGAAATACAAATCTCTATCTGTCAGAATTCCAAAACACAAAATGTCTATAATACCATATGATCATTATTTTGATTTAATCTTAATCTTTGTTATATCTGTTTTGGCTCTCCCATGAAACCACAACATGCTTGCTGCCTCAGAATATCAACAACAACAACACCAAAAAAAAAAAAAAAACCCTTCTCCCTGACCAATGTCAACCACTTGGTCAAACGGCGGGCAGAGGATGTGTGGTTGTCGCACATGTTTACCCGGCGGGCAACAAAATCCAATCCCATCCAGACATCCTCCACGGCACAAAAAACATTTTCTGGAAAAAACAAAACACATATCTATGACATCAGCAGTGACATTGAGATATCAAATCTTGCATGAATTGCAAAAAAAAAAAAAAATTCCAACTTTTACTCAAATATCAACTGAAATGTTTTAATTCTGTAAGGCCACAGAATCAACAGTGAGATTGCAAGTTTTGAGTGTAATGTGTGGTAACAATGATGAAGCAATATTGCAGTATTTGTACATAATCTTTAAAAAGAAGCAGAAAAAATGAGAGAACAAAAAAAACCTTTAAAATCTGCTCCATGTACTGTTAGATCAGACTGCCTCACTCTTGACCCCACCCCCACAAAGACAGTCCCATTCTGCCTTGTGATGTCGGAGAAGAGAGGTTACAAACCAACTACCAGACTTTAATCTGGTCATCATAACTTGCATGAGATGAAACTGATCACACTCCACAGAGCATGCTGTCTCCAAGAATACAAGCAAGAGAAAAATGAAATGATCCTTCAGTATGGAGAAATACTTTGCTTTTGGTCTTTTTTCTTTTGGTTATCATTTTTCACTTTTTGCAGGAAATATTATTTTGAGGGCAATGTAAAGTTATGAAATGATAAAATACCAAGATATGCTTATCATAACAAAATCATATGATGACCCATTTAGTTCAATTAACCAATGCAGGTATACATTTTTTCTTTCCACTATTAATTACCAGGCAAGAAATACATAGGACTACCACAATACCATTGAGTGTGAGTGAGTGAGTGAGAGAGAGTGTGTGTGTGTGTGTGTGTGTGTGTGTGTGTGTGTGGCAAGTGTTAGTGATCTGCTATCTTTTTCTCTCTCTTGTGGAGTTGGCCAGGACAGGTACTTTATTTGGGAAATGGAACACATTTGATGAAACATGCAGACATCCTTTACTTTCACAGTCCTTCTCTTGGGCCTGCTCCGATCTATACAGTCACGAGGAAACATCAATTAGAGACAGCTGAGCTTGCCATTGGAATGCCCCCCCCCCCTCCTTTGCTCTTTTCTCTCCTTATGCATTTTTTTTTCTGTCCTCTTTTTTTTTTTTCTGTAAAGTAATACTCTGGAGCTCAATGGCAGGGGACTATGTTCATGCAAAGCTCAAAGGGTAAAGAACAATTATATTTAAAAAAAAAATTAATAATAATAATAGATAAAAAACTATGAATAATCATAATAATGCTAAGCAGTTCAAGCAATGGAATGCAAGGTTTCCTTGCAGAAGGAAGACAATATTATGATACACAGGTTTTGTTTTTGAAAAAGTGGATGTAGTACATTAGCTTCTGGGTCCTGGAAATATGAAGCTCAATGGGGTTGCAGTACTAAGTCCATGCAAAAGCAGAGACTAAAACTGCAATTCATGGGCACAATGTATATTGGGGAAATAACTTAGGAAGCCTGTAATGCAACTCACAAAAAACAAAGCCTGGCAAGCAATGAAAGAGAAATGCTTACAGAAGTTATGTTAACCATTCAACACCACTACATACAGACCTTGTGGACTGGACACTCGCTCCAGTTCTCAGTGCATCCAGCAGCCCCATCACAAGGAGTCCAGGATTTGGTGTGCTTCTGCCTCAGTGTCCTACGGGTCATGGAACTCCTGCTAAGGGATCCGCTGCACATGGAGGTCGCCCGGCTGACAACCTGACGAGCCTTGTTGGTGTACCCCGGCATGGAAGCCGAGCGATAGACACCAAGGTGTCCACCAACCATCCCACCTCCCAGAAATCTGTCATCCAAGTTACTGGGAAGGGTTGGTAGGCGCCGGTCACTGTCAATCAGATCCAGGAGGTCCACCTGGCTCTTGTCCTCATCACAGTTGCCTACGCTAATCTTCACAGATTCTTTCTGGTCCTCTGCTTTTCGATGAGGAGAATCTACCTGGGTCATTGTGGTGGCCTGATCAACCAGAACAGGTTTAACTTGGTTGACTGGTTTGCTGGGAGGATCCTCTTTGTGGCTTTTCCTGCCTTCAGGTTTTCGTTGGGGCTGATCTTCCAGTGATGCGGGGGTGCTCTTTAAAGAGGGCATACTGCTGTGAGGATGTCCCTTTGTATCAATACCTCTTCTATGATTATCAAAGTGGTCATTCCGGGAGTGGCTCATTACACCTGAGGGCTGCTTTTCCACACAGCTTTCACTAGATGACCGCTTTTTCCTATGTGATCGGAGAGGGAGTTCTGGTGATTCCTGCGGAGCTGACTTTCCAACTTTACCATGCTTCCTGTGATTCTTCTTCAGTGGAAGTTCTGGAGAACTCTGTCCAGCAGAGTTCCCACTGCAGTCAAGGAAAGGGCCTTTGGTCTGCGGAAGTTTTGGGCTGTGCATTTTCCTGGGGATATCAGGTGAACTCTTTGCCTGGTGGGTTTTGTCCTCATTACTGACATGTCTTCTGCGAGAAAATTTTGCGGGCAAGTCTGGAGATGGTGGGTGATAACAAGGGTCATCTTCACGTGATTTGGTGCCATTGAAGTGCTTATGATGAGAAGGGTGAGACATGGCACCTGTTCTGCGACGATGTGCATATGCCTCCCTCAGAGGAACGTGCCCATTGACCTCGAGTGACTTAAACACTGGTGGTGAGCCAGAGTACGTTCGGTTGATTTCTCGCTCATGCTTTGTCGAGGACTCATCAACAGACTTGGAATGACGTAACTCTTTTGGGTGGTGGGAAATAGGCCCATCTGTATACTGGAAGTCTTTTGCAGTCACAATGTGGAAACCATGCTCCTCCTCATCCAAATCTAGATCTTTAACACTGGGGATATGGGCTCTCTCGATGTGCTTGAGCGAGTCCTTACATCTTGATGACTTAGTCCCATCTGCATGATGTATGTAGGATTCCTTAGTTTTAGGGGATTGAGGTCCATAGCTAAAGGATGAGAATGTCTCCTTGGTTTTAGGGGATTGAGGTCCATGGGTAAAGGATGAGAATGTCTCCTTGGATTTAGGGGACCTTGGGGAGCATGGCCTGTATGCATTGTGTATATATGTTTCCTTTGTTCTTGGTGAATGGGAACCTGCTGGGTATTGCATGCTGGCCTCCTTGGACTTCGGAGAGGAGGGTGACTTCGGAGAGGAGGGTGCCTCCGAAGATCGATGCCTCTCCCTGCTCAGCCTCAGGCCATCCCTGCTGAAGTGCGAGGACTTGCCATCCTGGAAGTTTGGGTGTGCATCCGCATACTGCGTGTGTTGTAGAGGAGTGCTTTCACCCGTGGGTGAAGAGCTTGGGTCTTTGAAAGCCCCAGCACCACTCAGGTTTGGGTGGTCCTTGCTCTCGTGAGAGTGGTTCCTAAGATGGTCGTGGGACAGCGAACGACCCATCTTCATTCCCTTCATGCCTCGGAAGTGGCTGCTCTTTGCGCTGTGGGCGTGCATGGCTGAAAATCTTACACAGATTGATTCAGCTCAGTCACAACATTATTTACACTGCTCTAACTGGTGATAATAAGAGAGTTTGCATGGAAGTAGTTTATTAGGTTACTTGGTTTTAAACATCATAAGGTACAACCTTCATCATCTTCACGAAAGTGGATTAGGGGATCTGTTCTTTATACAGAAGTAGCCAGGCATATAAGTATGACATCAATCAGGCTCACAGATGCTTCTAACATACAAATATGATAAACAACACAGCTGAAGCACTTTCCTTTTGTCTTTGTGTGTTTCTGCCTTTGCAGTGATGGAAGCTGATCCACAGGAGGTGTCACTTTCTACTTTCCTTGTTGTGTTAGCAATACAAATGTCACTGAATAGTCACAGAATACAGAAAACTGACTTCAATGAATGCTGCAGCAGTCCAACAACAATGCCAGGATCACAATTATTCAGCGAATTCAGCGTGGTTTTGAGTCTTACAGGCCAAAGACAAACAAGGGACAATGCTTTCCTCAATATTGTAGTCTGTCCGTCATAAACAAAGAAAAAGCATTTAAAAAAATCAAAGACTATTTCGCTTGGTTATTTTGGAGATGGACACTTCAGCAATATTTTCATCTAATGTCGGCTTCCCAACTTTACAGATATTGATCATATAAATCCAGGAAAATCAAGGAATTAGAACTCTGTCACAAACATACGTATAGATGCACTTCCCTTTGCTCGTAGATTCAAGATGGCACCAAAAAATATCCAAATAAAAAATTGACAATCTCCTCAGAGGCACAAGGGTAGTGAAAACCAATAAAAAGATCCAAAGGTTGGTGAAGTTACGAAACAGATATCAAGCGTAGCCGTCTGGATCTTTCTGAACGCGCTGGCATTCCTGTGGCACAGCCCAGGCTGAGGCACGTCATTGAGGGAGGGAGATCCTGAACTGCACAGAAAACTGTTTCTATTCAGTTGGCGTATATACAAAACTAGCGGCCAAAAAAAAGTTTGAGAGAGGGGAGAGACAGTCAACAGACTGAGAGGGAGAGAGAGAGAGAGAGAGAGAGAGAGTGAGAGAGATGAAGAGAGCGTACTTGACAGGACTCTTCCATTAGCTGCAAAAGGGGGTTGCTTCCTGCCTCAGGAAGCTGGGGTGAGTTTTGAAGGAAATGGATATCCAGTCATTGATGATCTGAATCATACCAATGCTCTCTTGGATTGGCTTCTCTACCCCCTCCTCATTCCCTGTATATCTGAGGGGAGTTCCATGGAAAAAAGGTTATCTGCCAGAGATGTTTACAACGGCAAAAGCTCTCATACAAGGACACTGTCAGAAACAAGTTATCACAGACGTAAGGAGAATGATGGTACGGTTTGACATGATTCTTAACATTGAGTAGCATGATGACTCTTATTGGGAGTAAGTAGCAGAGATGGATCTAAAACAAGAGGCATCATGAAAAAAAAAAAACCACAGAATGGATTATATCAACACACAGAAAGAAATTCATACTATTTTATTTTGTATGTTTCAAACATTTTTTTAAGATAGGGAAATTGTGGATGCTGTATGAATTTGGTGCTTCAGACTAGTTGCACATGACTGATATCACGCAACACCTACAAGTTCAATATCATCATTGATGATGATGATTTTTAACTTCACCACTCACGCTACCATAGAGAAGACATCAATTATTGATGTTGCTCTTCAAGGCTCTCTCCAAAAATGTCTTGAATACCCTGAATGAATACAACTATAAAAAATGTGATGAAACCATCTGCATATTATCTAGTAATAAACAGCTCGTAAGTGATATATCTTTGTCAGCTTTTAGTTCTTCACGAGGCATTAGTTACTGACACTTAAAAATCAGAATTAATGGGCAAATCTTTAAAACAGAACCTACAAACTTTCAGTGATGGACTTGGGCATTGTTTCTATATTTATCAAGAACCAATAGTTGTGGAAGAGAACTTCATTTGAAATGTTCATTTAAGTGAGATGTGAAATATGCATTAACAAAATTATGCGACACAAATTTCTTGAAAATCACCGTGTCACAAAATTATCAATTAAGGTATATAGTTTATTTGCTAATTTCGTTCAGTATTTGCTTATGATGTGATAACATGGACTAACTTTATGCATAACTTTCAGATGTGAAAGCACCCTGCATTCTTGTTTCGTTTGTGATCATGAGGGCATAGTTACATGATTCAGGACAAAGCATATGCTTGGCAACATGTAAAATAAGGGTAGACAAATGAAAAGTTGGGATAGGGGAGGGGTATAATTTAGAGGGCAAAAAGTTTCCTTAGTCAGGCATTGTCCTCACGCATTACACTGTCATATCAATGGATGACATTTTCTCGTCAGTCTGAAGTGATACAACCAATTACTTTATCATGTTGCTATTTTGTCATCTTTTAAAATTCATTTATTTTTGTTTACATTTTGTGAATGTCCAAAGCTGACTGATATTTGTGAAACTAACAGAAAGGAAAACCATTGCCTTCCGTAACAGCTATGCTCTCAATATTGTCATGCAAGGTAGGAAATCGCTAAGGGTTTGTTTGTTTGTTTGTTTGTTTGTTTTTTGAAAAGGAATATTTATATCTCCTTTCTTTGTGGTTCTTGAAAACAATTTTATTTTCCCCTGAAAAGGGACAACACATATTCAACATTTTCTCTAAAATTTAATCACTTAGTGAAATTGTCTCACGAGTCCCAATTTGTGAATTAGCACACTCATAAATATCTGGCCTCTACAGCACTCTATTGTGAAATATCACTGAGACAAGGGACTGCAAACTCCTTTAACTTTTTGTTTTTAAAATGTCATGTATGTTTACATCTCAGGCAAATGTCACTTATCCTACATAAAAGTGATAAACAAAGGAGCATGTTTTTAGAATCAAGGGCATTTTGAAATTACAGGGGATAAGCCATCGAGGAGTATAAGACTTCCAGGGCTTTCAACACAGGTTCAGTCGGTGGCCAGCTCTAAGAGCGAAACACGGTCACCTCCAACATTGAGGACAAGTTCATTATGATCTAAGGCCATTTGCCGGACTTCCTATTTTTCACGCTGACCACCGATTATGAGTCCAGCTTGTTAGTAGCAGGATGGGCAGTTTATTCACCTGCATAGACTGGGTGATAATGCCAGTTCAAGGCTCTTTAATCCTTCATAACCCTGCCCTACTTGAATTTGGAAAACCTGACGAAAGGGGAAGGGGAGGGGGTCAGGGATGTTCATAATGTGATACTAATTGAGATGTAATCTCGGTTTGTTTGTTGATATTATTATTTTTTTTTAATAAATGAAAAAATGTGAGAAGTTTTTATGAGGAAGAAATGAGGTAAGAGGATTATAAAACATTTAATCTCTTGGATTCAACATGATGTGGTTGGACACGTATGTGTAAGATATAATCAGCCTTTTGTTCCTTCCTCTCATCCCCCCCCCCCCCCCTTGCAGAAAAGTGTCTCAAAATTCCAGCTGTTACAATGGCAGTCAAATAGTCTACCGTGTTAAGTCCCCTATTCCTCTTTCTTGTTGGGTGTTTCTCATTTCATATTTTTATATCTCTTGATATTTTTGGTCCAGTATTTACTTCTGCTTTAAAATACCAGATGCAAAAAAAAAAAGAAAAAAAAAGAAAAAGAAATGAAGAATGCATTATTTTCATACATAAACTAATTTCTAGAAGTATCTACTTTGTGTGGAGAATCCCAATATATTGATCAATACTAAGAAGGCTTTGCTTTACAGCCAGATAATTGACGTTTTGCCACTTTCTCTTCCTGAGGTACATTTCTACCTGAATTGCTTTTCTGAAAGCATATACACCTGTATGTAGGAGGCAACTGGGATGAAAGATGATGACCTTTTTTGCCTACAGAGTTTGCTCGGCTGGATCCCAAGTACTGTATGTACATCTTGATAACATATACTTGCACTTCACTCATAATCCCCATAAAAAAATTATGTACAGCTTTAAATGCAGCACATACACACACACACACAGCCGAAGAATGTTGCTCAACTAGAGTTGACTATTACCAAAGAGTGTAGACATTGGTGCATATAATTATTGACGGGCAATTCTTATCTGAAATCATCAGTAATACTGGATCACTTTAAACAAAATTTGAAGACCTACTTATTTTGATATCCCTATATGTGCACTGGACTTGTTCTGTCACTGCCTGGTAATCTGTATTTATCTCCTATGGCGACCAGGGATGACATCTCATAGCACTTTGTATCCAGTGGAAAAAGCGCTCTAAAAATGCCTACTATTATTATTCTTGCAGGCATGCAATAGTTATGGTGTTCGAATGTACCATGAAGGGCAGCGAACAAAGATCCATTCTTTCAATGGACCATTATATCTGAATCAACTCCCTTTAAAAACAATGGCCATGGATAAACCCACGAGTAGAAATAAATGACTGTTAGTGTGAATTACTTGCAGGTAAATTTGTGTATGTGTGTTGTGCGTATACATGTGTGTGTGAATGTACAGCTTTGAACATGTTTCATACGTGACGTTGGTGACGATTATATCTATTCCTTTATCTTTTCCAGTTTTTCATCATTACCATGCCATTCATTCTGACTTGTCAGGATAACATCCAAATGTGTTACTGCATTATCAATATTCATTGAAAGTTGAATCTTTTCGTAAGTGCTCAAAATTTTCACCACATATTACAGATGGGACCTTGTATCAGCAGTGTGTAACAACTTGTGGCTGAAAATAACAATGGAATGTGTCCTTTCTTTTTTTTTTTTCGAGTATGCCATCCAATCGACACTTTGTAAGATTATGTATGAAGAATCAGACCATTGATGACTGGAAAGAGTTAATAAATGACAAAGAATTTACATGATACAATCAGAACTTGGACAGAACATTCCAAAAATAAGCTGAGAGGATAAACTGAAAACAAAGGTAAGAGAGTACCTCAAGATTTCAAAACAAAACAAGTACGAAAGGAGGATGAGTCCAGTTTCTCTTTTCTCTGATACACACATGTCATAGAACTCAGTTACGAGGTTCGATACCAGTTTGGATATCACAAGCCAAGTAGTAGGTTCAACTCGTGATGCCAATTCACCACTTGATGTATTTCATTGTCAAAGTCGTGACACTTAACGGTGCCATCACCCTTGCGCCATAGAATGTGATTGATTTGGTTTCCTTTAAAGCATGTACGAGCAGGACACATCAAAGTCATCGAGAGTCACTCATCAGATTCATGTTTCCCAAGCACTTATCAGACATGAATGGTTTAAAGGTGGCTATAATATGCACTGGATCAGCGACAGAAACAAAGTGAAAGCGTGATCCTAAGATGATAGAATACAGTGGACTCTGCATAATTCAACGTCAAGCATCTTTTCTGGGGCCCATTTCTTTATTCTATTTTGTTTTTCAAAATGCATTTATAAGTCGAATGTTCTATAAGTCGACATTTTTTTTTTTTTCCTTCAGTCCTGAGAGATTCGACTTGGGCAGAGTTAACTGTATACAAAAATAAAAGTAATCAGATTAAGGTCTGAAGCGGGGAGACTGGCACATCATTGAGACACTGGGGAAAGGGATGTATTCATTTAAGTGTTTGTCTCAAGGTGCCGCACGGTGATTAATTGTCACTTACTCCAGCGACTGGAGTCACAAGACTGACCGGGCCCAGCGGATCAGTCACAGCTGGGGGAGGAAACGAATACAAAAACAAAGCAGGCGCAAGGACATGACTGCTACACACGCACAAAACACAACGCAAAGCGGTGTAGCCGGGACAATATCGTCACTGAGTGACAAACTGCTAAAATCTCATTTGAAGCCAATGGAATCGAATCCAGAAATTAACCACCCTGTTGAAGCTAGCAAAACCTGGGAGATGATTTGAAAAGAAGATACTCATATCTTGCTTGATATCATGTCGAGACTGGTGAAAGATACGAACATGTTACAATTTATTAAAGAGCAACCAAGTTGGGTTTTTGCTGCCTATCCAAATATGATTACCACAAACATAAATCTTGAAGTCTGACTTGCATCTCAAAAATAATCGCATGCCCTTCGTACCGTGAAGCAAATTAATTCAAACTGCATACACCACCATTTCTACGTCATCTCTTTCATATGAACCTTTGTCCAAATTTCAGGAACAAATCCTGTCACTTGCTTTTTTATGAAGCTTCTGAATCAAAAGTGTTATGCTGATCTACTAAAACTGAATGAGTATATCATAAACACAATTGACATTTACCATTCTGATAGATGTTTTGTCTATTGCCTATTCTAGGCATATTGGTACGGAAACAACTGAAATATGTAGAAATCAATGGATGGACTTTAGGTTACTTTGTTCCTATCTAAATGGAATATCCCTTATTAGATTCATGCTAATCTCATGAGATTTACAGACAATCTTGAAGAATTTGTGTTCTTCCATTGAAAATCTTGGATCGTGACATCTTTGTTGTTGGTAATGATTTCTGAAGAACCAAATCACAGAATTACAATCCGCCATAATCATAAGATTTTTTTTTTTCCCAGTGGTGATAAGTGGCTGCAGAACCACTAAATGTACACTCCTTACATATGCTACATACACATAAAACCATACCAGTGAGTAAAGGGTCGCATTTGAGCACTCAAAAGCGAAGCGTACCATGCCGTACCACACCATATCGTGCCAGATTCAGAGCATTTGAGTGCTCTGTGGAGAGAGCATACTGTACCTCATTTAAGGAATGTTATGTTGGGGCTCTAGCTTAAGGGTCACAGGTCGTGTAGCAATGGGCATATTCACTTTGCACGGTTATGCTTATGCTACATACACGTGTCCCTAACAAAGAGAATAAACACTTTGTATTATGACGAGTGTGCGTCACATGCATTCTTCTCATGCCAACTTCTGGTAAAGTACGTTTTTGGACCACTTTGTGTTTGAGTACTCTCTGGCATAGTATGGTATGCTTTTGGAGCAAATTGGGAAGTGGTCCATTTTTTGGCATGGTACTGTATGGAACAGTACAAGCATTCTTGCGGCACAGGTAAGGTATGTTATGGTACGCTTTAGGAGAGCTCGAGCACAGTCATAGATGCGAATGGGTGAAACAGGTGGTAGGCCCATTTTATATTCAAAGATGATGATGGTTTCTCATATGACATGGCTTTGACAACCTAAGCGGTTGGGGTGGGGTGGTAGTGTGAGTACATGTAAGTCTGATTTTGTTGTTGATTTTCATTGGGGGAGGGGGAGGTCTGGGGACGGCAAATCCATGAAGGAATTTGCAGAAATGCTTAATATCTAAAATGTGTGTTGCAAGTACTTTTTACTAAATTCAGCTACAGAAAAGAAAAAATGTGGTCAAACCGTGACCCCATACAGAAAAGTTCTTGTGACAGGGTTGCGGTAGCGAACACCAGGAGCTATCTGCGGCAGTGACCTTCCTACTGACTCAGGGTCATTTATAGAGTCCCAAATTGCTCGCAGCCAGCAGCTGGTCAGGTAGGAAGTTCCATGATGTTTGATTGAAGGGGAAGGGGGAAAGAACAGATTATCTCTATCTTTAGTTGTATCTGAATCTAGCTTCTGCTTTAAAAACATGATTCCTCAATGCTTTTCTACTTTTTTTTTTTCATTTTCTTGGACCCAAACTTCTAAATGTTGTCTGGCAGTCAGCAAACCTATTGTGACCCATGCTTGGCACATCTTTAATATGATTTCTTCAAATTATCTACGAATAGTCATCCCTTGCTGGAAATTATTTTTTCATGTGCAACAGAAAAGCAAAAACAAATATTCAAATCAACAACAAAACATTTCTACAGATCAGTGAGGAAAAAAACCAAATGCAGAACAATTTTCTTGAAATAAAATGTGTCCTATTCATGTAAATACCAATCAAACTTTGTAACAGCAAACGTTGCGACAGAACTTATGCACAAGATAACTGATGTGCTTGTGCAGACCAGTTTCTGCTGAAACAAACACCTGACTAATTCCGGGGGATTACAATTGAATTCCCCCACTTTACTAATGGCGCCATTGAGGTTATTCACGCCAAATCCCAGTGTGTAATTGGCTAAGTACTGGGGGGGGGGGGGGGGGGGGGGGGGAGGTAACAAAGGGTCAATTCGTCGAGCTGGATGTACACTTTTGTTTTCAACAAAGTTCTTGGTCCGTTTTAACCTCAGCAACACAAATGCTTACAGCTGTCAGCTAAGCCTATGCATTATATACGTATGCAAATTGCACTGGTAATGGATTCACTTCCCTAAACATACCAAACTGGCTACATTCAAAGTTCAAAATAGTTTTGTATCATTTTCTTGCTGCCCAAGATTGCAAGACATGACTGTCCTCCTGGCCACTGATAGTGGGAACATAGCATTACACCAGCAGCATGAACGAGATGCTGAAATGTCACTTTCTGACAAGACTTTACCTTTTGTTTGTGACTTACCATGACACATATTGTATTTTGTTGATTATATAAATGAAGGATACTGCCTCTGAGGTGTCAACAACACGTTGCAGATTACACAGACATTCACATAACAGTCAGGGTATCTCATAATTCGATGAAATCACCACTAAAGAAGCAACCAAAACGTGGAGCTTAGCTACATTTTGATATTTTGCTTGATGAGTCTGCCAACAGAGGAGGGGAAAAAATAGCAAAGTGTAAAGATGGGTAGGGGATACCACTCTTACAATTCCACTGTTGAGTCCTCATGGATCAAAAATAGAATCATTTCAAAATGTAATCATTATTCACAAAAGAGCTTGTAATGGATAAAACTTTGACATCATCAAAGTATACTGAGATATGCACTGTTGTATAGTATTGTCTCAAATGCTGTTCCATACTCTAAATGTATGTACTGTATAAGCTGTTACTTTCCCGTACAGATATTTTCATGAATGAGGAGGTCAGACACATTTTCGCAAGATGTTGTTTTTGCGAATTGACACCAATGGTATAATTGTAAATGCACAATTGCCTTTGTGCAAGGGCAATGCAACATCTTTTGTGTGTTGTTAAATTTGTGATTCAACTGTGATTCACGAAATTCATGAAAATTAAACACATGTGAAAATAACAGATTACACAGTTTATTGTCAAATACAGTTATAAATCAAAATCAAATTACATTGTGATGCAAACAGAAGGGGGCCTAGATATGAATCAGAACTGTATAGGCAGTGGACATGCAGCATGAAAAGGAGCCGCACATGAATGGGTGTTCATCAAACTCAGAGCAGTAAACTTTGTTGACAGGGGTTGTCTTTTTTTTTTCCAGCTCAGATACAATGCATGACACATCGTGCAACATGTCTATACGAGTGCATATCGTACGTGATCCTCCAACATTTAAGCCAGTTTGTCGGGTGAACGTAATTTGTTGCAAGTCACATTACAGGAGAGCGAGAAACTTCACTTTTGTGTCACAATGCCAGGAGTACACACAGGTTTTCAGTAGCACATCTTGTATGGGCTCTACCTCCCTACTATGTCTTTTTGTTGGGAAAGATACCATGTGTAAATAGCCATCTCATTCGTACCATCATTCTACTCCCTGGCTATTGTGCACATAAGAAGACCAGAAAACATTTTTGTACACAAAATGCGTCTTTGTTGTCCAATATGCGTGATCAAGGTACAGTATCAATACCCACACTGTGAGGATGATGTGATGGAAGCGACATTTCACACATGAAAACATACAGAATGTTATTGGAAGTGAGTCAGTTATTCTCTTGTATTGCACATTGTGTCACAGGACTCGCCAATTAACCTAACACGTGGAAGAGTATTCACCTGATTTTTATTCATCCAAACCATCACTGTCTTTCTCAAACTAATTTTCTGTTCACTGTAGATTCTCATGTCAAACATGGATTTTGTTAAGATGCCAAAACACATTTTCATGTAGCTCATGATCTCAGATATTTCAAAATAAGCAAGAATATAGAAAGTAACTTTAGAAGAAAATCTTTTTGTGGAAAGGAAGAAAAAGTGCCAAATGATAATGATCACTGCCACTATTTCTTATTTTTATGCTTCTTTCTTCGTCCACACTGTTTGTCTTGAGAGTGGTTTTACTTGGAAACAAGAATATCCATATGCCTCAAAGGGTTGCGCTATGACTATGTATGCGCCATCTTGAGACAATTTCAGAGAAAGCAGGCCATGAAAGGTCACACGCACACATAGCAAAAGTGTGCGGCTAATTTCGTGAGCGAAAAAAAAAAGAAGTTGCAAATTTCACAGAGGCATATGAGTAAGAACGCAAAGAGCCACCTGGGTGCTCGTCGGAAACCACCCACGATCCTCTGCCATCAAACAGCCCCCCCCCCTCCCGACGAGAGACTTCGTCTTCTCCAAAACTCCGAGAGGAAGCAACGTCTAGTCACACAGTGAACTAAAAAGACCGAGAGACTCCCTCTAATGACCATCCATCACACACACACACACACAAAAAACTAAATTTGATTAAGTTCTTGCACAAACAGCACTGGTATGAGTTAGATGACATTATCTAATCAGTACCAAGGTCAGTCTTTGTTCCCCCATAATGTGTGAGCTATAATCAGATTCTGGCTGAAACTCTTGAAAATACTGCTATATTTAGTGTGCACTGGCCATGAAATGCAAACATATTCATGATTGGGGTTTATTCTTCTCAACTGAATCATCATGGGGGGGGGAAGGATGGGGGTAAGATAAGCACAAATTAGAGTTTTCATACCTTGGCTTACTTTGCAACAGACAAAAATGCTATTTTTTTTCTCTCACTTATAATTTTCAAATCACCTGAACAACTAATTTTTAAGTGAAACATTTCAAATAAAAAAAGTATCAAGTTTCACCAACTTGTTTGGAAAAAAAGGATGTGTATCCTTGAAATGTGATAATGATGCCATTGTTTTGTTGTTTTTCAACAGAAACGCAAGGTAGCAAGATCTGCTTTGGGCTAGTCGCTTCTCTCGTTATTACAAATCTCCAGAGTGTGCCCACAGAGGGCGCTTACCTGGTAATCTGATTTTCATGCCATTTCCGGGGCTCACATACTTCCTGTGAGCAGGCAGCATTACGTGCACACAGACACTCATCACGCATTGAGCACTTGCTTTATATCAAGACCTCACATGAGATTGACTGTTGCCCAATTTTCGTTATCATTTACCATCTTCTTTATTTTTATATCATGATTAAGACATCTGGGCTCCATTTCATGGAAAGTTGCTGTGCTGGCAACTCTTGCTGCACTCAATCTTGTCGAGTATAAAGCAAGTTCTATTTTACAAATAGCATCCTAATCTCCCTCACCCGATACAAACAATCGCACTAAAGTGGAAATGATTATGTTTTGGAACAAATGAAGAAATATCTACTTTTGATATTTGTGATTATTTACTGATTGATAGCCAATTAATGATCCGAGAAAAATTCTCCATGTGTACATAAGATTTTCATTATTTCTCACTTCACTGCACATTGGCAACTTAGATCTGTTATCAATGACTTAGATGTTAACTGGCAAAAGTTGTGAAAATTGATAGGAATCATAAATATTACACAATAACAAAGGAGAGAACACATTCCAAAAGATGAAATGGGCATGTGGAATCAAGTCTCTTTGAGTTCACTACCCAACATTGCACATATAAACACACCAAGTGTTGCAGAAAAGAGAAGACCACCACCACCATTTCACATACTTATAATCAACAAATGGTGTATGGGCTATACATGCAAATAAGGGCCCAAAGTACACTAAATCTGGATTTTTTTTTCAATATTTTGGCTGACTCACTGTAAAATCAAATTGCTCATTTGTTCTCTTTGTCTGAAATTCAAATGAGAAAATCACAATCAGTAGAATCACCCCCATCCATCCCAAACAAGATTCAGAGTTATGGGTCGACCCACTTCTACCAAGAGATGGCGCTATTACACACAGCATTATCTGTACCATTAGATTTGTGGAAATCTAATACATGTACCCCTAGAACCCCCGCTCAACACGAATGTATTAAATGTCATGACAGCATTTCTCAAATACTTTTCCATCCTTTGAACTTTAAGAGATTATTGACAGCAATACATCACCTCTTTAATACCCTGAAAGCTCAATGGTGCTATGTAACAATGTTTCAAATTTGAGCTGTATGGTCCTACATGTACGTGTTACCAATGTCTCTGACATTGCGTAAATTATACTATTAAAAAAAAAAAACACACACACAATAGGGTTTGAAAATGTGAATATCTGTAAGTAACCACGCACAGCATGCTAAATTTTCCGTATTAATATGGTAATATCAGAATAAACCATTTAGTAAACAGTTTATTAGCATAATGTCATTTGTTCATGTTTGTAATGGCATAATTCTCAAAACTTTTATAAGCTGGAATGTTCTTTTGTGCAATTGATAATCTTCAAACAGCTTGGTATGCAAAACTTGACAATTTCTTATATTGAGCTGCAACAATGACAAACACTTCCTTCGATGTTACAATAAATCTACATTTTTTTTTTCCCTTCCTTTCCAAATCTCATATCTATATCTTGGGCTCACAACCAGGCAGCCCTGGCTCGGAAATGTCTTCATTTTATGACATGCCCACATTTAGAACTCTAAAACGTGAAAAAAAAAAAAAAAAACTAAATCATGTGGCATAGTAAAGATGACAACCTTTTAAAGTAAATGCAGGTTGCCAACATCTACCAACAAACCATTCACAATGAATATATCTGTTCTAAATATGGAATATGGTACAGGGTGGATGGTTGTTACTACATTTTGAAATATATCCCGACGCTTGATATTTTGGAAGACGACGGAGATGTTCTGTGATTGATCTTCGGACTAGAATATATCTCGGAACATAATCTTCTTCAACTGTATATTTGGGGGACTAGACAGTAATGTAACGAGACAATGATAAAAAAAAGTTTCTAGCAGAATGTGCATTACTGACTCACCTGCAATTGTATCCACAAGACAGGAACACATGCATGGCAAGAAAAAAGAGAAAAGGGAAAGAGGAAAAAATTCATGTTAGGATACACAAAGTGAAACACAATTCATCATCTTTTTTTTTTTTAATAGTGACATGTGAATCAATGTGAATCAATCAATCAAGTGAATCAATCAATCAATCAAAAGGGATTTTTGCAGATTTTTGCACCAATGTACCAATCATGCCATATGTGGTAAACTGTCCTCTGACAATTTTTTTCTTCCTTTTGATGAAATTAGTGATTCTTGCATAATATTGCTATCTTACAATGGAAGGTTTTCCCATAAAATCACAGCTGTTGAAAGTAACATACCTGTAAAAATTTAGGTAGTGTGAGACAAATATTGATAATTAGTATGTACCTTCTGAGTCTTAATGGCTCATCAAGTATGGGCGTTCTGAAAAAAAAAATAGTAACTGACTTTTCAAGGTGACTGTGATATTACTAGATTTGAACCACAACGTAACTTCACTGCTTTGGAAATTGGTCAGTACAGATATTTTCCCTGCTCACTCTACTTAAGATGAACAGTATATACTGCACTTCTTTGCATCATCATTTACAGAGGATCTCAATACCTTGTATTGATACAAGATGGAATTTTTTCATGAATATGTATCATGAATATATACGAATGCAAACAGAATATATATATATATATATGCATACAAAACGAATACAAACTTGAATAATCCGTGTAAATATTCACTAGGTGTAACACCAGATTATTCACTGATCATTGATAAAATTATAACTTTATCAAGCATTTGTCTGATAACATCCAATTTAATCATCTCTGATTTTATGTGCATCACAGTTTCTGGTTCATCCATTTCATTATTATTATTTTTTTTTTTTATTAATCCAGTCCTACCCAAAACAATACTCTCTACAAGGTATAGTCCCCATGAAATGTCACCATGTTCAAGCATGCCATGCTCCATGAAGCAGTGATTTTGTTGTTGTTGTTGCTGCTCCTGCCGGTGCTGCTGCAATCATATCAAGCATGCGGCAAGTGATTCTATTCATTCCATAGCAGCATCTAGCACCAGTGTTGCCGGAGGGCCCAATGTCTTAAAAGAATTAAAAGTCTCACATTCTTTGGAGGCATCAAGAGATACACTGTAGATGCTTAACATGCTTTCTGGTCACATTCAATGTGAGCACAGCATGTCTTTCTTTTTTCTTTTTTTTTTCTTCTTTTTTGACAGAAAGGCCCCGGCAGACAAAAATGCCAAGGGGCCTTCTAGAAGATAGAGGACGGCAAAACCTCATCTCACACATCCGTATCATCATCTGCGAGGGCAGTTCTGTCTCAGTCAAGGTCATGTCGTCATAGCTAGAACTTCGCTTCATCATGCCCTGGAATCTTGATTGAACTTGAGCATTTGTATTCCTCAAATACCCCCCTCCCCATCCCCCGCAAAAAAAAAAAAAAAATACTTCTAACTTGCCCCTCTCCCCCCTCCCCCCCCCCCCCCCCCTTCAACCTTTTTCCTCCTTCCCCCTTGTGATACATGGTAAAATTAAGAACAAAAAAAAAAAAAAGATCAAAGAGCAAACAGACAACCTCAAAGATGACCTCATCAGCTAGTCAAACAGGAGGTGCATCTCTGCATTCCAAGGAGGAGACAACATTGACTCCAGTTCGTCAAAGACTGAGGACCACAACTGACGGTGAAGGTCAGCCAGAACTGCTGAATGTCACTCCTGCTGTGCTACACGGTGTTCCAAGAATCCAACCTTTGACGATCATAGCTGGGCAAATCCCCACGGCAGCATTCATTTATCTCACATATTACATGACCCTTACAGCCTCTTGGCTTAAGTAAACCCAGACCCCACCCCCCCCCCCCCCCAAACAAAAGACATGAACTGTGAGTCTTCCTATGTTAAACCTGTATCATGTCCAAGCACCCTGTGCTAATTTTCCAAGCTTTTTCATAAGTATTCCAATAATTCCTGTAAGCCTGACCTAATCGTTCATTAGCAAGTCTATTCAGGCTGCTGATGTGCCTCTCTCAAACAGATAAGGCCATGGTGACATAACAGAGATTAAGGGGATAAGATAATCTCTATTCATTGGCAATTAATTTTCAGACATGTATGCCAACTGGTGAAGAAAGCACTCCAGCCCATGTGCTAGTTGGTGGAACAATGCGCAGTAAGGGGCAAGAATATGAACTGTATAATTCCACTTATCATCCTTGAATTTAATATTTTTTTAAAAATGAAAAAGTTCTTATTTTCCCTTTGACTTTGATATTGGGATGAATTTGGATGTAAAGCGCATTGATCAGTTTATAAGAACTGTGTTATAAAAAATACTATATCTTATTATTATCATTATGTAAGCTCTACTCATGTTCACACTGGTGCCAAGAGGAGACTAGAGAATGAGACTTTCCAAAGGTGAAATATTATGTCAGCAAAATTCCTCTTACAAAGTTTCTAATTTCTTAAAAGGGCAATTCAGCATTGAATCAGAATATTGAATAAAGGACAGGTTTAGATATGCTGACATGAACTTGCAATCAAAATTTTGGTCTGTCAGGTTCACTTAGATTGTGTATAATCTTTCTTACACCAATCAATATTTTTCAAAAAACCTGTGACCAGTCATCATGGAGTGTAGAACTGTAATTGGGATAAAGAATATACGTAGCACCATCAAAAAGTATTTATAAACACCAGAAAGAGTATATTCTTTCAAATGTCAAAATCATACATTCAAAATTACAAAGGTTACAGTAATCACTGATATCACCTTTGATAACAACTTCCAAAATTAATTTCTGCTGTGCCTACTGCTCTTTAAGAAAAGAAGAAGAAGAAGAAATTGCTGAAAACCCACAGATCTTAGACTGCAATGAGGTTGGTGCAGCATCCAGAAATGTCCCCATACCATCAAAGTTTTTGCAGTCCAGTGTGTGGTAGGAAAAGGAATCAAAAGTTCTCGTACTCTACCACTCTTAGAGAGTTGGTTATTTGGTTGTTTTTGGCCTTCCTTACTTGTGCCACTGCTGTCAACGAATATGATCACCTCCTCTTCTCAAAGTTGACGAACAGAGTTGGCGGGACTTACATCATATTGTGACACAAACACTGCAAAGACGTACAATCTACACATTCATCCCTTATTACAAACAGGTTCCCGTGACCTCATGCCAGCAGATATGCCAAGTTGAAAATCCACTCGATATCAAACTGAAATCATCACCAACTACCTTGCCTCCATGGTAGAAGAAAGAATGATACTGCAATGACTGCAATTTTGGGAAGTCACAGGCAATTGTGTACAAGAGCAAATATCTTCATCACTTGTAACATTTGCTTATGATAGATTCCTGACTGCCATGGCACCAGCAAAATGCTTTTTTTTTTCAGGAAATAAAAAGGGGGGAAAAAAGAAATTGTGGATGTGTGCCAAAAATGCCTGAAACTTCAATTTGCATTTTTCCATTTCGCCCACTATCAACTCCTCTGTTGTCAGCACAACAGAACAACTGAGTTGAGACTGTCAGATTCTTGGCTAATTACCATCAATTACCCCTATGCCTGCCTTCAGGGAGGACATGGAATTACACACGGGCTGAAGCTGCTAATTGAATGAATGCTGCCCTCTGGTGGTCTACACAGTTCCACTCCCACATTTCCATGAGGGAGCGGGAAGAGGCATATTCTGACTTGGCTCATAAATTTTGATTCCCGAGTTAATAGCATGGAAAACTCCATCATGATGTACATGAATAGCACCTACACCACAAGAGTGTAACAAAGTCTCTTGCAATTTCGGTCCTCAACAGAGCAAATTAAAGTCTAGTTTCAATTTGTTTACAGTAAACAAAAAAAAAATCACATGCCACTTCTCAATAAATTCAGTAAAACAGTGATGCAACTGATAACTGCATGAACAAGCAAAAACAGATAAGTCATAAGCAGATACAGTACTTCTGCATCAGCCCTTTCACTCAATAACTATAATGACCATGATAATAAAGTCTTTCTGTCTACAAACCTCGGCATCCTGGCTGCTGATAAACATTGTAAAACAATTGATAAGTTAACATACCATTTAAAAAAAACAAACAAACAAACAAACTACACTCACCTACAGAGATATATGTACGTGGGACTTAATACATACGAAAGATAAAAATGTTTTTTATTTGTTTTGCTTTCTTGGTTGTGGTGAGACATTGCATGTGGGTTTTAAAAATTTATTGCACATTTCTGTTTGCTTAAAAATTCAGGTTAGTGCTTATTTAATATGCAACACACTGGTGTTTAGGCCTGGTTTTCACACGGTTAACCCTTACACCTGACAGATTTTGAGGCCTCCTTTCATGCAATTCTTAAATGAAAGTAAGTTTTCAAGTCTTTTTGTTCCTTTCTCTGGTGGTTTCCCACACCGACATACAACAGCTTTAGACACTTTCAAGCACACCTCCACGGAGAGTATGTGGAAATGTTCTAGAAATAAACCGCGCCGAAATAGGAGCTCGCAACGTCTTCACGTCCCCGACGAACTATGCCTTGCCCCTCACTCAAAGTCTGACAGGGCGAATAAGTCGGTTGAGTGTCTGCTTGACGGAGGACGGTAAGTGGGGGCTGCCAGATGCAATTACAAACTTTGCAACAATCTCCCGGCAAGGGACAAGAATGGGGGGATGGGGAGAAAGAAAGAAAGAAGATGAAGGAGGAAACAAAAGTTTTCCTTTGACCTACTGCAGAATCATTCACTTTGTATCAGAATCCAGCAGCTGCCTCCCCAGTCATGAAGGCATCAATCTTTTTCTACCTATCCCTTGCTGACATCCAAGGAATACTGTAAAAGATTTCATTTATTGTATACATCATATATTTAGCTAGTCTAATTTTTTCACAGATTGGTACCTCCCATCAATTTTGTGAGTGGCTAAATTCACAAGCATGGAGTACAGCAACAACAAAAAAGAAGAGAGAAATGTATGCGTGCAAGTCACATTCATGTCAGGATCAGAGTAAATATTTCAGAGTGTTGTTAAATACTTAACTGGTACTCGGCTAGTGGAATTCATGAAAATAAAAACCCAGTATATTTGTTTAACCGATGCTCCGACTCTGTCTTTTCTGAAAGCATGGATCCCAGGAGTACTGTCAGAGTAGAAACTTTAAAGGGACTGTACAGTACTGGTTGAAGTGAGGATTCAGGTTTATAAAATTTTTTGGTGAGATAATGAGAAACCTCTCATGAAATATGAAAGAGCAAGTAATTTCGAGAAGGATTCAACGTTTATTTGATAAAAATTGGCCTTAAAATGGCTGAGATATCTAAAAAAAGCGATATTAATAAAATTGACAGGCCACGACTTTTATTAGGATCTCTTTGTTTTACCTTGTTTTTAGATATCTCAGTCACTTCAAAACCGATTTTCATCAAATCAACTTTTGATTCCCCTTAGAATTGTACGCTCTTTAACATTTCATAGAGTGGTTTCTAAATATCTTGCAAAATTTAACAAGCTGAATCCTCACCTCAACCAGTACTGTACAGTCCCTTTAATATGACTATTGATTTTGTGTATGTGGGCTCTGGTGAGTTAAGACGAAGTTAGCATGTTATGAATTCTGCTGGTGACACTTTATGCATAATATCAGGCATACATTTTTGAAATTCTTTTTAATTATACACCAGTGTGACATCATGCAAAATATGTGAAAAAGTCGACACCATGAAGTAGGTTGAAGTTGAACACACACACGCACACACACACACACACACACACATACAAAGGAGGTTATTGCTTGGATGGCATACTTGGGGAAATTTTACGACTTCCAAACTGGAAACACTTTCGGCGATGATGTCATAAATGGCAAAATATGGATCAATTTTTCTTTACCGCGCCATTTTACAGAGAGATGGTCATGAAATGATGCCTGGAATAGGCACTGGATGAGGTCTAGGCTTTCCAATTGATTTTCTGCACTAAATTCTCTTATCATAACTGCTATTTTTTTGTGCTTGTGAGATTGATGAAACGTCAAACTCGAGGGAGGCAAAGGGATTATGTTTCAACTCCGCACGTATCTCTCCGGATCTTCCAAAACGGGCGATCTGTCTCCATCACCTACAAGAAACGCACGGCTGTGAGAGCTGGGGACGGACAGCCTTTGAGAGTACTGCAAATATGAAGAGGGGCACAAATGTAGATGGGACTGAGACAGAAGAGAAAGAGAAAGAGAGAGAGAGAGAGAGAGAGGAAAAAGGAAAAGGAGATGATAAGAAAATGTACGATAGAGAAACGGAGAGAAAATATGAGACAGAAAGAATAACTGACTGAGATAGAGAGAGAGTCTGTGTGTAAGAAAGTGAAAAAAAAAATGAAAGCGGGAGCAGGAGAAATAAAATGTGGGAAAGAGAGTAAGAATGCCGAGGAAACAAAAAGTGATGGAAATGATTAAAGAATATAAAGGGGAAAAAACAGAGAGAAAATCGCAGGTTCAGAACCATAAGCCAGTTATCACAATTTTGGGGGGTATTGAATTATTGGTAAAGCTTAGTAGAGCTTATCATAAAGCTCGATCTCCTCTACATTATGGTGTCAATTTTTAATTATTTCCATTTTTTGTAAACTATTAAGAATCAAATGCACAAGGGCACTCTTTTACGCAATATTTGGAAAAAAGCTTATAATTCTACCCACTTTTGAATAAATAAAGTTTTTATTTCATACCATGAATATTCATTGTTTCGTTTTTATCTAGATGCTCAAATCTTTGAACCCGATAGCGCCCTTCTGGTTCTCGGCCAAAGAAATGGAGACAAAAAAAAAAAGAAGAAGAAGAGAGACTAGAGAGGTACCACAGAGGGAGAGAGTGAACAAAACCAAAATGTGCAACAACTGTGAAAAGGGAGAGTTTGTGGTCGCGAAAAGATGCAGGGAGATAACATAGGCTGCATTTATCTAACTTGAGAGAGAAAATCATGTTTCAAAACGCGTTTGGAACGGTGTTTGCAACGGTGTTTGCAAACGTGGTTTGAAATGCGATTCTCGGGAAGCTGAGTTTATCTAACCATCATACAATCGCGATTCGAGTGGTGTCACTGCGCAGCTTTGCGCCGTTTGACCCGAGAAGTAAAGGTCAACTGCATACCACCAAACATGTCACACACAAATAATGGGTACAGAGCACAGCCGGAAACAGCTGGGATTTGACCTTGAGATATAAACACATTTCAAAACGGCATTGCATTTATCTACTCACAGAACAGCGATCGTGGTCTCAAACGCGTTTCAAAAACGCCCTTTGAAAGGCGTTTCAAAACAGCGTTTCTAAACGCGTTTGGAAACACGGTTGCGTTTATCGAACCCCTGAAAATGCCTCAAATGCGTTTAGGATTGTGATTCTGCCTCAGAAATTTTGTAGATAAACGCAGCCCAAGAAAGACGAGGGAGAGGATGGGAAAGAAAGGGAGTTATAAACAGGAACAAGGACAATTATAGAGAAATTGGAAACCTTCTGCAGTCCATACCCCTACAAAGAAAACCACTCTAATTTGCTATCGCAATGTAGGAATCATGAATTGAACAAGTATCTACAATTGCACATAGATTGTCAGTCGAGAAAACAAAAGGACATCAAGCTTTACTGTTTCACCGTAACCTGGCCTCTTCTATCAATCGACTTCCCATACATCATTTTCAAAGACTTCACTGATTTGTGGACTCGATTCATGTTACCAGTAACATTTATGTTATGTTAGGGCATTTATTGTGATTGATTTAAGTTCTGCAAAGGTTGGATGGGGAGGAAGGTCTACTGAACATGGTCCATACGTTGCCTTCTTCAAAACAAAGCTGCCTGGTGCATTCACTACTGACTTCGGCCTCTTTCTCTTTGCGATTTCAATGCATTGCATTTTGCTCTGCTTTAATACTTATGAGCTTTCTTGTCTTGTAATCCACTGAAGAGATTAGTTACAAGACAAAATGCACTCCCAAAGTTCTGACGGGTTAAGTTTGGCTACAAATTCCTACCACAGTACTGAGATGTTACTTTGCATATTATGCTCATTGCACTGATTGATCCCAACTTAATTCCCAGGTTGCACATCAGGACAATAATGGATAGAGCATCTGAATACGTGCCGCCGCGAGTTAGGGTAGGAGCGCTGAGGTGCGAGATGCATTGGGGAATGCTCTGTGACAGCTTACATCCTCATTGGAAACCACCAAAGAAAACATGCCACGCTCGCAATATGGAGGACGAAATGCCAGCGACAAATGGGCGGACACAAAAAGGTTGCGCTGGCGTCCTACATTGCAGTGAGACAGACACTTGCAAACTGCCCTCGGAGGAGACGCGGGCTCCATCGGACTGGTTTGGATTGCTCTTCGGAAGGAGCAACATCCCCATCTCCAGCTACAGCTGTACCCTGCATGCCGATTTGAGCTGGCGGAAATAAACGGAGCATGGCGGTTGGCAAAGAAGATGGGAAAAGAAGGGGGAAAAAAATATATATACATTCTACAGTTTCTACTCAACACAAAGGAGAACCCACTTTCATATACCAGCCCATCGCACAGAGAAACCTTATCTACCTCTCACCCATGGTTTCCATAGCGACACAGCAGTTGGAAACAGATGAGTCGGTGAGGTAACATTAGACTCAAACATTTGTCCTGCTTTGATACAGCTTGACTGTAATTCCACCAGGGTCTGTCTCATTCTCCTTCCAGAATTTCTTTGCTTCCTGAATGTTGTTTTTTCCTAGCTCTTGTGGGTTCATATTTTTTCTTCTTTTGTTTAAATCATCCGGTACTGGAAGCTTTCTTGATGAAATGGTGCTTCATACCTCAATACATACATGCGGAGGGAGCCACTCTTTAGAGATGAAGCTCACATAGACACCGATATGCACGTATTCACAACTGTGGACATCTTTCTAAGTGAAAAGAGAATTTGTAGAGGATGTCATGGATGGACAGATAGAAGGCTAGATTGACATTCAGATTGAAGAATGACTCTAGATGACACAATTCATCAGTTGCAGACTGATCAGCAGCTGATAAACTTTCACTTGAATTCAGAACTTTATGAGGAAACGAGGATCTTCTCGGTACTGAGCAGCTCATGACACTTTCATATTATCTGAATTATCACTTCAATATTATACCAATGAGGTGAAACCCTGGAATTTGAAAGCTGCTAAACTGAAGGCTTCATGTTGCTCTGGATCAAGTTATTTCCTCGTCATGTTACAATGCCTTACTGCAAAGACATAGTTTTAACCCAGTCACAGATCACCTGAACATGCAAAGTACACATGACCTCACTTACATGCGCATAGCTTCAGAGGACAATATAAAGTTGTTGGTTTTTTTTTGGTAGATTTTATCAAAATGGCAAATAACACTCAACGGGAAAATGATCATTACTGGCAGAATGAGGATGAGATGTTTCTGAGACACAATGGTATTTTTCATCTCTAACGTTGAAATTTGTTGATTCAAATACTAGTCAACAGTCTGTAGCATTGCAGCAAAAAGAAGTTTGTCCGAGGTATGTCTCCATTAAAAGTGAAGCGAAGATGGCAATCTTACAGAAAAAAAAAAAGCAGTCTCATCATTTTTTTTTTTAAAGCTCCCAGAATATCAGCGGCAAATATGCATACATTTTCCATATTAAATGACTGGATCCAGCATTGCTAAACGATCTGGTGAATGTATGCGTTTAAATGATCCAGCTGGCGCGACACTTGTCCCTCTATGATGGTGTCTCCCCCCCCCCCCCCCACCCCTGTAGGCCGATGATATCATCTCCATCACACACACACACACACACACACACACACACACACGCACAGCAGCATTTAAAATGCCTTTGTGGTCAAGACAACCACATGTGTGATAGTGATCAGTCTAGCAAACAAAATTGGTCCCCTGAACGGCTGTCATCCAATCATCGCCGCACGTCCATGCTCTCTTCTGCCGAGCAATATCGCAGGACTTGGGGCGCTCTTTCCCTTGCGTGGCACATAGAATTGAAGCTCTTGGATAGGGGGGAGAAGCAAAGCTATTAAAAAAAGGAGGAAAAAAAGAGGGGGAAAGCAAACGATAAAAAGCATTACAAAATGAGGAAAGCAGCACGCACACAGATAGAAAAATAAAAGCTAGAGTAACGATGCAAGGATGACAGATGAGCAAGAAGAAGAAGAGGAAAAAAAAAGAGAGAAAGTGCTCTTCCGAAGCTGGACAGACACGCAGGGAGAAATGTCAGGGTGAATAAACATCATGATTGAGATGTGCACTACGTAGAGGATGTCCGCGCCGAAAAGACTTTCCTCCATGGCTGGGAGCTGCGAGCCGTTCAAGGGGTGACGACGGACAGAGCGAGAGGGGAAAAGAAAGATTGACAGATTGATTGCGAGATCAAAACTGATAGAGTGTCAGGCGAGTACTTCTTTCGGTGCCTCCAGAATTTCATCAGGGCAAAGCGAGCTTATGCAGGTGTGTACTGTCCGTACGTGTCTGTGCATTTGTGCTTGGAAGAGTGTATGTTGAATAGACAGAATTACAAGGGGGAAGAGGGAGGGGAGAAAGAGCCATACATTACTAATTGCTGAAATACATAAACAAAAAAAATGCAAAGTTTTACAAGATAACACTTCACATCATTTCATATCATATTCTAACATTATTTCACTTGAGAGTGATTGCTCTGCAGAATAAGGCAGACATTCTGGCCTATCACAAACATGAATACATAATCAGACAACCAACACAAAGACTTCACAAGCCAAGGTGAGCATGAATTACAGGGAATGGCCTTTATTAACACACAACAATTAAAAAAAATAACCAAACCAAGACGAAGAGAGGAAGAATGATTAACCTGTTAAAGATGAGTCCCGAGAATACTTAGGCAGGTGTATATGGGAAATGCGTGTTATTGCAAAATCAGTCTGTCCTCAATGGGTTAAAAGAGGGCTTGGAAGGATGGCAGTAATAAGGAAATGAAGACAAAGACAACAACAAAAAAAAAACAACACTTGAGGACACGGGTCAGGGAAAGCAAGCCTGATATCTTGAGGTAGAGAAATCGCAGGAAGTGCGTGCGCATGGTTCGTGTTCATAATAGAGCCATCATGTCACCCAGACACACGTGGACACACAATTCAACAAGGGACTCGGCGTTAACAGCTTCACCACCCCGCCTGCCATTAGGACGCACGTTGAATTACAATCCCGTCGTTAGCTGTAAGTGCTCTCCGACATCTGATAGCATCGTTTGGAACCCGCAAATGACCGCAAACCCTCTCTGATCTCCCCCATTTTCAAGGGGGTCGGTCACTTGCAGTGACCATGTCCGGCAGCTCGTGTGGCATGGGTGCCTGGATTTTTGTGCCATGTCTAATTTCCATATTATGACCTCTAAGATGCCAGTCATTTACTGACTTCGCTTCCAATGTTTTATTTTCTTTCTTCTTTTCTAACATCACCATCTTAATCTAGAATGTAGTTGGAGAGTGAGGGCAAAGAAATGAACAGTCTTTTACAATCACAGTCACACATGGGAAGGTTGCCAATTCAATGTTTGCTACTTCTGTTAACTTCTGGTAACTTCTGTACTTCTGGTAAGACCATTAGCCTGAATCACAAATTTTCTTCCATATCATATTGTTTTCATATTCAAATTGTTTTCAAGATGATACAAACCAAACTTCAGTGGATTTATTCATTTCCTTTTTTTTTCCTTTTAAAGTTGACTATGTTGCAGATCTTTACATAGTTTCAATGGCAAGTTATTCATCAATTTACAATGGAACAATTTTGCTTGTCACATAACTGCAGTACATGTACATTACGTGCTTTGTATGTAAATACATTTCATACATCGAATGGTGTCGGCAGTAATGCACAGCAGGCTACATGAGCGTGCTGTTCTTCCTGACAGCTTAAGATACCAACATCCATCATATATTTTGCACAAAGCCATTGCGCAGTTAGAGCTGTGTTGGGAAGCTATTAAACATCTTATGACTGACATCTCAAAAGTTCAATGACAGGTCACTGTACTTAAAAAAAAACCTTTATAAAAAAAGGTCATAAATGGTGATTGCGGAGTGAGCAAATAGTTTGTGCACTTGTACAAACAATCTGCTTTCAAATGCACAATAGTTGAAGCACCATCAACTGAACAGAACAAAGGTCAGCGGATTGCTCTCTACTGAAGATGTGAAAATGTTGTCATTCCACCAACTTACATTTTGGATGGTATAAATGCTTGCTTTCTGCTTACATGTATGTGCAGTGGGAATTTCTGTAATCAAGCAGACATTACTACATGTATTTTCTTTCAAAATCTCTCTGAAGTTTCCAAAAATGTTACCAATCCCTCCAAAAGGATTCAATTTGAAAATCTAAAAACAAAATCTATGAAAAGAAGCACACCATGCAGGATTTGAATGCACAAGGGTGAAGCTGTGTTTCATAGATATCATGCATCTAGCTTGACATTTTGATTCCTGATCAGGCAGCCATTCATTTGCTGTCCACTTTACCCCCTCCCCTGCCACATCCCACACACAGGATTTGTATCTGTATATGACACTATATAACATACATATTACACTCATGTACAGCTTCAGTTTGATCTTCCGCTATCCAACGACCCCAGCCAGAAGACCAGGAAAAAAAAAATGCCAGTAATGTCTTGGACACTCTTTTACATACAATGCTGCACAATTCAGGACTGCAATATACACAGGCTGTTCGGGCATTGTAATGGCCTTTATTTAAATAGATCATTGAGCTTCCTATCTCCTCCCCCCCCCCAACCAATTTCCATGCCTTACCAAAGACAGAAAAGGCCATGTCAGCTAATATAACTACTCTTAGCACCATGGAACGACCTCCATCTATCCATCCATGGTAGAATAGTGCTCACATAATGGTGTCTCTTCTGCGTCATAAATTCTGGCTAACAGGCACTTTGATCTAGAGCTTGAAGGAAAGGCTTGTTGGCAGTCAGATGACCTTCTTTTATCAGTCTTGTACATCAAAGTTTGTCCACATTATATATATTTGAATATATATCTGGCCATCCAAATGGGGTTTCCACAAAACCCTTAGAATATTAGCGTACATGTGTTACTTTGCACTATTACCAAAGAAAGGACGCAGATCCAAGATTGACCCTTTCAGTGCGCCTTTTATCTAAAGTGTGATCTCACGTTAGGATTCTCCGGTGCTTTCCTCATATTCTTTACCTCTGGCACACTCAACAGCATTTAAGGAGAAAGAGCACATATTGTTAAAAGAGCAACATCTGTCCCATGCCCCCAACCCCCCCCCCCCCCCCCCCCCCCCGTACAAAACATGCCCTACAGGCATAGAATGGCTTTTACAAAGTCATCACCTACTTGTAAAGTTAGCGGTTGTTCTTCAGTGATTGTTGTTTGGGTATTGTTGTTTTTTTCATGACATACTTAATAAAGATGTTACCTACAATGATATCATTCATGTATTCCATTTTGGCTCAATCTTTCTGGAAGAGGCAATCATCAATTCATTGGCAGTACTCCCTTCTCTCTTCCTCCTTAAAAAAAGGTGTGGAATGGTTATAAACCTGCAACGGAAGTGAAGTTAATGGTCTTGAATAGTGTCGGGAATATATATTCAATGTGTTTTAGTAGAAGTTGTTATGGGGGGGGAGTATATCTAGCCATTGATTATCTAGGAAATCAAAGAGCCATTTCAGCTTAAGCCATCTCCTGCAAGCCCTTCCCTTAACATTTGAACCAAATTTCAAGCCAAAATAACATTATGACTGACAGCAGTAAACGCATACCTGTACATTTGCTCAATTACAAACCAGTATTGGGAATGAAAACATTTTCATCAGATATTTCTTGGGTTTTGTTGTTGTTGTTGTTGTTGTTGTGTGGTTTTTTTAAAGCTTGGGCCCCATTACCACATACTCTGAAAGATAATGTTATATTGCAGCGTTAGTGTATATTTGGTCTTATTGTGAATACATGATAGGGCACAGTATGATTAATGTTTAGATGTTCATAATAGGTATGGCACATACACAAGATGCGGTATCACCACTCTCAAGCAATTTAATAGATCTAGGTTAATGAACATAAGGTATCTAGTATTTCCCACACAGAGAATGTCATTATGGTATTCATGCATAAAGTAATTACTTCCAAAGCACATACATATATACACCATGTAAAAGTTCTATATTCAATAAATGATATATCATATGATAAATCGATATCATTTTGTTTCTCAAACTAGCTTGGGGGATATCATAATGCATCGAATGTGACAGCACATCTCCTGTACAGGCGGCATAATCAATTCATAATCAAATTACAGTAAAATCAAGAACCACACCGACGCCGAAGGCATGCCTGGCATTTCACTGAATTTGGCAGAGTACGGCGGGCGAGGATCCCCAGCCCACGAATCTGAGCGCGTCCCAGAAAGTGCTTGACACAGAAACGATCAAATAACTAATATCACATATATATTCACCAATTTGTCTCATGCAAGCTTGCTTCCATCTTGTTTTCAGTGTGTGTGTGAGTGTGTGTGTGTGTGTGTGTGTGTGTATGCTTCTGAAAGGATGCAGGTTCCAGTATGTGCGTGCATGGTGGCTGAGAAAAGAAAAGGGTGTAGTGACGTCTGCAAGGAGATAAATGCAGTACCGTCAGAAGAGGGGGTGGTCGACAAAAACCCGCATCGCTGTTACGTTCATCTCTAATCTCTTCGAACTGGCGATGACGTACATGTACTTGCAATTCATAATGACAGATTCTCCTTGGTTAATTTCTTCTCTTTCCCTGATGGTACAATACAGTTGCCTTCTTCACTACTTGAAATAATCTTATAAGGAAGGTGAAGAAGACACCAAAGCAGAGAAAGAACAAAAAAGATACTTAAATTGATAAGAACTAATGACTCATCTCCTAATCATGAAGTTTCTTTTCCCCCTAATCAAACTCAGCATACAAATGTGATACTTACATTGACCATGCATTCAATTTGACCATGTATAACCAAATATTCACACTTTAAAATTCACCACATGTCTTCAATGATTTGATTAATTTTTCCTCTGCTTGACAGTAACCCATGGTTTTGTTTTGTTTTGTTTTTTAGGGGGTATACAATAAGAAGGTCACTTTCATATTGAAAGAGCCAAGAAGATTAAAGCAAAAGTCATTTAAACACAAAAATGTAAGTATCAAATTCACAGATGTGGCCTAGCAAATATTTAGCCTATTTCACAACATACCATACATTGCCTAAGACATCACTAGTACATTACTATCTTCCTAAGCAGCTTAATTAAGTGCATGGTCTTCATTTTCCCCTTGACTAGGTAACATAATCTTTCAGTTTGTGTAAATTCATATCCATTTCATAATCAATCAGCCGGTAGAAATTTGATTTTTTTAATGAGAAGCAAAAGAGAATAAGGTGTATAGAACAATTGTACAGTGTGAACACGCCTTCGGTTCTTAACTGCTGTAACGACAGTTTCCCTTTGAAGAATAAATTTTACTCCACTATACTGCATGTAGTCAGAGGCTGTGATTCTCACAGAGTTCAAATGGGAACATGCTGCAAGGGACCTGCCTGTGGAATACAGTACCCTTCTATTAACAATGCCCCTGTATCTTTATCAAATTTAAACACTACAGTGGCCACTTCTTTCGAAACCATACATATTGAATGACACAATTACCTTGGTTTACGATTCACCATGGAGAATTTGCAATCCCACTCAAAACTTTGTCTGCTTCCACTGCTTTTTGCATATTCAATGTGTCTTCTGTCAAACACAAAACCCAATTGCGGGTTTAGGCAACAAACCTACAATTCAAAAGTATCCCCCTGTGCTTTGATTAAGGTAATTTGAGATGCAATTGATAAAAAAGAATAAATTACCGTAAATATTGATCTGGTGGACAAACTGAATGTAAGCAAAGCAATGAAAACATACAAAGACCACTTTACTCATTGCTGGCCTCACACCTACTCTCAAAATCATTCTTAGTCTTGAACGTATCTGTTGAGACATCCTGCATCGACCAAAGTTATTGTATATGAGGTACAATTTGCGATGTTTAGTCGACAGATATTTGCTAATCAACATAACTTGTGAAAACATTGCCATCCATAACACAAATGCAGTGCATAACATCTCCTTGGTGGAAAATCAAAAACTTTTCTCTGGAAACTTAAGAAACATACATATTTCTTCATTCCATCAGTATGGTTCTCCATTAGGAATTCAACCACTTGCTAAAGTGTCTTGCAAGTTCCAATTTGCAAAATACACTGTTTCTCTCTCCTTTGCTGTCACACAGGTAGACCCCACCTGTATCTCAGGTTGGTCAAGCGCATCCTTCTCCCTCCCCTGCATCTGTCCCAAGTGACCGCCTAAATTTAGCCAGCAACAATCAATACGGCCGACACGCCTCCCTGGGTGTCAGTCACCGTGGCCTGATGGAGGTTGTGGTTGATTGGGGGGGGGGGGGGGTTCCTGGGAGGTCTACAGGGGGTAGATGTAAGAAACATGTGTAGCACAGACATGTTGCCGAATATGTTGGTTTATGAATACATTCAAATTCAAGGATGTTTGGCAGATGACATTCAACCTAAAAAGGAACATTCTCTTTGTTAGTCAAAACTGAAACTAACATGGCACTAAACCTTGTGTGCAAACTGATCAGAACTTATCCATGTGTTTGTGTGATTTACAGTTCTGGCTATTGAAAATGTGACATTTTTCTTTTCCATAATTTTACTCATGCACCCATATATCACATTCGAACAAGGGCAGATAAACTTGCAGTGTCTACATGATGTTTCATATTGATTGCTCAGAAGGTATTGCTGAATATTCTATGTAAGGGTCTGTTTGAATTCAGAATCATATGCCCAATTATTGTGCTAGATTCTTTAAAATCTATCATTTCTGTCAATATCTGATGCTTTATGGTTGGGGGGTGGGGGGAGTAGGGCAAAAAAAAAGTATGTTTTACAGCCACCATGCTGGTCTCCACTAGGTAGGACACAATCCATATCTCCGTGTGAGACTCTCCAAAGAAGGTTGCCACGACAACCACCAGCAGGATGCAACTGCAGGCATCTCATAAGCCATCCTTTCAGCATCGGCATGGTCGGGTTTCGCCTGGGGGAGGAGTGTACCAGTGTGGTCTACAGAGGGGATTGGGAGGCACAGTGGCCGGCATAAAAAAAACATTCCATGGATACACAAGCCAGCTTTACAAGTGCAACATGGAAGATCTTATCTGGATAACTATGCTCACAGCCAGTCACATACATGCTGCAAGTAACAATAGGATGTAAGACAACCTTTTGAAGACAAACCTTTTGTTGTATGCTTATATAGTCTCTGAATGTTCTTCCAAACAAACTGATGACAAAAACAAGACAAAAAAAATTGGCTATTCCATTGATTTCCCCATCTTATGAAAATAAAGTCAATATGAAACATTTATCTTAATTGTTGTTTATCAGCTCACAATGCTCCACAGGCAAGGTAGAAAATACAATTGTTAGCATTCCAGTGGAGTCATAATCATGGATCTTTGTCCGCTGGTTGATCATTCCCAAAGATCTTTATGCTTTTCATCTGTTAAACTGAAAAGCAGCTTTAATCTACAACATCATGATGCACTATGTGAGCAGCAAAAGGACTTGTAAGCAAAACATTATGGTTGAATATTGCTTGAGGATTTCCATTCCCACAATTGCAATAACATCACGACAAAAATGTAATTCCCGTGTTTATCATTCCCATCCTCAACCCTTGTGTGCAAATATTGTCTGAGATCATATTGCCTCTCTCACAGCTTTCTTTACGGGAGAAAAGCAATTCTAAGAGGTTTGTGAAGAAAAGAGAAATAGAAAAGGGTGTTAATTCCCTCAAAATATTCAACATAGAATAATGCTATGGGTTTTGTTTTGGTTTTGTTTTTTGTACACAAAATAATTATCACATGATGCCATGGTCATGTGACACTATGACCCCGTTTACAGTGTGAGGCTCGGCCGCGGCTCGGCCGCGGCCGAGTCCAGCCTCGCTTCAGTGTAAACGCGCAAAAGGCCAAATGCGAGGCCAAAATTGGCCTCGCATTTGGCCTCGCTCTGGAGGTGGTCTCGGCCGCGGCCGAGCCGCGGCCGAGCCCGGCCTTTTCTCAGTGTAAACGCAAACTGGGCCAAATGCGCGGCCAATTGCGCGGCCAATTTTAGTCTGGCTTCCAAACCCTCTGCCTGTATCTTTCGCTATTCAGGATATTAACCCCCTCAACGTCGAAAACCAGTATAGTTTAAGGTGGTTTTGTCCTGCAAAGGATTCTTTCCTTCGGCAAAGGCCTTTGCCCGAACGGCGACTTCGTCGCCACGGTATTCATTTGGCAAAGGGTCTGAAAACCAGACAATACCAAATTGCATTTGTTTACAAGCAGAGCGCCACTACGACAAAATATTGAAAGGTTTGAATCAAAAGCGCGGCCGAGCCCGGCAGTGTAAACGGACAAAATTGCGAGGCTCGGCCGCGCAATTGAGGCCGGCCGCGGCCGAGCCCGGCCCCGCACTGTAAACGGGGTCTATGGTCACGTTACCAGCACCGCTGTCTTGTAGCCTCTACATCAAAAATATATCAGGTGACCTGACCTGAGACATGTCGCAACTTTCTTTCTCAAAGATTTTAACAATGCTGCTCAAATCTATGCTGTCAATAATGACAAAATTTCCTCTTGAGGTAATTTTCTCATCAAACTTTCATCTCCCTGCCCCCACCCCCACACATTATTTCCATTTGTGACATCATCAATTGATGTCCCTTACTAGTCAAAGTCAGGCCAAAAATAAGAATTATTGATCATGGGCCACTGATAGCTATTCATAGTCTTAGCAGAGCAAGAAAAGAAAGAAATCGATAGGGGGCATAAAACAATGGAACTGAGGATGCGGTGACTGTGACATCACAAATACTGGCAGCCAACAACCACAACAACAACAACAATAGTTCAACAAAAAAGAAAAGTACAATGTAACACATGGCAAGCTAGAAAGCTGGTCAGCAGAGAAATTGTACATAATTATATAATCACACCACACCAGCTGTTGTTGTTATTGTTGTTGTTGTTGTTGCTGCTGCTGTTGTGGGAGAAGATGGATGTGGGGGTACTATGTACATGGTGATAGTTCTTACCAAGAGCCTACTCCTTCAATAGAAAAGAATCCAAATGGGATATGATTCACTCCAACAGCATCAAATGCAGAGTGAAACCACATCAACCAGCCCCAGCTCTGTACTCGGCAAGTCATATCTGGTCAAAACAGAACTTTCACAGAGGACGAGGAATGCCGAAAGTATGTCAGTCAACATTCACATTGACACATTTTGCTCTGTCTTGTCTTGTTTCCGATACTGCATAGGTTCTTTTCTATCTCCTAAGGTAAAATGAGGGAAAACTTGTTCATCCTGCTGTCACCAAGAACATTACAACTGATGCAGTAGAACAAATATTTAATTGGGGAGGGGTTTACCCATATTAAACATACAAATAAATTGAGAATCTCTAGCAATCTGGAGGAAAAAATCAAAATAGGATGTATCGAAAGAAATTCACAACCTCATTGCAGTGGTCCAGCAACATGGCTTGGACTTGGCAGCTTCTAACAACATATCAATCAATGAACACCACAATGGTACACTGTAGTTACAGTACCATCATCTTTGTAACGGCTAACACGCAGTATCACCGAACCAACAAGTTCATGGTGATCGTGTTCGATGTGAGATGACGCAATCAAAGACACGGGCCAATCGCTGATCCATCATGTTGGGCTACCTGAAACATGATCGGCCATTGTTCTTGTGCAACAGAGTGTACAATGTACAGTACATGTATATCAATCATTGTAGATCTGCGGTGACTGCTACATGATGAGCAATCTTGCATTAGCTTTGCTAAATCTTCACTACACAATAGTACACAGGACTGCATTCTGCTCTGCACACGAAAAAGAAAACCAAAAAAAAAACCCCACAAATTTATACTATAAATTGCAATCAGAATCATATAACTTTTTGCAAATAGTTTGATCTGTTAAATCCCTGTTAGAAGGATTTGTTTCATTCATTTCTCTTCTTAAGTTCAGCAATTGCAAGAAAGTAACTTGAACTGTCGAGAGATGAATTTTTGTCACAGTGCACTGTGTTTCATACACTTTTACAATTCTTTTTAATGCAGTAGCATACATCTTTCGAAAATCATGCCAGTCAAATTTACCCATATTTTTGGATTGGACAGCATGGTTTCCAAGTTGGCTGCAAAAGGACACATGAACCCATTTCTACGTATCACTGTAATTTTTCACAAGAAAACGCACAAAAAAGAAGAGGTGCCATGTAAAGTGCAAAAGGCAATTGGCGAATTGAACTCATACATCAAGCCTCATCCATTGTCTAAATCCCATTTTTAAAGGTAAAAATAAAGGCCTCATATATGTAGCAAGTGGGCACAGAAAGGCAGCATAATCTCTTAAATCATTCAAGCCCACGTTATGCGACATTTCTCTTTTTAGTCAGCTTGAGAACATGACGTTCAGGGTCTTAGAGAGAATCCACCCATGCACTGTAAATGCAAGTCCTCAAATGTCTCTCTTTTGCCGCGTTGAAATGGCAGATATTCATAGGGCTAACTGCCTGGCTGTGAAGGCAGTTAAAATGATGAACTGGCATCCTCTACAAGTTTCCCTGTAGAATACAGCTGAAATCACTGATTTATGAATGGCATTAAGGGGGGCTCTGAGTATGGGCAGACGCCATATGGACAACTTCCTCAAACAAAGCCCAATGCAATGTATGTGACTTTCTTCTGTTTCTCCTTGACTGGTCAAAGATGCACAAAACCACACACACACACACACACACACACACACACATACACACACATACACATGAACAGATTTCAAGACAATAAAGAGATCTTACGATCTGAATGCATGGGATATATAATCTGAATTCATGAACATGCAGCACATCTGAAGTGAAGTGGATTGCTCCGAACATTAAGGAATGAAATATGGCAGAGTCTTTCAAGCAGGGAAAACAAAATGAGCTGGTTAAGCCTGCACTCTTGTTAAATTTTTCACATGATAGACAGATGAACAAATAAGACTTGGCTAGGTGGCAAAGCAAAAAAGAAAGCAAATTCCAAGTGAACAACAATATATCAAAACTAACCTGAAAAGAATTATATTCGCCGTAGTCTGGAAAGCAAACTAGCTCTAACTACAAACTCATATTAAAGGTATGGAGAAAATTTGAAGTGTGACAAATGGCTCTTCCAATCTGCTTTCAATCATTTTTTTAAGTTCTCCTCATATAAGGGATTCATTTTCTGTTTCCAGTAAATCCTTCCCTATAGCCTTTTTTAATGGATAAACTATTCTTCCCTTGAGAAAACAACAGAAACATAAGGGACTACCACCACGAAACAGTAGAATAACTGTTCTCTGAAAGCACGACCTCACAGTGAATACTAAGATAATTGTTTATTTTTATTTGACACATTCTTCTTCTTTTCTCTCACAAATTCTATGCCATGGCCCAGGGCAAGCAGCAGGTTGTGACTGCTTACCATAACATGAAATGAACAACTACTTTTCCATGTCTTGATATAAATTCCATTGGAAGGCACTAAATATGCAGGTGAAGATTGTTCACTGAAAACGTGTGATATACAGAAAATGACAGGTGTCTGCAATATTGGAATAGTGATTAATGAACACACAAGTCTTCTCCATCTATATTATGCTAGAAAAGGAACCTACCTGAAAAATCTGCCCTCCCTTCCCTTTAATCTACCCTTATCCCCTCTTGATGAAATGCTAAAATTGGAAAGAAGAAAAAAAAAATCCCTCTACCAAATTTATAGTGGAAATGTCAAGTTTTGTATCTAAATCCCTGTACACAGACGAGCGTGAAGACCGGCGAAATGGTGCTGAGAAACAGACGCGAGCACTTCAATGATAGGACACCTTGTTTATGTGATAAACTCGACACATCATCAATAAGCTTACCTGTCATTGCCAAGATGCGCATCAGGAGGAGAAGGAGGAGGTGGAGGAGGAGGAGGAGCAACGGGGAGGCGAATCAGACGAGATGCGGAGCAGATGCAGATGATTTGAAAGGAGAGATAAAGAAAAGAAAAAAAAAATCTTTCTTGGTCAGAGGACACTGATGTGATGAATTTCACTACTTTTCAAAGATTTTTTTTCAGGTTCCCCTGGAGAGCTAGCTGGTGAAAATGTGATCCAGGGAAGACTATTGCAAATGTAGTTCTGCAGAAGATTTTTATGGGTTGAGAGGAAAGTGAACACAGGTGGCCAACAATTTCTGATGTGAGAAATTAGCTAGGAGATAATGATCACACCTGCTACAATTACTGGCCTTTAAGATACACCAATGTCCTCAGGTTGGTTTTCGGCGGTGAGAGGTTAGCAAAATGGCCCGAATGAGCTCTGATGTGGGGAATGTAGTGCATAGTTCAGAATCACATACTTGCTAGCTTGATGTCAAATAGCAGCTGAATGCTACACATTAGATATTCTAGCCCAGATCAGCAGTTTGGGAAAAGTGCCATCTCTAAGGACCCAAGCACATACATGTGTAAGGTCTGCAGCACTGTGGCTCTGTGAGCATGACCATCACCATTTTGCCAACAAGCTGAAGATTATTTGGAAAGACTCGTATCCTCCTCTCGAGCTGAGCAAACCAGTCCTGTATCATCTGCTTACCTAGGCTACATGTTTGCTATTCTGCCATCAAGGAATGAAGATTTCTTAAACTCGAAAGACAACCATTCAATTGATCATTTCATCTTTGCTAGCAAGAGTGTCCTTCGTGTATTGCTTGTCTTCCCCACATGTCCAATGTAAAAGAAACAAAATGAATGAACAGACATCCTGTAAGCATATCACAATTACTTGTTCTTACATCTTTCTCTAGATTATAAATTCTTCTGTACTTTCTCGCTTTCAAAACATCATCAATATTTCTGTTTTATTGCAGCATTTTTTTTTTGACAATAATTCTGTCAACATCTGCTTCATTGATTTCAAAGGGGATCCTCATTGTTTTAATTGCATTTCTTCCTTGTTCTCAATTTCCTGCATAAGTGTTTTTTTAATAACTTTTTATGGGTTTTATCTTCATTCTCATTTATTGAATCAACTAGCTGGCATTTCTGTTATCATAATGATAATAATAATCAATCAGTTATTATTCTACATGCTTCATTCTTGCCTCCCATACTGCTCCCTGATTTTACTTTGTTTGCCTATAATTTTTATACTCTCTTACTCACTCACTCAACTCTCTCTTACTCCAATAAAACACACACACACATACACACACATACACACCACATACACTCACACAAATGTACACTCATCATAACTGTGACTCATCCAATCACATTCCGTGATGCAACCGTCTCCTTTCTCTCACATTTTCACTCCATCTCTCCTTACACCCTTCACTTGTTTGCTCTCTGGGCTGTGCCCTTCTGAAAATGTTCTGCCCATCTATCCTTCTCCTTCTCCTTCTTCTTCTTCTTCTTCTTCTTCATCTTCTGCTGCTGCTTACTCATCAGTCAGTCTGCACCTGTATGTATTGTAACACATTCACACAATCATCACATTCTACCACTGCCCATAGGCCCAGTCATCTCTCCTCTCACATATCCTCCATTCTTTACACACTCTCATCTCATCATTCCCAGTTTTCTCTCCTTCCTCTCCAGTCCCGGGTATGGCTATCCGTGGTAGGCCTCTCGCTGACGTCACAAATCCACAAAGCCCACTCTCTCCTACTGCAAGTCTTGTTCCACATGACAAATCAGGGAAAACTGCCTGACAGATTGAGGAGATGCAGCTCTTCTCTTCCTCTTGCCTTTTTTTTTTTCTCTTGGTTCCTCTCAAAATTGATGCAAATTCCTTAAAGGGAAATCTGCCCCAACAGATTACAGATAATTCAGCTGGTTAATGATCTCTCTGCTCATATCTGGTCATATCTGAAAAATAATCAAGTTACCACTAAAAAATAGTGTCTGTTTGGTCAAAAACAGGAGCGCTATATATGCATACAAAAATTACAATAATTTCGGATTTCAAATATACAAGCTATTGAGAAATAAAACATCTATACATTACTGGAAAATTTATGACCTCTAAATATATCACAAAATAAATTCTCAATACCCATATTATTAGCTAGTGGACTTCTGTTTCCTATGCTAAACAAACACTTACATATGACTGCAACTTAATAATAATGTAAAAAGTCTTTTGATGTTAAAAAGAAAAAAAAATGATGCCTGATGCTGTATAACTGATATGGTCAGAGATACACTCAATGTTTTTCATTAATAATTTGGCCTACTTAGTTAAAGGGTAAAATCACTACTTTGACAGCTGCCATTATGTTTTTTTACTGGCACAAGCCACATCTCTATTTCAGGTGGGAGTGGATGCATCATGATAAAGGATTGCAGTTGTAACACCTCACTTATCATGCAAAAAAAAAAACAACAACCAATAGCTTTAGCATTTTTAATGAGGGTTCTTACACTTAAAGAAATCTTGTTTGTTAAACCTGATCAAGCATGCTTGACGTCAATCACATCATTTATGTCTTTATTTTCAACCTAGTTTGTTTGATTCTCGGGTGCTGATTTTTATTTCAGTGGTTTGATCTCTTGCACATGATTGAGGACATGATGCCTAACTTCTACACTGAACTTGGATATGGTGCATACATCGACCTTATACATGGTGCATGCATATGCCCTTGCACTCTTGAACGTTAACTAACAGTATGCATAGAGAGTTGCATGCTTGGTTGACAGGTGGGAGTATGTGTCACAACTGTTGCATAGAATAGGGGTTGTGGTTAGCTGTTGGCAAGGAGACTTCATTTCTGAGTTTGAACACAAGCTATTAACCCTAAATACACTAGAAATCCACACATTCAAGAAAGAAGATTACACACCAAGTTCTCTTGAAAGCTTTGACCGCCTCTTTAATGTGAACATAATGGTACACATTACTGTAAAGCCAGACATGTTTGTGTGCATGAAACTTTGGCAAATTTTGCAAGGAGCCAAGACTTGCCACGGTAAAATGCACATACAAGTGTTTGTCTGCCCAATGCATTGAATGCCAGTACAATGCTGCACACAGTACTACTGCACGTTTGTGTTTGTTTTTGTTTTTATATTTTATTTAACTACACATCAAGCCATGTGCATTCAGTTTCGTTGCATGTTATATATCGACCAGCAGTGTGTGTTCAACAAATCCCTGTATTACTAATACTTGGTGTAGTATACTTGTAATCATTTCATGGTCAGCAAATTGTGAAAGCTTCATGCTGTGAAAAAGGCTGTTGGCTACAATTTGCAAATGTTTCTTGTCGCGAATGTTTCTGGTTGTAAGGTACTTTGCTTTAGATGTCAAATCCTTCATGAATGACTCCAATCTCCCTTGATAACAAAATGTGTATGCAGAGACATCCATTATGTGTATAGTCTCTGCAGGGATGCAAACCATGTCATGTATAACAGCATTATAGTATTCCGAGGAGTGAAAAGGCATATTTTGGGTGAAAAACAGGATTGCTATCTTTCTTCCAATAGACATTGCTGGGCACCTCAAAAGAACCTTCTTTGATCTGATTTACATGAATATTGTTACCATAACAGTCCTGATTCTTTTTCTTTACTTTCTGATAAAATGTAAGTTATATCTTATTTGCTTGAGAAAAACATTTCTTTGTTGACACTTACTCGCCCTGTAGATACATTGAGGATATTACATCAATACAAAATTCTAAAATGCACAAAGACATCAAAAGTATGAGTGGTGACAAAATCACATGACTAAGCAGCAGAGATATGTCTCATGGTAACAACAGGGAGCAATGTTAAAGGATTTCTATTTCACACAACTGTCAACATTTGCCTCAATCCTTTTCAAATTTTGCTCTAACTCTTGCAGATCTGTTAAACCTTCATTTCATTACTTTCTTTCAAAGTATCAATTTCTCTCAGATAAGTTCTAAATCTAGCCAAATCTTCACCCTCTTTTACTAGAAACCAAGGCGGCAGCAGCTGCGAACCGCCTACATCAGGTGTTAGCACATTGTTGTTTGCTCTGATAACTTCCACATTTTTGATTAAATTGCAAATTTCATCATGAAACAAGGGCCCTGATGCGGGATTCAGCGTTGCATGTGACTTCAAAATGATGCATGGAAGGATTTGGCATTGATAACCCTGGCATTTGACAATATTCCCGCACTGATCCAAGGAATCCCTCTCTCTTGGTTCCACAAGGGCCGCGCACGCCTCAAGAGCAATTTGTTCCTCGTAACGCCAAAGCCGCAGCCCGTATCATTAGCCGGCAATGAAATGCTCTAATAAGGATCGGGAGACAAATTGCGCCAGCAGCCGCCTCGCAACCAAAATCTTCTCTCCCATCACCACAGCCCGTCTTGCTCCCTATCTCTCTCTTCTCCCATGTTTATACCATCTTGAAGTCTCTCACTATTCTATTCTCTTCTCTTCCTTTCCTTCTCTATCTCTTCCTCTCTATCTTCCCTTCATCTCTCTTCTCCCTCTCCTTCATCCTGCTTTCTATGGACCACTCCTTTCCTTCTCCTTCTTTCTCCTATCTCACTTTTTCCTTTTCCCTCCTTCTCTCTCTCCTTTGTCTGTCTGTCTGTCTCTGTATTTCCTCAACCACACCCCCTTCTCTCTCTTTTATCTTTCCGCCTCTATTTCACTCATTCCCTTCGTGCAGACTTCAATGATTCCATCTTGCCATATTTAGACTGCCGATAGTGGATCTCTCCAACATGGGGAGGATTTGAGACGGGATTGGACGTCACTTGCACCACTGCCACATTTCCTCGCAACACACAACCTCTGGCGATTGTAATCGTGATTCGAAATCTTCCAGGATGCGACAACCACCGTCCGATGTCCGTCCAACTCGTCTCTTGGACTGTCATTCTGGGTTACAGGAGCTTGCGCTGTGTCTGCCACTGTCTGGTCATTTTCTCCTCAATTCGCTAGGAAACAAGACCGGATACATTGCCTACCATCAATCAATTTATCTCGTTTGCACAATTTCTTGGTACAGATTGTCAAGCAGTTGCATCAGTGCCCGTAGGCAGCACTTAGGGACAGAACAGCAGAAGAAGAAAAATATCATCGATGCTTAAAACAAATTTCTAACCAACATTTTGGAAGAACTATTATCCATTCACTTTATGAAGTCATCCTATCCTCATGTGTATACCAACGGTATTTCAACTGATACAAAATTTCACTATAGTGCATTTAATCATTTTGAAAGAAGTGGCAAATGTCCAATCAGTTTAAGAATGATTACAAAACTTGTGGAGTTAAATATGGTAATTTCAGGTTAAGATTTCATTTAACAAGTACGAGAGTAATAATTACCCTATACTTTCACAAACTGCTCATGTTGGACACACATGAACAGCATTCTTGGTACTTTACAGTTCCTACAATTTCCTCACGTAGAAAGATCTTGCACTTACAAATGAGGATGTCATTCGTATCTGCCACTGTAGTGGTTTTCTTTACATATACATTTTCTTACACAACATACGGGTGACTGCTTCAGACGGGTATCTTTCATATTCAGCGTAGTCAAAAATTACTAACAGGGTAAGCCATGAAATGAGGCTATCATTTGCTTCACAAACAGGACAATCAATCGTCTCTCTCTTTCGCTCTCTCTCTCTCTCTCTCTTGCTGGGGACTTGTCCAAAAACAGTCTCGAGAGACGTACAGCTGCCGGATCATCAGTCTAATCCAATCTAAAGACAAATTCGCTGCGTTTTGAATGTCAAAATTTGCAACCACACTCCCAGGAGGTTCTAAAATTTGTGGGAAGAATATACAAAAATCTTGACTGATTGGACTTTTAATATAGCAAATCCATGAATCACCACATTCGTATTTAGATCTCCTGATATGTGGTGCTGCTCAGACCTTACTCATCAGTCATTATTTTTTTGTTACAAATAATTCTTTTTTAAGACATCGGCAATCTCATTCTACATGACGAAAACATCGGTGATGTTGGGCTCCACTGATTAAAATACATTGGAAGAAAAGCAAACACCATTCTCAACATGACGAGAACATCTTTTTTTCCTTTTTCTAGATGATAGATGGCTGTCATCAAGCAATGTTTTATCGTTTTGTTTAGTGAGGAGCTAGAGTGGGTGAGGAGAATCAACCCTCATCTGCACATTCCACTCCATCACGTGGTGCTTCTACTTCTGGAACTTGGAAGGGAAATGCTGCAATAAATCAAATAATGTCACACATCTCAGCAGAATGTAAAATTAGCTTCTCCTTTTTCTTTAAAGGCGGCATAAAGAAAATCCCTAGTCATGGTTTAGCTTTTCACATCAAAAACAAGAAATGTAGAAGCATATCCATGGAAATCAACTGAAGCACTTTAATTAAAAGAACTACAAATCAAAAAAAAAAATAGTTGAAGGATGAGCTGAATTCTTCTCAATATTTTCATTATCTTAGATGTTATGTTCTGATGTTCACCAAGTTTCACACCATCAAAGCCAATTATGCATGATACATACACACAAAATGACAAGACGCATTTATGAAATTGTACCTCAAGATGTTGCACTATTGCTCTGCGTTGTCATTTATTTGACAAGGGAGGAATCTTTTCAGCAAATTATATGGCTTCACTATGACACTGACGGTGTTGTGTTGTCAGTATTTGAAATCATCATGAATGATTTTAGACAGAAATGGGTTCGACATAGCTTAAAAGGACGATGAGTCGACATAGCTTAAAAGGGCAGATAAATACATAGGTATCATAATATATTTCCCAGGGCTACTATCATTTTTTTTTATCGGATGGAATACGCCGCTTTTGTGCTCTCTTGACAAGTAGCTGCCTCAAAAACATTTACCCATGTGCAACAAAAATCAGAAGAGTACTGTTATTTCTAATCATTGCATAAAATGTTATTAGTTATTTTTTGGGGTGTTTTTTTTTTTAATGAAATCTGAGACGAAGGAACCAGGGACCACCTTCAAAAAACATTTAGTAGAAATTGTGCTGGCTTGCAAGAGGAATCTCCATCTCCTGCGACTTCAATTCCCACAAGCCATCCTCGGTTCATCCGCACCTCGAGCTCAGCTTGCGCAGATGGAAGCATCATGTTTGCTTAAACTACAGCAGCCGCACAAACCCCCGAGTTTTTTCCCCGGCCTCCCATTGTAACATGTTTCTGTAAACACGAAACTCCTGCGCGGATGATCTAGTTTTTTGACTGATGACGTAAATCCCGGCTGTACAAGAGGAATCAAATAATGTTCTGATATAATACAATATCACGCAGTCTCGAGACTGATTCGACAAATTCAACTCATTTGCCTAGATCTAGGCTTCCCATGGCATGAGGAATAAATAGCTTGCCATACTTGTGTCAATTTCCTTTTCATCCATATGCTCATCCTCACTAGAAACACAGATCATTTTCCAGTGTGATAGGGTGTCTAGAAAAGCAAAGGATTATACTCTCCAACATAAAGAAAGTTTTTTTTTTTTTTTAACACCAGATACTATTAAGTAACTCTGTATTACTTCTTCTTCTTCTTCTTCTTCTTCTTCTTCTTCTTCTTCTTCTTCTTCTTCTTCTTCTTCTTCTTCTTTTTTTTGGTCATGATTGACATACCATGCTGTCTTTTGACCCTGAAACTCTGATCACAGAGTGGAAACATGATAAAATTTTGCACAGTTGAAGAACAATATCTTCCCACACTGTGTATAACATGTAACCTTAATACATTGATACATCTCAAAGTTAAAAAAAAAACAAATGAAAAACTATCCCTGTATGTCTAAAAAAATAAATATGCTCCTCTTTTACAACTAGAATAATAGTTTGAATTTGTTCAGTGTCCAAATTAATTCACTTGAAAACTATAGTATCTATTCCCCTCTATCACAAAAAAAGTATCCAGTTTTAATATTCTGAGGAAAGGTTTGAATTTCCTACCTCTATAATAAACCAGCTTATAAAAGGATTCTAAGTTTAAGGGCTGCAGAAGGGACACAGTAATTCTAAACAGAGCATTTATGTGAAATTTACATTAAAAATGTGACAAGGGCACGATATTCACAACAAACAATCCATATTGCCATTTTATGACAACTGATGTTGGTGGAAGAGGGTAGCACTCAGCTTACCAGCCAATTTTGAAATCCAAACTGATTTGACTTCAAGCCAGTCATATTTCAGCATGTTGCATATAAAACGTTTGAATTCAATGTGTCCTTCTGGAAGGGTGTGAGAAGGAAATTAAAGGAGTTTTTACACAATGCCTTCAGTAGGCACTGCCAGAATGTTATTTTCTTTGTTAATAAAGCAAATGTGATTGCATAGGCAAGTAAAAATATGACGGAATTTGGATGGGTCTGTGCACGAGGGCGCTATGGGCATGCGTCCAAGAGCGCGACTTCAGTGATTGAGTCATGTCAGGCAGCAATAGCTATTCATGACAAGCCAACTCGCAACGTAAACATCTCGGGCCGCTGGGACGGCAAACAGTGGCACGCCAACTTCATCACATGAAATCAATACCCAGTGGCGGAATGCTGGTTCCAGATGAGTGACAGGTACATCTGAAGCCTCCGCTCAAGGAAAGTCCTGGCACATTTTGTTGTCCCACTCTTAACCCCTTTAAGGAGATCTGCAATCGATTAGGGACCACAGCCATGCCAGTCATCGTCTACCAGCTATAATGCCCTACAGCTGCTCAATTAACAACGTACAAGTATCAGTCAGGAAGTTAGAGATGTTGGTGATATGTTGTTGTTTGTTTGTTTTTTTGTGTGTGTGTGTTTGTGTTTTTGCTTTGTTTTGTGTCATAGTCTCATACCATCCCACAAACTCATTGATGTGTGAAAGTCCACTGGTCTACATTCCTTTTCAGTAATCAAAATTATAATTAACCAATAAGAAAAAGTCTTCTTCCAGTCCCCTTGGCACAGATATGTACTACACTGCCAAATTACAGGATTGATTGATAATACTTAGGCGTTGCATCAAAATTTGATCCTGCTTGAATCAGGATCCCGCAGGATCCTGCCTAGGCAAACACCTGGGCAGGATCCTGCAGGATCCTGATTCAAGCAGGATCCTGAGGGTTCCTGCTGGTCATAATTTTGATGCAACGCCTTACAGAAATACAATAATGTGAGTGAGGGTGTGTGTAGGTGCGGATGGGAATAGATGTGCAGGTGTAATTCACTAGGATGTAGTTTTAGAGAGAGCCTGTACTGATGCATCACATGGTTGACTATTTTCATAAGAATTTCATTTTTGTAGACCATCTAAATCACAGCATTTTTTTTTCTTTTCTGCAGCTCTGATGACATGTCCCTTTAATGTCTGGCTACACAATTATGCCATCTTCTCCAACATGCCATTATGATGACTGTTTGCTCACTATTAAGAAGGGCCAACCAAATCCAAACCAAGATACATTGTGAGCTCCCATCCATAACTCATAAGCTAGCAGCTGCGCGCAGATCAAAGCTGCAAAGATGCGCACAGAGAAGAGACGAGCACCATCGCATCACAGCTAAAGCCCCATCAAAGCCACAAAATAAGATCTGACATGTGGATGGCATGCCGAGAGGCAATTGAAAATTGGATTTATCAACCTAACATTCTTTGAAATCTACCGTGGAAGGGGGGAAAAAATACCCAAACAAACAACGACGACACATTTGTATGCCACTTGTCGTGCACGGCAGTAGTATTTTTATTGTCTGCTCGTTAACGAGATCAACGCTCTACAAATATTATTCATCTCCTCAAGCACGACCCTGGAAAAGGATTCACAATCCTGCAACAACAAAAAAAGAGGAAAAGAATGAAGAAAGAATGCCTTTAGGGAGGCTCTTTCTAAGCATTTAGCAAATAAATTTATCAAGATGCATTCAATATTTCACGAGAAATGAGCAGAACAGATTGTAACAGTTCCACATCTTCTTAAGATCGGGGGGGGGGGGGGTCTATAATCTCTGTTCATGATGAATAAAACATGCATGGACTAATAAAAGAAGGAGTTCATAATGGCTGGAAGGTAAGCTGCATTCATCTAGTCACGCGGTGCTCGCTCAGTTAAGTATATTTGAAATCCCAAGGATCATGGCATTACTCAGTCGATAGTCTTCCTATTTAGAGCTCTGCATAAGTGCGTCTGGAGCAAAATAGAACAGAATGGTTTCATTTCATCTGCCAATATAGACAGGGAGGTAAAATAGCAGCAATGAAGACATCCTTTGATACCACCAGATATGATCATTTAATTCAAATGGCACAACATTTGCTTCAATGTATTCTCCAGCTCCACCCAGCTGTAGAAATATACTATTAAAGCATGTATCTGCATGAGCAATGATATAATGCAGGAACAAATAAATCAAATCAAATTAAAAAAAAAAATTCAAATTTTACTTGGCAGTATCACACTGAATGTCACACAGTAGATACTGCCTGTTTTCATTCATATCACAGGCAATACATTACACAGAAAACGTACATGCTATAAATCCCACATTTAGATATAATTGTACATGGGCTATGCAGATCTGGAATAAGCAAACTGAGCATTTTTTTTTCTTCACAATAAAAAACAAAACAAAACAAAACTTCCTTTTGCATCAATCTTGATGCACCAGAAATGATAATTGTGCTTTCTTCACTTGTGGGATAACACCTCACTTGAAATGTTTCAACATCTTCGTTAGATCAGCGGGTGGGGAGGAGGGGGTTGCAGCAAACACACCTATTTTTTTTTTTTTTTTTTTTTTGTTTGTTACTGGAACAGAAAGTTACGGGAGTGATTTCAGTAAAGTTGATTGTATATTCATTGCCACAAATACCGCAACAATTCATTTAATGTCAAAGTGTTTGTCTGTGTGTGTTGGGGGTGGGGATGGCAGTGGGAAAGACATTATTCAACATGCTCTGCAGAGCTCTAGAATCTGCATGACATGATGCAGTTCTGTGAAGGACTTTGTGGAACCTGCAGATGAGATGCAGAAAGCCATTCACTCCGTTCACGATCTGCACAATCAACATCCTTCTGCTCCTCAGAAGACGATAATCTCTGCTGCTTTGCAGAACCATACCATCAATCATACACAATACAGGCATGGCATTTTACAGAAGTATCAATATGTTGACAACAAACAGTTTGTAGGGTTACGGATGGGTCTGTCAAGGTTGATGTCAGGCCACTTGATATCTTCAACATGCTTGAAGATTATGAATATTGCTTTCTCATTTTTCTTCCAGCAACCTCTTTACACGTACATAGTATGAAAAACAAAGAATACAAAAGCTGAAGAAAGGGAGGGGGGGGGGAAGAAGAGCATGTGTTGATCATACTGCATAGGTGAAGGCAGTTTGAAAATCAGTCATGATAAGTGAATGTCTTGAGTTCAAACTTTCAGCAAACAAAATCTTGAAAGACATGTATGGATATGTCAGGACAGTTTGAATGGATTGGAAACCATGCAATGACAGACCCTGTGGGTCACCCCAAAGTGAAACCTTGGCCATGGGCTGATGCTGGCCCCCTGCACTACACTCCCCATCACCACCTACTGCTTGTTCTCACTATCTGTCTGATTGTGTTTGGATTTTCATTGGTCAAGACATTGCCCTTGCAACCACTTTCTTGTTGGGGAGGGGGCAATCCCTTCACAACAGAATACTTCGCGTAACTGCAAGTAAGCATTGACGGCCTGATAGGACTGCACAGGGAGTAAAACTTTGCACAAAACATCTGGTGGAAAGGCTAGACCACACTCAGATGATGGGGATAGAGTTCGCCCGACTGTACTTTCCACCTCCTGCTAACTTGCAGCGCGGCTCATCTTAATTGTCCCGGGTGGGCCGGGCACAAATGCACAAATGGCTTGGTGTCACCTGCAGTGTCATCATGCGTGTCTACATTGCTGTTCACATCGACCTCACAGCCATTGACGTAGCAGAGGCAGAATTCTTTTCCGAAACGGTTTTCATGCAAGAAAAAAAGAACACCTTCTTCAGTTCTGCCTTATTTGCCTATGATTTGATTTCCTACCCTGAGTTACTGCAAGTCACAAATAAAACTCAATGAAATACATGTAATAGCAGGAAAAATTCATAATGGACATACATTAGTACTCAGTGCACTGGGTGACGTTACAGTGTGCCTACTGTTTTTTTTCCCCTTTCAGGAAAATTCAGGAAAATTCAGCAATACGAGTAATATTCAGATGAAGTATGATGAGACATATTTTTTCCTTCATGAATTTGGTGTTTACGACTGCAGTAACTGTGACAGCAATAAACCAATTGGCTCTCAGTATCTTACCTGCTTCCAGAATACAATTTTCTATTCAATTCGATTTTATTGTCTATTCCTCGAAATGGTAAATGTTTCAGACACTGCGGCATAAACTCTGCTTTGCATTGGAAATTTACGAAATGTGTCGACAAATAAAAATATAAAGACTGTACTGATCATCCATCTTCATGACACTGATTTTGATTCATATTTTGTTTTGTCATGTTATCACCTGTTAATTACTACGCAACAACTAACCCTTTAAGAGGATTAATCGCTCAAAGTGTCTTTGACATTGTGTCCACGTACAGACGTTGTCAATGGTAGTGAAAGAGTTAACACGAAGAGAGGGGAGAAAACAAGAGAATGGGTGTATGTGTTTCTGTCTGTCTGTTTGCTTGTCTTTGCGTCTCTGTAAGTGTGTGTACTGGAAGTTGTCTTAAAGTGGGGCTGCTGTATTTGGATCCTTTCTTATCACAAGATTCATCGCAATAAGCAACTAAGTGCAGCTGCTGATGAAGATGAGAAGCAAATTGTCAGGCCCTGCCTGCAGTGTGGAGATTACACCTTTCGGCTGTCCCTCAAGAAAACCTGTCACAAAGAAGGTACTAACCACCCTAATTACTAATGGTGTGCACTGTGCACATTGGGAACAAAACCTGCAATGTGCATGTGCTGTGTGCTCAGTGGTATTCCTGCAAAATAGCTATGTCAACAACAACAACAACAACAACAACAAAAATTCAAGTTGAAGGTATGCATTTTTAACAAATGGTGACCAACCCATTCCATGGAAGACGCCCTTTGCTGCCAGGAATACACATAATTTGCCAACCTCAGAGTTTGAAAGGCTACAGGCTCCTTGCCATCATTATGGAATGTACAACCTTGGTCAATAGCAGTTATGATTATCTTGTCAATGCATTCCCCTTAAATTGAGGTATTCAAAGGTGTCACCAGCTTGTGTGTGTGTGTGTGTGTGTGTGTGTGTGTGTGTGTGCACTGAAGAGAATAATGTAAAACTACAAACATTTGTGGCATGAAACTTTCATGAATTGGAGCGACAGCCTTTTTGTGGCATGAAACTTTCAAACATTGCCACTGGCATTCAATGCATTGGGCAGACGAAACCTTTCACATGTGTGCATTTTACTTTCACAAATCTTGGCTCCTCATCAAATTTGCAAAAGTTTCACACACATGAAAATTTCTGGTTTTTACAGTAATACCCACTCTCTTCTGCATGACATGAGTATACTACAATGCTTTATTACACCGGCTCCGAAAGTACCAACATCATTTCTTTCTCTTGCTTTTCAAATTCCTGCAGATGGAAAAACACTGTTCCATCATTGAGATTACTTGTCTTCATTATTTGATTACAAAAGAAACAGAAATATCATCAAAAATACTTGTTTTGATCTTCACTTGATTGATTGCTGATGTCTCCAGAACAGAAAATCATCCAGTTTATAAACTAATCTTAGCAGAGTTTTTCTGAATGCAACAAACCTACAAAGATGCCAGGTCACCAAAAGGAGAGACACTGGCCTGTTGATGGAATAAAGCCTTAACCCACTTGTCTTATTTGGAAATTGTTACAAAAGAATACTCCTTCCCTAAAACTAGACTTTTAATCTTTGAACGACCTCCAAAGTCAGTGACTTTGAAATAACCAGAAACATGGCAGGTGAAAAGAGAGAAAAATGCAGGAGATGAAACTGAGAGAATTACAAATGAAAACAATGGAGAAAGAGAGTGTGTAACCCAAAGTGAGAGTCGAAAGAGATGTCATATTGCTGGGGTGTTTTTCTCCTCCCTCTTAATGCTTGACTACGCCCGCATCCAGATTGTCGGACAAGACATCCTTGTACGTCAGCACAGTTGTGCGGATACATCAATTGACAGCAAAGAAGATGGGGTGTATTAATGCCAGTTGCATTCTGTCAACTGTGCGACGGAGCACGAAAGGAAGGCATCCCGCAAACTTGGCAAAGAGCAGCTCTCACGATGTGTCGCAGTGATCTCCGACGGCGATCGGGGGAGTGCAAAATCGGGCAGAGGTAAAAAGGCATTTGCAGCCCCCGTGAAGAAACAGCAGCGTCCAGTCGGGCAGAATGGTCATTTCTTTGACACTTCTTGGTTGTGATTACCTGCTCCTACAGTCACATCCGCTCCAATGCCTGACCGCCTCAGTGCGGTCGTGGGTGATGCAACAAAACAAGCTACAGTACTATATGCACTTTCCACTCCTACACCTAACACCAGAGTACCACATCTTCTAAACTTTACACAAGACTGCCGCATCTCCTATGTACTAAACCACACACCAACATCTTAAATCTATTACATCAGCAACCAACATCTCAGATTTATCAAACAGCACTTTCAAAATGATGACATGACACTGCTAAAGTATGATAAGTTCAAAGTCTTACCCGCCATTACACTATTTTCCTGCAACTCCATGACACCATAAAACATTAGGTACAAACATATTTCTCTCACGAACCTGTCCATTGCTTTCTTCTCTTTCGTGATTAATTATGCAAAGTCTAATGCATTCTTCATGTAGGAGCTAGAGCAATATTCTACAACCTTCAAAGGCGATAAGAACCAACATGGACCTATAAAAGGAATGATGACAATTATATCTTTCATTATTACCAAGATATGTGTCAAATTGAATAGATGACTGTATAAAGAATTGAAACTAGTTGAGCTTTTTCTTCATTACAAGAAGCAGTCAGTCATACATATGATAGTGACAGAACAAACAAACAAAATTAAGCAGTTTTTTAGTCAAGGTTTTCAAAATATTATTCGGGTTTTGATACTATTATTTCAGAATAAGCCTCTGCTATTGATAAAGGCAACAATAGATTAATACACCTAATAACTTTTACAATTGTATCTGTGCTTTCATTTTCTGCATCATGTACTTTCCCAAACATCAAAATCATGCTAGATTAGATACCTGTTTGTTAACTCTTGATGTGCTCCATTCACCGACTGGCATGCACGCTTCTTTGCCGAATGGTGCAGACGTCTAGAAACTGATTGTCAATGAATAAAGATTACCTAATCCCCCAATCTCTACCGTGTTACCATGGCCTTCCTGTTGAACTGATGAACACAGCTATACCTGAGTGGGTTTGATAATTTATAACTAGGTCAGGTTTGGATGGATTACTAAAAGCTGATGAATATGTGTGGCAAGCTAGGCCACATGCCTTGGCACATACAGGATTCAATGTACATGACAAATGGTGTCACAATGACAAATGGTGTCAAAATGATAGCAACAAACACATCACGCTAATGGAAATCACATTTTTCTTTCTTTTCTTTTCTTTTCTTTTCTTTTTTGGCCATCATTTCATTCCAGGAGACTGACATGAGATTCACATTTACAGCAGTCAGAATGCCACATCAAGTTTTTCCTTTCGATGGACGCACAAGTGTTCCTTTCCGCTGAGATTGCCTTCCTTTCCACTGAGATTGCCTTCGAGTTCACAGACGTCACCATACCGGGTACAAATCTCATGTGCTTGGGTACACACTCCCATTTGGGTTTCACCATCTGCCAGTGTTTATCCGGCAGCTTTACAACACTACGTGATACACGCAAACCCAAGCGCAAAGCAGTTAATTTTACCCGACACCCTGATGCTGTGCAGTGAAATCTTCTCAGCAGCACCAAAGCACACAGACTCTAATTACTGCTTAACACTTCAACGGTGGATGCTGCACCGGAGGTGCCGGTGCCTTTAAAGGGAAAATCGTGTCCATACTACTGGTGACATTATTAAGAGGGTCAAATTAGACAAATCACTGAAATTTTCTTTAAAAATCAGAAAAACGGGAAGAAATTATTTAATTTCAAGTTACTCATACCCTGGGCAAACACAAATGGTCCTAATTACAATTTTCAGGTGGTGATGTCACTACCTCAAAGTTTCCCCATTTGCTGGCACATACATTTTTAATGGATTTCCTCATACAAAGTGGAAGCTCAGAAATTCCATCCTTTGCTTTAAATCATTCTGAATTTGAAATGGCAAAGCAATGATTTTTTTTTTTTCAATGGGACTGAATAGTTGAAAGATAATTAACAATTTAAAAGTGATTAAAAAAATATTTTATGCACAAACCAACAGGGAAGCTGGGTAGAAATCATATCATTACTCATTTAATTTGCGTGCGTAATTGCGACGGACATCACCATGGAAAGATGTGAGGTTGCACTCTTCCATGACATTCCTATCTTTTTTCTCTGATTGTCATTAAGCTTTTACTATTGTTTGCTTTCCTGTCACCCATTACATCAACATCAAATTGAATATATGGGGTGGAGGTCCCCTTTAATGACTGATGAAAATGACCTTTTACACCTAGTGCCAGTTAGACTGACCTTACTAAGAAGACACTGGCTCACGGCTGAATTGACTTTCTCCCTTTGTAAACAGGGTCCACACTTTTAACACTTCATCCATCATCTCTCCATATCCTGCATGCAGGCTGTAAATGGTTTCATCAGTCTCAAACTGAAATAATACAGTGTTATTATTTTGTATGTGCCTTGTTCTCCACTTCAAAATCATCAAGACCAGGGCATTTTTTTTTTCTTTTTGACATAAAAAGCACTATTCACATTATTTCCACCTTGTAGATAAAACTGATCATTTGTTTTAAAAATAAAAGGCACATGATACCACAAGTGAAAAGAGAGCTTGACAATATTGCAAAGCAGAAATATAATGTAGGAGACAAATTAGGCTGTCCATAGCATATTGCCAAATGTATACTGTTGGGCACCGATAGGAATCATACAACTGAAACAAAACAAAACAAAAAGACTGGGCCCTTAAATTTGGGAGGATCAAAAAAAAAGAAAGATATGATTCTGTTTCCATGACAACCAGTTGTGAAAGAAGACACTGTCATGGAGCCCCCTGTTGACACTGTAAATGAGGTTGCACTTTGCAGGAAAGGTGACCCCAAAGAGGTGAAAGTGGGTCAAGTCATACTTTCGATGATCTAGTTGCAAACTCCATCGAAACACATTTTGATTTCCCTTACTCGAGAAGCAGTCCCTATTTCACATTGTTCTCATGGTATCCACTTTCTTAATATCCGGCTGAATACTCGTCTGTCTGTTCCTCTTCTCGGGTCTTTATCTTTTATTTTTCTACCTATCTATCTGTCTCTGTCCACATACATCCATGCAGACTGGACAAAAAAAATTTTGTTTTTGTTGTTGTTGTGTTTTTTGTCACAGACTCTTTAGAGTTTTCTGTCTGTCCACATCACATTCATTGTTTGGCTGTCTTGACGTTTGCCTCTATGCATCTCTTACAACGGTGAAGTAATCACCCCTGATATTAGTTCTTGTCTCACTTTCCTCTCTGATAGTACAGTACAGATCTCTCCCACCCCCTTTCTTCCTTTCACTCTCTCCACCCCCCCCCCCCTCAATCTTTATCTCTGTCATTAAATCTTTAGTACTTGTGCCATAGCTTTTCTTGTTTTCCTCAGAAAATCAAATGATATATAATGCAATGACAAAAGTGCATTACATGAACTGAGTCAGGTATTCCACAATGACCATCTCGTGTTACAAATCCAGTGAAACCGACCCCTCTGAAACAATCAAGATGCCTTCAACATTCACACCATTTTTTTTTTTTTTTTTGCCTGCCTCCACTTCCAAGCCAATCGAAAGAGCGTGCTGGGATCAAATATCGCGGTTATGTGCTGTACGTGATGGAGGGTCCCGTTGCCATTTTTAATGGTGACACGCGCATAAATACCGACTACTACGTGCAGAAGAATGCACCTGCTCTCCATTGTCTATGAAAGCGGCGGTAGCAGGTGGACGTGGCGATAGGGGATCCCACTCCCCCCGGTTGAGAAGGAAGGTAGAAAAAGAGAAAAGAATATCAATCAATCATGCCGCTTATCATTTCATCATCATCATCCTCCCACAGAAGCATATCCCATGTGCATTGGGACCTTTCTTCAGTGAGATGCAGGGAAAAGAGAAAAGGAGATAGATAGGAGATCCTGTACTTACTACATAGATAGGAAGACAGATGATATAAAATAGATGAATAGAACCTGACAGGGGGACAGAAATTGACATGAAGGAAAAAAAAAGATTTATATAAATGGGGAGAGAGGACGAGACATGCAGTAAGAGAGAGCGGGAGAAGGGGGTGGGAGGGGACCAAAGAGGATCTGTAATTGATGCAGGATCTCGGGATGCCCAGTCCCCCAAGACACCCTCCTTCATCAATATCTCCAAAGTGCTACAGGACTTTGAAAAAGTTTAGGCAAACTCTCTTCGAGATTCTCCTCTCTCTTGTGGTCAAGTACACCAAAGCTAAATGATGTAGAGCAGTTCAAAACCCTTCGGACCAGACTTTGTTTGAAGGAACTTTGAATTTTCACCAAAGCATAAGCTACACACAAATGCGGCACCAGAGCATGCTTGCTTTTCGTTGACTTCTGTTCTGCATTTTGGCACAGAATTCACACGGTACATAGGTGCTGTTTTCATTTCATGCCAGGCCATATACTGTTGGAAGTTATGTTTTCCTTGGCAGATCACTCATCTAATATTCATTCAGTGTGTAATTGAGTTTGTGCATTCAAAACTAACATGAATATGCAGGATAACATGGTATGCATTGAAGATTGAGGATTGTGAAAACTCTGGCCTACTGTAAGCTAGTGTGTCACTGGGAAAAAACAATAAAGCCCTCTTCTACCTTGTGCAATGGTATCAGAGGCAATATTCATTATGTTCACCCTCCCCAGATAGGTCTTTATCTGAGTCATTGTTTCCTGTTTTTAACATGCCTTCTGAATGCTACAAGGTGAAAATGCATAATTTTTGGACAGATTGTTTGATTTTTCCTAAAACTTTCACTGATGTGTTCTACTAATTCTACGACATTCACTCAACTGACATGTATATTTGCATTGCACTCCCCTTCAATAAAATGGTGATTCACAAAAAGGGAACCTCTAGGTTTAGGAAGATCCTTGTCCTTCTGTTCTACTTTAAAAACACATGCCAATAAACTATTTGTATATTATCTATAGCATGACTACAATTTCTGTAAAGAGAAATCAAAATAAAGCCATTTATGAAATTCATCAGGTATATAAATTCCATGTGCAGCTTTCATCTGTATAATGGATTGTAATGGCATGCAAAAGTTCAGTGCTTACTGGTATTGCTTCTAAATTATTGGATCCAATGAATCCATACTTTCTAAGGGAATTTTTACTTTAGGATGAAAGCACTGCAGGACAATGAGTTTAACGGCCATGGTCATACAACATATTGTCTTATCTATTAAGCACTTTTCCAGTCAGTATGGGAGCAAAAGGGGAGCATTTTGCAGGAGTTGCTTTCTTTCATTGAGAAATATTGCATATTAAGATTTGAAAGGTTTGATCCCTCTGTCCACTTAAATGAAAAAAAAAAAAAATGCACAGGTACGGTACTTATGGAAGTATTTTAGTTTTGCCTATTACAATGTGCAAATGGCTGTGCAGCGTGCCACTGGCTCTGCAGTCTCCCATATGTATGTAAAGTTGAAACAATGGCCTGGCCAGCTAGCTGCACATTTTGTGCATGGTCACCGGGAGAAATCATCAGGAAGTCATGTGGCAAAAAAAAAAAAAAAAAAAAAAAAATATGGCACATTTTCTGTAGTTAGGGTTTGATTGCAAATCATGGCAGTCAACTTTGCCCATTTTCTTTGCACCACCTATATACAATACAATTACCTGGGTGTGTGTGTGTATGGGGGGGGGGGAGAGATTACAATCTAGTCTGTAATTTTCCTGTCAATGTTTTTTTCCTGCTTATAGCACAGTTGCCTGGCAACTTTCATCAATATGTTATACTCTGCCATTGATGTACGAATCGCCTTATTTTCATTTCAAGCTGAATTCTTTGTGAAATTCACTTTGTCCAAGGTAATGAGAACTGACTGTCAAGGACATGCATGTTTGACAATTACTAGCAATATACAAACTTTGATCCTAAAATCACTACATTTTCATTATATCATATGGTCTAGATATAAATATTAGATGGTAACTGGTCATAATGCAATCATGTGAGGAAGGCAGCATGAATTAAAATCGTTACATCGCCTGCAGTGATGTCACATCACGTAATGTAATTCCAAAATCTGACTGGCTGCTGACAGGGCTAGAATGAAATGTGTATCTATATATAAAATATGATATAACAAATATTGCATAATCTGTCACTGCAATGCAATACTTGGCAGTCCCTTGGGAGTTATATTTCCCTCTCGAGACAAAATTTTCCCTCGGTGCTGTGTCCTTCGGGGAAAATCTAATCTCTCAGGGAAAATATAATTCCTTAATGGGAATGTCACAGTGTAATATTACACCTCAAAAAAGGGCGCTATCCCTATAATGTTGACTAGCTATGAGATAATTTATCGATATCATTTGGTGGATTCTGCAGCATGAAAAGAGATAAAAATCTAAAGAGTACCTTTAAGTAACATGAAAGATGGCCACCGACGTGCCAAACTCCATTTCTGCATCAATGAATCAATGGATCCGCTTGGTTACCCCGGCAATTAGATCGTGCATGGGCAATGTGAAGAAAATTGGCAAAATTGACTTCCACATCAAGGCACACAAGAACTTGGGGGGGGGGGGGGGGAGGACAATCAAGTGTGAACAAAACAGATGAGCATGGGCCTGCGTAACAGCAGTGCTAAAGGGGAGAAAGGATAAAAGGTAGGGGAAAGGATGATGCCCCAAGACTTAATATTCAATATATTTTGTCCTTGTTACCTACAGTATGTATGCATGTATGCGCCTATACGCAGTTGTGTTTCTTTGTGTGCTTTTGTATGTTCTGTAGTACGTGTGTGTATGTGTGTGTGTGCATGTGTGTGTGTATGTATCATGTCCAAAGTGATCGTCACTTTGCAAGAATGCATGTGTGTTTAAAAAAAAAAAAGACAACAAACGATTCTGTTTTTTATCAAATGAGTCATGATGTAAGATCTGTAAGATTTGACATATCTTTGTGTTATATTTGTGTATGATGTTGTATTTGTGAAATGTTTTGTGTTGCTTTTTGTGAATGTGAATTCTGTGGTAATGAATGAAATTTGAATAAAGAATTAAACTTTAGAATAAAAATAAAAAGTGACTTGAAGGAATTACTGCTTACTGCAGTTTTGACTATTATGCTTCAAAGGAGGTGACTTGATTATACCATATGCATCCCTCTAAATTTCTAACTCTCCTTTGAGGATGGCAATCAGTATCTAAGGAAAGTGCAAGTCCAAAGTCATCCCACACAACTTACAGTGTTTCCATTTCACTGCAGTAATTTCCCCTAATGCTTCATGTACCATCTAGCAGCCCTAAGATAGAAAAATGTCAGTCCAAGGAATCTTCAGCTACTTGGTATTTCGAACATCTAGTGATGTCTTGCATTTATGACCTTTCACCTTCCCACCTCATTTTGCTCACATGGTATTTCTCCCCACATCCAGAAAAAGCTGTATCACGATATTGTTGCTGTTTATTTACACAAGGCAGTAGACCTCGTTTGCATTTGAATTGACTTGAAATCTTAATTAACTCTTCACGTAACACACTCTTCTGCTCCAGATTTAATCAACAGCAAGCCAAGTTCACATATTTACTTATTATCCATGCACACCGCATGCATAATGGTTCCAATCAGTAACAACCAACTACACATTATTGAGTTCTAAGTTACTGTGCAAACCATTCATAACTCGTCGTGCGCATGGCAGATTGTCGTTAGCGCGCTTCCCTGCGCCTGGCAGATTGTCGTTACAGTGTGGGAGTGCGCATGGCAGATTGTCGTTAGGGTGTGGGAGCGCGCATAGGGTTAACAACATTCTGCCATGCGCACGGAAGTGCTCTAACAACAATCTGCCATGCGCACGGAAGCGCGCTAACGACAATCTGCCATGCGCACGACGAACTGTGCTTAGAGTTTCTGAAATGGTTACAACTGTATGCACACAGCTTAATGAAATTGTCTACTATTAATCACTTTCACCATTTTAACAAGGAGATATGGAATAACACGGTGCACTGACAAACAAGCAGGCTGGGTTAATTCCATGACTCAATTTCAAGACAAGTTGAAACTTGATTATCTAAAAGCGTCTAATTAATATATCGTGTGAAAATGATAAATGCTCTGTTAAAGGTACACTTTCCTTTTTCCACACTATCTCAATTTATAAAACTAATGAGAGCTACAAATAAATGACATCATGGTCTTAATAGGAACAAGGCTGCAATTTTAAGATCCTCAGAGGTAGCTGATATGAATAAATGACTTGTTTTTAACCTTTACACTACATAACTTCCACATAATATATTTTTTACTGCATTCACTGTTCCTTTATTTCACCCATTTTCATTCAAACCAACACCCTTTGTGCTTCCCCTATCAGAGTAGTATACGTTTATTGCAAGTGAGTTACAACAAAACTGTGGAGATCACAGATTTCCTGGGAGCGGCAAGAATAAAGGAGTATTAACTTGATCAGCTTTGCTCGCCAGTTTCCTTCCGTTTCCACTCAACAGAGAAATACAATTGAACAATTTCACAATCCATCAGATGCAGACATGGCACACCACCTGCACACTAAACTTTCCTGAAATCTGGAGGCCAGCACCAGTACTGATGTGAGAACACAGCAATGCAAGTTAACTCCTGCATGCATCTAACATAGGCCCTACACATTTAGGCTATACAAAAACAAACACACAGACAGACTATCAGACAGATACACAGGTACGCACACACACTCACAAATAGCTCAGATATCACAAACAATACACAGTACGCTACGCTGTACACCTATCCATGTGCCTCTGGATTTTTAAAAATACACACTGACTACAACCCTTTTACTTTTCAGCCAAAAGCTTCGGTTCAACTTTGTCAGAGTAGTATTCATGTGTGTGTCAAAGTACGAACAATTTTTCCAGTAATGGCTCTTAGTCCATACAGAAATTACTACTCCCTGTGATTAAAAGTGAACTTCAGAAGGATGGGCCCTAAGCTGTCATGATAAAGGTACCTTGTGTGATTAATTTTCCTCCGGCCATCTTGGCAAGACAACAGAGCCATTAACAGCGGACAGGGAAACAGCCTTTCTTCAAGACTCTGCAGTGTGTGCTCCTATCGAAATCCCCCTTCTTCAAATAAAATTAATGCATCAGTCTTAAAAGAGAATATTTCAACTGCTAGGAATAACACTTTCACTGTACAGTGCAGTGTGCCACCTGCTAACAACCTGTCATTAGGGGTAATAGTCTTAACTTGAGACTGATGTAATCACCAGCACTACATGGACTATTCTGTGGGATAGGCCTCCAAAAACCTTGAGGTCAGGCTAATCAGGCATCATCAATTTCAATCATGGAATTAGTATAAAGTACCCAAACACTGGCCTGCTGTATAATCAAAAGTTCATATCACCCTTTAAGTGCTTCCCCATATGGCGGTAAAAGTTTGAGCACTCAGCTTTGATTAACAAATATGCCTGACAAAATTCTTCCCTGAAAACCACATCAACAAAAAGCAAAGCTCAAAGATATAATGTAACTTATAAATTATGAATTATACATCTTTCTTCAGGACATTCTTCTACAATTACAAAGAAGATATCAATTTCTTATCTTGGACTGAGAGTGCAAGATACCCAAAACAGAGGAGAAATCATGTCAGGAGAATATTAGTGATCTATTCTTTTAGAGGGGGGGGGGGGACACTGATTTTTTTTTTATGGATGAAAAAAAAAAGAGAGATAAGAATGTTGCTACTTCAATTTTGTTTGTTTGTTGCTCTTGTGGCCTTACAGGACTTCAGCATGTGTTTGATGTATTTACCACTGATGAATAACGCGATATCCCCAGATTCTTTTGACAGATTCAACACACAGCAAAGGCTAATATACATCTCTTTTATTTTTCTTCAGTAATCTCTATTTGATTATATTCAATACATAATCATTTAATACAGGAATCACAAGCATCCACTTGAAGCTCTATAAGAAAGGTAACTGAAGATTTCACACATTCACCCACACACACACTACTTACTAAAACATATGTTAAACAGGACAGCAAAACAGATTGAACGAATGGAACATCCACAGTGCCACTTACGCACTGTCCAACAGAGGGCAATCAATAATAACTTCTGTTCAGCATTTCAAACATGCTAATTCGATTTAATTCTGCCTCGTGGTTTCCACTACGGCATGAACACTGACAAACATCTCTCAATGTGCATGAAGCAGGCAATAAAATGGCATACTGCCAACTTATTTAGCTCTTTTACGCACAAGAGAAAACAAACTGGCACACTGAGAAAAAAACAACAAGAACATCCTAAATATTCTCTTTGCACCCGCGAAGTTGAATTTCACTTTTTACTTGCAAATTCTGACACGGAATGAGTCATAATGAACAAGATGAACTTGATTCTATTGGCGATTGTGAAGAGGTTCTCTGAAATTATTCTGATACAGCTGCTATTATAAAGTTGCATTCACGTCATTGATTATCTGACTTTTGAAGAAGACGACATTGATCCAACTCTTGAAATGCATGTATAAGCACAAAAAGTATGAGGATCTGTGATGGACAAAATTTGATAAATGAAGACATTGCAGCTTTTGATACATGCTCACATCACATGGTTACCTAATATTTCCTCATTTCACAAGACATGGGTATGATTTCACAGAAAGTTAAGAAAATGATATTCTTTTCTTCAGACCATCAATAAATATCACTCAATCTCTCAATGATGATTGCATGTGTGTCGAGATGTACATCAAAGATGAAATGCTAAAACTTAACCCGTTGAGGACGAGTCCCGAGTATACTCGGGCAGGTGTCTATGGGAAATGCGTGTTGTAGCAAAATCAAACCGTCCTCAACGGGTTAATAATCACATAAAGTTTTTGTCAAAATTCAGGGCAGTTTTAGAGATCATGTATCTCATGAACAATGATGACCTACACGTATAAAAACAAAACAAAACAAGCACAATATATCTATTGAGAATGCTCATTATTCAATGTATGTAATTACTTAATTTCTAATCATGCTAATGAATAGTTTACACAAATGTAAAAGGTTTAATCTCCCACTCCATCTCCTAGTTGACAAGGAAAAAGCTCATTTGTGTTTTCTCATGAAATATCAGGGGCACTAACCTCAAACGCAAGAACTCATCACAGTGTCTGTTAGGTTACATGTTGCATCAACCGAGGAAAATCATTGGACTATAGGAGAGGGGGGAATACCCTCTTCTCTTTTCTACAATGTGACATCGTCATTACCCAACACAGAGGGTATCATAATGGTGCAAATTGGTCTGAAGGATAGCAGCAGGAATAATGAGCGTTTACGCTGGTGGTATTAAAAAGCAAGAGAAACGGAGGAAAGGAGGTGTTACATTGCAGACAGAGCACATCATGTCATTACATCCCACTCCATCGCAGGCATGGGGAATGGATTCCCGCGGGAAATCAACGACCGAGAATCAGACCTAGACAATCACAAAACGCACATAAATATCCCATGCATATACTGCAATACTAAGCAGGTATGGGTAAAGTGTAAATGTTTTAATAGAGAGAACTATGGCCTAAACTTACAAAGCTTGCAAAGCATAATAAAAAAAAAAAGAAACAAAATCTAGTTGCAGAAAATGGGGAAAAAATCTTCAAAGAGAGTGTCATCTTTAATCTAGTCATAGATTTCTAAGAAAAAGCTCCCATGATGCTCTCAGCAAAACTGGACATATACTAAGAATATTACTGCAAAATGAATGTTGAAGTCAAGTCATACAGCATGGCGAAATAAGACATCTTAATCATGTGACCTTGGTATCACTTGCATTAGAAAAGAAAACACAATTGGGATATGAGAGGTGAGATGGTAAATGCCAAGTGATCTGGAAACAATAACGGCACAGTTTTGCAACAAATTGACAAAATTGCCCTACAAAAATAAAACAAAAAAAATCTCGACGGAAGAATTTCATGAATTTGAATAACGGCACAGTCGTCGTACCAGTCTAGAACTGTTATAACACCCCATGCCCAATATCCTAGGTAGTGAAACAGAAAAAATGCAGGGGACTCATGACTGTTATAATGAAGTCCTTTGGACTGGCAGTTTTCTTTCATTATATCAAAATATTGTCACAGCTGAACAATAAAGTATAAAGAGATATATATAGAAAACAACTTTGGGACATGAATTTTTACTTCGTTGCGAGGAGAGTTTCATTCCATTCGTGTTCACTATAAAGGGAGCGCACTGTATCAACCTGAAATCTGACGACATTCAACACTGAAATTATACGCATGCTGTATGAAGCACATTCAACTTTACCAAGCCGCCATGAACACCATCCTGAAACCCTGAGCCCAATTCACACTTGGCACATACATATTTCTAGTGTACATCATGCCCTTACATGTCAAATTTCCTGCACTATGTCTCCAGTTCTGCTTAAACACATGTATGCCTACGATCAGCATGTCACCTTAACATCTGTTTTGCATGACACTTCAGCAACTCCCAAAAGACTGACAAAAATTCATGAATTTGCCGTCCCTGGCAGGCAAGTTGATGCTGTATGCTTACATTTGTTATTATGACCAGATTCTCTTTTAGTTTGATAATTTTTCATTCATTCTTCTTCGACGGTGGTAGGGAAGTGAAGCGGTTGAGAGTAAATAAAATGTTAATAATAGTGAGTATCCTAGTATCTTTGAAAAGATAGGCTACGTGCCTATTCTTGCAGAAAAAAAAAACACTTTGCAATTCATACATATAGCCTGCAAAATTTACAATTCTGATGTTGAGCAATCATCCTACCATTGCTTATTTAGATCACTTGGAGCAGAAGTTCTTTAAAATAACAACAACTAATAAACCACCAAGCATTTAAGCATTTTCTGATGGCATCTTGTGAATAAGCCTTTTTTTTTCATCTTCTCTTGACTGATTAAGAATCACCTCTTAACTGAAGAAAACTTAAAGGGTATAAAAGACAAATCACAATGGATTCCCCCTTGATATATTTAACAATTTCTCTCACTCATTACAATGTATGTCTACAGGAAATGTGTGTTATAGCAAGATCAGCTCTTCCACAATATGTTGAAGTTGCAATTCTGTATCAAATACATAGAATCTCAACAACAAAAAATTGACAAAAACCATAACAGAACCTTGCTCAGAGTCTACAGCCCACCCTACACCATGATAAGCACACCAACAACACATTTTGACTTGCAACATCGCTCACACAAAAAGACTTCACCCGCCCTCTGAATTCAGGCATGACGCCTTGTGCAGAGTCAGTGACCAGAGAGTGAAATCAAACGCACCGCTCTCTTCTTTCTTGCGCAATTGATGAAAGACTGGAATGTAATTCGCACATTCTCTTCTACACACATTAAAACAAACAAACAAACAACATGTCAGTCCAGAATTCTGTAAAGTGCATTTCAAAAAGTGGATGCTATTTCACTTCGGGAACGGGTATGCTTGCAATGCTATTGCAGTATGCTTCAGCAAATTTTCAATGGCAAACAACTTTTTACAGTGGCATTGATGCAAAATTATCTGAAAAACAGACCAAGTAGTCTTGGCAAAGATATACAATTCTTCTTTTTTTTTTTTTAATTGTAAAGTCACTTTGACATGAATCTAGCTTTAATTAATTACAATACAATCCAACAAACAATATGGTGCAAGCTTTATTAGAATCTAACATGATAAGAAACTTATGGAATTTCATTTTCCCATGTTTTCATGAAACATTGATTTTTTGCTATCAATAACATATTCTAATGCAAATTAGAAGCAATGACATCATCCCCTCCAACTCTGCCATTGGATTGCATACAGAAGTATTTTAAAAGTCATTTTATGGATGGTAATGTAACAACTACATTCAATCCTTCCACCCTCAAAGTCATTACTGCTGTCTTCTTACATCACTAGAATAGTCTCCTTCAAGAGGTAAAACTTTTTTTTTCCATTTGATATCAGTTCACAAAAGGAAAATTGCACAAGATATTATGTGCAGGACAATACTGGGAGAGAAGTGAGGGGATGGTATTGATAAAGTATACCTCTTCTGCTTTGTGGTTGCTGTTAAATAGTTTTATCACTTTTATGAAAATATAAAAAACACCCAAAATTGCATCACTTACTTATTCTACTTGATGTATACCATAAACATCTGTTTCTGCTGAAACTTATCTACCATTCTGATTATTTGACCTCACTCCATTCATTGACATTAACTTGAATAATTGAACTGGAATTGCACTTTTTATTATAGCAATGCAACTATTGGTTGCTGATTTTTGGTCATGTCTGTATGACTACAAACCAGAAGCATAAGAAATTACACAGGAGACAGGCTGAATCCTGTTCACATTCATTGTCAATTTCCCGTTTTCCCCCTTCCTCTACATCCTAGAAGAAATCCCTCTTGTCTGGAGCCACAGTTCACTCATCCTGAAAGTATGCTTATCATTAGTATCTGAAATTCCTTTTCTTTGGTAAATACTACATTTCTATTCTGTTTACAATGTGGTTCATTCAAAATTTAATGCCTCCAGTAATTCCATGAATCATACTACACATACGCAAATTATGACTGTGTGATGATTTCATTTTCTATCACTTCTAGCATCCCTCTGAGGATTTCTCCACTATTATGGTTTAACAATCATCCTACTGTTACGACCAAAATCACTCTGAGAATGATCGCACAAAAGAAACAATCAACTAATGTTCAGGCGGTTTATTAACAGTGATATTGTGGGTACAGACTCGTAATCGGTTTTCACATCAGTACAATAATGATCAATAAAAACAATTACAAATCGGTAGTGGAAACACTTACACGTAGTACAGCCAAATTTAAAAGCAAATAATCCTTTGACAGTGTCCAAATACGATGTTCGATGCACAAATGACTGATCCGCGATGCACCGATGAATGATACCTCAGACGTAAATCCAGAGGCGGAGGTTGTGATAATCCTCGGTATTAATCCGGGGTAAAAATCCAAGTTATGCGTCCACAGCGAAACGTGTACAATCCAGACGTTACGGGCAGAATCCAAATGTTATGATGACCACGTCCAGTTGATGCGTTGAATGATGATTCACTTTATAATGTCCAGCAAGGAATCCAGCCCGTCACAGCTTTGCCGTAATAATGTCCGTTGACATTAAAATATGGAGTCTATCTCCAACGTAGGCAAATTAATTCTCTGCAGGCAAAATGTCTCCCAGGCCTTATCTCCACAAACACAGGTTGTATAGCAGGTCAGCAGGTAACACAGGACTGACTATAACAAGTCGCTTCAGAGCCAGAAGTGACGTAACTCTCAGAGCAGAGGTGTTGGGTACTCTGCCTACCTCAGAATTTCTCCTGCTTATATACTATCCATTCACCCCTTTCTAGTACATTCTGTAATTTTCTCCAACCTGGGGCTACATACCTGAACATACTAGCAAGTCCAAATTCCAGGAATCCTGGATGACTCACTTCCTAATATGTGCATAACATCATTGCCAAAATTAACTACCAATCACATTGGGCTACAAGGGCAGTGCCTCACTCAGCCAGCACTTCCCAGAATTTTCTGGAATGGGTGAAATCATTCTAGATTGAGTGAGCTGTAATGTATTTCCTGTCACATGCATACATGTACTGTAGCTACATTGTATACCACATAGAAAATTCTCCACTGATCTGGTCAGCCTGTATGTACTATATCTATATCATATAGAATATTCTCCATTATTCTGGTCACCCTGTGTACATACAATGTGCACATTAAAACAACCATGCATACAACCTTGATACATGTACATATAACTACTTGTGTGTACATTTGTGACACTACCTTTTCAGTTTTACAGCCGTTCAAGTGTGCTTTTCTGAAGCTTCAATCATTCTTCACTTGCTATCGCTTACTTTGATTATCTAGTATACAATACTTGATATAAGACTTTATCAGTTACTATTGTTCCATACTTTCTTTACCCTGGGATGTATTGTAACCACTATTCTCTCATTATCATGATATCAAATTTCAATTTTGGGAGGAAATATGAATAATAGATTGAAACTACAATTTTATTTTAAAGAATGAAATTAAACTATAAATGACACTAGCTACTTTCCAGGACACATTTGCATGCAGTACAGATTGAACCCTTGCAAAATAGGCTAGAGGGTTGACTTGTGTCATTCAAGAACGCGGAAATAGATTATGCTGATTTCCAAGAAGCGACACATCCTGATACATCTGATTCTCGACTTGGAAAAGTGCCATGAGTGATTGAAACCGTCGTACTACAGCCTGGGAAACAGTCTGGACCCGAGAAATTCTCTGGAAGTGCTTTAAACATGTACTTCCTCAAGTGCATGAGAGCTAGTCGCCAAAATATACTGTGCACATTGCCCTCCAACTTATTGAATGACTTTCATATATTAAAGACATCAAAGATAAACTTGCACTGTACCGCATATATACCATATGTGTGTGTGTGTGTGTGTTTGTACGCATGTACATGAGCTTATAATATACTTTCTTCTACTGTAAAAGTGGATATTTTCGTATGAGTAATTTTTCACGTTTGGCAGGGTAAGATGAGTTTCACTCTTTTTTTAATTCCGCGGAATCAACACATCCAACTACAGCCATATGGCATGCAAAAATATTCACATGCCTTCATTTTCATGCTAGTTTCTGGTTGTGTGAAATGCGCGAAAATTTCCTTCTTTACAGTATTCAATCGATATTCAAACCTCTTGAAGAAAGATTAAAAGAAAATTGACAGGTAGAAAAAAATGTTTTTGTTTTATATTTGTTTTGTTTTTACTCGGGGATGGGGATAGTCACTCACCTGCAGTGCCGAAAGCAAGCCATCCAAAGAGACGGAGAGCAGAGTTCCACACACAGGATGGAAGCAAAGAGGAGATAAAAAGGTTGAAAGAAATATTGAGAAACAATGAGAACATTTCCTTCCTAAAAACACCATTTTATGACTTATATAGAAAGCTGAAGACATGTAATACTTTAAATATGAATATAGCTGTACAATTCCTGCCTCTCTTTGGCCCGAATTCACGAAGGTGGTACAAATGAAACTATGGTTTAAACCATGGACAAAAACCATGGAGCGCCAAGTGTCGCATGAAATATTTCGTTACGAAATCAGTAATTTCGTCGATGAAATGATTATTTTGTAACGAAATGACAACATTTTGTAACTAAATGAACATTTCGTCCACGAAATGGTCATTTTGTCGACGAAATGACCAATTTCGTAACGAAATATTCCATGCGACACTTGGCGCTCCATGGTTTTTGTCCATGGTTTAAACCATGGTTTCATTAGTACATGAAATGTACCACCTTTGTGAATTCGAGCCTTTCTGTCTATGATATAAACACACAGACAACACATTAGCTACTGTAAAACGAGGAATGATCACATGCATTTTAATTTCACCAATTTTGCGAGCACCAAGATTCGCGGAATTAAAATGCACTTGAAAGTTCTCGCCTACAATGTATGCCTTGAATGCCAGTGGCAATACGCAAAAATTTCATGCCCAGAAAATGGCCGTCGCCTCAAATTCGCGAAAATTTCATACCGCGAATATATCATGTTTTACAGTATTAAATATATTGAAACAAGTGTGTGCATGTGCATGTGTGTGTGTGTGTGTGTGTGTGTGGCTTTGTTTGTGTGGTACATTATTGGGGCGTACTATTATGGCTTCTGGCAGGTAATGCTATGCAAAATCTGATTTAACTGAACATTCATCACTGGGATGAAGCTCAAGAGAACTTGTCCATCCCAACCAACCACCCCTCCCCCCCCCCAAAAAAAAAAAAAAAAAAATTATCAGCCACAAATCCTGAATTTTCCTCTAATGCAAATGTTGATGAACTAGCCATTGCAAAGCACAACCCAATTTTGATGCCCTGATGAGCACGGGTGCAAATTTCCATGGCGACAGACCACTGACATCCGGCATCTGAGCGCAGGAGTCAAACTCATCTCCACGACCGCACTCTCTCTCCCAACACGCGAGACCAGGCGTGCAGTTTGGTGAGCTACACAGGCGGCATGCACAGAGCTCGCATTTTAAATGGGAAGGACCATTGTGTAGAGACTCACTTGCAATCATTCCATAATTGATCACTGGTGGGTGTATGTTTTAATCATGCCCTGGGTATCTTCCCGTGTCTGGCTGCATACTTTCTAAAAGGCAGCTGTGAAAAACGCCATGCACGTGCTTCAGTCACCGATATTAATGGTGATGTACATCATGGAGCTCATCTCGAATTGTACAGGAGGGACCAGTACAAAGAATTAACATCATTGTCCCTCTTTCTTGCTCTCAGGGAGAATAAGTTACATGTAGTAAAAATTGTAGTGTAATGACTTTCCACATCTCCACATCCAAGTGCTCTGCAAACTCTGAGCCAAACAAAGGAAGAAATTCATGAATTTGAATAATTACGCAGTACCTGCTGCATGCTATAAGGATTAGCTAACCAACACTTGCTGGCGGGAGAAAGCTCGGTGGTCTAGTGGAGATTACGCCTGTCCAGTGATCAGGAGGTTGTAGGTTCGAATCCTGCTCGAGTATGTACGGCCACAATTTTTTTTATCACGGCTACTACTAAAACACTGATCAATTCAGTGCTTATTTACGTCGATGTAGGGCAATTTGTCAATCAGTCGCAATTTGAATGTGTAATGCACACATAATGAAAGATCATCCACAGAGTGAGAATTCTTGTGAATGTCACACTTAACAGAACTACCATGGATATGATAACATGCTAATACATTCAGAGAGGTATTATAATTTGTGAAAGTTCCCACGCTCTTCCAGTATTGCCTGCGGGAGAGGAAAAAGGGGTTGGAGAGAGCCGCTCCCACACATCTCCTGCACACATAACTATCATCTTTGTTTGCAAGGACATTGCAACCTTATGAGTCAACATGAATACATACAGGTCATTATCATATACAAAAAATTCCAGTATCACATTCACAAAGATAAAACCCCGCATTGGACTTGATTTGATTGTGTAATTGGTTTCTGTATTTCAATATTAGATATTGATTATTAATCAATATATATATATATTTCTTTAATTTCATGTCATTTCATTTGGTATTTCTGCCTGGTGCAAAATTAAAGGCCCATAGTCCCGGTAGTGTAGAGAGTGCTGTTGATGATACTGCCGATCATCGTTAGCATTGATACGAAGATTGCCAAGAGTAAAGCGCGTAGGTGTTGCTAAGTAACGTTGCCTTTGTAGTCTTCTCTGCGCATCACGCAGTCTGTAGTAATGCCAGGGTGCGTGCATAAGTGCTTCTTAATATGACATCACAAAAGATGTTTGCTAAAGCTGTCATCCCCACTCAGCCAAATCATGAGCCGAACTGAGATCGCACCACTGACTACAGTGGATCGGACTTCTTCGGACTCCGGGAAGTGGGTCACAGAGTAAGCGCTTAACAGGGAGTCGATAGCGTAGGTCTCTGTAGGAAACTTGCGCCGTGCGCCCATATGCGCATTTGACTAAACCACCAGGACTATGTGCCTTTAACATATAATTAGGAATTTTAATAAATGAATTCCTAATACCTGGAAATGAAATACAAAAATACCATTTTCATAATGAAATGTAGACTTTCATTAGATCTTGGCACCAGAAGAAGGGAGTGTGACATGATATGTGCTTGACATCATTTTCCCTTCACCTTTGATGTACCCATGCAGTTCATTGTAACTTTTGCCATACAATGTCATGTGGTTGATTTCCACTAAAACTTCTAGCAATTAAGTTTGATTTTATCAACCTTGATGCAACAAAGCCAATGTCACATCTGAAGGCTGTGAAGTGCTGCAATAGGTATGAAGTGCATTACCTGTCTCTTTTTTTTCATGGACAGGTGTACAGACCAGTGAAGAAAGCCAGCGCATGGATATGCTGAGTAGTGGATGAAGGGTTCAAGGGCACAGTAATGGTCTGCTTAACTTCTCAACATATCTGCCACTCCCTAAGTGGTAAAAGTTTTACTACACAGTACATGAACCAACCACTGCTACTCTTATTATCAGATGTTGGCTTCAGAGGAACTGTATCAGAGTGTTTCCTTGAAAACAGGGTTCTTCACTCCATGTTTTTTTCAGGATGAAACAAAGAGCCAATATGGCAAATCTCTAATTTTTCATCACTCATTCATTCAGCATGTTCTGAAGCTGTACACAAACTATTAGTGTTACTAGGAAAGTATGATATACGATGACAAATCTACCAGCAGCATGTTAAGGACAGAGAATAAAAGTAGGTCAAGACACGCAATATGTGGGAGCAGCATTGATGGGAGCGGAGTTGGTGCCTGTACATGTATGTACCACAGCCAGCTGGTACAGTGTACATAATGTGGTCTCTGCAGTATGACTCCTTGGCTAAATGCTCATCACATACACCTTTTAGATCAGAAAATTCTTAATGAGTGTACTCTCTGCATTTCCTTCAGTCTGAAAGCTAGCTCTCTCTCTCTCTCTCTCTCTCTCTGATGCACTCCCATTAAAAATGCTGATGAAACAGGAGTGAACCCAGAGCTGTTAACCCGTTGAGGACGAGTCCCGAGTATACTCGGGCAAGCATCTATGGGAAATGCGTGTTGTAGCAAAATCAAACCGTCCTCAACAGGTTAAGCAGTGTTTTATTGCAAAGACACGAGTGAGAACATGCCTAGTAACAAATCTGAGCAATGCTTTTCCAGCATCTAAGCGCACAGTACTTCTATACCCCTTGCAGTTGTGGTGATGCAAGCACAGAGCTTGCCAATATAAACATGGAGTCACATTTTACCATTCACCCTTGTGATGTTTTTTATCAGGCTTCACTTGCCAAAAGGCATAGAATCCAGCCAGAGAAAATTCAATGGCATGACAAGCAAAATTCTTCCCAACTAAAATCAATGGGGGTTCAATGGATAGCCAATGAAAAGTCAAAAGTCAGTCAGAATGAGATATGACACAACACAAACATATAACATGTTACTTCTTTTACCACCACCATGCCCATCCATGACCTCCACAGCATGTTTACAAGTAGACCTGAAATGCCTGCAAGTATTGCACTCAAGCTATCAAATGCATGATCCCCAGAGGTAATTGGAGCTGAGTTACTCTTTAAAACTTGACTATTAAAGTGTAAATTAATATGGAATACAATGCAGGAGAGACTATTTTACCATCACTATTACAGTATTATCCCAAACTACAGTATTTATGTAAGGAGCTGACAGGATGCCTGAACAGATGCACTTCAGGGGAATTTACCCTTAAAGGGAAGGTAAACCCAAAGAGCAATGTGGATTGAGTGAAAGCAGCAACATTAGTAGAACACATCAGTGAAAGTTTGAGAAAAATCGGACAATCGATGAAAAAGTTATGAATTTTAAAAATTTTTGTGTTGGAACCGCTGGATGAGGAGACTACTACAGCTTGTGAGTCACATGCGTACAACAGTATAAAAAAATGTAAAAGAAAATTCAACATATTTTCACTTTTTCCGCATAATAAAAGAGCACTTGACTTGCCTCTTTCTAAAGGCAGGGGGAATAATATTACCCATAACATTTGTCGGTAACGAGTCAGGGGAATGTGTACTTTTTTCAAAAGATGGAATTATGTGAAATTTTCGTTATATTTTCCTTATACTGTTGTACGCATGTGACATCTAAGTTATTCATACACTGCAGTAGTCTTCTCATCCAGCGGTTACTGCACAAAAACTTCAAAAATTCATAACTTTTGAACGGATTGTCTGATTTTCCTCAAACTTTCAATGATGTGTTGTACCAATATTGCTACATTCTCTCAATCCTTACGTTTATGAAGGTGAACTTGTCCTTTAATATACACGAGGATGCAGTGAATGCAGCAATATTTAGTAGAACACATCGGTAAAGTTTGGGGGAAAAAATAGGACAATCTGTTCAAAAGTAATGATTTTGTGAAGTTTTGGTGCCGCCATTGCTGGATAAGACTATGTCCAATCCAGATGCTACAGTTGGGCAATGATAAAAAGGTACAACAAAGATAATTTTTTTTTAAAATGCACTTCATATTAAAAGTACACATTCCTTCAATTTGTTCCTGACTGAGGGTACATTGTATTATCATACCCCTGCTTTCTGAAAGAGGTACAAGTCAAGTGCTTTTTCATTATGCTAGAAAAATGAAAATATGTTAAATTCTCTTTTAAATCTTCCTAATATTCTTGTCCTATTATGATACATCACAATTTTTTTGAAGTCTTCTTATCCAGCAACGAATAAACTACCACTTGAAAATTCATAACTTTTGAATGGATAGCCCAATTTTCCACAATCTCGACCAATGTGTATTACTAGCATTTCTGTATTCATTAAATCCACATGATTTTTACATACAATGCATTTCAGCCAATTCAGGGTAAATTCCCCTTTAATGGTCATAATATTGCTTCCATTTGCTATGACTCACTAGAATTTACATCGATCAGATCCATTTGTGTCACCTTCTGTATTCATTTCACACTCTTTGTGCAGTAGTTTCCTTTTAAACATTGTTGATATTATGACCAGTGACCACAGCATTTGTAGCTGCCAAAGGTTGAAACAAAGACCTCTCTAAAAGACAACTATACCAGCACGAACAAATTATCTCTTGCACTGATAGCATGTCTGCATGATGGTACTACAGGTAAACAGAATCGCATGTTGGATCTCTTTATCTTGTTCCTTGAGCAATTAGATCCACTTAAACTATCAAAGAGCAATTATCACTTTCGTTAGATGATTTCTCCGCCAGCCATTAACTCGAACCGCTCGGGACAATTTCCATTATCCATCCTTTATGTGCCCTGTACAGTGCACTCGAGAACAGAGGTAGTGATAGTTTCTTGGCTCAGTGCACCAGCCACTTTCACTTATCGGAGCAATGCATGCAAGCATGCATATTTCATGGCACTGGGGATGAAGAGGGGATTTCATTTTTGCACTGGTTTCAATCACAAGGTGGTCTTTATGTCTTTCAACTAGCCAAAAAATTCTTCTTGACTCACTCTCGATAACTGTTCCACAGAAAAGAATGGGGTTAATTTTTATTGCCAGTTATTCAAACAATTTATCAATATTTGCTTGCCATTTTCACAAAAAAGAAATGCAATCTTTTCTTTTTCTTTTTTTGCATCCTTGATTTGCCAATGACCCAACACAACAATTGAGTCAGTCACCTGTGATAGGCTCAATATGTTAGAAAATCGTGCTACTCGTGCGCTGCTACAAAAAAAAAAAAAATACTCTCAGCTCAGCTTATAAAGCCTCCAAGTTTGCTGAAGATACGAACAATACATGAAGTCATCTTATTACAGACTTGATTTTCTCTCCCTTTCTTTCCAGACTTTTGAAACTCTTGCTTCTAGTCATGTTTAAAGGACAAGTTCACCTTCATAAACATAAGGATTGAGAGAATGCAGCAATATTAGCAGAACACATTAGTGAAAGTTTGAGGAAAATTGGACAATCGATGCAAAAGTTATGAATTTTTAAAACTTTTGTGTTGGAACCACTGGATGAGGAGACTACTAAGGCTCGTGATGTTGGGAGGCATGACAATCGCTCAGGGTGGTGTACTGCCAAACATCCAGGCCGTGCTTCTGCCGAAGAAGACTGCAAAGTCCAGTTAGACACTTTTCAACCGTCATACGAGTACAACAGTATAAAGAAAATGTAAAGAAAATTCAACATATTTTCACTTTTTTCGCATAATAAAAGAGCACTGGACTTGCCTCTTTCTAAAGGCAATGGGAATAATATTACCCATAACATATGTCAGGAATGAGTCAAGGGAATGTGTACTTTTTTCAAAAGATGAAATTTTGTGAAATTCTCCTTATATTTTCCTTATATTGTTGTACGCATGTGACATCATACACTGCAGTAGTCTTCTCATCCAGCGGTGACTGCACAAAAACTTCACAAATTCATAACTTTTGAACGGATTGTCTGATTTTCCTCAAACTTTCAATGATGTGTTCTACAAATATTGCTATATTCTCTCAATCCTTATGTTAATGAAGGTGAACTTGTCCTTTAAAATTGTGAATATCAACCTGGTGGCTTTTATGATGATACCTCAATTTCCTTTTCATAATTTCAGCAGGTAAAAACTGATATATATAAGCAATTTGATGCCATTGATAACATAGGCTTTTTTTTAATGAAAAAACATATATTTTTTTATGTTTAATAGTTTTCATACTGATTGTAAATCAATTTGTTTGGGCTTTGCTTTTTTTTTGACAGCAAAAATAACAGTAATTATCTAATCCCATTACCTATCGAGGTTACATACATGAACTCACGGAAGAGCAAGACTCAATTTGAAAATGCCTCCAGACCATAGACCGCCAAAACATGAGCTGAGAAATCAGTTTTCACTTTTGGAAAAACATGACGTGAGCTTGCTCTCCGCTGTGACTTGTATGACATGGCAGGTATCGCAAAAACACATTTACAAGCATTTTTTTTTTTTTTTTGCCAATCTGAAAGCAACAAAATCCCTTCCAGTGCTGATGGCCCAAGAAGCAGGTAATCACTGCCGAGTAGCTAATTTTGGGATGATCACATGAAACAAGATCTGTTATTCCACCAATCTCCACATCCAAGAGGACCCGAGATTTATCGCCGTGAGATAAATTCCGCACCTCACGGTCAGCTCTGCAAAATGATCTCATTTAGCTCTTTCTGCGTCATCTCGGATCCAACTTAATCCCTAAATCTATAACTGATGCTGAAATGGGCAAAACAAAAAGATCAGCATTCCTAGTTTTTACTCTAAATGTCAATTTGGGGGTAAAATATCTATGTGACTTTGTGCAATCTTGCCCAGTTCTTATCTGACCTTTAATAAAAAAACTGTATTTATAAGCAAAAAATACTTACAGCATAAAATTTTTGCAAATTTGATCAGATGATATATATATATATATATATATATTTTTTTTTTTTTTTTTGCGCCGTGAAATTTTAGCAGATTGCCACTGGCATCCAATGTGATACAGTTCTTTTCTACATATTAGTGCCACCGGAGTGGAGCCTGACTTAAAGGAGACCTCCGGATGATTTTCAGATTTTTACATTTGAACAAGTATAAATTAGTTATACTGAGGACAGAGTTTCAGAATTTGTGATGATTGGGATGAAGAATAAGAATATTTTCAAAATTTAGAACAAATTGCAATGAACAAGGATGATGACATGGCAGAGTCACCACAAGAATGCATGAGTTGGGGCTCAAGGAAGCAGAACAAAAGAAGAAGGCATGCATAGATTATACACAGGTGAACTCGCAAGCAAGCGGTATTAGGAATGACACTGCTACATTTCTGAAATATGTGAACCTCCTATGTCATCATCCTTGTTCAGTGTAATTTGTTTAAAATTTTTTCAAAGTATTGTTTCTCTGCTCAAGAACCACAATAAATTCCAGAGATCTATACATGGAGTTGTCGATTTATGTACTACATGATGTGATATTATGAAAATCGTCTGGAATGTCCCTTTAAGATGCTCAGCTTATCTAACCGAGATGCCGCACTCAAGGTTTCTCCATCCACTGCTACTACATGCAATTTGACAAGCAGGTGGAGCATTGTGATCCACCACAATGTATCTCCTACAAAATAAAAAGTGTGACGGTGCATATACTAGATATTCTGAATAGACTTAGCATTACAAATGAGTGCACATGGTACATTGATATCTCGCAAGGGGGAGGGGCTGGTATTCCATTTAAAATCTGTAATTCGAGGACCAATAGTCCAGATGTTTTGCCTTCTCGGAAGGGGATGTTTGCAGTACCCCCCTGCAGCGCAGGAATACAAATGAGCGCATTGCCATCACCGCCTTGAGCATTTTCGGCATCATTTCCAACACAGCCGCACCTTGACGTGCATGTACAATGGCATGTTGTCTTATTGCACATAGCAGGATTGAATTAAAGCTAGGGCAATGCGCTAGTGGCACCTTGCATATGTTTTACCATTAGACCACGCTACCACTTCCAAGGATAATGCACATACCTGCACATTTTCATGAAATGGAAGTCTCCTGGTGTATGTTACCATCTCCATACAGTCTCCACGATCTCATTATCCTGCTGCTAATATTCACAGACACATTACAACATGGGCTGAGGCAGTACACAAGTAGCTCCTTGTAAGCTGAGTATCTGCTTCAAATTCGGAATTCAATTTTAGCACTGGAAAAGCCGCTGTCAAGTTTCCTCTTCATCACAACATATTCTGTAGACACCATTGTGAGCAAAAGCATTCAGACAACCTACAGCTAATGATTTTTAGAATTCTGGTTATTAAATACCTGAAATGATTTCTACAAAAGTAGTAGTATTGTGTAGGTTACAATTTCTTGTTCCTTACAATATGAAAAATCAATCCAAACAACAACAAAGACATCCAAAAAAGTTGTTTGTTTGTTTGGGTGTTGCTGCTGTGTTTGTTTTTGTTTGTTTGTTTTGTTTTGTTTTTAATGGGGGGGGGGAGGGTGTTTCCTTCCCCAAAAACTTGTGATACCCTGGACATAGTTGCATACACACATATTGTACACAGTGAGCTGTTTGACTTGAACACTTGCATCAGCGACTGTACCAGTGTTAAGTGTACCTGAATACCGCTGAAAAGCTATTATCTCTAACCAGTTCCAGCCCTATCTCTAGGTAGTACAGACATGCTTTCACAGACCTTGGGTTATATCCCACACTACAAGCTGCCTTGCCAGCCCTAAGCTGATGTTTCCCTACCACGAAGGTCAACAGACAAAAGCATTGCAGCATTAATTAAAGCCGCAGTACAGTTCTATCACAAAATGTTGCATCCAAAATGAAGTTGAGCAAAAAAAAAAAAAAAAAGTCTGCCTTTACCTCATCTTTAGCAGTGTCATGAAAGCAGAGATGCCAAGTTCAAAAAACTTTTATGAGTGAGATTTTTATGACTCGGCGTCTCGGCGTTCGCGCGCATGCGCACGCGAACGAGGAGGGTGTCCCCCTCCCATGGTAGGGAGCTTTTTTAAATTATTAGCTCTTAATGATGCGATCTGGTGCATACTTAAGTGACTATTTTTTACTAATTTTGAAAGGCAAAAGGGAAATATACCTTCAATTGCAACTATCATTTTAATCCTTTGAGCTATGCTCCTTATTTTTGGCCCAAATTGCAGACTTCACCAGATGCGTGAGAAAAATGGGTGCCATGCGTGAGATCGTGAGACAGACCCTAAATGCTTGAGTCTCACGCAGAATGCGTGAGACTTGGTAGCTCTGTGAAAGATGACATCTCATGTCACAAGCATTCATATCACTGTCAAAAAAAAAGAGAGAAAACTTTCACAATGTGCACAAAGATTGTCAAACAAGTAGAGAATACAAATGATGCTACAATACACAAATGATATTGGATATTATAAAAACTGCAGTGCAACCAAAACTTTATAAAAACTGCAGTGCAACCAAAACTTCTGCAATCACGCATTGTACACTGAAACAAATGAAATAATCAGACTAGCAAAACAAACCCATATAACTGTACTCTTTAGTGTACATGTATTTAGTCTTTGACAATTTCTTTTTAAATCATATTATTCCAATTACAATAGTCCTATAGAATTGAGAGCTTGAAAGTCGCACATTCAGTCAAGCAATCAATAGAAAAAGAAAAAAAAATACCACGGTTAGCTACACTCAAAGTGAATATCTTAGACAAAACTATACGCAAGAGTGATCATGACATGTGCATCACAGGGAATAAATGTTTACCTAACCCGTTACTTCTTTTCACATGGGTACTTGGAAATGTATTCATTGTTTGCTTTGTGCCATGGACTGTTACGGTGCAAACTGAAATCACATTATGCATGTTTGCTGGCACTGCTGCAGATTAGAGAGTCAGATTCAGTGTTTATACCTGATGAGTACAACTGTTTCTTCTTTCACAATCAACAACAAAGTAAAATGTCACAACAGCGATTTTCAGGAGACTTGACATTCAGGCTTATCCAAATCTTTTGTTTGTAGGATATTGGATGTCTTCGCTTCTAGAAAGGCTAGGAAATATGGTGGTGCGATTTCTCAAACATTTCAATTTTCATGGATCACAATAAGAGGGTTCTAAACTGATTCTCCTACTTTGTGTTGCGGCATGTAATGAAAATGGGGGTATATGGGGGCCATTTTCCCCTCAATATGCCACCATGTTATATATTACTAGAACTACTGATAGCCACTTAGCTAGAGCCACTGGACTTGAAGTTTTCGTGGACATTATTATATGACATAGCTGGAAGGCCTTAAAGTGCAGCCGTGCTGTCCCTTATATGACCCCACCCCCTGGTCATTTGCTGGGTAATTACAGCACTGCTATGTTGTGATGGGCAAAGGTAGACACACTATGCAATAAAGGAGGGTTCTTCTGCCTGCTGAAAAGATCGCAGCTGATAGAGGAGCGGTGTCCCAGGGTACATAGGAGCCAATTACATTATAAATACTGTATTTGGCTGCCATGGGGGACGTGAAGCTGTCATATTGGAAGCACTTCCCTTTGAGGATTGTCATTTCATTATCTGTTTATTAATATTGGCTAATGTTGGCAAATACACTAGAAAAGAAAGCTGATGTCCAATTCAAAAGATCAGTCGAATGCATGATGATGTCCAGTTAGTAAGTATTCTAATCACCAACTTAGAGGAGCTCTTTCATTCTTCTCTCTATGTAATAGTAGTGACCCCCCCCCCCCCACACACACACACATACACACACACAAACACACACACACACACACACAGAAAAAAGGCAAAATATTTCATCCCTTGTAATACAACTTTCAGATCATGCTTTAATTTTTTCCAGCATAAATTGAGACCAAAACCATTGCAACAAGAGAACACTTTTAGAACAAGAACTAGAAGTTCAAACTAGAATTGAACGCACAGTATTCAGGACTGGGCACATCTCACATAAGCTGGCCTTACATCACGCCAATGGCTGCATCTCAACATATACGATGCGCACAGACTCCATCCATGGGGCAGGGACTCCATAATTCCTCCCTGTTCCCTGGTTACGTATCCATGGCGATGCAGGAGGATGTTCGTCCAACTCAAGAGGGGCGACAAACACACAACTTGACCTTTGCTTCCCAGGCTACAAGTATCTCATGTCGTGACAAGCCGCGCCTCAAACAAAAATCACACCATATACAACAACTACAACTCATCGTAAAACATTGCTCTTCCTTCACAAACGCTTATGAATGGATACCTCATACGGTATGTTTACAAGTTAGTCTTTTACAACATAACATCTAGCATTTTTTCCATACCAACTCATCATCTATTCTGTTATCTAAAGTGTAAAAAAAAAATCTAAGAACCTGTTTTTCTTTCACAAGAACAGCACATGTACTTTCCTCCAGGACACACATGTGAAAATAAAAAACAAAACAAAACAGAACAAGACAAAAACCTAACACTAAGATGTTGATAACTGCAATGCCGATCTATGCGCAAACTTTAATCACACATATCTACATAACATAATCTGTATTCTTGCATTTTTTAAGCATATTAACCAGTCTCCAGAAAATTCAATGATGCACACCTTAGGTCTCACTATGCTAGTCTTCTGAAGAACAATTAATAGGGATTTCAGTCTCTCAATCATCAAGATAAAAAAAAATAATAACTCTAGCCAGTTTATCTACCACCTGTCCATTTACCAGAAATTTACCAGGGGTGGTATTCTGAGGTCGTAATTACAAGTAAGTCTGTAATTAACTTCGTGATTAAGTCGTGAAGTTAATAGGCCCTTAATCATGGGCAAAATCGGTATTCTGAGGACGTAATTATTAAAGGTATGATAAAGTCCCCTGTAATTATCTTAGGTCCCTCCCATCTAATTGTTATTCCATCCAATCAGACCCGTTGTTAGAAGCCAAAATGATGATTACACGCGCAAATAAGCCCTCAATGCGCGCTCCTGTAATTACAACCCAAGAGCTCCGTGCGCACACTCCAGTATTTGATTACAACCCCTCACCTACGCACGCGAAGATCTCAACCTCTTTGCTCACATAAAATGACAAAATTCCTTGAAGATCGGCTATATTTCTTCTTTTCTCTGAATTCTACGGATACCATGATAACAAGATTCAACCGTTCCTCGGTTACCGAAGACGGTAAGCATCGTTGTGGCAGAGAAAACACGATGTAATGCGTGATATTGGAGTAGTTAATGACACTCTTTGGTATCATTAAGTTTTCCATTAACTTTCATACTTAAAGGAGACCTCTGGATGATTTTCAGATTTTTACATTTGAACAACTATAGATTAGTAAAACTTTTTACAGATTTTCAGAATTTGTGATAATTGGGATGAAGAATAAGAATATTTTCAAAATTTAGAACAAATTGCAATGAACAAGGATGATGACATGGCAGAGTCACCATAAGAATGCATGAGTTGGGGCTCAAGGAAGCAGAACAAAAGAAAAAGGCATGCATAGATTACACACAGGAGAACTCGCAAGGAAGCGGTATTGTAATGGAATTACACTGCTACATTTCTGAAATATGTGAACCTCCTATGTCATCATCCTTGTTCAGTGTAATTTGTTTAAGGTTTTCAAACTATTGTTTCTCTGCTCAAGAACCACAATAAATTCCACAAATCTATACATTGAGTTGTTGATTTATGTACTACATAATGTGAAATTATGAAAATCATCTGGAATGTCCCTTTAATTACACCCTCAGAATACTGATTCGTAATTAACTCTGTGATAAAGTCCTCTCAGAGGTGCACGCGCATTGATACGCGCAAACGCGTAGGTCCTTCCCGCCAAAACGCTTGTTGCTATGGTAGTTAATATATCCCCTACTTAATCATGCTCTCAGAATACCAATTCGGTAATTAAGTGCTAATCAGACACCTAATTAGCTCTCAGAATACAGCCCCAGGGCTTTAAATTTGATTTTTATATGTAAATATCCAAAAGCACCTCATCAGGTGCAAAATTATGCTACATTTGCAACAATCTAATTAAAAAATTAAGATAAAGGCCATGGTAATGCTGACAACAACAGTGAATAATTTTCCTGGTAATTGCATAGCAATGTCCTATGCATTTTGGATATGACTGCTATACAAAGTTAAATTTGTTGTATGCAATTTCATTATGTAGATTTGTATGTTGGTAATGCATGTGATGTCCATCGATTAAAATTGCTTTTCATTTTTGAGAAGGGAAATTAATCCCTGAACATCAACAGTCATAATGATGATGATTATTACCATCATTCCCATAGCTGCTTATCACATAATGATGGAATTATAACCCACTAATGGTAATAATATCAACACTGCCAACATTATCACAGTAACTGCTTGAGTAAATTTCTCTAAGAATTTCCTTGCTCTGCATAACAATCCCCTTTAAAATGCTTCAAAACAAAACAAATACCATCGAAGGAATGTGTCATACACTCACACACGGTGATCTGTCAACAAAATGAGGAAGTTCAAGAGTTGAAAGTCAAGGAACTTGTATAGACTGATTGTCATTTCCTAGTTTCTTCAACATAAGATGACATCATAATCATAACAGACACTCTATCCCCCCCCCCCCCCTTTTCCATTTAATTTCACTTCCTCTTTTGGCAGGTGAATGACTGGTGGCTTCACAAACACGAGTCTGGCAACAGAACCCCCCCCCCCCCCAAAAAAAAAAAAAAAAAAAAAAAAGATCCCACATTGGTCATTATCGAGCATAAATGAGAAAGATGCAAGAGAAGTTGAGGAGTTATGCTTTTTCAAGGAGTTCTTCTCCACTGCCTAATGATGCTCTCAATGGCAAAGAAATTACCTCACACTGTGTTTGTGTGTGTGTGTGTGTGGGGGGGGGGATCATGGGGGAAGGGGTTTTCCGGACAGCTGTATGTCCGCACATAGCCTCATCGAAACCTATCTTGACGAAAGAGAGCTTGTCGTCACTTGGCCAGGAGAGGGGAGGGTCACCAAGAAACTAGTAACCGGATCAAATTTTCCTCTGAATCGAGAGCGAGCGTTGAACACCGTGTGCGCAGCGAGCCAACCTGACGGATTCCAGCTGGCTGCTTACAAGGGGATGGCCAAAGATATTTTGTTACACACCATAAGTGTCATTCACACAGACAAAATAGCGGGATGCTGACTGCAATCCAAATACTAGGATTATTTTTGCTCCTGCTCAGATGAAGACAAATATCCTGATAATTGCCGATTCTAATAATTTGTCGCCAAAACTGCACATGTCCAAAAATCCAGTGAAATGGTGCCCCTCGCCTGGATGTGTTCATGCACTGTTATGATGTGTGTTTTGGATGTTGGGTTAAAGGATTTTAAAAAATAATAATAATAATAATAACAACATATCTCCATATCATTAGCTCCAGCATTCATACACTAGCCACGGTGCAAGTTATCACCATAATTCCCCCCAAAATTGGAAGATTTCTCGGGATTTGTATCACCATGCCGATCATGCTATTTAGTGAGATTTTTATGTCCCCGCTGACAAAAATCTTAAGATTTGGAATGCGATGCAAAATCTCAAGGTTTGTATTCCACCAAATTGCATCAGTGTGAATCTCACTATTAAACCAAGTAAAATTGCAGTGAGCAACTCTAAAACACGAGTGGAATGAGGGCAGGAGCTACACAAACATTTGAATGATACTATCTTGATATGAACAATGACTTTTTGAATTCAGTGGTATACTCAGGAAGGTGAATAAGGTGAGGTTATTGGTTTATCATAAACACTGAAAACAGGCAGCTGTGTGCACTCAGTGCTATACAATGCATAAATTTGTGGAAATTATCATTACAGACAGGGTACAGTCCTCAAATCGTTTATACTTTGTTCTAACATTGTTGTTGTTGTTGTTGTTGTTGTTGTTGTTGATAGTCTTTGGATTAGAGCGCAACAGACAAAACCTGAGGAATAACCTAATGCCAGCACTGCAACAACAATCCCAACTCCTTGAGGGCCATTTACCCTTTGACACTTTGTGCTTCTGTCAAAAAAACAAAAAAACAAAAAACAAAATGCAAACTGCCGTACTCTATGAAGCAAACACATTAACCTCACTCCATGACTGACATTGCACGTCAATGCTGAGAAAACCTCAGAGTGATTGCTAAGTCAATTCAGGCATGATCCTGTCAAACAACATTCAGCCTGAATTCCCCCCCCCCCCCAGATATCTGTCATAATCCCACACTGGAGATCAAGTTTGTGCGTCACACAACTATAAATCACAACTGGATTGCTAAACAAAAGTGATAGGTGTCTTGATCAGAGCTTTTGTTTTTACTATTTTGCAGGGCACAGAGACCAGATATTTCACAATAGATATGAGTATTTAAGGCTTTTGACTGTCAGCTGGTTTTGTACAGTGAATATGAACAACAGCAGCATGTGCGATATATGTTAAAACACTTTCAGTATGACATCTGTTTAATAGAACTTGATGAATACTAGGTAGTTATGGTGCTGATTATAACTTCAGAAATACCAATCTAAGCGTCCCTCTTGGACCAAAAGGATATCTTGACATCTTTTGTTTGTGAAATTTGCACTGCAGCATTACAAAAGAAATGAACAAATGGCTACAGCTGTCAGGCATGTACCGATACCGAAACTGCTCACTTCTCTTCCCTCACTGACATGGGATGACCTGAATGGCATCATGCAAAAGCCATGGGCAATCATGTGATCTGATTGTAATTTAATGCATTACCTGGGCCATGAGGGACGACATAGGGGCTGCATTTACTAATCCAAGAGCAATCATAACACTTTATTGCACTGTGTATAAAATGCCTCTTTTTTTTCCTCTTTTGAATACCCAAAGCTATCTGAATCTTTAATGTCACACTGCATGTTGAAGCCAACATGATATAGGAAACGACAGAAGCGCACTTGAAATTGCATATCGTACGTGCCAATAATGAATGTATCAATCACAGCACTGCCATCTCCTGCACAGGCCACAATGGAGAACAGGAACTAATTGAGAGCCATGGTACTTGCAAGGCAGGGCGTTACAAAAAAAATAAATAATAAATAAATAAATCATACATGTCTATATAACAAACTAACTCAAATAGGCAATTGGTCAAGGGCTCCTGTCTTTAACAGGCAAGTGCCCATCCATTTTACTTGCCCAACAGAGAGCTATAAGTAGCCCCAAGAAAGTGGGCATGTAGGCTTTTGGTGCCCTGCTTTAAAAAAGGGCTTATGCCCTATCAAGAAGGGACACTGCAAGATGGCATGACAAAGAGAAGAGATTGCAGCTGATTGACAAATTGCCCTACTTCGACGTAAATAAGCACCGAATCAAACAGTTGCAATGAAAACATCTCGACGGAAGAATTTCATGAACTTGAAGAGACGAGATGTTCCATGGGTCGGATTCACACTTTAGAATCAATGTAACGTTTGACAATGATGATTAACATTCAGATGGAAACGATGGAGAATGCAATGAGAGGTGGGAGAAAGGAATAAATGAAAAGCAAAATGGAAAAGTAAAAAGGAGAAGAAAGAAGGCAATGATGAAGAAAATACAATTTCAGATTTTGTCATACATGTATCCAATGCGGCCTCCTCAGTTTTGCAAAACACTGCTCTTCTTGGGGGCTCTATCATCACATCCAACACTGCCAGCTGCAAATCTGTACATCTGGGTCCAGAGGTACATGTATACTACACAAGTAGTATACACACTCCTATGAAAAAGGTCAAGACACCTGCTGGGATCAAAAATGTGTTTACATTTGGTAACATTTGATCACCTAGAACCTTTCAGCATACAGCTGAAAGCTACAGATGTTCAAACATATATGGAATGGCTGCCCTTTCTCTTTCCTCTGACCTATAGAACCATCCACAGCATCATGTTCATTGGTTCGTGTTTACATGTAGAACAACAACTCATCAATTTATCTAGAAATGCCCCCATGCATAGCGGCAAACTCTAAAGAGTTAAAATCTCATTTTCTCATCTCGGCCGTAATCTAGAGGACGTCGCGTCGTCTCTCGTTGCCAGAACATGGACGCGTCTGCTCAGCTCATTACCGCCGTGCCGCATGATGCGCCACGTTCACCAAGTGCACCTCCTCGACAGACCAAAAGTCTGCCCATGCCTGCGCATAACGTCACAGTGCTATCAAACACTGCTTTTCTCGCTTTTGTCTAATTTCGACGGCAGAAACGGCTAACTGACACCCAGTGAAATGTGCAAGTGCGAGGCCATGATTTAAATAATTTTGGCGAGTGCTCCAGTGGGAAAACAAGACAACTTTGTTTGTTTGTTTGCTGTGCTAGGATTTCCCTTTTTCTAATATTCTTTTGTTCTTGCTGTTGTTCTGTACTAAAGCTAGAAGTCATTTGGCTTGAAGCCTGCATGCATATAAATATGCAGGAAGTCATCCAGGCCTTTTATTACCTATCCCTCCTCCCCCCCCCCCCCTCCCCCTTACCCTGTGACATCTCTATCCCTATCAATTTTGATGCTAGCATTAGGGTCATTTCACAATGCCCATAAAAAAAAAACAGATATCCCCCCCCCCCTCTTTTCCATTAGCTAACTTTCAGTACGTGTAATGTTCTTTTCAAAATTTACCACACAAAAGATGGAATCTTACATATTTGTAAATGTAGATCTCTAAGTTTGGCTTGCTGGTGTACTTTTTCCATGTTAATATCAGCCCCATATAATGTTGCAAAAGAAATAATGCTATTAAATACTTGGATCTCTGAACAGAAGCAAATAACATTAGTTATGAGTACAGAAAACAACTTTTCCTGAGAGCATTACATAGATCTGATATCACATATTTCAAAGGATACACATACATCAAAATGAATTTGGTTGTCACTGAATATATCAAGCACATAAATATTGAGAACATCTTCAGCTACAAATATACAAAGCAGGCAACCAGGCAGGTGTATTTGCATGTGTGAAAACAAATTTTGCGGTAAACAAAACAAATTGTAAGTTCGCAAAATAATTGAAGTTCAGGACGGGTCAGCCTGCCTTGAGTCATGCGACTTGACCTCCCAGGCTGTAATGAGCATGCCCTCCACTTTCAATTAGCTGTCACAGTGCTAAAGGCTGTGCCCAATATTTGTCCCAGCCCTTTGTTTGGTCACACACAACTTGAATGTGCAGCAATGAGCACTTCCAACGCCGACGTAATATTACTGTAAACACGCCACGTTGTATAGATGGACACAGGAGAGAAGCAACGCAGTCTATGAAAAGCAAAACAAATTGGTTATCACTCTAGCCTGCTGTTCATTTCACTTCATGATGAAAATTGTAAATGTGGAGCAGGATCATAAATCCACATGCATTCACAAGATGATCTTGCACATTATTACATACAATACTTTGAGTGGGTATACCTACAAATTAATTTCTACAATTAAACATGCTATCAATTTACCCAGTATCTAATCTTCCTGTTATTAGGTCATACAATACCAAGATAACTGCTTCACACTGTGCAGCATAACTGCAAACAAATATCAAATTTCATAACACAGGCATAATCAAAGTTGAACTGGATCAATTTTGATAATCCATTAAAACACTTATTCAAACTAATGATTATTCATATACATGTGTCCTCACTCTTTGCAAACATTATAAAATCAATTATTATAATTTTCGTGGAAGCAACTTGTTCTAAGTAGAACATATTATTGACATATATATTTTTCATTTTATTCTTTATATCTCCAAAATATCTCTTTATTCTTTTGGATTGAATCACTTTTTCTTCAAGAGAAGCCAAATTAAATAAAAACAAATTTGCCGTATTCATGGCTTCGGTAAAAATGTGAAACCAATGCTACGTGTAATTCTATATCTTTATATTACTTCATTGCATGAGAAGGGATGTAAATGAAATACTATTCAAGCACGGTCAATTTTGTTTCTCAAAGTGTACGTAACGCATAATTATTGAAGATTACATTAGCGTAAGGCAGGAGCCAAATCCCACTATCAGTGGCTGGTTCACATCATGAAACTAAAAAACATACTCTTTCATTGCATCTTCATTTCTTTCTTTTTTTCCCCTCTCACTTTCGAAAAAAATCTCAGCGAGACTAAAAGAAGAAAAACAGGGCTCTTTGTGTTGGATACTTTTGCATCCTCATGTTACAAGGAAAACACCTCAGAGTCTGGATGCAGACTGAGGGTACTTGCAAGAACTCACGCTTTTTCGCAAACACTCCTCCTTTTGCCGTAACCCCGTAAAAGATGGAAAGTTGACGGCGGAAACCAGGGCAAAGATGGTTCCCTCCAAGACCCTTTCCCCATCGCCCATTGTTCCCCTCCCCCCCCCCCATCCCAGATCAAGCAGTTAAACTACATTCATGACTTCTATCTGATCCTTCTTGTTTTGTTTTGTTTTGTTTTATTATTGTTATTATTATTATCCCTTCTGGAGCATTTGTCTGAAATCTGCCAGTTGCAGTCGACGCTAAGCCTTGTTGCTTAATCCTACAAAGCTTTAAAAAAAAAAAAAAAAAAAAAAAAAAGATGTCTAGCTAAATATGTATTGTACGTCACCCTTTCTTTGGCAACCATTCCCAAATTTGCAATAACACTCCTTTACTTCAGTCTTTACTTGGAAAGTTAGTAGGTCTAAGTCTCTGGGACAAAATGCTCAAAGTGTAAATAGTTCAGAAGTCAGAGTATTTGCTAATATTTCACTGATATGCATACATGTATTAACATAAACATTTTTAAATCTCAAGATGCAGCCTTGGAACAATTCCATATCTACATCTGTTAGCAGCAGAAATCTACAAAAAGTACTACATAATCACACCATGCAAATTACAAAGTCTTATTTTCAGATCACTTTTTCATCAACAAACCCTGAGTTTTCTAGCAATTATATCAAAATTAACTTCAAAGAATTTTTTCTTACAGGCTTGGGGCCAGGTATACTATCAGTAAACACATGGTAAATTTGGCTATACTAGAACATAAAGTATGCGAAATCAAACTTACACTTACATACTCATAAAAAGATTGCTAACTTTTATCTATTGTAGGGGAGGGATTGTTTCAACACAGACATTCTGTGACAAGCTACACAGAACTGTCAGAAAACGGGAAAAAGAAAAAAGTGACATCCACATGGTAATAAGGCCAGTCCTACTCTGCATGCACGATTGTTTCACAGATCTTCATACAATACATAATGTACTGCACTCTGGTCACAATCCCTTGTCAACACACTTCAAAACTGCAGATTTGTTTTGTATGCAAATGTGATTCATCTTCCATATGGAGAAGTATTCAAGGATACTATGTTGCTCATGTACAGTACCTTTAATATGCATCGATAGCAGCTGAAACAACATTCAGCTCTGAGGCATTTGTAGTGAACCTAACAGCTTATGGTGACAGAAACTCAGTTAACATAACAAAAAAAGCCACATAACAAAAACACACATAATGTTGTTACAAACCCGAAAAGAACAGTCCGAGGTGTCTGCTGCAGCTTGCAATAATTTTTTGGATGTGAACTGGACGAAATGCGGAGGAACACTTGTAGGCAAGGATAGATAAGGCACGCTTTTGTATGATGGGCTGGTATCATTGCCAGTACAGTACTGTAGCAGGTAGTTTGGACAGGGTTTCATAAGGAGCGGAATGGCAAGGGCATGATACTGGGCAAAATATAAATGAGGGCAGGAGAGGGGAGAGAAGTATTCAAAGCAAGGTGTGTAAGCCTGCCACTGATGAGAAGTAACGGTAAATTTTGAAGTAGCTGTTTTGGAGTGTTGGATAGGGACCTACAATATGTAGAAATGATGGGAGGAAGGCTCCAGGAATGACATTGCATCATGTGCACCATCACATTGCAGGGACACCAGCTGAAAGAGTCTACCCACCCTGGTTTGGACTGAAGATCCATTGGGGTGGGATGTGACACAACCTCAAAATATGTTCTATCACTGAGTAAAAACAGTGATAAAGGGCCAAAGATTTTGAGGTCCCATTCGAAGCCCTCGACATATCCCCACTTCACAATACCTGTGAAATCTTATGCAGTAGAGTTGACAGTGACAACTGAATGACCACTTTAACGATGAGTGCTGAAGGATGGCCTTTAAAGGGTGTGTACAGTTCTGGTTGAGGTGAGGATTGAGCTTTTAATGTTTTGCGAGATATTCAGAAACCATTCTATGAGATGTCAAAGGGCATGCAATTCTAAGGGGTATCAAAAGTTTATTTGATGAAAAGCGGTTTTGAAATGTCGTGAGATATCCAAAAACAAGGTGAAACAAAGAGATCCTAATAAGAGGCGTCACCTGTCACCTTTTATTATTATTACTTTTTTGGATATCTCAGCCATTTGAAAACCAATTTTCGTCAAATAAACGTTGAATCCTTCTTAAAATTACATGCTCTTTCCTATTTCATAAGAGGTTTCTCATTATCTCACTTAGGAATGTTATAAACCTGAATCCTCACCTCAACCAGTACTGTACAGTCCCTTTAATGATCAAATTCAGGAAAAACGGCACACCAAATATTGAACATTGCCAGGAAGCGATAGAGGCTATTGTTCCAAAACTCTTTTGGCTGCATTTCTCATTCAGTCATTCCTGCCTAAAAGTGAACCCTCACATCCGTGTTCTAACATCCAAAGTACACATTTCATGAGAAATGCTACAGGTCTGAGTAACTACATATATCCCCTCAACTGTACAGAGTACATTTGTAGCACTGACAAGTGCGACCAGTAAATCCGCCTTATCATCACCTACCTAAGCCTGCTTCAATCCCACTCTAGACTCTTGTTTTGATTTTCGTCAACATTTCCTCCACATTCTACCCACCGCAGAGTGGCTCCGATGCCTGCATGCACAGGGAATCGGTTCCCATCAAAACATTCCGGGAATGCGCTCTCACAAAATCTCTGAGGTCCTCCACGGATTATTGATCCTGTACAGCACTGGTCTTCGAAAGACACAGTGGGGTTAGGCTTCATACTACTGAAAGACATAAAAAAACAGTTGGTGGGGGTTAATGTCATTAGTGGTATCCAATCATGATGCGTTATGGAGGTCCCGCTAAGTGGCCCTGTGAATACAACATTATGGACGAGGTATGACATTTGAAATACGATGTATCTGACTGGCACATCAATGTAACTGCATGTGTAAAACCCATGTGACATCTACATCTGTTAACTGGTCAGCAGACTCCTGAGCAAAGATAACAACCTTTTCTGTAGACGGCTGTTAACTCTCCACTCCACCATCTTGTAATGTGGTTTCTCATCTTTATCATAAATCACAAATTCTATCATTTATTAGGAATCAGGGAAAGTGTCACATCACTCTGATTCTGCAACTGTGGGCATCTTCACATTTTGTGTACTTATCTATGGACATAAGCACTACAAGGTGCAGACCATGGCAATGTTGAACAAAGTCGTATCATAATTATCTCTACATAGTTTGTATATTCATCGATGGATTTCCATCAACAAGTGAAATTCAAGGGGGTTAGACAGAGAAAGCATGCATGAAAAGGAATCGCTTTGAGAAAATGTGGTTAACAGCAAACTCGTTTTTTTAGACAATGATACAGGCCTTAAAAGTGCACATACGAATGGTGAATTTCAGCTTTCAAGATCAGCAAGCTGTATGATCTGAGCGAAAACATACAGGAATATATGCAAAATCACTGACCTACAATCATTCTTTTTTTCTTTGTCTTTTTTTTTGGGGGGGGGGGTAGGTTTCTAAAAGCATATTGCCAATACAGAACAGAACTTCAGCTTTGATCAATGTTGGCAGCTAGTTGATATACGTAGAAGATTAACATAACAATCAATACATATGATTTACAAACTTGCTAAACCTTTGAAGCTTTTTTTTTTTTTGAGGGAATTTCTCTGAACATACGTAAAATTCTATTTCATGAAGAATGAACGGTGTGATGTGGGATAAAGGATTTGTTTGCACATTCAGGTATGCGAGAGTGTGTAAATGTGTGTGTGTTTGCAAAAGGGAGCTATCGATTTAAGGACACGGATATCAATTTTGCATATCATGTGCAAATTTCTGCTGTTGGCATAATTACTTGTACAAAGCCTGAAGTACTGCATCTGCTCGATTCTAAAATGGTAGTAGGCCGTAATAACATTGTTCTAGAATCACAGACGGAACAATGCTGTTTATGATGAATATGCACAATTAACAAAAGCAGCGCGTTCTTCGCAAGCAACTACGCATAGTTTGCTCCCCGACATAAACTTTAAAGTTTACTACAGACAAAGCATGTGGGGTTTCACTGATTGCATGCATGAATGCATGCATCTTGTTTAATATCGGTCATGCATTTCCCATAACCATGTTGAAGGAAAAATACTATTTATGACGTCACACGCTCATTTGCACCTGGGAGAACCCACTCGGCTGAGCTGCTGCATCACACATTTTCGAAAGCACTTGTAAGGGACAACGGACCGAAGGACATGGACGCTCCAGGCTGGTTGCTTCCTGCCTCGCAGATTTCACTTCGTCCTCCATCGAAAGCTCCCTACTAATGAAAAAGAGGGACAGAGAGAGAGGCAAGGAAGGGAGGTGGAGAAGAGACAAAAAGCATAGTGCTCTCTCTTGCTGATCCTCTGCGCATGTTCAACTCTATTCGAGCAAATAATTGCTAACATGTTCCTGCTATAAATGTGGGTGTCGGCTCCACTGGCTTTTGCCACAGCCTTCCTCCCTCTCCCGGTCCCTACGCTCTGGTCACTGCGATCAATGCGAACCCGCCGGCCTGCAAAAGGGTGGGCAGGTGTGGGAGAGAAAGGTCACTGGGCTGCTCTCCTCGATCCGACCTTTCACACACCCTGGGGATGAGCATCTTCATTTCTCCACAAAGGAACAATCAATGACACACCCACGCTCCGTGTCTTCTCTATTAAAGTACAAACCAGTGTCAATATGCTGCCGTTCAGTGGCAAGTTTAGTGAAGACTAGTGGTGGTGACAATTTTAACGTGATGATTATCATTATAATGATAATAATGACAATGATAATAACATTTGTATATCAACATCATCACCTCTGGGCCAGAAGAAGATCCTTCTACATTTGCAGTTGATATAACAAAAGTCCATTTCCATCCTTCTATCCCAAGTGAATGACGTTATTGACATCCAACAGCTGTATTTTCATTCCTCCTAGAAAACGAAAAATCAGTTTGCACCATACAATGGGTGGTTTGCCGATATGAAGTATACAAATTCAAAGGCAACTGTCTGTCTGTGTGTGTGTGTGTGTGTGTGTGTATTCTCTATTCACTTATCTTCTACATCCCTCATGAAACAGACATGTACCTACATAACCCAATATATTTGCAACTTTAAAAATTCTGTCTCATCAGGTCACATTTGTATTCAACCACTGAACATGTCCATCATTCGCACCACAACTGCTCTCCCCCCCCCCCCTCTCTCTCTCTCTCCCTTGTTAACTTCCAATTTCTTTTTCAGCAGCTTTTTTTTTTTTTGTTCTTCCTAGATTTCTTTTTACTTCACTTTTTTTCCCTTCTTGAGTGTGGGCATGTTTGTTTGTGCAATGCACATTTCAATTAAGCTCTTGAGCATATTTACCCAAGTCATAATCAGCACAGCTCATGAAGTTTGTTGGTCCCCAAAAAGAATAGGTAAAAGGACAAGGAAACAGCACCAAAAAATCCTTTTCCCCAAGCATAGTTCCTCTGACCCCTTCCCCCACCACCTATTGTTTGCCGTTTCATAACAGGCATGGCATTATTATATACCTAGCCCTTTTACTGTCTCACTGCTATAAGACAAGGGCCCCACGTTACCTGAATTCCACTGTGTTATAATAGTATACAACAACTCCATCTGTTTAAATTCTGTATGAACTGAATGGCTTATCACCTGTTGCAAAACACTATTCATTAGTGACAGGCCATTGTGTTCGGCAACATTCCTACGATGCCAGATTTTACAGTGGATGATCAAGAAAAATATAACAAGACAAAATCAATACCATCAAAATTGGCTTGATATGTTCTATTGTCAAGTTGTAAATTTGCAGCAGGCAAGTTGAATCAGAAAAAAAAAAAGTATTAATTTACATAAAATTTTGCTAAACACATACAATGTACACATGATTTATAAAAAAAAAAGAATAGTATTCTTTCTCTATTATTTTCATGTCCTTAAATCTATCTCACAGTGAGTTTTACTGATCATAATAGTCACTGTTACATGGCAAAATATCACTGACCACATTCTTCACGGGGACCCCATACCCCCCCCCCCCCCCACACACACACACCTACCTTCACAATGTTTGGAAATGCAACCATTTTCACACTAATGTGTGAGTACACATTGCCAATGTGAATGTTTGGCATACAAACGCTGTCCTCACTATGAGGCTTGCTCAGTTAATACAGTCTGCTTGGCAGTTCCGTAACTTAACAAGAACACTCTAATGATAGTATTACCACTAACGGTGCAGCTTTACCAAGCAAGAGGTACCATCTCTGACAATCAAACCCTTAGCACCTATTGACTGTGCAAACACAAACATACCTATATGAGCCAATATCCAACTTAAAGGGATTTGCAGTTTAACAGTTTCTTTCATTTAATACCTGTAGCTTTTGTACCTTTCTTTCTCTCTCTCTTACACTGGAATCTTCAAGCATCTTGTAGAATAAAACATCACACTCAAAAATTATCACGGCAGTGTGAAACATACACATTGGCTTAGTGAAGCCCAAAGCGAAAGCTTGTGTTCTAGACATTTTTGTAACCTTCACCTCACACACACACACACACACACACACACACAAAATAAGTTTCCCTAGCAATTACATGCAGTCTCAGGTTTTCAAAAAAATTGCCAGTAATGATGTAAAGGAATCTGTACTTTTCATTTTTTTAATGCAATTTTGTGGAATTCTCTTTACATTTTCTTTATATCAATCATTGCTCGAATGACATCCTTGCATTTTTGCAATCTTCTTGTCAATCCAGAGAAGACGGCACATGGATTTGACCAAAACTTTTTAAAATTTTTAACTTTTGAAAACGGACTGTTTGATTTTCTTCAAAGTTTACTGATTATTAATGTGTACTACTATTCCTAATATTTCTGCATACATAAAGTCCACATACATAAAAGCTGTCATTCCCCTTTGACCCTCTTAAAATTCATTCATTGGATTTTATAAAAAAAATACCAGTGACACTGAATTACATGCACTGCCATTTGTCCCAATACATTTCTAACAGTAATTAGTGATGGTTGACTGAAACTGCACGGATTACAATGCAATTCAATGAATGGGTATATCACACAGTAAATAGCTTCAAGTAATGATTAAGCCCGCATGGACAAATGTCTTCCAGTGATAAACACACAAAATACTGTATAAGCTGTTATATTCCCATGTTCGTGAAGTTTTGCAAATCACTGTTGGACCATGAATTTACCAACACACAAAAATGTCACCATATGCTAGGGTAATAGCATCAGCCTCAGTGTCAAATCACAAATACAACATCTCACGAAAATATCTGTGACCTCCTCATGCACATAGTCATCTGTTCGCGAAAATAGCAGTTTAGTAGTCACTACTCGCTTATTTCATTTCCAGACAAAAACCAAAACAGTTATTCATTCCACTCATTCCGAACAAAAATTAAAGAGATTTCACATTCAATCCAATTCTCCTCGATTTCCATGACCTCAATGGCTGTCACAAAAAAAAAAGTGACAAAATTTACATAATACTAAGTCTGATAAATTTTCTTCTATTCCTATACTGAGACAAACAACTGAGGGTATGCAAATTGCACCCCAGAGTAAAATGAAACTGAGTGAGGCAAGTTACAAAGACAGACAAGTTCCCGCAAGCATGTAACCAGAGTACTGTCGTTAAGTTTCAGCATAACAGCCAATGACATCTGAATGGTCTGCATCCGCTCTCTATCTTTCTCCCTTTGGTTTGTAGCACTCCTTCTTGCCTAAGACGTTTTAAAATTCAGATTTATTCGGGCGGACATCGTGCAAGCTGCACTGAGACAGCGGCCTGCCGTCACCCATTCGTGTAAGTGGCTCGGCGACACGGATTAGAATGCTGATCGAGCAGGTGAACGTCGACCTGCATCGCTTGGCACGGACGCACGCCCCGAGCGGCGCATTTCCCCCATGGTTCGTGTAATTGGTTTGGGGAGAAATGTTGAACGCTGGATAGCCGCGGGTCAATGGAATGATGAATTACCAACACAACTGGGTCCTGGGTCTATTCTCAATGGAAGCTATACTTTACCTTCCATCTTTGACGATTTTATCCAACCACAACATATGTAAGCACTTGTGTTTTTGTAATACAAAGGATAATTATGATATCATACTTGTACATAATCTATTACTGCTTGCTATTGGCAGATCAAAATTTTCACTGCAAACCACTGGATAATTTAGGAATCTCAGCAAAGCATTCTTCCTTCTCCTTCTCCAATGAGCTTCAGTTATGTTTTTTCAACCAATATTTTGCACAAGATACATCCATATCAATGATAGTGTGAATAGTATTTTGCTAATCTCATGCAATCAACATGGCGGTGTATGAGTATCTTTAAATTTACACATACTTGTCCTTTTATGAGGACCTAGTAACAAGTATTCTTTCTTTTTTTTTTCAATTCAGCTGATCCCAGTATTAATGAAATACAGTAAGTTGGAATCCACTGCATGCATCAGTTGTTGCTATGTTTGGCAATCTTCAGGCAGGGAGGTATTAAAGGAGTGGCAACTCTTCGCAATCTCAAACATATGTTTGAGTTCTAAGGCATTCCAAAGGAATGTCTAACACTCCTCTACGCTTCTATAAAGCCATACTCCAAGACGAAACTTAGAAACAAAGTAAAAGTTTCACATTTCATTGAATTACAAGCTACAATTTTGAATTAAATACTAGGATGTTTAGAACAGTTTAGGAAAGAATTAAAAGTTATACACATGTATTTCTGTTCTCCCAATGTATGAATCAAAATGAAATGGAAATTAGGTCCTCTTATATTTTTCCAGATGTTGCCCATGCTTTTTTCCTATCTGTTAATCTGGCACATTTGATCTTTCAAGTGAAGTACTCCGTTTCAGCTGTTCACACACATTTTTCAAATTCTTGAAGTTAAAAAGTACTGCATTTTGATTCTCTGCTCCATGTTAAGACACACATTCATAGTTAAAGGCACATTAAAAGAGGGTGCTAACTGCAGCAGGAGAGGTCTTTCCAGCAATGAGAGCACCAGTTGTTTCTGATTACTGATGTGCTTGTTTGTCAAAGCTCCTGGGTACATATTGGGTATCTTGTAGTTAAGGACATAACTTCTCTGCGGTGTCGAACACGACTTCAAAGGAGAGCAATTAGTTTCTACTCCATCTACAACGCCTCCCTGCTTCGGGCAAGCCTCCTGTAGTCAGGAACGACTTTCTGTTAGAAAATTATGCACAGAATTGTATCATAACAGAGTATAGTCGACTGTGCTTCAGCTTTGTCATCCATGGGCAATTGCACATCTACTGGATGGAATATCCCACAATGCAATATTCTGGATGTGCAACTTCAAATGCCCAGTACAGACAGCGTTAATAAGGTGATGCAGGATGCTGACAGCATAACACATAAATGTGCATACATCAATGTAGAAACACAATTCCTTTGCATGAGGCTTCTGATCTCTGATTCAACTCTCAATCTCGTTGGCAACTTGTTTACACACAATGTTGATGCCATATTGAAGAAGCAGATATGACACAATTTTGTTGCATGACCACTAAACATATTATATGGAAATCTCTCCAGTGTGTGTGGGGGGGGGGGGATATAAAGATAAAAAGGTCACTAAAAACGGGAAGTTGCTTTCCCTACAGGCATTGTGTGACTATATCACCACTTTCTGGGAAAACATGGGGCCAGCTCAGACAATAAACAGAAAAAAACATGTATGCTTGCCTCACTTCTGTTAATATGTTGTTGTTGTTATTGATTTTTTTTTTTTTGTAAAGGATGTTCATCTTCAATTTCACTGTGGGATGGGGTACTCTTCAAAAGATGTTTAAAGAATCTTATCTCAAGAGAACATGTCACGATTATTTTGTTTTCGATGTCCCTGCAGAGTGATACATTTTCACTGCCAGGTATGCTAAATACACGTTTGTAGGTACAAACAAATACAAACTGCAGCTACATTGTACTTCTGGTGCACATGGAGCAGCACTCAGTTCAGTATTATGTCTGCTCTGCTCTGGGTAGATACTCTACGGATGGGAAACAGGGTGCCTTGATGAAAAAAAAAAATAGTTGACCATAACTTTGAAGTGGTCTCTCTACAGCATACACATTAAAGATTTGCTTCCTCAATACTGATCAAGATATTGTTTCTTATCACAAGAACACTGGCAGTTGTACACAAGAAGACCGAACATGCCGAAACAAAACCAATTTTTCTTCCCGTCGGGTTAACTTTTTCAGAAAAACCAACTATGATATATATATGCAAAGATTGTGGCAATGACAAGTTTCTGGCCAACTGGACATAGAGCACACAACACAAGATGTGTACCTGAGATAGAGAGAGAGAAAAAAGGCAATACCTCCCTCTCTTGCACACTGTCATCTCATATACACTATCATTACTTACATTGGGCCATACAACATTGGTTCCTACTGCAAATTAACATGAACAAGCCCAAAAGAGGTGAAGTACGTTTGAGGCATCATGCAAGTCTCTACTGGTAAATCGTTCACTTCATTTGGGTTTTGTTTTTCAATTTGTTTGTAACAAATGATGCACACTAACGTCCAGGAGTCAGTTACATTCAGAAGACAAGGCTCCTGCAATGAAATCAAATCCATGGCTGATTTGAAATTCAGATAAACCTTAATGTAATATATTACAACTCGCATTCCCTTGCAGCGTTCCATATACTGCCAGAGATTCGGCTGTCTGGAGCAGGGAGCATAAGACGTTATCACGTAATGGACAAGCTGCTTTTGAAATCAAGTCAGGCCTAAGCTAATTGCGAGAAGACTTGCAATCAACTGCACGCTTTGGGGGGGGGGGGGGGTCTAATATGCAGCGTACTGGGATGAAATTTGCCTCGCGATTTAACGTCTAGATTGCGTGCTGTCATTTTAGAGACCATTTTGCTCTTTCTTCCATCTGGTAAAGAATAAAGCACCATTGATCTGCAAACCATGCACCCTGCACTGATATTTGTATATGTGTCTATACATGTGTGTGCACGTTTTTGCTAGTTTATCACTTTATTGTGTTATCATCTAGATACTATCAAAGGCAGCGCAGCTCAGTTTCAGCACATGCTAATATAGCAAAAATGTACCGAAAGACGTGTATAAACTTTCGTACTCAATATCTGAAAGTTACTCACTATAGATTTGTGCCTATATAATTCACCCTTGAGCAACTGTAGCAAAAGTTCAAAAGGCCCTTTTAATTAAAGGTGTGGCTTATCTAAATTCTGAATATTGCATTGTAACCTTTATTGTAGTTTATAATGCCACCATTGCTGGCATTTTCTTGTTTTTCCTATTCCATTACCAAAAAGCCACAGGATGCAGCATGTGAAATATGCAGATGCATTGTGTACTTGATTAAAAAGGGTCAGCTATTGTTGTTTTGTCATTATGAAGAAACATACTAAACATGCACAAATAGACACCTTTAGAGCTTAGAGTATGACATAGCCGATTCTCGAAGGTGAGATCATTTAATTTTTGCATTAAAGCTCTCTTCACACATCACTGTGAGTTCAATAAAGTATTATACTGAAAAAGTTGTTATTTTTGCGAGGATTTTTTGTTGTTGTGTGTGTGTGAATTTTGGAATCACAGTTGGGCCATGAATTTTGATAACAACACAGGAAAAATATTGCCATCTCATCTTGATTGCAATAAATTTGGCAACTAGGGAACGGACAGGCATTAGTGCACTTGCAATAGCCTTGGTGTCATATCGTGAAAACAATATCTCAGGAAAATGTCTTCCTCATTTGTGAAAATATCTGTATGGAAAATAACAGCTTTTATGGTATTTGACATGGTACATGTGATACGTATAAAATTTCACTGCACAACATCACTGCATAAACATTTCCTGCAGTACATGTACATACTCAACCATTTCATTTGATATGCATGCCCCTGCTTCACATGTTAAAGGGAAGGTAAACCCAAAGAGCAATGTGGATTGAGTGAAAGCAGCAACATTAGTAGAACACATCAGTGAAAGTTTGAGAAAAATCGGACAATCGATGCAAAAGTTATGAATCTTTAAAGTTTTGGTGTTGGAACCGCTGGATGAGGAGACTACTAGAGGATATGACGTATGAGTGGACAACAATACAAAGAAAATATAAAGGATATTCAACAAAAATTCACTTTTCTAGAATTATGAAAGAGCAGTGGACCAACCGCTTTCAGAAAGCAGGGGGAATAATTGCTACCCTTAACATATGTCAATATCAAGTTGATGGAATTTGTAATTTTCATGAAAAATGGATTTTTGTAGTATTTTCTTTATATTTTCTTGATATTGTAGTCCACTCATACGTCATAACCTCTAGAAGTCTCCTCATCCAGCGGTTCCAACACCAAAACTTTAAAAATTCATAACTTTTGCATCGATTGTCCGATTTTCTTCAAACTTTCACTGATGTGTTCTACTAATGTTGCTGCTTTCACTCAATCCACATTGTTCTTGGGGTTTATCTTCCCTTTAACAACATGTCTACAAGCCTAACCATATATTGTGCTTGTGCTACATGACAGATATATATATTTTTTTATATCAACTGTGTTAAAGTGCATGCCCGTGACAGGAAATGCTACCTCAAAACCAAATTCCAAGTAATCTAAAGTTCAAGACATTATATGATAGTTGAAAGTCAAGGGCCCAGTGTGTGTGTGTGAGGGGATTGATGGGAGGGGGTTACCGAGGATGGGGTTGTGGAGATGGGGGTTGGACTAAAACTGCCCAAAACAGCATCCTGTATGTCCAGGTTCAGAACCATGCAAAGAGGTACAGCTGGAACACCTACAAAAACAGGGTTGTGTGTTGATACTAGTGCATACAAGTGTAGACAGCAAACAGGACAAAAATCTCTGTCCATACAATTATTTTGATGTTCACTGTACTTACAGGTTGTAGGCCTATGCATTCTGTGCACTTCAGTGATGGCATGAGATTTTCACTTCTGATGAAATCCTTTGAAAGATTTGAACTCGCATCATGATAATAATACTTCTTTTGTCTATCATTTCAGCTAGCATATGATTTACAATTCATTGTGAACTTCCAAATTTTGGGTATCATCTAAAGAGTAATGCTCACCCCTGTTCAATTAATGTTTATATCAGAAATCCTTAGCACTTCATTAGAAATTTCAAATATGTGGGTATTTGAGTCTAAAGAAATTATAGAATGAACTAATTCCGGCATAACTATGACAAAATGTCTATGTGAGGCATGCCTGCACAGTGAATGTCGGTCTACGCCATAGATTTCTGCCTCATGAGTTTTTATTGACCAGCTGTGCTTTGTTCAAACACCATGCCCATCTGTGCACCTGGCCAACAAATTATATACAGGTTGTGATATTCTTTTATCCCCGATTTATACTTCATGAGACTCACTCTCGGCTATATCTGCCATGGCTATACAGTGCACAGGATCTCATTTTGAGTCCTGCAATGTATTGTAGGGTACCACTTTCACGGAGCCTTAGCACAGAAACACCGGCAATTAGTGCCTTGTATTGTACTGCGGGCTGAACAAAACTGCTCACAAATGTGAAAATGTAGGTTCAATCAATTGCGCAGGACAGGTGTAAAGCGACTTGCCTTGTCATGACAGCTGTAGCTGGCCACATAGGTTGTTAAGATTTTAAATGAATATGAATTCACCAACAACTATTGACCTTGTCTGTATTATGTTACTGCCAAGGTACACACCCAGTATGTTTATAACTTTTAGCTAATGATAGGAAAACACATTCTGATGGGCAAAACATAATTCAAAGAGTAGTTTTGACTTTATCTACAAATACACTGTGAATGAGTCTGTGAATAGCACTTGTTCACTGGTTAAATTTTGTACATTCTCCTGCATTAGGGGCTATACATGTATGTGTGTTCTACAATATTCCAAACTGTGATGAACAGTTTGGAGCATTTCAACATGCAAGATGCACCTACAAAGCACCTAAGGGAGAGCTTATTACCCTTCACTGGTAAAAAAAACATTTTGAATGAAGGCAAGGGGGTGGGGGAGAACAGATGAGTATTTAAAAACTGTGTGCAAGATCAGTATGCTACAGTTTGTATGTGCAAATATAGTGACATTAGAAGCCATGTACATGTCATTATGTCGTCAGTCACTTGTGTCATAACATCCAGGTGGGTTTATCTCAAAAGTAACCTCTGATACATTACTTGGTACATGCATTGTCATATTCCACTACCACTTGACCTAGTCTGTTGCTGTGGTATATTTGTACTATGATTGGGGCTGACTTTGACAAGTCTCAAGATATCGACACACAGTACCATAACCACTGAGTACCATCCGTAATAAAGCCTACTTCACACCACAGTACAACGGTACAGAGCCTGCAAGACATCCCAAAGCAGTATATATGGATGTCCAGTTAACGAGGACAAAAGCTGACATTTTATTGCTGTACTTCTGCACCTGTCGCCAATTAAGCATTCAAGGTATGAGCCACACATGGGAAGTAGGGTATCTCACCATCCATAGCAGGCAGAGATAAATGAGAGCGGTTGGGAGAGAAAGAGGGAGAGACAGAGAGAGATATTAGACCTACTGATAGATAAATAGAAATATCAGATAGAGATATAGATAGTACAGGGTAGCTAAACAGACACATAGATGGATAGATAGATAGATAGATAGATAGATAGATAGATAGATAGATAGATAGATAGATAGATAGACAGGTAGACAGGTAGATATATATATATAGATATCAGATAGATATGAATAGACAAACAGTTTTTATACAATGTAGACAAAGACAAAGACAAACATAGGAAGAGAAACAGATAGACAGAGATATATACAAACACAGGAAGACATAACACCTTAATATAGGAAACACAATATGTTGCAAACAATATCTATGACACATATCAGATCAGATCACACTCTAGTAAAAGAAATATTTGGTATGGATCCCTTGGATAATGCTTCCAGAATATATGGTAGAAAATATGAACAAATTTTCCTACACAGTACAAATCATAAGTCAACTGGACAGAGAAATTACTATGGACATTTGTGACTCTAAATTTTTATTTTATAATTCCTCCAAAGGATTGTAAAGAGCTTCAGAGGGGTTGACAATATGTATTCTAAGATCAACTGTTCTGAGTTTCAAAGCAAGTCATGCTCTAAATCAGTTTATGTAGTTACAGTAGTATGCAAGTTTTTGCAGATATCGCATTACTGTAAAATTGTGGACAAGATACAATAATGTATAGCTTCGGTGGGAAGTTCACTATACTAAATCATATCACCTTGCTGTTGAATGCAGGCTTACAAATATGGCCAGAATGTATAATTTGCACAAATCTGATCGTGTTCCAGTTTTTTGCTGGCTCAGAGCTGGGGAGAGCCTATTGATGTATTCATTCCATTTTGCCTCAAGAATTGATCTGGTGCTTGCGCTTATCTTACAAAAGAGATTGTCACATAAATGGATAAATTGTATGGTTGCAGTTAGCATTTGTACCTGAACCAATACACTCTACTTTTCCTTTCAGCTCTTTTGATACCGAGTACACACACATGGATAAAAAACGGACAGTGAAAAATGGGTCACACATTGTGCAGTGATAGTCCATACACGTCCCACTAGCCAGGAGCTTTGCAGCTCATTGGAGAATGTGACAATATACTAGTATTGCTTGTAATTCACATATTGTTTTGACACATTCCCACTGATAATATGGGACACGGGGGCCCCCTCAGAAGAAAGACTCAGGGCCACAATAGAGCACTTGACAGGATGCAAGTGGGGGGTGAGGGAGAGAATTCTCTAGCCCCCTCTCTATGAGGACAATCAAAAACTAAAAAGAATAGGCACAAGTACAATGTGTTATTAACACAAACAGCTCCTTCAGACTGAAAGCCTAGTCTGAGTCTTCTACCCATTTTTCATACAAATTAGGGGATTCAATGATGCAATTCACTTAAACAAACTATCAACAGATTTGGCAGCCTTTGCACAAGCAACTGACCACAGAGTTCTTGCGTCCTATATGAATTTTGGCAAATACCTGAACAGGTGAATTAAGCTCCTAAGCACTCACTACTGCTTGAACTGAAGTCAGGGGCCATATGAACACCTAACAGTGAGAATATCATTTACTTTCAATTATGGAAACACATCCCTCATGGTTGGATACAATAAGTTCCAGATTACTGAGAGAAAAATGCACCAAAATACAAAATAAAAAAAAATAAAAAAATGAATACTAATTGTATATCATCATGTGAAACTCTTCACACTAGCGCAAAATATCTCAGCATGCACACGCTTCTTGCTCCATTCCTTTGGCTTCTGCGAATCAGAGTATGCTCATTCTTCTTTAAAGTCTATGTACAGTAGGCCTACAGATACCGGATGTGAGCATTCATCTCAACTCAGTATCAATAAACAGGTTATAAAAACACACTGCATTGCCCATTTAAATTGTTGTGTCACAGGCTGAACAGTTGAGACTAATTAATGGCTCTGTTTGAATTGGCTGTTAGAGGATTTCGGTCATTGTGCGAAATGGGGATACCTCTTCACACACTTTAACCCTGTGCTTGAATGAAAAGAGGGCATCGTTATGTAATCAAAGAGATCCTCCACTGAACAATGGAGTTGACAAAGTGCCCTGGGATTCAATGGGACTATTTGAGAAGCAGGTCACAGGTCCAAATCTCCCAATGCTTAGTGTGGGCCTACATGTACAATGTACTTTGTGTGGGCACTGAATGAAGAGAGCATATTCAAAGCAGGGGTACCTCCCTGTTTCAAGGGGTGGGTGGGGGGGGGGGGGGTGCCATCACAACAACAACAACAACAATAACAACAACAACAATGGCAGAAGCACCAGGGCAGTAAAGAAGAGGTGACTTGACTGTTACAATTGTTTAACAAACGCAGCGTTGGCACATGAAACAGATTTTGTCAGACAAAGGGATATAATGGGATTACATGCGTATGGCTGGTACACATATCTGGAACGGTACACATGGGCCTTAAAACTCGAGTTTTAAGGCCCTTGTCAAATCAAAGGAGGTAGCGAATAGGAGACATGCACTATTAGTTACACTTTTCACTGGTTTCACTGTCATCATTTAAAATCCTCTGTCTAATCATTACCTGCTAGAAAATGAACAATGAAAGTTTCATTCAACTCGCTTTGTTCCAAAGCTATGCAAAGCTAGTGGTGGTACAGTTTGCCGTGGGAACATCTCATATCATATGAGATTGCTGCAACCTTTGAGGGGACAAAATGCCTGATGCTTGCAACATCCCTCTGATAAGGATCAACAAATTTTAAGACGTTGCCACTGAAATAAATGCGAGTTTGTTGAGCATGCTGACAGCTGGCGAGTTTTGGCTTGTATAAATCATGCCATTTCTGGCAACTTTAGCCCTATAAAAAAAAGGCAAAGAAAAAAAAAAATCCAGGAATGGTAACCAAAATGATTGCTAGTGAACCAAGAAAGGTGTTCTGGAGCAGCCCCCTCCCCACCCCCCCCCCCCCCCCCCCGCAAAAAAAAAAAAAAAAGACCCCAAGAAATTACATGGTATATCAAAAACAATATTTTTGTACAATGATGTATACGTACATAATATGTGTACATTATCCATACTGGACGTCCCAGTCAAGCTTTTCATAGCTTATGACGATCCACACAAAATGTATGTAAATAACATGTTTCATTTGTACAAACTATGTGCATATTTGTGAATAATGTATGTATATATATGCATTTTGTGAATAAACCAAATCAAATCAAATCAATCCATTGCGTCTGAAAGCTCTACAGATTGGCAAAGACAACTTGCAATAAGGAGGATATTGATATGACACATGGACCTAATAAAAGACATATTCGCAGGGCTAATAATAATGGCACAGACTAAAGCGTACTCTCACTAAATCACACTGCATGTACAAGTATTTCATTTTACATATTAGTATCATCAATGTTACAACTGAATGAAGAGAAGTATGGTAAAATGCTCCCTAACAGCAGAAACAGATATTTTCATACCACCGCAGAATCATAAGCATGCATGTGTCACAGAGCTTTATGAATGTTTTGGGGTTGGTACAATGTACAGTACTGTACATGCATCTTAAACTTGTTTGAATAATGATGATATTGTATCCCCCTTCAAGTACTGTTTGGTTTTTGATAGCCACATGATATCATTCCATGGTATCGCTCATTGATGTTTTAGTTTATCTCAAGATCAATGAAAAGCAAACAGTGAAACAATACAATGGGCCTTCAAAGTACAGTCGTAGTAGATACGACTGTAGAACTATTCCCATACAAGATGCAATGCATGCACTCTTCCTCCACAATCATAATTATACAGGGAATAATTTTCCTGGTATCGCATAGTAATTTGCTATGCATTTTGGTATGACTGCTATACAAAATGTAATTTGCATAGCAGTTCCATTACATAGACTTGTATACCATTTTGTTGAAAATGTATGTCCATCGACAAAAATTGCTATTCAATTTCGAGAAGGAAAATTATTCCCTGATATAGACATGTATAAAAATACACTGCTACAAACATTACAATACAGCCATCATTTCAGAATGAAGGCTGGATTATCATGATAAGAAATGTACAATAATGTATTAGCATTTACTGTATAAGGCAATATGAAATAGAGTACATTGTAGTCCATGTCTCGGCAAGATTGTTGGAGGTTTGGCATTACCTCTCATGATGGAATACCAATATTTCAGCTGAACAGAGGAATGCTCTTGACATCCTGATCTCACATCTCTTTTCTTTCTTTCTTTCTTTCTTTCTTTTTTTTTTCATACGAGAGAAGCAGATACAAGAATTGATAGGAAGAACTTCAGGAGATGTATACCGAGATGACCATTACTTAGGCAACAAAGAAAAAACAAAAAGCAGCAGGACATTATGAGCCCAGCAGACAATGTGTACGCATGGCATTGTTAACATTCCTCCGAGCATGAAAGTCTGTGGTTCAGCCCATTCTTCCAGCCACCTGTAATCACCACCACTCTGGCCAATTCATGTGGTATCGAGATAAGAAGATTGGACACAGCAACTGGTGAAGACATCGTGTCACACTCAGTGATTTGTGAGATCTCCATTCCTGCAAAATTCACAGCTTCAACGTCGCTCCCTTTACCAAAATTAATGAACTCTGAGATCGACAGGCCGAAATTTGTTCTGCGAGGACAATCAGACATACATTCCATTATATGCTGACTCATACGAATCTAAAAAATCTCAACATACAATGTATGTGTAAAATTGTCAAGAAGAGCACACATACATGCTACGCGCTAAGATTTACAGACCATTTGTCTGTGAGTATCAGCAAGTGTTACCATCTCAGACATTAGTTTTGTTGTTATTTTACTTTTTCTCTCTGTGTCACAGGTCCAAATCTGTGACAGAGTTTTGGTTTTGCAAAGATCTTATACTTGTTTTCAAACTATTTATTGAAATCCTATGTGTGTTCCAATTGCATCTGTACTTTTTTTGTACTGTGGCAATAATAAGAATGGGACATTTAATTCAATTCAATTTCAATCTCTATTATCCATTTAGAAATTCCTTTTGTTTCAAGTCTGTGCTGCTAGACCATGTAAGGCTTCATATTAAAATACTTTCAGTTGTCTTTCCCACACCTGCTTATAAACAATTTTTATGAATAGCTCTATTAGACATAGGTACTATGTATTGTACATATATGTACTATGCATTGTGCATGATTATTATGGACACAACCCTGTTCTCATTTCTTCTGGCCTTGACACAAGCAATAGTAGGTCGCAAGCAGGAAAAATCGATGGCTGGGTTTGAAAGCCCTGGGAGTTCGGTGGTCATTAAGAAGGGCTTCAAAAGGGGCTTGAGGTAAACACAAAGAGTTTAGTGACCACTGATGCACACAGGAGATTACTGGACAGTGAGGATGGCTCTCAGGTCACTCACAAAATAACACAAAAGGAAAAAATCAATTTGGTCTTATCCTTGTGGTGGTTTACCCCTACACAATGCCTCCTGAACTTGTTTATGATTGCTCCACAACAGTTTGTGAAATATCTGTGGACAGTTATGTTTGATACATGGTTTCTAACCCATGTTATGTAATCTGGTAAACCTTGGGTCTTTTCGCTATAAAAAGTACTAGTGGTGTACAGGCACTACTGCACAAACACAATGTAAAATGCTGCAGATTGCACTGAGTAGTGGGTTCTCAAAGGCATTCTCTACAGCAGAAAGCACCCCCAAAATGCAGTTCCTCACTCTGAGATCAAAACAATCAGATACATCAGGGAGGTGGAAGAAGCCTCCCTGGATACATATAGCCATGCAAGGAGCAGTACACGTACTCACTTGCGTAATTACACATAAACCCTAACGCTGTATATTAATGTGTGTAGGTGAACAAACTTCATTTACATTCAATTTAAAAAAGAAAATGTAAGACAGTAAGAAACAGTTGATACTGGAGTAAAATAAACCTGTTTATATATTGGAATGACTATCAGATCAGGAACGTTGCAAGTACATGTAATACCCTATGGAAGTGTCATTTTCTTTGCTGTTTTTTTATTCACTTATTTATTTTTTATCATTATTTTAATCAATTTTCTTTTCTTTTTTTAATTGGAGGTTGATTTGAATTTATTTAATAGTAGGTCAGATGCTTTACTCTGTGACTCTGGCATCATGCATAAAAATTCCAACAGGGAATGTATCTAAGGAAGACACTATCTAAAGTACAGTACATAAATGAAATCACAAGAGCAGGGAAAGTCCAGGCAAATTCAAACAATGATTTAGACAGTTGTGGTGGTACAGGTCTAAAGTGAGACATCTGACATTAGAATCCTACAAATGGAGACCATCAATATATGTTCACAACTTTCTTACTATTTTGTAAAAATCTCTGGTAATATGCTGTTACCACTAATTGATAGTATTGCAACAGACATACATTTAGCTGCTTGAGAGAGAAGGCATGGCAAATTGCAAGCAATAAGTGTAAACATTTGTCTGTAATTGGACTGCTATCAATATTACAACTGATGCAAATAAACTGCATGAAGTAATTATCATCCTGTATTCAGTTTATGATACAGAAAAACTTAATTTCATGGTAATATAACTACATGTATAGCTGATGAACACATAAAAAAAAAATTTTGAGCAAAATCTCAAATTAGTAAGTCTTCCTCATGTTTTCAATGGTTGCTACACATACTGTACTCGGTCCAAGCTCTAGTTGTCAATAAGCAGTTCATAAATTTTTTTCTTAAACTGTAAACAAACTACACTGGTACACTATAGACACAGTACAAAACTATAACAAACCATATACACAGTGTTGTCAATACCATAAAGTTTAAAAAAAGAATTGCAATACGACACATACTGCTTGGTACTAGAAAGCTGATTGCCAATAATGGAAATTGTGTTATTTGATATTTGCATTCATTTTGACACTAAAATCTTTGTAGTATAAGTGAATTAAGTTGGTAAGGCATCAAGAGCAGGCCATGAGAAAAGGAGTACGATCATTACTTGTGGGTGGGAAAAGCGATCAATCTGGATTATATTGAATTTCAAACTCGATTGCACGCTCCAATCTTCACACGCGCGTGTGCCTTCCTCATTGTGCTCTGGATATAAGATCCATCTTTCACCGATCGCTCCCGAGAAAAATTTGGCTCCTGGTCTGCCTCCGGCAACACAGCAAAGATGGGCATGCAGTCAATGGAGAAAGGGGTTCACCGTATTGAAGTTACAGCCCTTATGAGATGTGCGGAGAAAAAAATAATCTAAAGAACAAAAATTAATTCTGAGTCAGATGTGTGTACAAAGACATACATAGCAAGCGGCATGGTACAACATCTTCAAATCTCACAATCTTTCACTATTTGCCCTTTTTGTCTCTTCATTTTGATGGCCAGTTAAATTGTGATTAAAGAAGGTCTCGGCAAGGCAAGGCTCTTCCATAAAGTCATCGGATGTCAGGCTGATGAATCTTACATGTCCATGTTTATGTCATGCAGTGAGCACTTCCATGGAGGTTGCAATTTAATGCAAGGCTGTAACAAAGACCCCAGGCACTGACCGATGTGAGTCTTTGGGTCTGACTTATGGAACAAAATTCAGTGCATTAAGTTACTTGATGACACTTTTAATACATTATGTACAGCTCAACATACAAAAATATCAAATATGGAACAGCACATTACACAATATCGGAAATCCCACATGAACAGCATAAAATATTCCTATTCATTAAATGCAATGTATTGTAAGATTGAGACTGTAGGGAGGAAGAGGTCTTTGAATATGAAGCTGAGATAACAGACATGAAGGAATCACTTGAGGATGTATGACATCCACAGAAAATCTATCATATCAAGCACAAATTTTGACGTATAATAAAAGTTAAGAAAGAGGTGCGTGTGGTAGAATGACAGATCAGGGCCCCGTTTTATCAAAAGATAAAATTGATTTTAATTTCCTTTCCACACAGGTTGCCATAGACTTACAGTTGAAATCAACTATATAATCAATTTTAAGTCTTCATAAAACAGGGCCCAGTACATGTAAGGAACTATTCAAGAGTGAGATTGAAATATTATCTGTGAAAGTATCTACTTGAGCTTTATCATCCTACAAGGCATTCTGTAAACTGTACAAAAGACAAAGGGCAAAATATTTACAACATGACAGAATACAAAAGGGAATTTTTCATCTAAATTTACATGATTTTCTGAAACTTAAGTTACAGCTGTCTCTTTTGGGAGAATGTTTGAGGACATGATGACATATTGCAGCACCACTGATTCACTAACATTCATGCTGCCACTGCATTCTGCATTTTTTTTTTCTGATTTCACTCCAGTTTCACTGGATACATGTATATGTGTCCATACCCTGTACCTGTACTCTCTCCTCAGAGTATATTCTCCTATGAATATCTTCAAGCCTTAGCATACATTTGTTGAATACTGAATACAGTGCATGGTACAGTAAATGTAAACAAAAAAAAAAAAATCAAACAACAAAACAACAACAACAACAACAACAAACCTGAAATAGTCATAAACATTGGCATAGCTTATGATGACAAATATATGTAGGGTATAGTGTACCTGTGCAATAATGATAATGTTTATTCTTAGGAAGTATTTCTTTTCCAACCTCGTCTCTGGTTGGGGCATGTTGTACATTGTATTGTTCATTAAAGTTTACTGTAAAAGTGGAAATTTTCGCAGTGTTGAAAATTTTGCGCATTTTGCACAACCAGAAGCGAGCGCAAAAATAAAAGCACGCAAATATTTTTGCGTGCCATATGTTCCAGCAGTTGATGTCTTGATTCCGCGGAATTAAAAACATGCGAAACTCTTCTACCCTGGCCAAGCGCGAAAAATTAGTCACGTGAAAATATCCGTTTTTACAGTAATGCAATTACATGCATTAACATCACATCCTCAGTTTCATCCTAGTTCAATGCATCCAGTTGTTTATAATTGCAACTGATTGACAAATTGTCCTTCATCAATGTAAAGTAAACATAAATTATTCAGTATTTTGAGTAAAAGCCACTTTTTTTGAAAAAAAAAGCAATGTTTTGCAGTTTTGAGTCAGTATTTCAAATAACACAATTTTGTTAACCATGTTCAAAAGAGGGTTCAAATTCAAATATTTCAAATTAGCACAATATGTCTTTATGATCTTTATCTGAAGTTATTTCACAAACCAAAATTGATCTGCCCAAAATGGCTTAAAATGTAGTGCAGAATCTACTGTACATTTGCGTCTGAGACGCAGGCTCATACACTGATACACATCATGTAGACTGTATACAATGTAGGCCTACTGTCAAATGCTACTAAATTATATATTACAGGAACAAATGTACAAGAGTATACAGCATATGACAGTTACCCCTTGGGAACATGAATGTATTAAAAATGTCACACAAAAGTGCAGCATATGGATTGGGGACTTGCTGACATCTGTAGTGTGTGTGTGTGTGTCTTTTTGTATGAGGAATCCTTTTGACATATTGGCAATCAATTCCACTTTTCTTTCCACTCCACAATGGCCCATCCATAAATTTTCCATGCATATGCTCTGTTCCTATTTGCTCAAACACAAGCACATAGAGCCACATGAGCACATATCATACATGTGTGTCTTCTCTCACGAAGAGTATTATATGTATTTGTAGGCTTGTATTATGTGCTTACAACAGATTGTGCATCTGCCAGAAAATGCTGATCCATGTCAGCAACAGAGGAACATTGTCCATACAACGTTGGACACATATTCACATGAGTAGAAGCACACTAGTTCTCTGGCTGAATCATCACTGCATATCAATCGAGATAATGGCTATTTGCAATTGCTCTAAGCTGTAATTGGCTAAGACAATGGGCAGCAGTCCATTTCTGTCCTACTTTGCTCTCAACTGTTCACAAATGCCGCATTTCAATCATGCGTCACACCTTGGCCTTCACAGCAAGTGTTCTAACGTGTATTAACCTTGTACTATATTTGATATGTCTCCTTGCAGGGAATGACTGCATAATAACAAAATAAATTATGATAGTAATTTTCCAGTTGAATTTCATGAAAGCAAATTAACAACACAAGCTATTTCAAATACAGAAATATCATACAGTAACTCTGTTACTCAAACGAAAAATTTCAGAAATATTTAATCAAATTAATTTTATTTTCTTCCCTCCAAAGAAATAAAAAGGAATCAAGCTGTTGATTATTTCTAACATTTTGTTTTGTTTTGTTCTGTTTGGGTTTGGTTTGAACCATCTATTGCTAGTTGAGCAGAAGCATGCAAATACTAAATAATGTTGCTTACTTGGGAACTTTATTTTCACTGGGTTTTAAAGTACATTTTGTATAAAATTGAGACATATCAAGGATATTACACATACAAAACAGTTGACAGCTCTTCCTATAATAATCTTCTACAACTAGATTTAGGTCAGTTTCAAGAAACTGATGAAATGGCTTCATTTACCTGAAGAGCAACCACACAAAAGAATCAAGTTTTAATCTTGGTTTCAACCAAAGTTCCTGTACCCCAGCTTTATTAAGTGTCAAATTCCCTAGTAAAAGATGGTATTACTGTTTTATATATTTTGTTTTATGAACAAATGACATGCCACATGCTACATTTAAAATCACCCATTAGTCAGGCTATAACCACAGATTGAGATTGCATAGACTTGTCATTGGACTGCCTGCAACTGCATCAGAAATCGGAACGTACTTTCCAAGTCAGCTTTGGAGGCAACCTGCTTTTATTGCCAGCAAACTGAAGGACAGAGCCCAAAAGGAGATGCCTAATCTCTCCATTGAGGGAAGCACTGGATTACCTGGTTGTCCTTTCAGAGTGCCCAGCAGCCATTCGAGTCTGCCAGAGGCCGAGCGCATCATCATCGCAGAGCTCAACAGTAAACAAGTCCTGTGCAATTTTTCCATCGCACAATGACTTATTAGGCATATTGGCAAATCACTGCTGAAAGGTCGAGGGAGACGCTGGGGGATACGACCACTATCAATAACATAAAGTGCTATACCTCTCACTCATGAAGGGGGTTGGAATCTTCCTGTGTACCTCCAGAGCGAGCCTGGTACCCGGCCAAATCAAATTTATTTCTTTGTGGGGGGGGGTTCTTCTTGGGGAAAGAAAGGGGTTCACCGACAGCTTTCTTGTGAAAATCGACTTTGATGGATACATTTGTAGACCTATTAAAGGTTATCTGTGTACTGTGTAGGCCTATGTGTGCATGCTTGTATGCTTCCATTTGTGACATAATGGAATTTCCCTTTACGTTGCTTCATCCCATGTCATCTTGCCTCAACTGTTCTTGCCCTCCCTCTCTCTCTCTCTCTGAGGCTGCTCCACAGGTTCCCTGAATCAATAGATGTATGACTTTCCCCACAGCACATGTTCTGATTTATGTTTATATGGCGACATCTATTGATCGCATGCTTACACGCGCCAACAAATGTGTGGAAATGTAGGCAGGTGACACAACCACAGTATGGCCATGTTCACATTGCTAGCCTGTCACATGATGTGTGAGTATGGTAATGAGCATGCACACTTACAAAAAAAAAACTTGACCTGCTTTCTGTTTATATTGTGTATTTGCAGTAAAATGTCACATTGGAGGACGGGGCTCACATTCTTTCTTAAATGTAAAGTATGACACTTGTAAAAGTGAACAATAATATCTGGAAGCAATGTACCAGTTTCATTTCTGCTTTTGATGCAAGATTTTTTTGGCCCCAGTGTCTTGTGATGATGAAAATTCTTCACCTGCTTCTTACACAGAGTTCTAGTTCTTAAATTGAAATTCGTATTGCACACAGTACACATTACCTATTGTCCAATATGGGAAGCTACAGTGATACCATACAACATGCTTTTCATAACCTGAAATCATGGAAGTATGCCTTAAAACACTGCAGCAGTCACTCATTCGGGTAACAACAGCTTGCACTCTCTATACAATTACAAAACGTATGAGCATGCATACCTTCGTGTCTCACAATGTATTCTCACTGTATTTTGTGAGTGAAATACCTGTTGACAATAAAGGAATGCAGAAAGCCTGCTTGCTTTAATCAGACAGTCACAAAAGCCTATATCTTAGCAGCTGCATTCCCTTGTTGTCTGGGGTATGCGATTGTGATTGACGTGATGAATAGTATGCATAAACAAAAGCGATATAAAACCATAATTCATGTGGTTAGTAATCACATGACTAGTGCCATGTGACATCACCAGTACTAGCAACAGGATATGTAGGGTACAGTTGCTGAATGTTTTCAAAGCAATGTGTTTATGGCTAGATGTAAAGTGAAAGCAATTAGACTGAGCTGAATGCAATGGAAACTCCCAACACTACCTAATGGTTCCTGAGTCTAACAATTCTCTCAAAACACAGACTGCTGTCATGCGAGCTTATCAATGATGTCACTGTTTTCCATTTCTCTTGAAGGAGAGAGGAAATTGCCACTGGCTGCATAGAGTGTGCATAGCAATTAAGTCCTTCCAGCTGTAAACCCAACTTGCATCTGCTTCAGCAGAGCCATCAATCGTATTTCGTAAATCCCATGTATCTACATAATCCACTACATTCGTACATGCCTGAAGCAAGTCTCACACAAGCAGAATTCTGAAAGTGTTGTTGGGGAGCCGATGGAGATTTTGAAAACCATTCTCTAAAAACCCATGACGTCTCTTGCCCTCCTCCATAAGGAACGTTATATGCATTCTTGACTGCCAATCTCAAAAGGAAATCAAACACAAGGCTTCTATGATTTTATGAGTTTTTGCTGTAATGAGTAACAGGTTGATTTGCAGAATGCAGGGGTCAATTACTTGGTCTGGTTAACTATCAATGGGCAAATCAATCCACAGGGGGTCAAACAGCTGGTTCCAAAAAAGGTACACCATTGTAAACGTCACATACACTGTGACTGTCAGAAAGACTGAGCCACATTGCTCAGTATTAGAAGAGAGAATGGACTTATAATTTGTGTAGGCCTAGCTACCTCTGCAAATCTGTGTTATTTTCCAAAAAATCGATGCAATGTCAATCATTAAGACTCAAACTCTCCAAGAAGGGTAAATGTTGCATGTTGTATACACTGTGTGAATGCCAGAAAGACCACGTGCGTACATCTGCAAATCTGTGTTATTTTCCGTGAAATTGATGCAATGTCATCAAGTCCCACAGCCTGCCATTATTACTCCCTTGATATCAATGCCACCTTTAGATCTAGAAATCATGACTGAGGTTTATATGGATTTAGGTTGCAACTTATCTTTGCTTTCATTCTGTTTTGTTTTTTTAGTTTATGGGTGTTTTTTGTAGCTCTGCAGGTCACAGACATACACATGCATATAAATCAAAATGAACAGACCAGGTACATTGTACGTACATTGTAGATGCAACACTGCAAACTTGTAACACCACCATAATTTATGTTGGATCATGAGGGTCAGTGTCAGGAGGTAAATCCACATACCATGGTTGCATGGTTGACAAAATAATTTGTTGAAAACAAAAAATGATTGTTGGCAAAATAGCAGGCATTCTACTGATCTACAGTGTATGTGATCATATCATGCTACAGTATGTTGTATCACCATAACACTATCTGAATGGCAGAAATGCTGTACAGAACATGTAGCCTGAAACTTGCTTTCTATGACATGCTTTTACATTGGTACTACAAGTGTATGAAAAGCCAAGACAGGTGGTATGCAAATAATTCTCCACATGTATTATATAATATTCTATGGAATTTGCAGAGATCACATACCTTTACTTAATGACTTTCCAATTGTACACACAGTGCAACATAACAGTTGTGACCTCACAAGCATTTGTCCTAATAAGGCATTTTGCAAGTGCAATGTACAATGTATAATGCATGGCACTGTATTACAAAATAATTTGCATTATATGGCCTGTTTATCATCACTTCATCATGATTCAACTCATTTGTGTACTTTCACCCACAATAAAAGAAACTAGCAGATATAGAACCCAAGGTCAATCTCATGTTTCAATGGGATATCTAGCGATGTCATTCAAAAGAAGGCTGTTAGCTGAAGCTGTGTTTCAATGGGATTATATTCCCTTTAGCACAAGACTGGTAGGACGGCTACCTTAACGCAAGATATTCAAGATGGCGTGCATACTCAGTTCTGAGTGATACATGCCATTAAAACCAAAACAACAACAACATTAAAAAACAGCAGCAACAATAATAATAACAATAACAACAACAACAACAACGGTTACATTCCTGCAAACTCCTGACCCAATCCATTTAAGTATGTTATATGACATATCTGCATATAACACAAGGAAAATTCTCACATTAGTAGTACAGATATTAGAGGGGAACTCTGGCTGATTTTCAGACTTTTACACTGGAACAACTAGATCTATAAATTGGTTATTCTGGGTAAAATTTAAAACAAATCACAATGAACAAGGATGACAGCAGCTTCACCATAAGAATGTATGAGTGGGGGCTCACAGAAGCAGAAAAAAAGAAGAAAGCATACAAAATTCTACACAGGTGACCTTGAAAAGCAAGCAGTATTGTAATGGAATTGCATTGCTACATTTCGAAAATATGAGCCTCTACTCAGAACGCATTCTTATGGCGAAACTGCTCCCTTGTTCAGTGTAATTTGTTTGGGGGTTTTCAGAGTATCAGTTTCTCTGCTCAAGAACCACATTTAATTCCACAAATCTAAACATGGAGCTGTCGATTCATGTACTACATGATGTGAAATTGTGAAAATTGCCTGGATTTCCCCTTAATACAGAAATAGTATAACATTTGTTGAGGCAAGGATTCAGCTTTTAATTTTCTTTTTTTGCCAGATACTTAGAAATCACTTTATGAAATGTTCAAGCATGTTCAAGCATGATTATGCTTTCCAGATCACCAGTTTCTGCATTTTTAACATGTTCCACCCTTGAAATAATTCACACAAAAAAAAAAAAAGACGAAGAAGAAGAATGACTGACAGCCTTCAATGGTTCTGAAAGCCTGTAGAAAATCTGCAATGGGTACCGTATCAAAGATGTTAATATCACATCTAGCACTCTATTTAGTGAAACTACTTCGGTATGGCTTTCAGAGCCTTTCTTTCAGAGTACAATTGTAGTAGCCTACAATGCTACATCACATGCAACCAATATTAGAAGAGACTATTGAACAGTTGCTGTGCATAATGAATTCAGTTAAAATTCAGGGCAGGGGTTTCTCCCTTTTTGCCCTAGCCTTGTAAAGGATGTAAACAACACACAATACCCTTTTCAGCTCCTGCCTTTAATTAAAGGTACTGATGTGATGCGTCTTGAAGGTCTGACTCTTTAAGTAAAACCATGGAGCTACGTAGCTCCATGGATGGTAAAATTCACCAAAGTAATATTAAATAGCTGTGGTGTCGCATAGACCATAAACATTTATATCTTTCTCATTCTCATCGTCATTAGACAATGCCATAATCTCACAATTGATTTGCCCTACTTGGATGTCTTGGTGTGGTGTAGATCTGTTACCGAGTGTTTTATAGTGTTACTTTGTTAGTTAGGTCCCTAGCTACAGTACTGACACATGTGACATACATGTAATATTATATATTATTAAACTGTCACAGTGCTGATAGTGATATCGTGTTCATAGTGGAGGTGGTGCATGATGCCTGATGCGTGATGGTGTTTGTTAGTGTCTATTCATCTAGTGACCAGTGTGACTTCTAGAAATGCTCGCCACTTATCACGAATGGGCCGTAAAACGGCCTGCCTGATTACACTGTACTTTGCTTGTTTCATTTTTTTTCTTAGCTCGTTTCCATACCTGTGGCCGTTGTATTAGTGCGGGTAGAGACGTTCTGCGGGTTTTGTGGCTATGACTCGCCACGGAGCTCTGCGATGACGTCCGCCGACGCCGCAGGACTGGAATTTTGCCGTCGTTATTGAACGGCGAAACGATGGAACTTCGCCGAAACAAATGAGCCTCCGTGTATTTGGACAGAACGCAGCCGGCAATTCCGCAGAAGTAGGCAAAATAGGGCCTCATCCACATAGGTAATCCATGCAAGGTCGAACCACTGAGAAATCGCATGAAACTCAGAAAGCTGATGACCAGCGCACTTTGAGGTGTGGACAAAGTTGATGTCATGCTGACCAACGAGGCCGATGCCAAGACGCTAGCGACTAGCCATAGGCTAAAGAGGTTGGCTGCCCCAAAACAGATCTGGCCAAAAATCTCGCCGACGTAGCAGGCCATGAAGAATACGTACACATTATTACCAGTCCATGTCTTTCGCAGATAGATTGCTAGCCAGTAAAACGCACAAATTACACTAAACATGGGAGCGAAGAGACCACACAAAATGTGTAAAGCCGATATGAATGAGTCTTGTAAGATATACATGAGTAACGCAATACCAGCTACGCCGGCTGCAAGGGCAGATCGACTCTCAGCGCCCGTGTTTTTCAGTTTCTTCAGGCCAAACCAGGCCAGATATGGATTATAATTCCTCCTCTCCATGAAGGCTGCTGTACCGGCGATATATCCGTTATTATCCGAGCTATCGAGGTTAAAATATCCTTTGTCTAGTCCATATCGAGCTGATGGTCTTCTCTCGTCCATTTTCCGTGTCGCGTTCACGTTGCCATACCAGCTGCACTGACAGGCCGTACCGTTACCCGCCGCCGCATGCACCGTACTCCTCGGCTGATTCGATTACTAGAAAGATTGCAGTCGTTCATTGGTGATGGGCGATATGGCCTCCGCAAGGCGCAGACAGCAAGCGCTGGCTCGATTGGACGGTCAGCTATTCAACCACATATTTACTACGCACGTTATTACGTGAATGCCGTCTGTGCGAAGCCTGCCAACACAGCTGAGTGCACGCCGCTTTACTATGCCATGCTTGTTTATGAAGAAACCCCGAAACCGTTAGTTGTTTACACTCCTCACGCCGACATGACAGGTGCATGACACCCGCCACATTATCTACGACAAGGCAAAAGATGTGATAATCGTCAAGCTCGTATAAATGAAACCTTTCCTCTTATTTTGATCTCCCTCTAACATATCGGCTGCGAATGAACTGAGCGTAGGGCATATTTGTCACGACGTAGCTATTCACCTTTTGTGTCCCTACACCTTGCCGCCCCCAGCAGTGACAATTAATAAAATCGGCATTATGTTTTCAACTCCGGAAGAGCGAACTCTTCATTCCTTCACAACTAAGTATAAAGACAGGAGCTAATTCATGACTGCCTATAAATCATATTCAAATAATTATGTTGACAAATCTGAGAATTTGTCACGAGATGGGGCATTCCTCTAGATGGTTAACATGAATTTCATGCAGGGGCACCAAAATATTATTATGACGATGATGGTAAACAGCGTTTATTGATAGCGTCATTATTTTGTCTGTCGATTTAACATTCGATATAAAGGCACCTGGCTCCCACAATGTGTCATGCATGTCATTCTTAAAGTTGCTAGGGGTAGGGGTGGTCTAACAGGTCAGATTGAATAAAATTTGCAAAATAAATTTTGGTAGAATGCAGTTTGTTTTGATACCTCGTATAGTGATAGTTCAATCCACCTCTATTATATACAAAATAACTGGAAAAGGAAGCAGTTTACGCCTATGCCGGGAAAAGATAACTAGACATGTTTCACATACCTCATTTCCTAACCACATTCATCCAACTACAACTTCTTTGGGCTGATCACGTCGTGGGGGTCGCATTTTCCGTCGAGTATGTATCGTGATGTTAGTCATATTTTCCGTTCTATACATTGTGGACGACATAATGGTCACTCGCCGAAACAAACAAGTTGATTGTAGTGACCGTGCTTTATTTCTATACGATAATCTAAGAAGTAGTTGTCACACTTTAATGCACCTTAAAAAAAATAAAAATAAATAAATCACGATTAAGTTTGATTGTTCTTGATAAAGACGTAAAATTAAGGTTTGGTCATTGATTAAAAAATGTCGTCATGGCACGCAAGAAAAGAATACCGGGTTTGTTTGGTTTTCTTTCTTTGTTTTTTGATTCCATGTGTTGTTGTCACTTCATCTGGAATACATATCTTTCAAATAATGGACTAACTATATTTTGACAGATGTCCTACGAACATACGATGATCTGTTCTTATATAGAGAAGCAGGACCCCTCCCCCCCCCCCCCCCCCGAGCGTTGCGGGGATAGCAGTTCCCCTTGAGTGTAAAACTATAATACCCTGCCTTTTTAAAGAAGATATGTATAGATCGAATGGTGACTGTCCAGCATGGGCGGAGGTCATGGAGCAGCATTTCCCATTGGAAGCAAAAACAATTAAACTGTTAAACGTTTGTTAAATAGGCCTTCATTAATTATTTTTATTGCTAATCAAAATTGGCGAAGGCTTCTCCTATATAATTTCACATGCCCCGTTTATTATATATATATATATATATATATATATATATATATATATATATATATATATATATCTTTATTATATATATATATATATATATATATATATATAATATGTATGTATATATAATATTATACCAGATTGCTTATTAAAAACAAGATGATGGATATGTAATTATTATTGCTCCAATTATTAAATGAGTTAATTTGTATGAGTTTTCCCGCCCTGTATATGAAACGTATATACCGAATAAAAAAAAATGAACTTCCCTACTACATTCGATCTCATCATGGCTTTGTTCAATTTAACGTTGAAAAGCTGCAGCTATTCCTTTTTATAAAGCGTTACAAACTGAAGTCCACCTTCATTTCCGACAGTGAAACTCACCTTGTGAAAATCCACCCAGTTTAAAGGAAAGGATTTATGAATTTCTGTGAAATCAAACAAGCCGGACAAAGTTAGGGCATGTATAGTATTTCCAGTGTTTGTTTCTATCAAACATAATCGGTCACGTATAGACATAGACTGAAGCGAAGATGCAATATGACTTATTCAATAGATTAAATATTTTCTTGCACACCACAAGTATATCGTGTTGAATTGATGTCCCTTTTCACATTAAAAGAGATTCATTTCGTACATCGAAATAGATCCATGAATGCAGTTTTGATTGAGAAATGGCGGCTTTGATGATAAACAAAAACATGATTTATGACAATCATGTTATGTAAAAAGAAGATAGATTTATGAAGCTAAATGATATGCATACGTCATCATCACATCCACGTAATTCATAAGAGTATGTTCAAATTCCACAATGCCATATAACTCCATTATGGATTATTCCGATTGTGTTTTTGTTGTTGTTGTTGTTTGTTTGTTTGTTTGTTTGTTTGTTTGTTTGTTTACTGGAACTTCTATTGTGCTTTGATGGTTGCCTCGATACTCATAATAAAGTTAACGCGAACAAGCAGGGAGGGAATTTTCCCTTTAACACCGTGGCACACTTCCAAAAAAATACATGTCGAGCGGCTCTGTTCTATCTGAGTGGACTTTTGTTTCCATCCGCCAGTAAGTTGTGGAACATGTCACACTGATGAGCTGAATAACGTTTTCCGCCTTTTACTGTCTCATTTGTGTTGTGTCCTTTTAATTCGAATAAACGATTAAGTGAAACGATGTCACATATTAACAATTAAAATACGAAATTTGACATTTTGTAAAGATTACGGAGTATATTACGGAATATATATATATATATATATATATATATATATATATTCCGTAATATACTCCGTATATCAAATCTTTACAGAATGTCAAATTTCTTATTTTAATCGTTAATATTATTATGTGACATCGTTTATATATATATATATATATATATATATATATATATATATATATATATATTATATAATCATCTTGTCGTGATATATTTCTATCGTTTCCTCTATGCGCGGGGTCACCTTGTCACCGGTCTATCATCTGTCAAGTACACGGGTTTATCATCCAAGGATAACTCCTTGGGGTTTATGTATTCAATGTCATGTCTGCGTGTTTCCTTTCATCAGTATAGTCGATATACCCGACTATAAAATCTCTCAGCCGTATACTATAATACCCGCAATGGAAGTTGCATTGGCTATGTGGAACGCACCTACCTATGAATATATAGCTGCTAGGTTGGGCAAACTTCCAACGAGCGCTGGGGGGGGGGGGGGTGGAGAGTTTGCGGCTAACCTTTGTTAAATGGGGATGTGTTTGAGATTTGAATGCTTTACGAAAGTGCGAAAGATTCACATCTTGGTGGTACGAAAGTGTATCGATCGATGCAAGCGTTCCGCAAAAAGTGCGTATGGATCGAGGATTATAGGCCAAAGTTCCGATCACTCGGCCTATCCACCGACTGTGGACGACTGGTGGGTAATAAAGCACGCTCCGTAACCGACAGAGTGTATAATCTTCTAAGTTACCTTTAAGACACCGCTAGTCTCGAGTTAATCCAGATTAACATGGATGGCTGAATAGGATTAACGGAGGCAACAGTGGGACCTCGGGGACTCTGACGTCAATGAAACGTTTCATTACGCGCCTTTTCTTCGAGTGCGCGACCGACTGCCGGGGAAAAATAATACAAAAACTCCGGAATATGAAGCTAGGCAGCAAACTATCCAGTGATAAAAGAGGACGAACTACTGTAAATCGGATGTCAGCACTATCTTCTTCTGGAATGTTAAATACAAAGCTTGTATATAACAGTGATGACTATCTAAAGGATAGGCCACCATCATGAAAGTGATTACTCGTATCCAATGCGCCGATAAGATTCTAATGGTGAGACACTCTTCATTGTATGAGGCCTAGTGTACATTTTTGTTGTTGTGACTAAATCGACAGTATACCTCAAATTTTTTCTTCATACTGTTGGAATGTGCGTTTATCTCACCACTGAAGTGTATATGCACTATTATATGCTATCTTCTGGGGTTGTGCTGAGAGCTATAACCAGCAGTGATTTCTGAGATCAAAATTACAACGATAAGTGACTTCTAAAATTTTTCTGTTTTTTAAAGAAAAAAATACTTTGCTAAATATGTCTTTGTAAGTTATTTTGCTCTTTCTCTTTTTTATCTAATCCCATATAGTAGAGAGAAAATGATCATAGAAGAAACTTTGACCTTTCAAGAGATTTATAAATGATTATTACAATGTTAATCTGGTAATAACATTGTACGTTGATATAGTAAATAGTTTTCAGGCTTTTAAATTTCAATTTCAATTTTCCCGCAACAGAATCAAAAGTCAGCAGTCAATGAACATCGCAAGGATAGAACGCACTCTGAAAATATTCACGTTCCATTGAATCATTAAAATGTGGATGCCTATATAGGCCTACATCAATAAATAAAAAAAAAAAAACCTTGATCATTGCGTAGATTATTGCTGAGTATAATGATAGAACAATACAAGGACCTTGACAAAAGTGGGGAATGGTATATAATGTACTTTGAAAGAGTGATGTTTGGCTTTTTATAATAGCCGGAGGATGCTACATTAAAGAAAAGGAAGTAATATCGCTATCTGTGATGAATTATGCCAGCTGCATTCAATTCAGTTCAGTTCAATTCAGTTCAATTCAATTCAATTCAATTCAATTCAATTCAATTCAATTCAATTCAATTCAATTCAATTCAATGCAATGCAATTCAATTCAATTCAATTCAATTCAAATGAATTTATTTGGAATTTTCTGCATTGAATATATATTGCAAATGAAATACAGTCATTTCTTTCTATTTTCAAGGCAATAAAACATACAGTGTGTATATCCGAACATAACTGAGATATGAGTGTACAGATTGAAGAAAAGAATAAGAGAACACGTCAATTGGGAACCACTCGGGATGAAGTGAATCAAATGAGCTGTCTGAATTATGGCGCATGTATTGGGAGTTTTAATGTAGAAACATATAACTTGAAGATACGACAGCCTTAAAAAGAGAAGAAAAAAAAAGGTCAAAACATACATCATGTATACTTATCGAAGACAAAAGAAAAGAAAAAAAAACAGAGTCATTCTGGCATCACGCAAAAATTGTGTAAACACAGTATGTACAGAGAATGAGGTGAGTGCTGGTGCAAGTGAATAAGCCCAGCAGGCGCGTGGTACTAGGTGCCTTTTAAGATTTAAATATGTTTATTGAATAGTTTGATGTAAAGAGACTCTATCAATAAGTCACCGCATCAGGTCTTTGTTGAATCATCAAGGGTATGATAAGACAGAGAAAATAATACAACTAGAGATTGTAATTTGTCATCACTGACAAATTAAGGTGATCCGATATCTTTTTTAATCAATGATTCGAATCGTGATAGTGCAAAGTCTCAGCTACAACATACTAAAATCTGAGAGAAATTCACCGAAGCATAAGTAAGATAGTGCTCGATAAAGAGAGTCATGTCAATTTTCACATCTAAAAAAATTCACTCCCATAGAGATAACAAGTCATAGCGAAAATAGAAAAAGAAGTACATATGACCTTTGACCCCACTTTGCACAGACAAGATGGCATCTGAGCAAAAAGTGGTTATTTTATGAAATGATCCCTGTAACATGGTCTTTACGTGTGCAAAATATGGGAAAGATAGGACATGTATTCACCAAGATACAGGATGAAACATCTATGACCTTTGACCCTAATTTACATACCAAAGATGGCGTCTGATCAAGTCGTTGTTATTTTATGAAATAATGTTCGTGACATGAACTAAATATGTGCAAAATATGGTGGTGATAGGGTATGTTTTTCTTGAGTTATTGCACATAAATTAACATTGCAAAAAGAAAGAAATATTTCAATACATCGAAGATAAACTTTAATTTTAAGTAAGTTTTTTGACGTGATCCCGACATCGTATGAAAAAAACGAAGGGCACATTAACGATAGCCCAAAGTCTCAGCTACAACATATTAAAATCTGGGAAAAATTCACCAAAGCATAAGTGAGCTAGTGCTGGAAAAAGATAGTCATGTCAATTTTCACTTCCAGAAAAACTGCTCTCCCATAGAGATAACACGTAAACTGGTCAAATTTTACAAGGATACTTTCAATCCATATTTACGAGGTGATGACGTCATCCAATCAAAAGTTTGTAATTATAAATATGAAAGAACATTAAGTAAGCTACAACATACTGAAAGTTAGGTGAAATTCAGCAAAGGATAAGTGAGATACGCTCGAGTGAACTTGAATTTTGATGACGTCATTTTGAAAATTTACTTTTTTTACTTTTTTAAGAAATTTGATATCTTTTAATCATTTTTTCAGTATCGCCAACCCATGAAATGATATGTACAACTCATCAGCTTTCAAAATATGTAAAGAAAATGGGGGGTCACCGTCCATCCTGACGAGTAAAATCGGATTTAAATTTGGCGGTTTTTTTGGCATTGTTGCACTGTATATCGCCATTGACGCGCGCGCGGAATTTCAACTTTGACGGGCCCGTATGACGTCATATTGAGTCGGATCGACTTGAAACTTGGTAGAAACATTCTTTGACATTTCAGACATCCGATACGTGTGAAAAAACGGGAAATTTCTATTGCATATGATCTGTGCGTGCGTATATGCGCGCGCGCGTACGCGTCCGTCGATTTTTTCTGAAATACTCCAAATGACCTGAAACGTGTGCAAAACAATTTTGAGCTCGATTGGAGCATGTTAAAATTTCAACGCGCGCGTACGCGCTCGTTTACTATGAACGTGATTAAATTTTATGAAATATATCAATAGAGCTTGACTTGAACTATATGATATATAAATTTCATTGAGAAATTCCATTCCATTAATGAGATACGAATGTGAACGTGTTTTCAGATAATGACGTCATAGTGACGTCATGGTTGACTGATCACAGTGATACATTAGATCTGTCGTCCTTATGACGTGATACATATATGGTATCAGTTTAGAAGTGATAGGTGAATGACTTTTTGAGTTAACCTCTACACAACATTTGAGGAGAAAGAAATGAAGAAGAAGAAAGAATCCGTACAGATACAATAGGTGATCCGAGAGGATACTCGGATCACCTAATTATTGGACGTATTTCTGTTCAAATCATAATTATGACTCAAACGATTAGCTGCAATTGCAAATTCCAATGGGGAACACATTTCGCTGTTCCAAGTCACTCATGGAATCTAGCAGTCTTTGTTCAGCGTTTCGGGGTTTCGTTCTTTCTTTTTCATATTTTTTTTTTTTCAGTCTGTCTGTCTGACTTGTATGAAGGTGGATGTAGATCTGTCTCCTCAAATTCGAGCAATTCTATACTGCCTGCGGGGTGTGTGGTTTTCCATTTCTTGACGGATTTTGCCCTTTCGAAATGCATCGCGTCCAGGCTGCTGTGGTTAACTGCTTCTCCACAGGCCTGCAATGTGCGGCAAACTGTCCATTACAATAATTACCGCATGCATGTCTTGTTTGGTTAGAATGATGTCCATTTCACCTCAAACCTTTGAAGAAAATGTTATTCATGCCCCGTGATGACGAACATATTATACACACAAACACACACATTCACACACATACGCACACACACACACACACACACACACTCATTAACATGGAATATTATATGTGTATATTATACATTAGCATTAAAAAGGGCCTGTATGCATTTACGACTAGCATGGAGAGCGAGATATCATGAAATTACACAAGAGCAACATATCGTAAAGCATATATACATATTTATGTAATTATATACAAACCTGTACAACCTATACTGGTATATACATATATATATATATATATATATATATATATATATATAGCAATAATAATGTCACTATAGAGGAATGCCTTAAATGCCAATTGCCTTGATTTTAATTCAAAATCAAGGCAATTGGCATTTAATGCATTCCTCTATTGTGACATTATTATTGCTCTTTCTAGTACTGCCAATACGCGGAGCTATTACAATATATACAGCATGTATATATATATATATATATACATATATATATATATATATATATATATATATTTATATATAATATAAGCAAACTTCTTGCCAGATGTATTAACACTGTCATTGTATTGTATTGTATTGTATTGTATTGTATTGTATTGTATTGTATTGTATTGTATTGTATTGTATTTATTTTCCGTCATTAAAAGATATACAAACAAAGATATATTACACAAAATAGACCTTCAACGGAGGGATGACCCTACTCAGCACTGTTATCGTAACAGCGCTGTTTTACAGAGGGGCCCCTACATGAGAAATATAAACAAACAATATAGTTACATAGGAAGAAAATACAAACATTCAGAGAAAAATATAAGCTGTGAAATATATACAATTATAAACTTCGATGATAAATATTTAAACACAAAAAACAGGCATCTACGTGGTTACATAAGAAGCAAATACAAAAAATCAGAGAAGCATTTCAGCTGTGAATTATATACAATTATAAACTTCGATAACAAATTATAAACATACACACACAAAAAAAAAACACAGACATCTACGTATATTCAACAGAGAAAGAAACTGAATGAGGAATATACATCTACACGTTACATAAACAATAATCACATAAAATCAGAAATACAATTTTCTAATCCCTTTAAAAACATATCTGGACTTGAGGTCAATTTCAAGGTATAAGGCAGTGCATTGTCTTGCATCGATCCCCTATAATGTGTTGTTCTTTTACAATAATCAGTACGAGGCTTTGGAAGAAAAATTCGAAGAGAATATGAGTAACGGGAAGGCTGGAATATATCATTCATAGATGAGGATAACATATTATGAGTTGATTTGAATACAAACATGTTCAGCTTACTTTCTCCTTCTGAGAACTGTGGATAATACGATTTGTTTTCCTTGTATAAGCATGCATTGTTTTGTTGTTTTGTTTTGTTTTGAGGACCGGCACAGGGTTATATAAAATCAGCTGGATTCATAGGCCATTTCACCGTGTCATGCTGACATGTTTTTATTAATACATTTACTCGTTTGTTATTGCCTTCTGAAGAAAATGCAGATATAAAATCGAATGAAATACAATCAAAACCGAATCGAATCATATCAAAATAAAACATTGCATATTTTGAGTATACTTTTAATGGTATATTATCGAGATATCTTCCAGCCCTTTGAACAACAAGAACGTGGATTTTTTTTTTCGCTCTTATTACATTCTATGCTTCAGTCAGAAAGCTAATGTTTGGCGATCTGTAACCCACCAAGTCACCACTTTGAGTAATATTAACCCTTTAAGAACCCCTGACTCGAAGAACCATCGACATTGTACACATAGAAATTGCCCCTGGTAATGACAGTGCTGCCGTATTCTTTGTAATTATACACTCCCCTTTTTCTACGCTGGTGCTTTGCAAAAAATGTGCGCTAATGCACCCAGGAATATACACAAATATTTTTACAAACGTAATGCAGTGCGCGTGTTTACATTATTCATGCTTCCGCCCGGGTAGTCACATTCAATTTGTTTTGATGTTTAGGCACCTGTAGAGGAGGGATGCGAAGAGACAAACTTCGCCATGTCAGACTTGATAAAGGCTAAACCTTTCGAAATGCCACCTGTCGGAATATTGCAGATAATATTAAAGAGAGGCGCGTCGCGTTCGCATCACTTCAATCGTGTACTTGGCCTGTTGCCTATACTGTTATAATATTCATGGATATTGATTTTCATTGAGGGTCTTGTTCACAAACTCTATTCAATAATTGTATCGGCGATATATTCATCATATTTATGTATGCATGTTTATAATGCGCACCTTATAGTCAATTTTCTTACCTGCTGCATACATTTGAAGGTCTTTTTTTTTCTTCTAAATCCAGTGGAATAGACCTAGTTGTCACCAGGTCGTGTAGGCCTCATGCAGGCAAATTTAAGTGTTAAAAATGCCTGGAGCGTTTGTATTGAAAAAGTATTTCGGGAAAATTGCATGCCTATAATTATTACAAGGTGTTAAATAGACCTTTTCCTATCGAATACATTCATGTTCGTTGAATCCATTCAGCGGGTATTGGTTGCTCTATGAACAAGGCAAACTTTCTTGTGTTCGCAACAAACTTTGTTGGATATAAGAATGCATATGAATATGAACCATCATTTTCGTTTAGATAAGAACACACATAAAAGTAGCCTTGCGACCAACATGAGGGTGTTGGTCTTGACAAAGTCTATGTAACACCCCGAGATATTTCTGATATAGACTAGGTGACGTGTTTAAAGTGTTCATATTCATATTATGTTCATATTCATTCCTATGTATATTTTTATCAAACTTTTTGACTCGTACTTCTTACCAATTGTCATCCGATATAATTTGACAAAATGTATATACTTCTGTTTTATGTATTATCGTTTGTTGGATTGAAATAAAGTAAGTTGAATTGAATTGAATTGAAATTTCATTATTATACTTTTATAACAGAGATGCTCCTTGAAAACCAGAAAGCATGGCCGAGACCTATCTGAGACTTGCCCGACATAGCAGCAACTATTATGCAAGTTGCATTCAAAGTATTAAACTGCGTTGTGGCTTAGATGGTTCAAAATAATTACAGGTCCATTGGACAAAAATAAGAACAAATTTATGAATATGGAAGATGAATGGCCAATTAGTACATAAGGCTTATTCATAATATGACAGAGGTCCCATGTCGTGTTATTTTGCTTGCTTTCAACCTATTCACCAATCCACTCTCTCTACTAGATGTTTCTCTTTTGCATGTCCTATCCGCTCTTCCTATATGACCAAGAAGATTCAAGAGTTGGAGTTCCAACTGGCTATAATTATTACTCCCTTAGGGAGAGTAACGATAGTAAAATCTTTATTGATACCCAAACTGAATTATTTGCTTTTATCTCTTCCAGAACCAAAATTAGAAATTATGAATGATGTTAACCGATCTTTTTATAAATTCATATGGCACGATAAACCTGATAAAATAAGTAGGAAACAAATGTGCCAATTATACAGTGATGGTGGAGTTAAAATGACAGATATTTTTATACATTCTAAATCACTCAGAATATCATGGATAAGAAGATTCTTTTGTTATCCAAGTAACGAAAATTTCACTTTACATATGTTCCAATCATTCTTGCCTCCATCATACACATCTCTCCACTTATTCATGGGGGCTGAACATTACAAAGAATTAGCCATTTCAATGCGCAACCCATTTTGGAAAGAGGTATTATTAGCCTTTTCAGATTTAACTCAGTCCATTGTAGATAATATCGCATGTCAACCCCTTTGGAACAATCCTAGAATACAAGTTAATAATAATGTAATTTATTATAAGTTATGGTGTGCTAAGGGGGTACGTTTTGTTAACGATGTTCTAGAAACAGATGGAAAATTTCTTTCATATTTTGATTTTCAACGTAAATACAATGTACAAGTAAACTTTCTTCAATATCATGGTTTGTGTAATGCTATTCGATTTGGTTATAATAAAAATGTCATACCTAAGATTATGGAACCTACATGTATTATCCCTGAAACATTGCTTTTAATAATGAAAGTGAAAAAAGGTTGTGCACATATCTACCAGGCTTTCTTGAAACATAAGACAAAGGAATGTAAAAGTCTTATAAAATGGAAACAGGAGTTTGATTTTGACAATATCATTTGGAGTTTTTATTACCAAATTCCCTTTTATTCAACTGTCGATGTAAACATGAGATGGTTTCAGTTCAAGATGCTAAATAGAATTCTTTATATGAAAGACGCTTTATTGAGATTTAAATTAGTAACAGATAACTTATGTACTTTTTGTAATAACAGCGAAGAAACAATTATGCATATATTTTGTTCTTGTATATATTCAAACGAGATATGGTCAAAACTTGAGCTTTGGCTGTCCCGTAATGTTATTCATATTAAGCTTACAAATCAAAATAAATTATTTGGTTTTTATGGACGTAATAACAGTGCCCTCAATTGCATTATGATTATAGTAAGGAAAGAAATTTTTACAGCCAAATGCAAAAATTGTTTGCCAGTTTTTGAACAAATCATGTCAGCGATAAAAAGTTATTATGATATGGAAAAGTATATATGTAAAACAAATCTGAAAGAAAAGAAATTTATGAAAAAGTGGTTACATTTTACTAAATGTTTCTGATTGTGTTTTCTTATGAAATGATTTGTCAGGTAATTTTCTGACACTTTGATAAGAATTTGCAATTTATAATTGATTTTTGTAACTGTTTGCTGTTCTTACTGTATTTAGAATGGCCAAGAATATCATGTGTTAAATCTGCATGTACATACATATCTCTTTTTGTATATATTTGTGTGTATGATATTATTCAATAAAGGAACCCTGTGGAAGGGGAAAAAAAATAATTATTACTCAAACAGCTGTCAGTTTTCTATGGATGCACAAAAGAATTCCACATAATATAATTATATTTGTGCCATTTATGTCTGATTTTATCTTGAAGCCACTACCTTTCTGAGCAATCTGAAGATTTATTTTGAACTCTAACAGCCTGGATGATATCAAGTATAAGATTCAAGATTCAAATTTATTTTCACTTCCATCAAATAAACAAAGAAATTATATACATTGCATATGTACAGGATATTTGTAATAATTGCAGAATATGATTTGACAAAGTACATATGAAAATGAGAAGCAGATGAAAAAAAAAAACAAACGCAACTATGTCTTTGTTAATATATGAAAAGCGTATAATACAAGTCAACTAATGATGAGGATGGAAGTGGAGGGTCCCACTAAGAAGCAGAGCTTGTACGATATGGGACCCTCAGAAAATACACAAGACAACAATATAAAACAAAATAAAATGAACCGATATCAACTGATATCAAAATAATTGGAAAGGAAAAAGGAAAAAAAAAAAGAAAAAAAGGGGGAAAAAACTACAGCACGTGCCATCGTGGACGCAAGCAATCTGGATTCCATGATGTAAAATGAGTGATGAAATACAACCTGGATTGAACATAATGCAAAATTTTTTATGCATAATTATATTGGTAAGAATGCAGGAGAAAGAGAAAAAAGACACATCGATATATGCGGAACACTGGCAGGAATATAATTGTAAGGAGGACTTATAAAAAAAAATAGGTTCTTAATAATTGTTTAATATTCAAAGAGATGATGACTTGACAGAAATGGTAAAACGAAACTAACTCGGTTGGATGTTGTAAGATTTCAATAAAAAAATGATTTTAATTTATTCTTGAAGGAGTTCAGAGATTGAGCTGTCGTGATATTGTTGTGAAGTGAATTCCAATACTTTGGCCCATCGTAGATGAATGTGTTTTGAGCCAACAAAGTTCTAAAAAATGGCAAATGGAAGTCATTTGATCGCCTAGTTGGATAATTGTGAACGGATTGATTTCTTTGAAACGTTGTTTCGAATATATTTGGAAGATTATTTTTGTTATAATTATACATAAATTGTCCTAAATTAAACAAATACAAATCATTAATTTTCAATATTTTATGCCCATAAAATAGTGGGTCAGTATGGGACAAAAATGCAGTATGACATATGATACGGAGGAATATCTTTTGCAATAAAAGTAATTTATCTAAAAGTGTTTTATATGTATTTCCCCACGCGAGAATATCGTAATTTAAATATGGCAATATTAAGGATGAATATGATATAAGCAGGGACGACAAAGGAAAACAAAATTTAAGCTTATTAATTATACCAATATTACGTGAAATAATTTTACATATACTGTCAATATGAAATTTCCATATAAATGCTAGTTTATTCATGAGATGAAATGGAAATTCCCCTGTGATAAAACATATAAATCAAAAGTCAATCTCATCCAGAAATATCTGCAATTAAAAGTGTGAATCAGAGCTGTAAGTTGTGAAAGTGTTTTTGAGACTGTGAGTCCTTTATAGAAATCAGATTTTATCTCTTTTCGCTTTACGCAAAAAAAAAAAAAAACATTCTGTATCGCTATATTTTATACGTATAGGGATGGCTACAGTCATTCTACCATCATAAAGACATATGATTATATATAGAGAGCAACTGGTCATAATGTAATAAGTCGTGAATCAATATTGTCTTCCTGTCTGTGAGGCTATTCTAGTCTCAATTCAGTTCAATTCAATTCAATATAGTTTATTTATTTCCATCATAAAAAAAGGGAACATGATTCAAAGTGATCCAAAGTTTCACACATATATAATTCAAATATTTCTGAGTCGCGGTATCAAGCATGGGTTCAAAGGTAATAAGACAGTCGTGACTCCAATCTCTGATTGAACCTCATTACAGCATGACGCATTATGTTTGTCACTCCCGATTATTCCAGCTCTCCGGCCGAGGCAGGATTTGTGTTGCTTTTAGCAAAAGTTACACCTTTTTCTTTTTCAGGCAAGTTCCAGGTAAAATCTAAACAAAGACAGCCTCAGAGTTTGCCTCGGGGACATTCTTGTAAAGAGCAAACGTGAAATATAATTCAACCATCACTGTAAGATGGCAGTCCTGATTTTGTTGTAAGGTAACTGGATCAATCAGTGTGTGATATCAATCGACACAATCAATAAATACAATTAAAGTTGCAAACCAAAATGAATATATTTTCAAATGAATAAAAGTGATGAGATTAGAGATGTCCTGAGACCATATTAGTGAGTGGTAACAAATATTACGAGGGAATGTAACATTCGAGGCTGAGAATACGAAGCAGGAAATCAGTCGTCATGCAAAGAGATTATGATTTAATTGAAAATTTGATTCCGGTGACAAGTGTTCGTCTCAAGTCAAAACCTCTCGCTATCTGAGCCACAGATAACCGTTGACCTTAGTTGCAGCGATTGGGAATATTGTAAGCAACATACCACGCCGAGGAATGCGACGATTTGTTACTTTTTATTTTGTGCGTGTGTTTGAGTGAGTGTGAGTGTATGTGGCATGTTTTCTTATACTCTACACTCCTTTTTTTTTTCTCTCTCTCTCTCTCTCTCTCTTCCTTTTAAGAGTGCTGGAGACGTTACAAGCGCCGCCTCTGACGTCAAGGAATCTTGTTTTTCGCCGATCAGTGATGACGTCACTGGATCAAAGTGGTTAGCGCTGATTGGGTTAATTATTCTGTTCGGCGTTAGTGCATATCCAGCGATCATTATACATCGAGCTAAAACATCTCCGCTCATTTAGTATATCTGTTCTTTCTCTCTCGTATTCTCCCTACCTTTTTCTCCTTTTCTCCTTCTCTCTTCCTTTCTCCCCATCTCTCTCACTCACTCACTCACTCATTTTGTTCCTCCTCATTTTTTCCTTTTTCTGTGACGGTCAGTCAGTCTATTCGTCTCCTTGAAAAAAGAGAGGGGGGAAAAGGAGATAGAGTATATAGGAGGAGAGGTAAAACGCTGTGATAGCATATACCTCCATCAGTTCCAACCCTCAAGAATCTCTCTTTTTACGTAGAAATGATATCATGGTCACAGTGTACTCAATTTTCATATTTTCTTGGAATAAAGCCCACTAAAAGGATGGCGGGGGGAAAACATGACGTCACAAGTATCCCCACACTTCTCAATCGACATTATATTTCTCCAACCTTATGATGAGATTGGAGAGGGTAATGTGGGCGGGGCGCGGGCGGGGCGGGGGGGGGGGGATCGATGACTGATTTCTGAATGAGTGCAAAAATCTCTATTGCATTCTACGCTGGAAGGGGGAAAAAGACATTGGTTGATGTGCGAGTTGTAGGAAGCTTAGTAGAATTGGTCGTTCCTCTCAATTTCCTGCCAATTAAGGCTGCCCAACATCAATTCTGGAAGCGATCCAGCGCATAGTAGCCCGAAAACAAACCGCGAGCGGTTAGCGCAGTGATGTAGAGATTTATTCTGCAGGCTTCAAAAATACCTGACATTTTTTGGTTAATCGGTGTTCATATCAAGAAAGACCGTGTGGTCACCAAATCGCTGTCAATGCGATAGTTTCCATTATGTACCAGGAATCTTCTTCACGATTCGGTCAAGAGGCCGCTCGGTTTTATGAGCTATCTGTCAACACGTGAGGGCGCTATAGCAAAACTGGAAAACGTTTGAGTTCTCTGCAACAGCTTGTGGCAAATCAGACCAAGGCGGATGTACTATACTGTATCTCGCCTAGTACCTCCTTGATCAGACAGACCATGATACACACACACACACACACACACTTTTTTTAATCAATTCTTTATTCGAATTTCGTTCAATTTCATATCTCAAAATTCACCTTCACAGAAACAAAAAAAACATAACAAAGATAAACTACATTACACACAAACATTGTACAAAATAATGTGTGCGCACACATGCACACACACACACACACACACACACACACACACACACACACACACACACACACACACACACACACACACACACACACACACACACACACCTACTCAAACGCTATTTATACCTTCATTATCAGGCTCCGCAGAATGACTTCACTACAAACATAATAAACATTTCCAAAGTGATTCGGACTAGGCCTACAATACGCCATTTCTCCACAGACTGGATTCACAATTGAACTTCTGAAGCATACGTCATTTCATGGTTTATCATATCATTATGAAACAGCGACACAGCTAAATAATTACGTTTCAAAGTGAAAATAGTATGTTGACATCATAAAGAATCAACTGAAATCTATATTACAATATTGCTGCAAAATTAGTGATACACAGTACCATTTATTCTGAAATATCGTATAAGTAAGTCACGTATAAGCTTAAAGGATTAAACAAAAACCCTGACTTAGGGTGCTGATCAGCCAGAATGTTTTAAGGAGCGCTCGTGTTTTCTCACGCGCAAAATTGATTTTGTAACAAAACAATACCTGCGTTTTTATTGCCATTATAGTTCAAGAAAGGATCAATATTCACGGGGACATCAACACCCGGCATTGATATTTTTATTTTTACAAGGAATCATAAAATCAAACAAACGAACAGACAAAAGAACAAATAGAAAATTGTTCGAATTGGAGAGACTTACTACAATGATGTTTATATTATTACACAGTAGCAATGGCCGATGCTCGTCCATATTGGACATTATACGCAGGTTGAAGTGTATAATGATAATAAATTATGGTAATGACAACTTAGAACACTTCACAGAATTTTCTTTTGTATAACATGTTGGAGATACACATATTTAAGTTCATTTACATGTTGACTTTGACAAAAGTATACAAAATCTTAAATTTAAAAGAAAATGCAGATGAGTGAAAGCTTCTTTAGAGGTATATTCTTAAATTCCATTTTAAATTCCTTAAATTACATTGCACGAAACATATAGTGATAATGCCGACAATCACTTGTCAGATGAGATGATGTCGCGGTATTTATCTATTTGAACTTTCGTTGCTAGGCGATGTAATGACGTCAGCATCACAAGTGAGGTGCATTTATCGGGATCGTGCATGACCAATTTCACTGTTACGGGATTTCACAATCCCGTAAGTTTGTGATTTCATGTCCGATATTGATAAAACGCCTATACCAATCTGTTGCGACATTGAAATCTATCTATCGAGATCGATTTGAACATGGAATGTGTTTTGCAGACAGCTTATTGTCGGAGATTAGAAGTAGTTTTGAATTGCTTTGGCTATTCACAGACACAGAAATTCACTTCATTAATTTCATTCCATTCATTTCATTTCATTTCTTCTCATCTCATCTCATCTCATCTCATCTCATCTCATCTCATCTCATCTCATCTCATCTCATCTCATTACATTTCATATCATATCATATCATATCATATCATATCATATCATATCATATCATATCATATCATATCATATCATATCATATCATATCATATCATATCATCATTTCATTTCATTTCATTTCATTTCATTTCATTTCATTTCATCAATTTCCAAATTAAAAACTACGACCATTAGAGTTTCAAGTCGTAAATTTTGGAGGACCAAACTTTGGATCCTATCAGATTTGATGGGAGAAGGCCCCATTAAGCCTATTCACATTAATTTACAGTGATTCACAGAAAAGTTAATGAAATTAGATGTCAACTTAAGTGGATCAGCCATGTTTTTATCTATATTTACCATTCTAAGAAACAGTGTACATTTCAATTGTCTATATACACAAAAGCGCCGCTTCCTGTGAAATTTTGTATTTTGTATTTTGTTTTTGTTTTTTTTCATTTCGTTTGCAGTTCGGGTTACCATCATGGTAAGACCCTAACTCATGCTTCCTGTTTTGCACTTGCTCAAGGTAGTACGATGTATGTATGTATACGTGCGTATGTATGTGTGTGTGTGTGTGTGTGTGTGTGTGTGCGTGCATGCGTGCGTGTGTGTTCTTGTGTGCTTGCGCGTGCTTACTTGAAGGAATGCGTCATCATCTGTGGATAAGGGGAAATGCGTCCGACTGAGTCTTGATTTCAAATGACGTTGGGCACGCTTTTTATGCCTCCGCCACGAAGTGGTGCCGGAGGCATTATGTTTTCGGGTTGTCCGTCCGTCCGTCCGTCCGTCCTTCCGTCCGTCCGTCCGTCCGTCCGTCCGTCCGTCCTTCCGTCCGTCCGTCCGTCCTTCCGTCCGTCCGTAATGAATTTTGTGGACAAGGTAACTATCGAAACCTGTTGAGGTATCCTAATGAAACTTGGCATGTATGTGTATTAGGGGGTGAAGTTGTGCCTATCAACTTTTGGGTGCACATGCTCAAGGTCAAAGGTCAAAAGGTCAAGGTCAAATACATAAAATTTTACTATTTCCACCATATCTATTGAATGCCTGAAGATATTTTCTTGAAACTTAGTGTATACATGTATTACCCAATTAAGATTCTCTGGTGAAAGTTTGGGTCATGAGGTCAAAGGTCAAAGGTCAAAAGGTCAGGGTCAAATACATAAAATTTCACTATTTCCACCATATCTATTGAATGCCTGAAGAGATTTTCTTGAAACTTAGTGTATACATGTATTACCCAATCAAGATTCTCTGGTGAAAGTTTGGGTCATGAGGTCAAAGGTCAAAGGTCAAAAGGTCAAGTAAAAATATTAAAACTTCTTTTTTTTCTCCGTACCTTGGAAAATTGTTCAAGGTATCTTCATGGAACATAGTATATACATGTACTGACTGGAAGTGATTATCTAGAGAATGTAGGGTTCATGGGGTCAAAGGTCAGGGGTCAAAGGTCAAGAGCAAGACTTCAAAATTTTACTATTACCCTCATATTTATGCAATGCCAGCAGGGTTATTTTTTTACACTTGGTGTATGCGTGTGTAACCTAATAGAAATTCTCTGGAAAGTTTTTTTTTCTCTTTTTGCCTCAAAGGTCAAAAGGTCAAAGATCAAGTGAAAGTGCTGAACTAACTTTATCCTCCATATCTCGGAAGTGGCTCAAGTTACCTTGAAACTTAGTACATATTATGCATGTTCTACCTGAAATCTTCTGAATTTTAGGGTCAAGGGCCAGATGAAAATGGTAACAATTTACTATTCAATTCAGAAATTGCACTTTTTCTCCACACCTGTACCTTGAAAATTACTCAATGCCTAAATGTATGAATGGGTCAAAGTCAAGTTAAAGTCCTTAAATCCCTAGATACATGCTCTCCTATTCATCCAATTAAGCCTACGTCAAGGAAGGTGAACATTCAACACATTTGTGACAAACTTGTCATTCCAATATTTTGCCAATTTTGTGAAAATGTAATCACACAGTGTCCACATGTTCTATCTAGACCTATTAGGAAAATCATGCATTATGGCGGAGGCATACCAGTCGCCAAAGCGACATTTCTAGTTTGTTATCTGTTATACGTTGAATGAGCAGAGACACGCCAACAATTTTCTACTGAAATTCCAAGCCAACCACCGATCAATTTTTCCTTTTCTCTTTTTTTTTTTCTTCTTCTTCTTCTTTTTCAAAAGACAGCGAGGAATCCAGTTCTGGTTCTGCTTTGCGCATGAGCAGAAAAAGGTCATTAACCAACAGGGCATGTTGGTCTTTAAATTCACACAGAGACAAGTATCTGTGATGTAATGATTCTACGTACTTCAGTCATTGTGGTGTTTGCCAGCACACCCACCTACACCGAAAGTGGTACTCGGCGATATCAATTAAGAAAAAAAAATTACATTCAGTTCGAAATAATAAAATACTAGTAGATGCTTACCCAAGTCTTAATTGACTGATCCTTCTGGTCACCTGGTCTGTAAGCAAGTAACTGTTCATCCAGTGCTTGAACACGATTGGTGAATAACTCCATAAATAATATTGTTACGTCGGGCAAGCCTATGCACTATGTCGCGTAGTTAACGAGCGAAGTGCCTATTAAACCAAATAAAAAAAAAAAGAAAAAAAAAAAGAAAAGTTATTTGTACCCGTGTGCACACATACGCAATATTGCTTATGCCCAACTTTACGTTATATTATACTCGTCACACAAGTTATCTTCTGTATGTGTACATTTATCATGCCTCTATGTTAATTCATCAACATGAAAAATAAAAACACCCTAGACAATACAAAACAAAACAAAAACATGGCGGAAATGGCAACTGTATTGGTCCTTTCCAGGTGATGGTTTTCCCCCGAGCTAATTACTATGATGTCATAATGACGATTAGTCAATGACGTCATGAACAGCCATTAACCGATGATGCCTTTTCCCCGGTCACATGACAAAATGTATAGTGACCGTCACGTTTTAATTTTCTGTCTGTGGAACTGGACTTTTGGCACCGTAATTATGTTGCCTACGAACAACGATAATTACCTCAAAGGAAGTGAGCAATTTTATATAAAAGACTCAACCCAGCTCATTAGTGAAATTCAGCTATGCCTATATAACAAAGAATGCATGCATCCCGCAACTCATTATGTAATTACTTTGCTTTATAGAATATGATGACTTCTTAGTATTCATAACAAAGGACGTCAAATAAACATAAGATTATATCTAATGATGAATCAATCCCATTCATGTATTTTATTTGTGGCAGTTGAATGGGCTGGTTATACTACCATTATTCAAGTTTTATGTATGCCTTTCTGACAATGACAATGAAAAAAGTTTGTTACTACATGAGGACGGAAGAAACATCCATAAATGATTTGAATGAAAATATTAGTAAAACGGTATATCGCATCCATCCTGCAAAATCATTTTGTGGAACAAAAACAAACAAACCCGTACACACTAACAAACAAACAAACAAACAAACAAACAAATAAACAAACAAGCAAACAAACAAACAAACAGGCAAACAAACAAAAATACGCAGAGAAATCAAGCACGCTGGACGAGAATCAATCATTTGATCATTGAATGGTGAAAAGCGCTAATTGAATGCTTTAATGAACATATTAAGATGGTTACAAGTAAAGCTTTTATCATGCCTTTAAAATGTCTATACACAAGACTTGGTTAATGTGGGATATATAATATGAAGAGTTCAATCATAAATCGAGCTAATTCCATTCTTCTTGATTTGAGATATTTGCTGATAAAAGACAAAGATAATGAAACAATGAAAAACCTTAAATTCACTTAAAGATTCCTTGTTATGTAACAAGTGAGGCATATCACTGAATATTAAAGATTCTGTTTTGCTTTTCCTGATCAGATTTTTCGCAAATAAATTTAGTACCCGAACTCTATTACATGAAATGGAGGTGTTTATTAGAGTCCTATGGCAGTGATAAGAAATCAGTCAAACTTAAGAAGAAAGTTTTGGTTTTTTGTTTTTTCATGTTCGGGGTCTACGTCTATAAAATTTTACTCATGATCATAGTTAACAATGATAATAAATTACATTTATAATGCGCCGTATCTACCATTACTGATACTGATATTGATAATGCACCGGATGAACGAACTGTACGTGGAATAAAATAATGCAATCCGGCAAGAAAACCGACATTGTTTAGCTCTTACGTCAAGCGGAATGGACATTCCTCGTGCAATGTCATTAACTTCCTCCGACAACCGCCCCTCCCCCTCCCCTCCCCCTCCTCCTTGTCTGCAATACATCATGTTAATTCCTTTGTCTCTAATGCTTTTTCTCGTTTATACTTTTTCATCTTTTTTTTTTAATTATCAAGAAACGCACTCATCAATCAATATTAAATGCACCGATTATACGCCTACATGTTCTTCCCTGCTCTCCCACTTCATACTCGCACACTTATCCTTGTGGATTACTTGCGTTTATATATCTAGTTACCTCCGCGTTTCTTTGAATGTCATTCAAGACGAAATTATATAAACTGCAGAATACCTTCTCTCAGAAACTGTGCAACTTACATACCTTACATCTGCAAATACATGCTACAATGACAGTTATATTACGCCCACATTACAGGGAAAAAATCAGCGTGTGTGTGGGATTTTTGTTTGTTTGTTTTTGTTTTGTTTTTTGTTTTGTTTTTTTAGGGGTTTTTTTTTTTGCTCTCTTTTTGTTTCTTTTTCCCATTTTCTCCGTCTTATGAGTCGACTGTGTAGTTTGACCTTACATATTTGCCCTTTTTATTTTCTCAATTTAAATCTCATTTTGATACAAAATGAATCTTCAACAATCAGACCTCCCACAAAAGAACAATGACAATATCACCAAAAAAACAAAAACAAAACAACAACAAACAACAACAAACAAACAAACAAAACCAAAATCCGGATTTATACTAAAAATCATAATTATCATGTAATGGTTGATATCAACAACATGTTTTTCATTCCTTCGATCATCTTTTTTTTTTTTCATTTTTCTGCGTAGAAGCCAGGTTATTATGTTGATCATTAATTTCTCTTGTTTACTGTATCAAAATCTTATCGCTTTCAGTACAACTCGTAAGATAAGAGGACTGCGCGTGAATTTGCTGCCCCGTTCATAGACGTAGATGGCGCTCTTGAGCTTTTCGTTATGTACTAGTACTAGTATCATTGTGTCGTTGAGGTTCGGGACGTGTCGATAGTATTATAACATATATAGCCTCGGTGCATAGCCTAGGGAAATTTGATCTGTATATAATAGGACTGGGTATACGTTATGTTTTATATAGTGGAATGTCATGTTTGTGCCTCAATTCAATATTGAATATGTTAGATTTAGTTAATTTATTCACAGCATGTGGTATTTGAGGTCATTTATCATAACTGCCAATTTTCATGTAATTATCATGACTTATAATCATTTTAATGTTTTCTTAATTTAATTATTTCATTCTTTGATATTTTTCTTTCTTACTTATTCACAATATGTGGTGACTGAAGCAATTTACCATACCTGCCAATCTTTACATGATTATTATGGTTTATTTTGTCATTTTAATGTTTTATCAAATGATGTGTTTTGTTTATTTTTTGGACCACCAAAAGAAAACAAAAACTAAATACGTGTAAATATTCTTGCTTACACAATCATACTCCTGTATTCTTTATATCTTTCAACTACTGTAATACCACAATTTTTGTTAGCCTTTATATTCAGCAATGATGGCACATATAACCTTGACTAAAACTATAAGGATTCATTAGCCGAGTGATGTTCGTTATTCCAAAGGTTTGTTAATCAGAAAAGGAAATAAGGAACTCTTTTTTTTTTTTCATTTTCGGATTGACGAACCTTTGGAATATCGATCTTATCTAATTTTCGGATTAACGAACCTTCGGAATAACGAACTGTAACGGAACGGACACGTCATAATATTCCCCTTTGTATATGGTAAAAGGGAAAGATGCTTATCAAGCTTTTTGATCGTTGTACTCCAGATGGGTGCTGTTCGTTATTCCGAAGGTTCGATATTCCGAAGGTTCGTTATTCCGAAGGTTCGTTAATCCGAAACACACAAATTCCCTATACCTAGAGGTTCGTTAATCCGAAAATGAAAAAGGGTTCGTTAATCCGAACATTTGTGGCGTGATTCCGAAGGTTCGTTATTCCGAAGATTTGTTCATCCGAAAATGAAATTCTGAAAAACGAACCTTCGGAATAAGGAATCTTCGGACTGAAGAGCCTTCGGAATAACGAACCTTCGGAATAACGAGCTGTAACCACTTCAGATATACAGGAGTAGGCCCTATCAACATTTACAGTGCATGTGATGTGTATATCTTTTACTATGTTTCTTTTATTCTTTATTGACTATCATTATTTTATTTGACCGTGACAAGAACATTAATTTCACTGTGACACCGAGAAACTCTAAAAGGATGAATATTGTGTGATATTATGTAATTTTGCTATAGATATGTTGCATTAAAACAGATGTCTTGATCTGTGGTTGTCATACATGCAGTGTTAATAATGTCCCCACTTTGCCAGCCAAAATACAGTGTAATGCGTTAAACATTGTGGCCGCCGTATTGCAAGAAATCTTGAACACCATTTATCTCCATAGAGTTTGTGGTGGGTGAATAAAACAGATGACTGCTGTTAGACAAGTGGCCACCAAGACAGGTTTGATTGTTCCAAAAAGAAAGGCAAATTGTATACTCTGTATCATAATATAAACATGAGGAAAATACCGGAGGAACTGCATTTGTGAAGAGCAGAACTTGACTTGAACGGTAGCAAGAGAGAAAATGATTGACGATAGAATTGTGAATATAGTATTTCTAATAATAGTATACATGTACTATAGTGCATAAGACTTAAACACGTAATTACCCTCCCCCCCCCCCAAACTTACGCTGTTGCTATTTCACTCTTTTCCTTTCTTTATCCCTCTGTTGTTCCTTATCTTGTTTGATGTTGCCTCCCTATTCATCCTTATCCTTCCAGGTTGCCTCAATTGTCTTCGGGATCATCTAATCACTCCTCTGCCTTTTGTCTGTCTACCCACCTGATTTAATCCCCTCCCTTTACCTGTTGGGCTCTTTGCCCATGACCTCCTACCCTTCCCTTTTGTTTTCTTTGTTCTGTGTCCCTAGTCCTCCCCTGACTGTTCTTGTTGCGTGTAGTCCATGTGATTGCTTTCCCTGCCTGTTTGTCATTTTGCCTCTGACGAAGATTCTGCTAGGATCGAAAGATCAGGTCCCTCTTGCCTCCATTTTACTCGGCTGGCTCGCCACTATTGGATGAACAGTTTTTGTTTTAGTTTATTTGTTTGTTTGTTTGTTTTGTTGTTGTTGTTTTGTTGTTGTTGTTGTTGTTGCTACACGTCATTTTACGCACATAATCAGTAGATTGATGCAATAATGCATTAGTGTGCCATTTGTAGCTTTCGCAATCTATCGCCATAGCCTATAAGCATTTGTAACTTCCGACATTCAGAATGCAAAGCTGCGGTTTAGGGAACGTTTGTGTTTCTACTGAGAGCACCTCGCATCCCTCGCATCGCCACGAATTTTGTCCAACGCAGCACCTCGTATTTTACGACTCACTCAAGTTGTCATCCATCATTCACTATGCCGCTAAATCCCTAGGAAAGTGGGTAATCTATTCTTAAATTCTTTCTTCTGAAACAGTATGGATTTGATAATTTCTTTATTAATGTGCCACAAGCAAACTACCTAGTAGAGGAAATCCAACAAAAATTTAGATCTCTCAGGCAGATAATTTCGCCTCATAACAGTGATTTACAGCATTCAGTGCATCTTTTTGGGAGGTTAACTTGAATGCCGAGTATAGCAATAAATCCACGTTGCTCATACACGTCAATATGATTGTTCAACATTTCTTGCTCGATCACTAGTGAGGATGTCGCATTAATTACAAGTCTTGCACTATAACTTGCACTCAAAGTCACACCCGCACATGAGAATAAGCAAGTGGTCCCTGTGTCTACTACATACTCAGCTGTGTTTGTTATCACTGCCATACAGTAGAAGAATCATTATTTTTATGATGTAGCCATGTGAATTGAAACAGTCAGTCATCTATGCACATAGCGTAGGCCGTGAGTCAATGGAAATGATATCTGTAGGCCCTTATATATTCATCATGTTACATCTGTCAGAAACTAAAACCCAAACATGTGGATCGAGCGAATGCAGCAATATAAGCAGAAAACATCATTTAAGTTTTAGGAAAAATGGGATAATCCGTTCAAAAGTTACGACTTTAGAAATTTTCGGTACCGCATCACATGTATAGTTGGATAAAAAGACGACAAGAATCTGTGTTGTTTGAATTTTCTTCAATTTGTCTCCCTCTGAAATTTGTAAGATTGCATCTGCTGATCTACAGATTAAACATGTAGGGGAAAAAAAGGAACCACGGGATTCGAACCTTTCATTCTTAATATTCTCTTGCATTTATCAATGCATTGTGCGTCTTGGACTACTTCACATAACAATGTCGGAATTTCGGAGCTTGGATATAATTCGTTCCAAGTTCATCGCGTCACTACCGGCAACTAGGGATAGCCTGGTGGTAGTGGCGCTGCCCGGAAAGCGGTAGATGGAATCATGGGATTTATCTGGATATCAATCGCAAAACACGTTGAATATTTGGTATTGTCAGTTCTCTCCCCTCCCTCCCCCCCCCCCCCCCCCGAGTGCTATCTGTCAATTTTAATACAACGTCTCTACAGCAACTTGTTCAAGCACAAATTAATCCTTATCAGTATGGTGTAGTCGAGGCTCCGTTTAAAAGCTTCAACAGCGCCCTCTTGTGGGAAAAGGGCACAACCATATTGGACATCAGGGGGTGTTTCATCAATTTAGTCAGCGCTGACAAGTTGTCAGTCTCTGACAATTTCAGCAAAATCCTTGGTTTTGATTGGCTGAGATGCTCTGGTAACTGACTGTTACCATGGTGATTGTCAGAGACTGACAACTTGTCAGCACTGACTAACTTGATGAAACACCCCCCAGGATTCTGTTTTCTCTGGCAAAACAAAACAAAACAAAATGCTATGAATTAATTCTTCCTTCTTCAATACGTAATAGTTTTGGTGAGAGATGACTAGTATAACGTCATTCGCACTGATGTGATTCTACCTCTGAAATCCAAGGAACTTAATGATTATGATACATGTGCATTCATATTATGAATGTGTTTGCCAGTGAAAAGCAGGTTATCACGAAGCGTGCCATCTAGGCCTATCCACACTTAGTACGTATGTTTGATTGTTTGTATGTGCAAGTTGTAAAAATACAATAAATTATAATGAAATACCTATCCAACCACCCATCTATCTACCTATCAATCAATCAGTCAGTCAGTCAGTCAATCAATCAGTTCGATCAATCAATCAATCAGTCAATCAATCAATCAATCAATCAATCAATCCATCAGTCAGTCGATCAATCAATCAATCAATCAATCAACAATCAATCAGTCAAACAGTCAATCAATCAATCGATCAATCAATCAGTCAGTCAATCAGTCAATCAGTCGGTCAGTTAGTCGATCATTCAATCAATCAGTCAGTCAATCATTCAACCAATCAATTAGCCGGTCAGTCGACCAATCAATCAATCAATCAGTCAGTCAATCAGTCAATCAGTCAATCATTCAATCAATCAGTCAGTCAGTCGATTAATCAATCAATCGGTCAGTCAGTCAATCAATCAATCAATCAATCAGTCAATCAGTCAATCAGTCAATCAATCAATCAGTCAGTCAGTCGATCAATCAATCAATCATCCAGTCAGTCAATCAATCTATCAGCTAGTCTATCACTCTATCAGTTTATCAATCTACCAATCTGTCTATCTATCAGTTTACAATGTGTAGGCCCTATTTTATATACTCCGTACCTCCCGTCATACAGTGAAGTGATAAATCAGAATGACCAATAACCATCATAATAATGAGACGACACTTCTTACTAACCCAACAATGATGTAGGACAATGCCTGTTCATCAATCAACTTCTATCGCGATCCATGTTAGTACATTTTCCGCGGACTTGTAAAATTAAAATGTAATGAGAAAGGACAGAGTATAGCTTCTATATAGGCCTACTCTTTGGAGAAAATTGTTCAAGAAAAACATAAAGCCGACACTGATTCTGACTTGATTCTGACACCGTCGTTTTTGGTTTAGCTTTTTTAAAAATCTTGTATTGTAGGTTTAGAGGTGAAGAGACTTTATATGACGTCATTACTGCGAGAACGAGCGTGAAAACGACTGTCATGTCAAAACTAACAAATATTTTGGTCACGTGACTCTTCAGACAGCCAAAGGTGTTTCCAATATGGCTGCCTGCTGTTGAGATCTTCGAGAATTATGCGATGATAAATGCGGATACTGATGAAAGGTATGACTCATGATGGTAATTTGAAGCTTTTCGTTTGGATATACGATACTTGTTATGACTTGATCCGAGTGTTCAGCAGATATACGTCGAGTTTTCCGTGGTAAGTGAAATACCCGAAGGATTAAATTTTGCAATTTGCCGTAAAAATTCCAACGAAAGGCGACCTCGATCGGAATGAATGGGACTGCCGTGCCAGTGCTTGTACACTGTTGAATGTGGGGATGTGATGCGGTGCGGTGGGCCGTCGCCGGGCCGTGGCCAGTATCTTATGGATTAATATGTCCACTGCTGCACTGATGAGCTGAGATGAGAGTAGGCTTATAAAGAGAATCAGACTCCAGAGTCTAGTCTAGGCCTAAAACCTACTACTAGGTTCTAGATAGACCTAATCTAGAGACTGTGAAAACATTGGATTGGTGTTGATCAGTGACAATGGTGACCACATAAACACAATCAAGTATTTTAAGAATAGACCGATATGGCAATAAATCTGCCTCTTGACGTTGTTGAGGTTTTGAATTTTCTTCAGTTTGCCTCCCTCTAACAAATGAAATTTGTAAAGATTGCAACTGCTGATCTGTGATTTAACAAACATGTCAGAACCACAGGACTTGAACCTGTTATCTACCTCTCTCTGGGCAGCGACACTAAATTACTTGTCACTACCACCAGGCTACAGTCAAAGTGGAAATTTTCGTGGTGTGGAAATTCTCACGCATTTTGTGCAACCAGAAGCTAGTGTGAAAATAAAAGCACACAAATATTCCTGCATGCATATATGTCGGTAGTTAATGTCTTGATTCCGCGGAATTAAAAACATGTGAAATCCATCTTACCCGGCCATGGCCAAGCGCAAAAATATCCACTTTTACAGTTGGGCCTGTGCAGTATAGACGTCTCCAATGTACCCGTACCCTGGCTGGTTGCCGGCAGTGACATGATTAATTTGGATTCTAGATCTAACTACCAACAACTTGTACCCAAGCTCCGAGATTCCAACATTGTTATGTCAAGTAGTCTAAGGCAGACAAGGCATAAATTATAAATGCAAGAGGGGTGAAGGTTGAGGTTTTAAATTTTCTTCAATTTGTCTCCCTCTAACAAATGAAATTTGTAAAGATTGCAACTGTTGATCTGTACTTTAACAAACATGTCGTAAAAAGGAACCACGGGACCCGAACCTGTCATCTACTGCTTTCCTGGCAGCGACACTGCTAGGCTATCCCTGGTTGCAGGCAGTGACACGATGAACTTGGAACAAATAGGCCTACCCAAGCTCCAAAATTCTGACATTGTTTAATATGTTAGTTGTTAAGTTGTCAAAGGTGGACAAGGCATTTATAAATGCAAGAGAATACTGTAGTATCAAGTAGAGGGGTGAAGGTTGAGGTTTTGAATTTTCTTCAGTCTGCCTCCCTCTAACAAGGTTCGAGTCCCATGGTTCCTTTTTTCCGACATGTTTGTACTTGTCGGAAGCTGGTGAGCATGGTCATGACTTGTTCCTAGGGTACAATTTATTTATCAGTCTTTGATGTATCAGAAAATGTATCTGTGTAGCATTCAGTCAGGTAAAAATCTAGTCGGTAGTCTAGACGATAACTGAAATGCTTGTGATTGTAGCTGTCAGCTGTCATTTAACAGGGTTCATTGAAAAACAAGCCACATACATATGTACTTTCAAAATCATGTTTCAAATATCAATTAACCGTTCCACAAAAGGCATCTCTCTTTTTTTTTCTTTTTTTTTTTTACTGATGTAAATTGTATCACTGAACATGAGCTTTCTGTGGGCGGAAATTCATACATTTTCAGTTTAAAGTGTCATTAATGCAGGATATGGAACATCAAAAGTTTAGTGATTATTATGTAAATTTGTATAATTTTTACTAGTGCTTTTTTGCCACCTTTTAGCAATTTTTTGCACTGACTTCCCCTTTGAGATACATATTTATGTAAGTAATGTGTGCATGTACACATTTCTTGCAATAATGCACATTGAAGCAAAGTTTCAAAGTAGCTTCACAAAGCCCACATAGATTGTACAACATTTGCACATTCGCAAACACAGTGTACAAGTCAAGGAGACTGTTTTGTGGTTGTTGTTGTTTTGGTTGTGTAGGCCCACTGCATTAATTATATAATGGTTGAGCGATGATGGAGAAGACGGACATGTAGTACGTGTATAATATTGTTTTAATTGCTGTCTTCTGGTATGAGGTTCATACAGAAATCTGTAGATGTTCATAGAAAAATTGACATCATAGATATACTGTATGTGGTCACACAAAATGGTCGTTCAGCCTTTTGAGAACTTCGCTCTGCTATTTTCAAAACAAAAAAATTAAATTCTGACATTATGTTTGAAATGGCTTAGTGTTACGTGTGTCATCTGAAACTCAGAGGAAAGATTTACAGGACCATAATGAGGATGTTGCAGGATTGTTCATTATTAGTAATCCTTTATGAGTATTTTTCAGTCGGGGATTTGGCACAGTCGGTAGCACGTCTGCCTCTCAATCTAAGTGACCTGGGTTCAATTCTCGAGTTTTAGCTGAGCAATATTGTGTGTAGTCATATCGTCCGCTTGTAAGAGACAAAGCACTCTGTCTTTCAGCTAAGACATAAAATGGAGGTCCTGTGCATTAAAGAGGCACAACTCATGCATGCAAAAGTACCGCTTCATTCATTCATCGCAAAGAGCATGGTGCCTAACGTGGTGAAGTGGTCCAGCGTCACATCCAACTGGACTGCGTGAAAGATCAGATAATGCAGCTGAATATGGGCTATCTACATGTAGCCATCTTCTCAAATGGGAAAAAAAAAATGAAACAAACAAAATCACTATATTATCACTAATCAAATAATAAAAATAAGTCAATCTCACCAGTCAATAGTGCTAATTTTTACCCAGGAGATATCTGAATGGGCATGATCTATACAAGGATTAAAGGAACAACTATGTTGTCAACACGTATTGACAGTTTACATGTAGGTACAGTATACAGTAGTATAGATGTGTGTACTTGGCATGTGCAATTGTAAATTGTGCATACAAAATGTGCAATGTGCTTTTACAATGTAAAACAATGTGCAACTCTTTGCACTGCATTTTGTGTAGTATACGTGTACTGTGTACAGTGTGTAGTCACATGCCTTCTTCTGTCACATACGTGTACATACATGTACACAAATGTAGAATTTATTTGCATATTATTTGTGGGCGCTGTATGTTTTGGGTTTACTGTGCTTACACTGCAGCAGCATGATTTTGTATTGATGGCAAGTTGTACACTATAAACTGGAAAATGTGACCGGTGTACGAAGGATGCATATCATGTGATACAGAACTTTGTAGATGTTCTCTGACAGTTTAATTACCGGTATAGTGATTATAATCACCAACAAGCAGCCCTGCAGTGCCTTAGAAGTTGGAAGGAATCTGTTGATAATTGAGTTGTTTCTTTTGGTTATGCCACTAAACATATCAACGCCATTTATGGTAGAGTGAATGTACAGGTATGAAATAATGATCCCGTGGATGTACAGTATACTGCACATTGTACAGTACTGGCATATAGTTTGTACATTGTACATGTACAAAGTGTACAATGTGATGTACAGGACTATAATACACAATAATAATGTACATGTATGTATTTGAGTACAGGACTGTACTACACATCTGTACAGCAGTGAATGTCTGCATAAAAAACAGTACAGTATTCTCACATTATGTACATTGTGTGCCCATACAGCTGTATAGTAACTTAGCTGTTTCTACGATGATTGATAAGTCATTCTACAAAAATACAATGTACCAGAGTTTTCTTCAAGCATTACGTTAGCACGTTAGTGGAGTATCAGCCCATACAACAGTTTTGAAGCCAGTTATGATTGATGATGTATTCAGCCTACTTACAATGTACGTTCATTTGTTTGTTTGGTTTTTTTTTTTTTTTTTTGATGATGATGAAAGGGAAGAGTTTCATAGTACCCCTGTGCATGGTCTTTAAAGGGAGCAATCGGTCTTCAGTCTTGTGATTAGGATTAACTGGGTATTGATAGACATGTATTCTTGTCTTATGTTCAGATGGAACCTGCTTCCAGGATTTTATTTCTTTTCAAGCGGGGGTTATATCTTAACATACATGTACAGTCCTTCACATCATGTTATGTGTGATTATATTTTTTATTTCATATTTATTCATTTATTTTTTTTTTTCCTGAGCTTTCTTTTGATACCAGTTTTGATAATGCATCTACTGTGCCTGTGTAAGATGCTGGTTGTCCAATTTCATTTAGACTTCTCATTTTATATTTGTGAGAATAGGAAATGTTGAAGTAGAATTTACACGATACCCTTCAGAATCTGATGACTAAGAAATTACAGTGAAATTACAGTGAACCATGGATAGGCAATAGCTATTGCTTGAAAATGCGCTAACTTATTTTCAATGTTTGGACTACCGTTCGCAAGAACTTCCCGACACGAGCACTGCAAAGATGTACTTGTACTCAACGAAGCCAACATAGCGCAAATCGCACACTCATACGAAGTATAGCAAAGCATCGCGCATAGTTTCTACATTGCGTTGATCGTACATCGTGCTGTTTTGGCGTGTTTCCCACACGAGAAATCGCATGTGGTCTCGCTGCGTTGTACTCCCTCGTATTCCCGTGTATCCCCGCAGGTATGTCGGAAGTGAACGCCGATTTATCCACTCGAAGAAGCACGCGGGAATATGCGGGAGTGACACAGGTTACCATGAGTGCTACTGTAGGTCTTTTTTTACTTAAGACGCATGAAAGAAAAACAATTTTTCATTCATTTATAAAAGTAGTGGCAATAACTACAACTTATTGTATTTGTAACCATTTTGTTTTTTTGCTTTATTTTCGCATTAAAGTATCTAAGGTTGCAGAAAACTCAATTCTAATCATTAGTTTCATACTTCAGATTGAAGTACAGTAGTTCCTCTGAAATTTGAACAAATATGCACAAGGTGTGGTGAACATGACGTATTCAAGAAATTGTATACAAATGTACAGTAAACACACACGCACACAAGAATGAGCTTTATTTATAAGCTGTGAATCTAGGCTGTACAGTTATATACACTGCAACTTACAGTAAATGAAAATGAGCCTCTTTAAAAAGTTCTGTTCAAGACATGCAACATTGTATGGGTTTACAGGATTATGACCTTTAAAAGTACAGCATGTGTCGGAGTCGGAGGATTTAGTAATTTTTTTTTTTTTTTTTTTTTAAATACCGATACATTGTATGTACTGATTGGCTTGTGATCGCATCCGTACATGTGTAGCTCATCCACTGTGGCTCTGGGCAGGTGCGCTCGATGTTGCATGTCCGTCACAGTCTCTGCCACCCCTGCTGACATTGCGTATTTGCGCATCGCGCCATTCTGTCAATAAGGCATTATGTTGGCACAGTTGGTGTCAGAATTATTCAGCTATATTATAAAAGCATGCTGCTCCTTTGGAGCCCTATGTATGTACTTGAATATCACATTTTTGAGACTGGCTGTGATGATGGATTGCTGTTACATAGCCATGAAATTGTATTCAAGAAACAAGGAAGTTAAAGATAACTTTACAAAATAGGAAAAGGTGTCTGAAGTAGAGGTAAAGGATGTATTGAAATAAAGGAGAACAAATTGAAAAGGGAAATGTTTGCTGTTTCTCACATTTGATGCGCATGAACAAATGTACATATTACACTGATAGTACATGTTGGTCCGGTTAGAGCTGTAGATAGTACAGGGGTCATTGCAGGAATAGATTGATTTTTTTTTTTCTTCTTCATTGTTTATACTTCATTATGCAAGCATCTGCCTTCAAGGGTTTCTAAACCTTGTCGACAATGGGTTGTTTCACATTCCCCTCAATGTTGATATCTGTGCATCCAAACCAAAACCAATCTTAAGTGAAAGGAGACCACACATGAGAGTAAAATGACCAAATTTCTTGTACATGTGTATTGCTGTCATTACAACCTACAATGTGCATCTAGCTGTGATTTCGTTTTGAAGTCAATTTAAGTGATTATGGTGGAATATTTAGAAGAGCATCTTCCTTGACAATGAAGTTGTACAGCTGTAGTCTGGAGTACAACATGTATGATCTATATGTATGGGATGAGTGTATTTCCTCAAGCTGAAATACAGATCTACATTTGTACTTGTACAATAGGATGATAGTGGAGAAAAAAGCAACATTTGGATTGATTGCAAATGTTTGATAGCATGATTTGACATATGACTAAAAATTTCCATGACCATTTTAATGGTGGTATTAGTCATCTAATAACATACGTGTAGATCTGCATTTAATGGCTACCTTGAAGTACACCTGAACATGTACATTATGCATGACATAGTACATTGTAGATGTGACATCCACATAATGATGAGGGTGTTACTGCCATGATGCATGATGTACACGGTAACCTACACTTGTACAGTATATACCAAAATAAACTTTGCGTTAATCAACATTAACGTTTCATTAACGCAAGCGCTTTCACCCGAATCGTTAGTAACGCAAAGTAACGATCGGGAAAATTAACGTTTGTAGTAACGATGAGTAACGATGAGTAACGATGAGTAACGATCCCTATCGCAAATTAACGATGTTTCGTTAAAATTAACGATAGGTAACGCAAGAATTCACGCGAGATTTTGGTTTTGTAACGAGACCTGGTGAAAGGACGACGTAGCCCCTGCCGAGTGTAGCGATTTAGCGGAGTCTTTTCGCGAATCGAATCACGATTTCGCGAATTGTTAATTTGCGACCAGCGTCACCAAAAACGCACGCCGGGCCAGCAAAAAAGCCGGATGTTTGCCTTTAGTTTTGAAAATGAACAGCGGTAACTATCGGCTCCGTAAGCTGCTAGAATAAATGTCAGATGTTTGCTCTTAATTTTGGAAATGAATAACGGTAATATTCGACTCCGTATTATACAAAAATAAATGTCGGATGTTTGCTGATACTTTTGGAAATGAATAATGGTAAGATTCAGCTCCGTACGGTGCTGAAATTAATGTCAGATATTTGATTTTGCGTTCGGAAATGAGTAAGGATAAAATACGGCTCCGGAAGATGCTAAAATAAATGTCGAATGTTTGCTTTGACGGTCGAATATAAATGATAATGATATTCAACTACGTACGATGATAGAATAAATACCGGAAATTTACTTTTACGTTCGAAAGTAAATAACAATAATATTCAGCTCCGGAAGATGCTAAAGTAAATGTCGAATTATCCCTTTGGCGTTCGGAAATGAATAACAATAATAATCAACTTCGTACAACGATGAGATGAATGTTGGATATTTGCTTTTACTTTCGAAAGTGAATAGCAACAACATTCGGCTCCAGAAGATGCTGAAATAATTGTCAGATAATTGTTTTTACGCTCGGAAGTGAATACAAGTAATATTTTGCTCCATACGATGCTAAATAACTGTCGGATGTTTGCTTTTATGTTCGAAAGTAAATAGCAATAATGATCAGCTCCGGAAGATGCTAAAATAAATGTTGAATGTTTGCTTTGGCGTTCGGAAATGAATAACAATAGTATTCAACTCAGTACGATGATGAAATAATTGCTGGATGTTCGCTTTTACGTTCGAAAGTAAATGGCAATAACATTCAGCTCCGGAAGATACTAAAATGTATGTCGAATGATCCCTTTGACGTTCGGAAATGAATAACAATGATATTCAGCTCCGTATATATTCGACGATGAAATGCCGAATGTTCGCTTTTACGTTCGAAAGTAAATAGTGCTCAATAACATTCGGCTTCGGAAGATGCCAAAATAAATGTCAGATGATTGCTTGAACGTTCGGAAGTGAAAAGCAGTATCGACATTCTGCTCCATAATTAAGAAGCTAAAATAAATATCAGACATTTGCTATTTAACATTTCGAAATGAATAACAATAACACTCAGTTGCGTTTGATGTTAAAGTAAATGTCGGATGTCTGCCTTGACGTTTGAATGTGAAAAACAGTATAACATTCGGCTCCGTGCAATGCTGAAATATGTCAGATGATTCATTTCACTTTCGAAAGTGGACAGCAGTGACATTCGGCTCCTTCGATCATAAAATGAATGTCGGGTGTTTGCTTTTGAATTTGGAGATGAATAACGGTAATATTCTGCTCCGTACGATGCTAAAATAAGTAACAGATTGTTGTTTGTACGTTTGGAAATGATTAACGGTATCAATCGGCTCATAGATGATAAAAATAAAGAGCGGATGTTTGCTTTCACGTCCGGAAGGTGTTAAAATACTTGTAAATGTTGGATGATTGCTTGAATTTCCATCAGAAATAAATAACGGCAACTTTTCCCTCTTTACGATGCTAAAACAAATATCGGATGTTTACAATGTCTGCAAATGCTCCCACTTTCTCATTTCAAACGCAGTTTTGACCACTTTAATAGGCATCAACTTTTATTATAATCTATAAGCCTATTTGCGAAATCTTAGAACTCAGAATAACGGTATAAGATGACTAAATTTTCTATTCATTTATTTAGACGTGGGTATACCTGTATCACTTCAGTAATACTTGATATTTATTTTTCTATGTTTAGTAGGACCGGTAGTTTTGCTTGTTTGTTTTTCTTTTCGGGCCACCGAAATAAAAGTTAGTGTGGAGCCCTGGCCTTTTGTGGATAAAGTGTCTTGCTGAAAGGCAAATATCGGGCTTCGAGGGGATTGAAACCGCGAACCCGTACCATTAAATTGATTCAGATTTTACTTGTATTTGAAGGTCAACTTTAGATAGCTTTATTTTTTTTTTTTTCGATACAGCTGGGGCTCCATGCGCATTTATTTACAACAACAGTATAACTTGTAATCGGAAGACGAGCAGAAAGAATGTCAGCACCAGGAGTAATCGCATCGGGCCGAAAGGGGAAAAGGAAAAGTAATATATCCTGAATCTACCCCCTACATCGACAAGAAGACAAATGAAAAAAAAAAAAAAGAAAATGAATTGACCCACATGACGCATAATTTTGGAAAATCTGCGGGATATTCGTTATTTCATTTTGCTGTGTTCAAACTATATACCAGTATAGCTTCTCGAGTGTGATCTTAATGCGTATGAATGTTCTATGGACTTTAAGTTTATAATGCGAAAGAGGGTAACTATACAACAATTAACGACATTGATAACGCCAAACAATAGGAAATTTTAGAGTGCAAGAAAAATAAGACGTCCCGGAAGTACGCCAGACATCATAATTGCTTTTTTTGTTCCTTTCTAGCTCCACAGCATCACCTAGGAAAATCGATTTGACCAAGAACAAAAGCGCGTCCCTCTTTTCTTTCTGGGCAATACCTTTCCCTGGCCCTAATCCTAACCATAACCCAAACTCCTCACCCTAAACCTAACCCTAATCTTTACTCTAACCTTACCATTAACCAGTATTCGGGGGAGGGGGGGGGGGGTAATTGCCCCCTGGGGTTAATTGCCCGGATTAGGTTGCAACACACAACAAAAACCTCTTCCCTATAGCCCTACACCTTCCCGATCTCCGTGTGTTGTCAGGTGAAACGACATGTTCAAATACAAGAATAAAACAACAGTAGGTATTGAAACTCGACACCCATTCATGCCAGCCAGGCCAGGCTGAAATGTAACTTCAAAGCACATTCCGACAGCTGGCTGGCAAAACCACATGGCAAAGGAATTTGCGCGCGCGTGTGGATTGCTCAATAAAATTGGAGGGCCTGGGAGCGGGAAAACAAGGGTGATTAATACTGAGTATGAGTTATCAAGAGCAGACCTTTCGAACAATTGCAAACGTCATGATACTATTTTGTCTTCCTTTTGGACAGAAGAAAAAATCACAAAGACGAGTTGAGTACACGTTGTATCACAATTTTTTTTACATAGCCATGCAAAACGATTACTACACTCATGTCTTGACAAGAAGAATCAATATTCCAAGACAAATACAAAGCAGCCTCGGGTACTGACGGTGACAAGAAACGCCACGCATTCACGATGCATGTTGGGGAGCAACAGAGAGGTGGGAAGAGACTCTTCCCGCCTCCCTGGGAGCAACATGGAGTTGGCAGGGAGGGGTGATCCTGGAGTTTGTGAGAACTTCCCGATACTCCGTGACAACAGGGAGGTGGAAGAGAGACACTCCACCTCCCTGGTGACAACACGACTGTGACGATCTCAAAGCATGGACCCTACCACGCCCAGCAAATCTGCGTGCTACTTCTCAAAATTTGAAGGAACTTTGTCTCTGATCTGTTGAGTTGTTTTTGCTGAATATCAGGAGCTTTTCATGCCTGACGTTCAAATGGGTGTTTGCCAAAAATTTTATAATCTATAAATCTGTCAGTAATTTATTTTAGGCTGTTGATGCTGCCGTAAAAACATTAGAAATTTCATAGGAACTAGTCAGGATAAAGACAAAAAAAAAATCTCCGCACAAAATAAATACAAGTATTTTTTATTGTCATTGGTTGTCAAATTTGTGTTATACAGATATGATTAAAGCAATAGGTATAGTATCAACTATTGTATCACAAGTAGTAACACTTTCATGGTAAGTTTGACGTTTTAAACGGCTATATTAAGTTCACAAAAATCGCAGGAGACTTTTTTTTTTTTAAGGAGTGCAACCATTTCTAAACGTGAAGGCATGTTTCATGAAAGGGGAAAAAAGAATCAACGTTTGTAATCCTGTGTCTTCGACTTGAGCTATCTTTAATTAAACATTCCTTCTCTGTTCATCTCCAAGACCCCAGACTGTTCATGACCTCCGAGAATGCGCCAGTACGCGCGGTTTCTTCTGTTGATTGGTCTCTCTCTCTCTCCACCCCTCCCCATTCCCCACTCTAGCACCTTGGCATCGTGGGATTTTTCATGTTTCTGGGTAAACTTTCATGTGAAGCGTGCCTATCAAGTCACCACTTGACTCACCTGCTGGCAGTGTAATAATGCGAGCAGAAAGTGGTAGACATTTTCTTCTGCAGCAGCTACTTTTACTGCCGAAATACTCGGCTTTGTCACCACACACTACCACCAGTTATTCGGCGAGACACACGTTGTGACTTTGTGTATTGGAATATAAATGGACTTTTGCACCTTCCTGAATTGAGTAAGTGTCTGACAGTTGTTGAAATCGTGACATCGCTAACGTTGGACAGTCGGCGTTAGTTTTAGGCTTGCGTATGCGTGATTTCATGGGTTCAATGTTCGATGGAATATGTTGGCTGTGGGGAAAAATGTGGCTTCGAAATTTTTGCTTGCCCGATTCCATTGACTGCGCCCATGAGTACAAATTTGACGACCATGACAACACGACATTGCCAGGGGAGTTATGCTCAACTACAAAATCTTTTCGGTATTTGATATCGCTATTTAAATGCCTTCCGCGCCGACAGGAATTGTCCGTAGTAAATATTACGAACGACAGTTACTTAACCGAGGCATCTCCGAGTCTCGCAATTTCCGAGATTTCTTGCCAGTCCACATGACAAGTCCGCTAACGCAAGATCTAAAAATTAACGCACAGAGTAACGATCTGTAACGCACAGTAACGATATGTAACGATCTGTAACGATCATTCACGCACGGTGATCGTTAATTTTGTAACGCAGAAAGATTAACGCAGTACCGATCGGCGCTTGCGTTACACGTAAATTTAACGCAAAGTTTCTTTTGGTATATACTGTACATTGAACTACAAAAAATAATGCATTAAATGTCAGTAATTGCATATTTATCTTGATCAGAAAAATATTTGTCTTTCTTCCTGACTTTGTCCAAGATACAGTGATATCAGCATATACTGTAAATGTACACCCTTTGTTATGTTAAGATTTAACATAACAATGTCGGAATTTCGGAGCTTGGGTATTTGTTCCATGTTCATCGTGTCACTGCCGGCAACCAGGGACAGCCTGGTGGTAGTGTCGCTGCTCGGAAAGCAGTAGATGACAGGTTCGAGTCCCACTGGTTCCTTTTTTCCGACATGTTTGTTAATTTGCAGATCAGCAGTTGCGATCTTAACAAATTTTCATTTGTAGAGGGAGACAAACTGAAGAAACTCAAACCCGAAGTGGAAGGAATGTGTACATAAAATGTGAAATTTCGTGGAATTATTATTATATTTTATATATACATGTATCGTTCATGTGTGATATCAAATATTGTTCTGGATCTTATCCAGCAATGCCTGTACCAAAACTTTAGAAATTCATTTTGTTTTAACAGATTGCCTGATTGTTCTTTTTTTTTTCTTCTAAAATTTCACTGATGTGTTCTAATAATATTTCTGCATTCACTCAAGCCACATACTAACTTGTTTTTGGGTAGCATTTCCCTTTAACATACTATTGAAGTACAGTGTCACACGAGCTCAGAGCATGTGTCGGGCCTTTGACAAAGGAAAACCGCCAAAGTCAATACCATCTCCCATATCTGTATCATTCTCACATGCATGGAATACTTGTGAACGATGGATCAGTGTGAATCAGTTTGACGTGTGTTGGACTGTAGTCGCCCCGAATAGGAATTGTCACGGTTACAAATGTATCTAATGCCCCCCCCCCCCATACTTTTGCTAAATCTAACATGGAGAGTTTAACTCAAATTCTCTTGAGGTGACATTGACTGCAACTAATGGTATAATTTAATAAATAGATATCATTTCAGAAATAATTATATCATACATTGTACATCTTCCATGAGGAAATGACTATCCCAAACTTCAGATATCAAATTTACATGTACATTTGCCAAATCATACTTGCAACTGGTGTAAATCATCATGATACACTATCGAAACAGAGGGACACCGCAGTAGGACAGATTGTGGTAAATGCTTTAGTTGGACTTCGTACGCAATCCACAAGAGTAAATGCACTAATCTGCATGTTCAGTGCTGTACATGTATATTGTTGTCCCGTAGTGTTTATATTAGAACTGTATGTTCTCCTTCAAGGCATTTAAAAAAAATGAACAGCAACAAAAGCAAAAGAGGAAGTGCAGTGCTGATCTGTTTTTCTGAAAGATGAATAATGATAGCGTGATTTCAGTGCTGTGGTATATGTCAAATCCCCGTGCCTAGAATTAGAAGTGGCAATGGCAAAGGAGAAGGAGTTAAGAAGAATGAGATGGCAACAGAAGGGTCTGTGGTTTCTTTTTTCTTTTCTTTTTTTACTTAAAGTACATGAATCATGATCACTTCTCATGCCCAGGAGTCAGATATTCATCTTAAGCACGAGTAAACAGCCTCCGAAAAATGCTCGAAAAGTACAGCCCCAAAGTGTGAAAGGGAAAGACCACATTTAGTGGCTACATTGATACTGTGACACCCACATGTTGACAGGCAGGCAAGGGCATTGTGTGTAGTATTTCATTGCAAAACGAGTTGCCATCTCCATTCTTGTTAATTTGAGATATTGCGGTATTAAAGCTGCTGATAAAAAGAACGAAAATAATAAAGAAAACATTTTTTTTTTCTTAAATCTTAACTGCAAGAATGTTCCTTGTTATGTAGAAAGCGAGGCACACATGTGCAATGTACATGTACACTGTATCATTGGATGGGTTTTATTTTGCTTATCTGATGATGGACTTACAGTGTATTAAAATGTTTAGAAACAGCACTTACAAACTGTATCCTGTTTTATGATCAATCTCTTTGTGATGATGCTGGGACAATTGAAATCATATCTTCAGTGATGATGGTGAAATTGTGATAACGGCAGTTGCAAAATCAGTGATGATGATTCAAAATGGAAGTACACTGTATAGCTTTATGATGGTGATAATGATGATAATCTGAGAGTTTATCAGTCATAGCTTTTCTATCACTTGTCCATTTTTTTGTTTTTGTTTTGCATCCTGATATTTTGAGCTATCTCCTGTCTGAAGTTCAGGGGTCGCACTTAACTTTTTTTTAAAACTAGCCAGGCGGACTACTTAGAATCAATTTTAACACTGAAGCAATATTTTGGCTAGCCAGACGGACCAGTAACTTCATAATTTTACAATTTTTAGCTAGTCCGACGTGATTTCGGGTGGCCAATGGCCAGCGGACCATCGCCAATTTCAAACCCTATATAAGTATGATTTTGGTTTGTCGCATTTTAGAAGTCTATGGGGCAAATGTTCCTTAAAATTGATATGTTTTTGAAGTGTTCATTTTGACAGAGCATGTTGCAAGTCATGCAAGAGTGCATTGCAAGCACATACATTGTACAGTACAATAATTGTACAGTGTACACAAGTGATGGCATTGTTTCCAATATATAATACCATACATATGAAGGTTAGTTATGCACAAAACACATACCGTAATACATTGTAAATACAATAGGATAAGTTTACTGCCAGGAATGGTGTATTGACTTTGCAACATTTGTCTGATTGGATTACATGTATGTGGGCACTATGTGTTATTGTACATTGTCATGTCCATTAGAGTAATGTACCATCATCTCCTCTTGCACTTCTTCATGTCATACAACATGTACACATACAGTGTACACTGTGTATGTGACCCCCATTGATAGTAGTGATGATGAGGGTGGTAATGATGAGTACATATAAGTAAGGGGAGGGCTTCTTCTGCCGGGCAGACAATAACCATTAACCTCAACTGTGTTTTTTTTTTTTTTTCCTCCTGCTGATTGACATGCATGTTTAGCTTGCTTTAGTGGCCTATCAGGGCAGACGTCCTCAAAACCGTTTGGAAGTGCATTGGGAAGACGTCAACCCTCCAGCAAAAGCATCACATTGGCTATCGAGTGGGACTGTGATATTGCTGTATCATACAGTACATTTTTGTTTAGCTTTTATCATGATAAAGTTCGGGAGAAGTGTGTGTGTGTGTGGGGGGGGGGGGATTTACACCGTAACCCTCTACGAAATGCTGCTTGCCTACTCTCTAAAATCATTGTACCATTCATCCATGTGTGTGAGATGCAATGTGTGGAAGTGTGTCTCCCAATGTAATCCCAGTATCACTCTACAGTCTGCCCAATTGAAACACAATTGGATATTTTATATGGTATACTGCTGCAGTCAATGAGTAAAGCTTGACTTTGTAGAAAGGATACATGCTAGACTAGGGTTGCTCAAAACAGTGAAGTGAGTTTTGTTTAAAAAGTGCATACAGACTGTAGATACAGGAAAAGCTTTAATAGGGTGGAACATAGTGCTAATCTCTTGTGGTATATTGATGCCACACAGGCTTCCATGCATAGCACATACAGTACCCCCTATTTAGTTATTCAGATATTTCTAAAAGGGTGCATGGGGAAGTGAAAGAATAATATGATATTCACATGACCTTTGTGATTTGTGAGAATTTACCTACATTGATACATGAAACATAAAACAGATGTTTGTAGTAGAAGAGGTGAGTGTGTCTAAGAATTATGAATATAGCTGTTCACATTTGGATTAACTTGTCATTCACTTCAACATGATTTAACCACAGAAGACAGTCATATTGTAATATTGCATTTGACGAGAAGATACTATAATGATGGTGTTGTATGTAATGAAACCTGTAAGTATTTAAAGGATGATCAAAATTTTGAGCAGCAGAAATCTACGAAGAAAGTTAAGTTATCCATTGCAAGAATGCATAGTGTACACGTAGTGTAGCTTTTCATACCCATAGTTTATACTGCATTATGAAATCATATTTTTATAGTTTTATCAATATTTGTTTCCAAATCTATTGATATGAAACATGAAATGCCATGTATATCTGTGTGGAAATGGGAACAGAAAAAAAAAAAATCACAATTTCTGCAATATTGTACAGTCATGTAGTTGCTGATTGTACACAATGTATTTCAAATATTTTGTGAATACAACTTTTTGAATTGGAACTTGGTATTCAATGGTAAGGCTGAATTTTTTTATCAAGGACCTCAGTAACGGATTTAGAAATGGGGATTTTCCCTATTCAGGACGAAAGTTCTAAAGCTGCTTCCCACCTTAAGACGTGATACTTTGTGTTATGGGAGGCAACAATTTTAGTGTTGTTCATTTTGCAAATCAAAGTCAGTTGACTTGCAAAATTTGTGAAAAATACTACCTACATGTATTCAGTATTCATACAAATGTATGCCTGTGGGTTTTACAAATTGTCACGAGGCGAGCACTGTTAAGACAAGGTATTGAAATAACCAGTTTGAAATATTTTCAGGACAACTGTACATGTGTAGTATACAGACCAACACACAAATCCACCTCAATATTCCACGAGAGGATGCTAGAGCTGGGGCTAGGGATCTTGGGAGGTACGTAGGAGAGAATTTACCTTGCCTGGGAATTCATTATGGTGGAGATGTTTTCTGTGTTTGTTGCCTGTGCTTTGCCAGAGGGCTGCCAAAAGGCATCTGACGTCAGACCTTTGCTGTTTTCATTTTAGTCTAATAGCGTTTTGTAAGTGTGCCAGGTGCTTGCCTTGGATTTTTTTTTTTTTTTTTTTTTTTTTTTTTTGAATGGTATCGCTAGTGTCTGCAGAAGGTGTTGCATTCTCAGAAGTGGGAATGTGGGCAAGAATCATAAAAAAAAAAGAAGAAGAAATGTTCCCCTTTTATAGCCCCTGTAAAAGAATCTACTACCAAAAACTGACCAGGAAGAAAAGATGCAGGACACCAGTATACAATTTGTACATGTGTATATTTTATTCATTTTTTTTCTCACAATCATTATGAAGAAAATGTCAAATTGGCATTCCTCAAACGATGGTTATACAAATCTATTAGGCGTACATGTAGTACATCATTTATGTTGAGAGTTAAATGACCACTGGAATTTATTGCTTAATTGAAAATCAATCATATTTGTTGTAATATTTGTCATTTTTATGTGAAAATGGGTTCATTGTTGCATGATATAACAAGATGAAGCATTCAGTTTATTGTTTTAAAAAAAAAATGTCTGAAACTAAAAATCTTTGTTAGATGTGAAGTATGACTGGAAGCAGAGGATGTCTTCAGTTGTTGTAGGAAATTGCGTGATAAGGGAGAAATTCTTTGCATTCCTACATGCAGTGCATACTGTACAGTACTGTTTACATGAAGTTTACCATTTTTGTGTCTGCTTTGAGAATCTCAAGATGAAATTTTCATGACCTTTGGAGGACTTGCGAAGGAGGATGTCTACTTGTTTAATCTAGGACTTGCATCGGCAATACAATGCAAAGCAAGTACAGATGTACACAAAAATGTACACAAACATGCACAATGTAGATATCCCCATTGTACAGTGCTCGCAGAGTAAGAAGTTATCAACATGTTTGTTTGTTTGTTTGTGCGTGTGTGTTTTTTTTTTTCAATAAAAAATGATGTTTCTTTGTGACTGTGCAAGCACTTGCAAATGAAAAGTAAAGTTACAAGACAAGCCTGTAGTGCTGATACACAGTTGAGAGAAAAGATGTAGGGAAGTTTGGCTGTGTTTTATGTAAGTCGAAAGAGAGAATCACGTTTCAAAATGCATTACAAATGGCATTTACAAATGGGGTTTGAAATGCAATTCTCGAGGTGCCGCATCATCTAACCTCTTACAATCATGATTCAAGTGTTGTCACTGCGAGCTGCTTTGTGCTGTTCTACTTAGGAAGTGGAGGTCAGCTTTTTGTAAGTGATGGCATTTATACTGGAAGTTGACCTTGGCAGCTTGGAGATATAAACATGTTTCAATATGGCATTGCGTTTATTTACTTGCAGAAAGGCGATCGTGGTTTCAAACACGTTTCAAAAGGCCCTTTGAATGGCTTTTCGATTCAGCGTTTCTGAATGTATTTGAAAACACCGTTGCGTTTATCTATTGCCCATAAATGCCTCAAACACACTCAGTGTCTTGATTCTGCCTGGGCAGAAAGTTTTTAGATAAATGCACCTTTGATATGATAACTGTATGTATTGGTGTACTGTATCATGTGCCACAGATGTAACATACATTTCTCTCTCTCCACCACCCTCAGGTCTGTGGCAGTGCTCTCGTTGATGCCTGGTACGTGCCGTTGAATGGTGAAATTTTCATGCTTGCCAAACTTGGAACTGCTTGCCTCGCCCGACGTGGGAGTCGTTCCGATTGTTCCAAAGTGCGCGTAATGAAGGAATACGCTCTATTACGCCTCAACCCCGTTCTGAGATGAGTAAGTACGAGTACACTGTGCCCACCATTCCATGGCCTAATATGCAGTGACAAACTCCTCCTCCTCCTCCTGTCTCTCTCTCTCTTTCTCTCACAATGAACCACTTTTTCCAATATATTGAAATTCATATTTCATACATGCATGCTATGCATTTAACCCAAGGATTATCCAAGATAACCCAGAATTTTGACCACACTTGTTTAAAGGTTGTCTGACCTACAACAAGATACAAAATTGGTCACATCTAGAGTGAAAAAAAAAAAAATAAATGCATCAAAAAACAAGCATGGAAAAGAATTTAAAAATAGACCAGTTTAATAGTTCATGGCATTGTCAAGAGAAATAAAAAACAACTACAGACTTTGAATTCATAAGGGATCTATTCCCCTGTATGCCATGATGTAACATTATACCAATAAATGGTAAATGGTAGTATTTTCAAAAATGTCTGCTGCCATCCATTCAAAACATTGCCAGGTCATGCCATCAGTGTGTAGTGTATGTGTGACTGTGCTCAAATCGACGTCAATTTCAATGTATCACTCATCTATATCACCATCACTGTCAACAGTATCCATCAAGAGCATCAGCATTGTAACCATCAGCATCAACATGAACGTCGACATCGCCATCATTATCATTGAAATCAGCATTGATATTGATCAGCATCAACATTGATATCCGCATCAACATTGATATCAAAATTGACATCCATATCAACATCAGTATCAATATCAATATTGACATTGATCAGCATTAGTATCATCTATATCGACATTTCACATCAACAATGACATCTGAAGTAATATCAATATCTGCTATGAATCATCTTTGCTGTGATGTTATTCTGACATTGTGATGTGTGGGAATTACACGCAGAAGTGTTATGTACACTGTATGCCTGTACTGAATGTAACATTCTGTAATTATGAGATTATTCACAGCATCATATGAAATGAAATGAAATGAAATGAAATGAAATGAAATCATATCATATAAGGACAAAAGTGGAGCAAGTTTGTAGAGGCTCAAGTAGATGTACAGTGTACATGTACGTTATACACGTTCATGCGAGAACTATACAGTGACTACATGTACAGAACATGATAGTTAGTCTCTGCAAGTGTAGTCCCACCTAATCACACAAATGTACCTAACCTGATCAGAAATTCTCTCCCGCCACTAATTTGCGAACTTGGATTTAAAGCATGACCGCACATTCACAGAGCCTGCATATCAATGTCGGTTAGAGCAGAAGGATGTGACGATTAGATCTTCACAGAATTACTCAATGCATCAAACAGAGGTCAGGTACAATAGGCCTGTACTGTGAGGATACTACATGTAGGTTACTCTTTCTGAAGGCATTAAAAGTGAAATATGAAGGGTATGATCTATTGTGCCAGGGAAGGACGTAAACTTAAAACGAAACCGACACTGGTGTCACGCACCCACACAGTTCATTGTCATGATCTTTTCACCGTACTTTCTGTGTGCAGAGTGATGTGAGCAGTATCATCAGTTTAATAGTCCATACACAAAAGGTTTGTGTTTTGTAGCTGAACCCAACTTTGGTCTTCCCTGTAGATACATTTTATGCATGTAAATGCGCTTTAATTGGTGCCAAAGGTTGGATGCGTGATATGAAATTATGTTTTTGCACAGGGATTTATGGCATATATAAGAAATTTATGGCTTCTTGAAAGCTCCGTTCGTTGCTGTAATGCACAAGTTTGACAGGATGCACAGTTTTGATGCTAGTAATAGAATTATATGGCTTTTTTTTTTCTCTGTAGATAAGTGCTAAACATTGAGTGTTGCTGCACGTACATAGATAGCCTTTGAGGGAGAGAAGAAAAAAATATTGGGAATGTGATAATCAATGGATCTTGGTGAGATGTTTTTCATAATCAAGGGTACGTTTGTGATGTACATACTTGATATTGAATATTTTTTCTTACAATCTCAAAAACCATGGATAATGTACAACTGAAAGGAACAATACACATTGCAACAAAAACTTTCTGGAAAGTACATTTGTGTATGAGCAACGAGCATATCAGAGGAATTGTGTTTGGTTGTGGTACACATGGAAAACTTCAAACCCTGTGAAAACATACCTGTTATGCGGTATTTGTATGAGGTGTCACAATTTCTTGGTACAACTCATGTACAGTTTATGTTCAACTTCGTAGATGATGATATAAATGCCATGTACAGCATATGCCTCCCTCCCCCCCCCCCACAAAAAAGTAAAAAAAAAAAAAACTCAAGTATTGCAAAATTATCTAATTACACTTTAAGTTACAAAGAAAATTAAATGCCAAGTAAGATTTTGACATCCACTTACCCACATAAACACAGACATACATAAACATGCACATGCACACTAACTACTGTATACACCTACTGTAAAAGTGGATATTTTCGCGCGAGTAATTTTTCATGCTTGGCCGGGTAAGAAAAGTTTCGCGTGTTTTTAATTCCGCGGAATCAAGACATCACGCACAGGAATATATGGCAAGCAAAAATATTCGCGTGCTTTTATTTTCGCGCTAGTTTCTGGTTGCGCGAAATGCGCGAAAATTTCCACACCGCGAAAATTTCCACTTTTTACAGTATTCTTTTTGTACACTTATTATACTATTTTGTGCAAACTAACAATATGCATCAACATTCAAAAGGCTCTGAAGGTTATAATCTCCTTAATAATTCTGTCAAAGTAGAATATTGTTTTACTTAAAACTGTTTCTGATATCAAGGTTGTGGTGTACACATGCATGTCTAATTAACTTTCCGTGCTTTACAGAGTTTGATTTTTAGACTTCGTTTTGTTGGTAATGCATCAGATTTTGCTGAAACATGCAACCCCAAATCCACTTTTTAGGGGGAGGGGGGTGGGGAGGGATTTGTACTCAGGTACATGTAGTATAGTACTGCCATGATTCAAAAGTTTGGGATCTCATATGTTTATTGCCAGTATACATTCTATGTGTACACTGTACATGTATTGACATAAAATCATGTACACACAATGTATATTTATAAGAAAATTTGAAGCATAATACCAACATGAATCGGATGTCACGCTTTATGTCACACTTACAAATAGCTTGATTAACAGAGCACATCTTTAGTAGGATTGTGCCGTTTAAGTGGCCTGCTATTTTGTGTGTTACTGAGTAGGCCTACGTGTCTTCGCCTAATGCCACTCACATACAACCGATCTACAGGCTGTGATAACTGTGGCATTTTTTGCCCCATTTTTTGTCAGCGATAGAATTAGCACACAGAATAATCCATTCACAACAAGCTTGTTGTTACCGGAAGAAAACACTCGTACAGAGTAAACGTGGTGTGTATGTGGTGTAGTGTGAAGTAGTACTACTACAGTGAGTGAGAGAGATATAGTATGCTTGTAACAGACCAATGTTTACAGAGTCAACAATAGCTGTGAGCTGTCCTACAGTGAGCGTACGGTGTAAGGTCATGCAAGTGGTGTATATAGTGAATTCCGATCTTGGTTTGAATAAACTGTGGGTAAAATGGAACGGCCCGGATTGACAACTCGGACAGGACGTCACGGGCAAGATCAATATCAGCTGGCCTCAATTGGATCTGGAAGTCTGCGCTAACGTCCTTAGCAAGGCAGATGGAGTCTCCATGCTTACAATGCAGAGCTGCCAAGTCTCCCTGATTCTGCTGGAGTCTCCCTGAAAATGTCAAAATCTGTTCATGTCTGAATAAGAGAATTTTAAAATCTCCCTGATTTGGGAATTATTTCGCCCATTGAAATGCATACGGTACATGTACAGTAACATACAAATATCTCCCTGATTTAGATTTGGGAATGTTGGCAGACCCAGTAATGTACAATGCATTCAAAATGGGCCTGTACTATCCCAGTGTGTCTAGTGAGACAATCATAGGATGTCTTTTCATTACAACACATGCATGGTATACATTTTACATTGTACATTATACGTATACCTGCACAAAGCATACATTGTAAAACTTACAAGGCAAGTCGTTCCCAATGTGTAAGGTCATCTTGGGTGACATACAAATTTTGGAATTAAACATGGTAGTGCTCTTTGAAGTTTAGTATACTGCTCTAGTGAGTCTTGTTGCAAAATTACAGAACAGTCTTTATGTCTATTATGTCTAGCACTAGTAGCAGTGTTAAAATAAATATTTGAATTTGTTATACACAATGTAGAGTATACTGTGTTTATTATACATTACATGCAGAGTCAATACTTATACATATGTATACTATGTGTGAAAAATCTATTTTATGGTGGTTGTGGTGAAGGCTATAGAATGATACAGGTAGGCTCCTAGACAGTTTGTCTCTATGTAATTTTGATATATGATGACATAAATGGTATCCCGGGGTACCAAATAAAAATCAGTCATTTTGTTGAATTATTTATTTTTTTAAAAAGGTTACACCCTGGGTGCCAAAAAGAGGAAATTATTTTGGTGCTGGAGCTAGTGCGCGCTAGCCACTGCACTGCACTGCACTAAAGCACACGCTAGTGGTATCGCAGCTTCCATGCACGCATAGTATAACATGCAGTGGCATGGGAATGCTATGTACATTTATGCACACACAGTGCATGCATTTTTCTCTGGCTGTCCTCGATTGGACGTGAGGTGGCGCTACACAACGCGGTAACCCGGGGTACTACGGTACCCCGGGGTAACGCGTGATGCATCATATGTGCATGTTGCAGCCCAAGAACTTTAGGATAAAAATAATCATGGATTATGTGAGACCTGTCAAAATCCAAGTACTGCACGGTACATCAGATAGTTTTACATGGGAATGCAGGGTAGCCAGTTTTTATTAATTTGTGTCTTTACAGACTGTACTGTATGTACTCATTTTTTTATGGGGTCTGCAGGAAGGAACATTCTCAGGACTTTCTATGCAATAAAGCATGTTCTTGGAGAGTCGATGATGCATGTGCAAAAATGGCCCATGCAGCTTTACGATGGCTCATAGCATTCTCATTGTGTGTGCAGCAAAGCCCTGTGCCGACGCTCAATATGCCACACGGCAGTTCTGCCCAAATTGGCAAGATTATCAACCAAGCCTCCGTGTCGCACGAGCTGATGACTTTGGGTGCAATCAGCTGTGCAGAGTAAAGTGTGTGTTGTGTGTGCGCGCTTGCCTGCCGCCAAGTCCCGAGTTAATGAAACGATTGCCGAAACCTTCCACCCGTCCGCCTGTTGCAGAAAAGATGAACTCCCCCATTGTTTATTCAGCAGCATTTGCAGGTGATGGTAGACTGAGGGTTAAGTGCATGTATAGATCGACTCTCATTTTCATCCAAATGGAGTGCATTCCACATGTAGACGTGTTAGCATGCAATTAGATTTCTGGATCAACCCCCCTCCCCCCACCCCGGTTTATTTGCCGATGCACACACACACAGTAATACAAGGTTAAGCATGTGAAAGTACTCTGAACATCACCGTAGGAACATGTAGACTTGATGTGTGCTGCAGTGCTGCAATTTTAAAATGCATGGCAAAGGGATTGGAGAGGAGATGATGTTTAGATTCGATTTAGCTCTTGTCGGGTATGTACGCTAAGAGTGTAAATGTATGTACGTTAAATCTCCTGTGCTGTACTTCAAGCTCGTTTGAACAGTTTCTGTTCAGGTACGAAGAAGCGGGCTGTGTAATGAATCCGAATGGAAGCGTGACATTCGAGGACACCACTCTTCGAACCCCCCGTCTGACTTGGCCCACCCCACAGAAGTATGCAAAAAAGAACAGAAACAGAAAACACATACATGAGGGAAAAACAACTTTCAAAATGCTATTGAAAGGACTATTCATATTTTGTACGCATATATTATGCTTCTGAACTTGAAATTTATCCAAGTAATAGATGTACCTCCAATGAAAATTTTATTCAAACTTGTTTATTTGTATGCCCTGGATACTGACATGTGATATGCAAGCTGAGGTAGAGATAAAAATGAATAATCTAATTTTCTACCACCATCAGTCCAAAGTACTTAGCTTATTTATGTATGCCACTTCCAATATTAAAATAGCTTGCAGCCCACAGTGCTACAATTTGTATGCTGTACGCTGTAGCTTCAGACTGGAGCAAGGGGTCATTCCGGAACCTTTGCACCCTTTTTATAAATGCAAGGGGTGGGAATGGGAATGGGGGGGGGGGGGGGGAGGGGGAGGGGAGAGGGTAAAAGATGAAGGATGGAGGTTGAGTGACAGGAGGGAAATATCTAATGAATCGGATGATTTGAGGGCAAGGGAGAGCAGACTTTCAAATCATGCCAGGATGGTGCGAGCACCAATTAGATGACATCAGGCACACCAGTCCTGTAACAAAACAGCAAGAAGGTCACATCAAGCCCCCTCAGAACGGACATTGTAGTTGCTCTAGGAATCACTGCATGAAATTTTTGAAAACTTACACACAAAAGAAAAAAAAAATACCAACACACCACCACCAACAACAACAACAAATAGTCAGTGGTCATTTATGCAGGAGTTTGATGCATTCTAATTCTACATCAGCTATGAATAGAAATCTGAAGTTATTGTCAAAGTCAAAAATTTATGTTCTGCCAGCATCATATTTGAAAGATCTATACTTCACGATGATGCTGGAAAAAACAAATCAAACTGAAAAGAAACAAATACATAGAACCTCTCATAGCAACCATCTTGACAACTTTAATAGATATCCAGAGAGGACTCGCGAAGGAGTGCTTAAACATTAACAATATTAGAACATTTCTGCGAGTACAGGTTGGCTACCAGTCTGAGGCAGAGTCCAGTGGGCTAGAGGACAAAGTACACAATCTTATCTCCTCTGAATTTCACAAACACCACAAAAATAGGTATTGTTGGCAAGCATTATAGTTGGTACACAACTTGTAGGTAACTCTTACTTTCAAAGCATCTTTAACACAGTGGATACATGTACAGCTGTAGGTCTTTCTTTGGAAAGTGTACTGTTTGATTGTAAACTATGATTGAATGCGATTTGATGTCTATGGTGATATAGTTTTATTCTCCCCCCCCCCCCCAAAAAAAAGAAGAAGTTGTAATGTGCACATGCGATGTAACTGTAGGACAGTTGAAACTGCTATGCAAGTTGTACGTTTATAATGTTATGAAACGGGGTGTAGCATGTCAATGCCCATAAGATATGCATGTCATAAAAAGAAAGAGGATGTGTGCAATATTTACCTGGTAAGCACAGGAGTATTGTCACATTCTTGATACAATTGCACTCAAGGTGACTCAAGGTACTGAAAGTATAATAGGATCCTACATGTTATGATGGATATTTATGGATTTACAATGCATCTGCTTTTGGCCTACCCCAGGGATCATGGATATTCAGGTTTCGGGTTTCATACTGACACTGAAAGGTGCATGGTTCCGCATTGTTTCTCAACCACTTCAACCCACCCGATGGTATGCTCACACAAGAGACTTCTTTTCGACATAGCCTGTGTTGTATTAGTAGGAGAGTGCCGATATACAGTGTATTAACATGTGGCCATGGTAGAATGATTGATGCGAGGAAATTGTAGTTTTTTTTTTTTTTTTTTTTTTTTAATAAATCATATATATTGTCCAGTATTCTTCTTTGAAGATCCCCAGTTTCAATGAAAAAGTAATGTACATGTAGATGATCAGTTTTATCAGCATATCAAAGGATTGATGAGACTTCTTTTCTGGTAGATAAACAGGTTGACATGGAATATTGGGAGGGTAAATATCTCATGAATCTGCTCATAAGCTCCTTCAGTGTGATTATTTAACAAAGGGAATTTGTGGCCCAAAGCAAAATCCTAGTGGACTTATCAAATGTCTGACAAATACCATCATTTGAAAGAATTTTAGGCTGTAACATGTACAATGCAAGTGTACTTCTACATTTTATACAAATTAATGTCAGATAGATGCAAATGATGTTTAGCTAGAAGGATGTTCAACTAGATCTTCATGGAGTGTTGTGTAAATGAAAATGATATTGAACTGTGAAATAGTGAATTCTTTTCCTGGTATTGTTTGAAAAAAGCAAAACAAAACAAAACTAAGAAAAGATATGAATATGTTGATTGGATAATTTTGATCACTGACCCGACTCAGGCAGATATAACTGTAGGTCTGGGACACAGACTACGTGCATTAGGTACACCATGCATCCATTTGCAAAGCGTTATTTGTCGGGGGGTGGGGGGAATGTACCGATAGAGGTATTTATGATACAGATCATGTGGATTGTTTGTTGCATGAAGCATACAGTCATGTGTAGTCACTGTTGGAATGGCGAAGGCTTTAGCTTGGTGTTTTTATGTACCGGTAGTCACATGCATACAATGCTGTATGTCTCATACGACTAATATGTATAATGTAGCTCTCTGTAAGTGGTGGTCCTGGAATGCATGCCTTTGAAATGTGCAGTGATGAAAGTAACAGGAAGCAAGCATTCTTCATTTGTCACAGAGTGGACATTTGTAAGGACAGTGTAGTAGCCATATCTTCATTAGATATTAAAATATAAGGTGACTGTGTGTTTACAGTGGTACAGAATGCGTGGCTTGCCATCCACTAGCAGTTTACCTCAGACAAATCTTTTGCTCATGTGGTTGTATACACTATATATTTGCTTCATGGAGGATGTCAGTTTGGAATTTGTTTAGTAATTTGCTGAGAGATTAAAAAAAACAAACACCCATAAACCCCCCCCCCTCCCCACACACACACTCCATGGTCCTTGACCCGTGGTGCATCCTTTAGGTCTTCATGATCCATGCCCGCGCGGCTTGCTGTATGTGGGACTATGGTGGGCAAGCCACCAGATGAGGGCTAGAGCATCACTGGCCACTGTGGTATGCCAAACAGGCTCCCAGGAGGAATGTCAACAGGAGTTGTCCTACTGACACTCTCAACAAATTACCCTTGCATTCCTGACATGAGAAGAGGCGGGCTCAGTATCAATGGGCAGGCCCCGTTCACATGCCCAAACTAATTCTGTCGGCAGTTCTCGCACGAAAGGCTATGGCAGATCTGTGGACCATCGCCCAGCGCGGAGTAGGTATTGTGCATGGAGTGCAAGGTGTGTGTGGTTAACATGTTTCATGCTTCCCTTGCCATTGATTTTTTTTGAATTACTTTTTTAACAAGAGCGTAGTGATAGATTTGAAGTATTTTACTTTGTGCACTCCATAAGAACCTGATGTTAAAAGTGGTTGCAGATGAGTTTTTGAGTGCTGCATGTGAGTTTTGATGATGAACATATGGGTTACTGTAGTCTCTTTTGGGGGAAGCTTGTAACAGAACTGAGCTGTCTGTGCTAGGCTTGACATTCCAGATAGGTTGCTTCTTTGTTGTCAAGAGGCAGTGAGCTGAATGAAGGTTCGACTTGAACAAAACTGCTGAAGACTGCTGAATTCAAGCTAAATTGTATCATGCAAAAGAGATATCGTTACTGGAGGATATCAATGTCTATCTGTTCACAACCCCTTGAGGAGGGTTTTTGTCAGAATGTGCATTGTATGCTAATGTCTTCCTGAAGACTTTCCTCTGAGTATAAAGGGAAATTTTTCCACATTCTGGTGGAAAGAGAGCCAAAACTGTGCTTGAGCTCAGAACGAAACTGATCAGCAGTACCATGACGGTAGTAAATTCCCACTTTCACTGTTCCCTCTTCCTTACAGTTTTCTTTGTTTTCTTCTTGGTTTTTTTTTTAAACCCATTAAATACTTGCATCCTTCCCTCCCTTGGTCACGTACTTGCTAGCTCCTGTACTGGTTAACAGAAAGAGAGTGAAAGAAAAGTAGAAGACAATAACAACAGCAACCTAACCACAATAGACTCATATGCCTGGCTGTGCCTGGTTTTCTGGACCATTCCAGTTTTCCCAAAGAGGGGCTGACAACCCATTAAACACACACTCTCCAAGACTATTGCGCAAGCTACATGTACCTGAGTTGAAAGAAAGAAAGAAAAAAAGATGTATTAAAATAAGATATTTCTGCAGGCTGTCTCTAATGGTAATATCCACATATTCCATATATCATTCACAGTATACAATTGTAGGATTTGATTGAATGAGTGGTCAAATCTTGCTTTTAAGCAAATATTGAGAACTCTATGTGAAGTTACACACATATATGAGCTTTTGGTAGAGTTAGGACAAATCATTTGTTGTAGTTTTTCTGAAGTAGTCACTATATATAAACAGTATATATATGTTTTCAAACTTAGCAACACAAAGAAGCTGTAAACCTTGAATGAAATCATCAATGATTAACTTTGAATTTTTATCAGAAAGTAAATATATGTCTGGGTAAGATTAATTTTGTTGCTGATATAAATTTTTTTCTTAATCCTGCTACTTTTCAAATCAGATTTTATTTTTTTAAGACATATCAATCAATCAATAACCAGATATGACAGAAACAAAATTATTATATTCATTCATGACTGAGGTTTCCTAACAATGTGACCCAGTTTCCTCATAGTATTTTTAGCAGTGTACAGGAACTTTAAATACTGTTATACATATATATTTTTTTTTCAGTGACAAAGATTTCAACTTTGCAAGGTGCAAGTACTGTGCACCTACATGTCCAAAACACTCTTTGCACACCATGCTAGATATAAAAATAATTATGCATGTGTGCAAAATGATGTGTTTTTATGTATCACATGAGTATACATGTGTATGTAAATGCATATTATTTATATTGTACATGGGGAGGAGGAAGAAGGAGAGAGAATTTCAAATTTGTGGTGTGCAGTGATTTTTTTTTTCCTTTGTCTTACTCTAGATAGTTGAGCCCTGGCCAATTTGTATCGCCTGCAAACCCTCCCCAGTTGCTAGGCAACTGTACTACACAGATGCATGCATTATACATCATACATATACACTACTATAAAGGCATTGGCAGGTGGAAATCGGGATGGAAGTGGGCAATCTCCTCTCCACGATTTTCCTGACACCGCGATTTTGACAGTGACTAAGAATTTCGACTTCCTCGTCACGGCGTCAAAACAAGAAGACTTGGCCGGGGGTCAACTCGATAAGCCATCTCCGCTCTCATTTCACGGTGTTAAAGGTGGTGACCGCAGATGTGTGGAGCATCATGCTCCGCTGCAAACCTACTTGCCCCTTTATAGCCCGGGGCAACTAAAACACGCTTACACACCGGTGAAATTCATTTATGGGTTCTTGCCCTCTTAACAAGTGTGGGAACCTTTGCTGAAGTGTCCATTGGTGCAAGTAGAAAAAAATACTGTGTGTGTGTATGTGCGCACGCGTTTGTGTAATGCCCCGCATCAGAAATTTTAGACACCATAATATTTGTCAGAGCTTGGTAAAGTAACATATTTATCAAAATGTATCTTACTGTATATGCCATATATTTCGCGAGTCGAATATTTTTGGGAATCGGGAATTCCCGACGATTTCGCGAGTGGTTAAATTTGCGATCGTGGAGTCCTGTACTGAACGGAGAAGTGTACACGCGTACATCACATTCACATCGGGATCAGTAGAGTCAATATTTTCGCATGTCTTTAATTTTGCGAATAGCACCTGACTCGCGAAATTCGCGAAAATAAAAACCTCTTGAAATATTTGGCGTATACAGTATTCAAGTTGAAGAGATGCGCCGTAATACCATGCTCATTGTCGTCTTGCAACCATGCATGATAATAAGACTCTTTTTTTTTTTTTTTTTTTAGTTTTACATCATAGGCAAAAGGCAGGGTATACCTGCAATGCCTAAAGAACGATTATTTGTCATTCTTAGTCAAGCCTGAGGATTGCTCTGTTGTTAAGTGTAACACACGACATATGGATGTTGATGGCCCGCTGGGAGGCATTTCATGAAGTGTTTTGTCAGTGATTTTCACTGATTTTTCATTGACAAATTTGCTCTCAGCCAATCGTATGCAAGGATTTCAGTCGCTTAAAACAGCTGTCATCGGTGACTGACAAGTTTCGTGAAATGCTGCCTCTGAAGATGACAGTCTAAAGGTTATGATGGATGGGCTTCCAGTTGAGTGATGCCACCTGTAAAGTTCATCGACCTCCATTCTATGTTGAGCATTATACTGCTTCATTGCCTCAGGCAGTGATGAGCAAAAACCCATCTACTGTGAATGTTCGCCATTGATTGCCCGGACAAATCTGGCAAGAACCTTTGCTTTGATGAATGAAATATGAATTGACCGGTAAATGAGATTTGTGTGTGCGTGCATACAACATGTTGTACAGAAACCCCCATGGAGGTGGTGAAATCAGACAACCAGAAATTTTGTATTCTTGGTTGTGACTTCTGTGTCTATGTGGATTATATTTCTGGTGTGATTTGGACGGGGCCAATGCCCCCTCTAGAGCCTATACTGACAGCTGCCAAATCAATGAGATGGGAGCATGCCACATTCATATGGCTGGCTGTCACAGGGGCATGGGGGGGGGGGGGAGGAGGGGGCTACTAATTGCAGGATAGCTATCATGGTCAGAGTCTGCATCCAGTCTGTCCAGTCTGTCCAGTATTGACCATTGGTGTCCAGGGCTGAGAGTAATTTATTATTATTACTTTTTTAATAATCAGATAGAGTGTGACATTGTTCTCTGCAACCATCATAACCCCTTTCAGATGGGGTCTATGCCATTTGCTGTTTGTCCTGTGTGTAGTACCCTGAATGCTCTGCATGTGTTCAGATGTGGAATGATAGGTCTGTTCATTCACCTGAGTGACTGAATAGTGTGTATATGTTCTGGCAAAGAAATACTTTGCATTCTTATTGCCATTAGTGATCATACATTTAATGACAGAATCATGTGATACTGGGGTGGAAGTATCTATATGATACCACTGAATAGCATATTGTGGACTCAGTAACCTCCCACCCCCATCCCCACCCCCACAAACAAAAGAGATGCAACACCTCATTAGACATTTTGTTATTCTTCATTGAGTGCAAAGTCCAAATGTCACTTTTTTGTTGTTGATAGTTTGGTAGAGATAGGAAAATGCTATTTTCTGTACCCCTTTTACACCTAAGTATACCGACTGCATGTGCATTAATGTAGCCTCTCATGGGAGGGTGTTGTATTATGGCAGCATTATACACAAAACTTTGTTCACATTCAGCCCTGTGCATTCAGCGTCAACTCTTCCAAGGAACTTTTCATATCCGGAGGCCAGTGATGAAAACCCGGAGCTCCAGTGCAAATTGCTGTGTCGCGTCTGATAATTGACTCGTATGTCCGTCGCCATGGCAACGTCAACATCCGAAAACGATTAGTTTCAAGGAGGATGGATCGTGAAATAAACAAGAGGGGAAAGCTGTAATGTGGAGAGAGTCATGCAAATGAGGATGGGCATGTTCCCGCTTTGTGGTAGAAATGTGGTGGGTAATATGCATGCCACGGTACCTTTGCTTTCTAAACCAGTACAGAGTCTTATGAGAAGGCTTCTAGGATATTAATAGTGTATTTCATTTTCATGGAGGAAATCATGCCTCAAGCACCTGTTTGTTTCTGTAAATGCATATTTAAAGTGAGAGTATCACTATCAGTGACTGGGGCTTTTGAACATGTATAATGCAGATTTATAATCAACTTGCACTAATCCAAATTAGCTATACGTGTTTTGCGGCAACACTGGACAAGCTTTTATGATGCCATCATAGCACCATCATATCATTATGTTCTTCGACCCCCAAATGATCTTTTGAATACCTCTGTTACAGATCATCTAAGTCACATTCATGATCAATTCTCCATACATACCTTTTTAGTACATTTCCCCTTTCTGCTATACCACTATGGCACTACTGCTCTTTAGTAGCATCATGTATGATCTGTAGCGCTGAGCTATCCCTGTGGCATCCTGGTCAGTTTTGGACTGAAATGATCCAGCTTTTTCCCTTTCCAACTTTATGAAATACAGTGTTTGTAGGGTGCTATCTTCATTAAACTGATTCTTCTCCTGCCCTCCCGAAAAGTAGGGTTATGTCATAAACATCTTAGTTTTTTTTTTTGCATTTTTTTTTTTCATTTATCATGAGAACATGGGTCCCATTTCTTAATAGATGATGTTAGGACACTAACTTATTCTTCTTGGAAGTGCAACTTGTTTTAGGCAACAGCTAATGAGCATTAAAGCCTAATTCTTGTCATAACCATGACATTTGTCATTGTAGCAAGAGTTGCTCATATAGCAGCAGTTTATCAAATGGTTGTCAGATGGGTATTTAGATTTCTTTTCTTGTGTGTGTGTGTGTGGGGGGGGGGGGGGGCAGAGAGTAAATCAATTTACGTGTAAGTATCTCTTCTCCGGCTACGCTAATTTGCCTCTTGTAATGTGATGCTATTATTCAAAGTTTACTTCCAGTTTCTTTATCAAAGGATATGAAGTAAGATAAACTGGGTATTGTCTCAACCTCTTTCTATTTCTGCTCTTTCTAACCAGATGGACATTGAGCCCAGTATTAAGAGGGCTTTCTGGGCTGAGGAGGACTTTTGTTTACATTTTTTACTTTCAAAACACATGTCAATGAAATTTCTACAGCATGGCTATGACTTCTGCCAAGAGAAAAGCAAGCAGTGATTGATAAATGGCATTTGTGAAAATTACTGAGCATATTTTTCACGGTCATAACTCTTTTCGTCTGTACACTATGTATGTTATTTTAGTAGTATGCTTAGATGTGCAATGCTTTGATATTGGTTCTAAATTTGTGGGTCCACTGTTTCGATGGCATTAGAACATTGGTCACATGTTTGCAAATACAGTAGGTATAGACTAGAGCTCTGTATATCAGGCATCCGTGGTTGCAACTGGGTGCACGCAGGGGCCAGCAATATGTAGAATCGTTCTTTGTTATATCGATTGTGTCGAGTGATGCATTGGTTCAGAGTGCCAACCTAGCAAAAGATTGCACAAATCTTGTCCTTTGTGGTGTCAGTACGCATGTTTTAGATGAAAATAGTTGTGATATGTTTAAGGTATATCGGTCTTAATATAGCAAACACAAAGTCTTTGTGTCGTGGTACCCTTTAATATTCCACTAAACAGTGTTCAGAGAGTTTTGCAGTGAAATCTATCCTCCTATCACATGTGCACACACAAAAACAGAACAGGACAGACAAACAGAAGTAAGTGCCAGATAAACCCTTGTAAAACATGCACTTATACATAGACACACAGATACACAGTGTATGATATGAAAGACATAACCATGCTTTATTTCTTCTTCTATACTGGTACATCTATTTCTGGCATTAGCAATCATATGATTCCCAACCTACATTGTGCAGAGATGCCAACTGTTCCTTTTTTTCTTTTCTTTTTGTGCAGTATCTTTTTGCCAAAAGTACTGCATGTTTTATGGTAAACTGTTTTTCAAAAATTTCATGACTGCACATTTGACTGTTGCGGGAAAGGTCAAAATACTGCATTTCCACCGAAAATACACCTTTTTTAGCCTCTGACTGTTGCTATGCTGTTTACAGAGTTGGCATCCCTGAATGTTCGACTAGATAATTTGCAGTCGCTGTAGGAGATACTCTAAGTGCGTGAAAAGAGTATCAGTGGACACGTCCCAGATATGTCATCTCGGTGGCAGATTAAGAACGGTAGGTGTGACAGTGATGTTGCCCCGGAGCGCGATTCCTGCAGAAGATGGGATTGTTTGTTACCAACAAGAGGAAGAAGTTCGAACAAATGGTGATAGAACAGAGAAAAAAAAGAGTGAGCAATAGAGCAAGGTACTGTGGTTTTTAGATAGAATACAAAAATAGATAGATAGATAGATAGATAGATATAAAGATAGATAGATACAATATAGATAGATAGATAGATAGATAGATAGATATAAAGATAGATAGATAGATAGATAGATAGATATAAAGATAGATAGATACAATATAGATAGATAGATAGATAGATAGATAGATAGATAGATAGATAGATAGATAGATAGATAGATAGATAGATTGATAGATAGATAAAGGGAGAGAAATAAGAGTGCTAACGGACCGGAGACTGGAGACACTTTAGAAACTAATGCTCAATAGTGCATGTTGTGTACACCTCCACTTGAAGTGTAGAGCTTGTATCCAGTGGTGCACAGTCATGTGTGTGTGTGTGTGTGTGTGTGTGTGTGTGTGTGTGTGTGTGTTTGTATGTGGTGTGTGTTTGTATATATTTTATTTTGTATCCAGCATGGATTGTTAATTTCTATATGATTTGAGAATGAAATCAATAACTACATGTAGATCAAGGTAAAAAAAAAAAAATGTATGTGTATGTACACTATATTAGCTATTATTTTTTTGCGAATTTCGCATTAATCACTGATGGACCGCAAATTTAACGACACGCTTATACAGTATGTGATCGCCCATTAGGGAAGTGTTTGTCAAAAAACAAAACCAGGAACAGAAGACGAGAATGGATTGCCCAAATCAAAAGTTAGGATGGCCATACGAACCCAGAGATGACACACTCTCAATGGGTCTTTGTTGTGTTGTAATGATGTGTGGAGGCATGGACAGTAAAATGCGGAATGTCATTGTAGCCTAGGTGCACGACTTTCCTCAAATTTCCCATGTATTGTAAGACAGCAAGTTTTTGTTGTCATGGCAACTGGACATGTTTATCTGTAGCTCCCTGGCATTTTGGATCCAAGATCGAGAGATTATGAGATTAAATGGCTAGAACAGATAAGAGAGACAGAGAGAGAGAGAGAGAGAGCGCTAGAGAGAGAGAGAGATGGAGAGAGATGTATACAATTTATGTATGCTACTGTATATATGCCATAAGTTTCATGCATTTTTTATTTTTGCGAATTTCGCAAGTTGGGTGCTATCTGCGATTTTGACAACATGCAAAAATATTAACACTCTGATCCTGCCATAAATGCATTGTGCACATGTACATTTTTCTGCTCATTACTGTACTCCGCGGTAAAGAATTTAAACACTTGCGAAATTGTCGAAAAGTCCCAATTTGCAAAAAATTAGACATGGCATACAGTGCATTGCTGTCTAATGTAGATATTGATATAGACTGCTATCATGCAGGGGAGAGCAAAGCCTTTGGATAGGAGATATAGAATGAGAAAGATGGAGGGAGAGAGACTTTGATTTCAAAATTGAGTCAGCAAGAAATGATGTTGTTTTGGTGATGACGGAGATATGTGTGTGTGTGTATGTGTTTGTGTAAGTGTGTGTTTGTGCTTGTGTGTGTGTGTGTGTGTTTGTGTACAGTTTGTGTAGAAATGCTGTTTCTCAATTGGCAGAGTTTCTCGGCCAGATGCTGTGAGTAATACTTCATATCAATGTTTAGGCTCTGGCCTAATTTTTTTCTCTAACTCCTTCTATCCCCCTCTCCTCCCACTGTCTCTCTCTCTCTCTCCTTCCTGCTTAAGCGAGCATTTTAAACATTCCTTCCCCTCTCCCTCCCAATTTCTAGTAATGTTTCCTTTTTTACCCTCGGCCTGGCCTGTGAGCGAGCGTCCAGTTATCTTTAATCTTATTACGGCGAGATCAGAAAGGCCAGGTACTAATAAATGAAGCCACTGATAGCAAGTCCCTATTAGGAAAAATTGATTAACACCAGGCACAAATGACGTGGCAGGCTGTGCGGAGAACTGCCCATGTCCCCGGCACGTATTACGTAGGGACAGGCAGAAAGTTGGCATGCGCATTGTGAAGTACTTTCTATCTCCAATGGTCTGTCCGTAGCAATACCAATCAATGAAATCTATACCCAAATCGGGATAATGATTAGTCAACTGCCCTCTGCCCGCTGCACAGCTACTATATTAAGGGTTTAGAAACCATTTGGAGAGCTGTAATACAACGTGACGGCGGTCGAATAAATTTCGTTCTGTCATGTTGTATGCTTTTAAGTTTTTTCTTTTTGTTGTTGTTGATGTATAATCTGGTTGATGGCCATCACAAATTTGTAGACAGCTAGTATAGTTGTGGTTTCACATTGTACAAGTACAGTATATGAATAAAATGCAGCCACATCTGATGTAGTACCTGTGTGGGTGATGTCATGGTGGTAATTTGCATGTATGGATTTTTGTGTCTTTTTTTATCTGTTGCTGTTATGAGACAGAGCAACCTCATTAAGGGGACTTTCTAGTAAGGGATCTTGATTGGTTAATACTGCAGCTATGTTGACAATTATCGACAGCATTTGGGCAGGGGGGCAAAGCTGGCAAATACATACGTATGTACCAACGCATTGATATAAATTGTTTTCGTGGGAATATGCGTCCGTTTACCACCATCCATGCTAGAATTCTTACTAATTCATTGCCACTTTGTGTCAGGATTTATTTTGTTGAGTCTGCAGATGGTCACTGCATGTAATGGGAAACGCAACAACATGTCTTACTGTGGATTAATATGACATAGCATGCTGACTCGCGTGAATGCGTTCCTTCATGATTTGTATAAAAAAATTGTCGACTTCGGCATTCGCTATGAGAACACTGAGCCACCAGCGGTCAAATCATGTATGTATTACATGTAGTTGTACGCTTGAGGGTATTTTCTTTATTAGCCGAGTATGGCATTCTGAGTGTCAAAGTAGTCCTTGTGGTTTATGATTATCATAATGATATACAGAATACACAATACTTTCAGTCAGAAATCACAATGTTGTAGATTTTTGTTTCTAAGCACCAACTATTGAAGGTATTTTTTCAAGCACTTAAGGGGGGCGGGGAGGAAACCGTATAATATTTCATCAGTGGGAACATCATGCGTACATAATTTGTCTGTTTTACACTATAAGCTAATTGTTCAGTAAACCAACTTGCATGTATATTGTACATTGTACACTTTCAATTGCATTTCACATTGAGAGAGGTGCTTGCTTTGACAAGATGTAAAGAATGCTTTCCTGTCTGAATTGTATAGATCTTTTGTTTGTATTTGTGCAGATACCAGAAAACTGAATTTATACACGTTGGTCAGAAACGTTATATTGAAATGAATTCATACAGTATAAAAACTAGGAACCCTCAGCAATGTGTGATAAGCCTGCTGGTGAATACTACAACTGTAGTGCCCACATAAATTTGCCTATATGGGACTGACATGATGCAGCTATGAAAGGTTGATTTTGACTTAGTGCTTTTCATTTCACAGAAGATTATGGGATCAAGTTATGTCTAATTTGGCATATTTTGGATGTTTCTTAGTAGTTTTTCCATCAATACACTTTACATGCAATCACAGTTTGATACAGTAAAGGTACTTCATTCTTCCTTTATATTCTTTATAGTATCATGCTAGGTGTATTTCTGATAGTTACTTGGCCCAATGATACACCATCTTTTCAAAGTAGAAGATATCAGTTAGTGATACTGTTATATATCCGTGTTCAGTTCTATTTTTCTAGGATAAAACTCAAGCTGTCCCAATGAGGAGACAGTGCCACCATTCACATGGCTTATCTGACATTCTTGTCCCTAAAATAGCTCTCAGGAATAATATTCATCTTCCCATATTCACGTTCGTCATGTCGCAGGAATTTGAAGCATGCGACATAAGCCGCTTCGTGCAGCCATCCATTAAGAGTTACATCGTTGTTTACACTCAACCGGAACTGCAGGATCGGTGTGTGGAAATTCCAAAACAATTACCATGGCAAACCAGTATAATACCAGTGTGTGATTGGTATGGCTTTCATGTTTGTTGTTTACTAATGAGTCAAAGTGTATTGGCCAACATTTGGGATTACAAATCATGCAGAAAGGATTCTCTTTAGAAGTAATGAACGCTATAATGATGATTAGTAGATTGAACACATTTTTCAAAAACTTAAATGACGAATGTAATCATGTAAAATTGTGCTTGCAAACTGGGTTTAAGTTGTATCTAGTGTCAATGATTTAATGCAGTATTCTATATAATGGGACCATAGGCCTAGAGTGGAATATCCGACTAACAAGAAGATATTCAGCTATAAAGGAGACTAAGTGCCCTGAAGTCATGCAGTGTTTCAAACCGAGTAAGGAAAACTTGGTCAGAAATATGGATGTGTTGATAGTTTTTGGTTTTGATAGTACCGCTTGACCGTTTTCTCATATTCTTGTCGTTTTACGGTAGAACCAAACTTTGCGCACCCTCAGTGTATGACCATGAATGTTTGGGTAAATGCCAGTAGTAGGAAGTTGTTGTTCATAAAATACTAAGTACTGTATCGAGTTATACACACTGTAACCTGTTTGTTTTCCTTTCCAAACTAGTGGGTGGTTACATGTATATCTGTTAGAAGAGGTTGAAATCTTTAGAACAGGGTCTCTATGGTCAGCCAAAAGTGTAGTGAAATTGTCAGGTTGAAACGTTTGCCAGTTATAGATTTGAATGCTTATTGCGCAAGAAAATTATTTTGATAACTTGAACATTCAATTGCAAACTTTAATTTAGGAGAAATAAAAAAAAATTGCCTCAACATTATTCATTGTAAATGAAGATATATCTCATTTTGAAGGCATGATGTATGTTTGTGAAGATACAATTTGTTCAGCAAACAATAATGTCTCTATTGAAGGTAATCTCCCTTGATAAAACAAAATTCATGAGTTCCCTATTGCTTCACGAGAAATGAAATAGCTTCCTTGTTTGCTGAAAGGTATCACACTTTACCATGCAAGTGTGCTTTACATGCCACCAATGCACATGATCTTTCTAAGGTGCCCACGTTTGTTCCAGTACAAGTAATTAACTAACGTTAATTCCATGTTTTAAAGAGACATAGTTTGATAAATTGAAAGGACTTCATGAATGATACAACAAAGACTTTAAAGAGTCAGACTCATTTTGATGAAATCTGTCACGTTACTGGCCAATGTTCATCACAATTACATCTATTTGTCGAGGGTGATGGGGGGGGGGGGTGCTCTCTAGTCAAATTGATGAAATACTTCTCAATGCTACATTGTAGGGTATGAAGAAGTGTTTATTTGCAGTAGATGATGTCTGCAGTGTAGGGTAAAACAATGCAAATTATCTCTTTAAACCATCATTGTGATTGCTTGATTAGCCTTCTGAATAGAATGTACGATGTACCTTCAGAGATACAGTAATATTCAAAAGACTATCTGAGTTTAGTAGAGCTCTTGAAATGATTTATAACCAGTGTATCTGCAGAGTACAGGAGTAGGGGTATGGGAGATGCTCTGTAGCTAGTGTACCAGGTAGCGTCGGAATTGCAGAGTCGTGCGGCTGCAAGATTTTAATTAGCAGGATGGCCAGCAGCGGGCTCTCTCTTCCTGGCGGCACAAACATCTCTTGGAATTACATGTATCTCTCAAGACAAGGGAAAAAAGTTCGACTAACCTCCTCCTTGTCATGATAAAGTGAACCCAGCCCCACAGTGTTGGCTTGTTTACAGATTATACTTGAACATGTGTAGTCAACAGTGTACTTCTTGGAACACAATGTTTGTGATTTTACTCTTTTTTTTTTTTAATTATTTAAAGGATTTAGGTGTGAAATCTCATTATTTATGAACTTCATGCCATCAATCCTCTACTGTTTTTTTATCATTACGGCCATACTGAGTATGATTATTATTATTTATTTATTTTTTGTGTAAGTTATGTCCAGTCTTATCATAGTGAGGTTTATTGAATGAGTTGAAATGTACAATAAACTTAACAATGTTGTGCCAAGTCATAGTTCTTCGTTTATCACATGCCAGGCAACAACAACAACAACAGAAGCAGCAGCAGCAACAACAACAACAATGACAAAACCTTGAGAGGCGATAAATGCGTCACATCTTGAAATGTAACCTTTTTTTTTGCATAAAACATGTACCATGGTAAATGGAGTGTTTTACAATACAGTGTTTAGGTGTATATATGAACTTTGCCTGTAATATGCACAATATGGGAGTAGAAATCATTATGAAAATTACATTGTAGATTGCATAGGGCAAGTGTGTGAGAATATAAGTGTTCCATACATGTACAGTACCACATTATACATTATATGGCAATGCTGATAATCAGTATCTTTGCAATGGAGGTTTTCATGATATTTTTCTTTTATTCCACAGAGTTGTATGGTATAATATATCGTACTTTACAGTAGCTTTCACACAATATGGAAGTAGAAGGCATTTTTGTACTGGTAATTTTTCAATCACATCCAACAACATACCAAAACTGTACTTTTTCTCCATGTACTGGTAGCCGTGAAATGCTGCCTATTAACAATCCATTTTCATACAATCCTTATAGTACAGATCATGAAATACTGTACTATAATACATTGAACCTCTCATCAAACTTTCATGTGTATACACTACTTGTAAATCTCGTGTTATTGCTCTGAAAGTCACCAACAAACCATGCATTGAAAGTGGTACATCATTCTACTTGTCACTGTAAGTGCCTACAGTGATTGTACTGTAGTTTCATCATCCATTCGTTAAAACGTTCGGGTGTTGCCTGATAACACGTCAGGTATTGATTTTTGTATATGGACACGTGTACCTTAAAAAGCTGCAGCTAACTGACAAATCTAGTTTCCAACTGGCAGCCATAAATATCCAGGTATCATGTACGCCTGACATAATTTCTGTCCCCTTTCCTTCACACCTCATTCAACGAAATGATTTATGGTCCCATTATAAACCACATTTCTATACTTGATGATATAGGCTTACATGTATTTCAGATTCCGTCCTTTGTTCTTTGATTATGTGTGTTCGGTCAAACCAGTCTTTTGAATGGTTGTATGGGATAGAATGGCAGTTATGAGAATGAACCCGATGGGCTGATTTTGCTAGTTGTACAACACGCACTTCCCATGGACACTTGCCCGAGTATACTCGGGACTTGTCCTCAACGGGTTAAGGTTTGTCAGATAGGAGAATAATAATTTGATGCTTTTCTATTTTATTTTGTTTGTTTGTTTGTTTGCTGTTATTTTTTCCTTTTTTGTAATTGTGGCTCAGAAAATATTCCAGGAAAAATTCTTCATCCTTGTGCAAAAATATGTGCTTGGATCCCCCAAGGAACTGATGAAATCATTCTGTTATGAATAAAATTCTGCAAAATATGCTTGTGTAGATATATCATGACATTGATAATGTACTTGATGATTTGAAAGGGTTAAAAAAAAAAGAGAGGAGACAATAACAGGATCTGTGCAGGATGTTGGTGCTGAAAACATTTAGATCTGATCATGAGTGTGTGGCTCAATGGGGTCATTTAGAGGTCAAACTCTTTTTTTTTTTTGGGGGGGGGGAGGGGGACATATCTCTTAATGTTTCTGTTCAAAAATTCTAAGAGCATCTAAATGGAAATCAAACATACAGTTGCTGTTGTCAGCATGAGGACTTTGTATTGTTGATCATTTCACAGAGCACTCAAATACCATTTACATGCATGTGGCATTCAGTGACTAAACTAATTGAACCTGAAACAGAAGTGGGTGGGGTTGGTAACTGTACATGTACATGCAGGTCGGTCTCCACTGAAGTTTATCTGAAGTTACTGCTCTATTTGTAAGTTTAGTCTAATCGTTGTACCATTTTCTTTCATATTTCGTCCCAAGCAAGCGTTTGCCCCTGTGGTACATGTACACCAGACCATGCTTGGATATCTTGCACTCTGACAAACGTACACACTACATATATTGTACTGCAGGCTTAGATCAAAACTCGCATATTAAACTTGTAAACTAGTCACACACTTTTCACGAAGGATGTGCAATAGTGATATGTATGTTCTTGTCAGTGCCTACCCTATGCTGTGGAATGCAGTCCCACATTGACTCTGTTCACATCAGGATGAGTAAAGAATGCAGAATGAGCTCCACTGGTGTATCTGTCATGCCAAGCATTCCTGCAGTGTACATTCAGTTTACACTGCTATTGTGGATTTCCCTGTCACCTGTCACAAAAGCCATTCTTGCCTCCATACAAATAATAGGGGGGTTCACACGTACACCAATTAGCGGGATACAAATCTCGAGATTTTCATCGCGATCGTCATCCCAAGTTTTTTGCACGTGTGGACAGAAAAAACCTGAAAATTAGCGGGATAAGCATCGTAATGCTAATCCCAAGAAATCTTGCGCTGGTTCATCAATTAGCGGGATAATTGGCCCCGCGCTGGTACGTGTGAACGGTCGGGATTAGAATCTTGAGTTTTTATATCCCATCATGCAATGCGCACATCACAACAGCAAAGCCTCTGCGGAGGGGTCCTTAACACGAAGCACACCACTTATGCGTAAAAGACAATGGGCAAAGGAAAGTGTGCACAGGTAGTGATAGAGAAGGGTGCTCCGTTACCCAGTTTGCAGGCTGTGCTGTTATCTCTATTGGCAATTAGCGGGATAATTCGGTATGTGTGGACGCTCGCCAAATTAGCGGGATACCGATCGCGATCGCTATCCCACTAATTTGGTACGTGTGGACGCTCGCAAAAAAAAAATCGAGATGTGGATCGAGATCGTCATCTCGCTAATTTGTACGTGTGAACCCGGCTAATGAAGGGTATATGTGCCCATTGATATGTACATCACATCATAGACTGTGCTGTACAGTGACCCTGTTCACATAAATGAAATTAGCTGATGATGTGTATTTTTAATATGTACAGTAGATAATGTTGTCATAAATTTGGGAGTACCTGGTGCCAAAAAAATGCACCGCAATATTCTTATCTTGCCTCAGACAAGAGCCCCAGGAAATCAGACAGCATTGCCGGTTGAAACATTAGTGGCGCAGCGGAAGTTGTTGAGCTACGACAATGACACCCACAGATTTGCTGTGGCTCCGCCGATTCGAGGGTACATTCTTGCTGAATACCCACTTTTTGTTGTGAAGTTTGGGTAATGTGTCTAAAAAAAAATGTCTGTGCTCCCATTTGAAAATATGGGTGACATGCATAAGGGAAATATTAAAGTTACGCACTTTGTTTAAGTTGTGTGATGTTGACATTGCACCCTCTGGTATACTTGTATATATGGAGGTTTGTAGTCGTTAAAGTGATATTAACATTTTGTGAATGTATGCAAATTGTTTTAATAGAAGTTCCGAAGCTTCCCTTTTTTTACATCCATATTCTGAAAAACATTTTCTATATTCTTTGCTTGATTTCACTCCATGTAGGTTAACTTGAACTGTTGAGTGAAAGTTCATTTTGAGGATTTTTTTTTAAATATTTAATTATTGTTATAATTTTTTTGTGGGGGGATGGGGGTTACACTACCCACACATGCACAGGGTACCAGTTATTCAGGTGTGTTGTTGAGAGTTGTGGTCAGAATGTGACTGGGTGAATCATGCCACTAAAAACAGGGACATATCGCCACAAGTGGCTGAGCTCATGGCAGGAAACTTGTATCGTGCAGGAGATAATGAGATGGAATGGAATGTTTCATCTATTTATTTTTGTCTGGGCTGATTGCAAAATCTGCAATTCTGTCACTTAATCCTCAGTTGATTCGCTGTCAAATAGAGAAAGTTTGTTTGGTTTTTTTTTTTCCAAAAGAGAAAGTGATAAATGCCTGTTGCAGGACAATGACTGCATGATGCCATGATACACTATTCTGTATGTCCATTTTGAGACAAGATATTGAAGGACAAGTTCACCTTCATGGACATGTGGGTCGAGTGAATGCAGCAATATTAGTAGTCAGCACATCAGTGAGAGTCTGAGGAAAATCGGACAATCCGTTCAAAAGTTATGAATTTTTGAAGTTTCTGCTCAGTCACGGCTGGATGAAAAGACTACCATAGCTTGTGATGTCACATGAGTACAACGATATAATAAATGAAGAATAAACAAAATTCAGCATATTTCTATTTTTCTCGCGTACCAAAAGAACACTCGACTTCTCTCTTTCAGAAGGCAGGGGGAATAATATTAACCTTAACATACGTCAGTAGCAAGTCGATGAAATGTGTACTTTATTCAAAAAGTACAATTTTGTGAAATTCTCTTTTTATTTTCCTTATATCATTGTACGCATGTGACATCATATACTGCAGTAGTCTTTTCATCCAGCAGTGACTGCGCAAATACTTGAAAAACTTTTGAACGGATTGTCTGATTTTCCTCATACTTTCACTGATGTGTTCTACTAATATTGCTGCATTCTCTCAATCCTTATGTATATGAATGTGGACTTGTCCTTTAAAAACCATATCACAGTAGGCAACTAGAGAAGCACTCTGAGAGCGCAGACCTCCACCTAGTCCCGATATGGGACTCTTTTCTTTTTTCTCACTCTTTCATACGCCCTCGTTGACGGTAACGCGAAGTCTTCTCGATCGCGACAGTCCACACATCGTGCAAGTCCATGAACTGCTCCCCCCGAAAAAAAGGTGTCTTCGGGGGGTCTCTCCTTATACTACACGCCCTTAACGACAGTACTTCCGTGTGCGATATTGCTAGTACCACAGACCATGCTAGCATCAGTGCAATACGTGTACAGTACTACCTCGCCGCCGTAACTAACGGCTCTGGTACGAAACCATTATTGCATGATTACTAAGACATGAGAGCACTTTGGGGTGAGTAAGTCTCACAGTGTTAGTTATATGAAAGGTACTTTAACCTGAAACACAAAATCAGACAAGGAAATTCAGGGAAACTTTTGAAGTACCAAAACTTTATATTATCTTTAATTCCTTCCTTCTACTTTCTGTTGGGACTCACTGGTGTATGATATCAATGATATTCTCAGAAATCGTGTCAGAGCAGTGTGTGATTCTCAAGGTTAGACGAGTACCCAGTGGTGGAAAAAAAAATCTATTTCCATAGAATGACCAACACTATGAAGAAGGAACTATGTTGTATGTTACTGGTTAACATTGCAGAAGTTGAACTCTATTTCTGAATTTCCTATGTTGGCCATGAATTCAATAATAGGAAATCATATTGTTTACATAAAATGTCAGAGTCGTGTTGATGTAGAAATGAAGCCTTTGTATTAAAGGGGAGGGAGTTGAATTAAATAAAGTTTGAATAAATAGAAAAAAGTAATTTCATTATATATATTTTCATAGTATATACCAGTGGAAGCATTGTAAAGCATGACGTCATTGCCCCAAAACTCTTTACATACAGTACAACTGAGTATGTGATTGTGATAGAGGATATACAGTGTAAATTTATGCTTTGCAAACAACATTTTGAATGTCAAATGTCATTTTGGGTCTGATTGGAATTAGACTTCTACTGCAGTGTTTGCTGGCTTTACTCTTCCATAAAAGTCAACTTCATTAGAAAGTAGGGATTCCTCATATCTAGTCCTTTATGTGCCTCGATACTTTGGTATAGTTTTGGTTGAGATGGGGATTCAGCTTTTAACTTTTTGCAAGACAATTACAAAACCACTTACGAAATAATCAAAGAACATACAGTACAATTCTAAGAGGAATTCAAAGTTCATTTGATGAAAATCGGTTTGAAATGGCTGAGATATCCAAAAACAAAGTAAAACAAAGCCATCCTAATAAATGATGGGTTCTGAGTTTTATTAGGATGGTTATATTTTGGGTATCTCAGCCATATTCAAAATCAATCTTCATCAAATGAACTTCCTCTAAAAGTTCCTCTTAGAATTGTACAGTGTATGCTCTTATATTTCATAAGAGGTTTCTCATTATCTCTTTTAAAAAAAAAAGTTGGAAACCTGAAGCCGGCCACCTCAACCAAAACTATACTATCCTTTTAACTCGCCATGCTTAATTTTCATCAGCATTCAGGAATCCTTCTGAACCTGACTACATGTAAAAGTTATAACGTTAGCAAACCCACTCAGGTATAGCAGTGTTTCCCAGTCTAATGGAAAGACCATGGTGACACAATGGGGATTACAGATCTGTAGGCAATTTCTGTCATTCATTGACAGTAAGGCCCAAATTCACGAAGGCGGTACAAATGAAACCATGGTTTAAACCATGGACAAAGACCATATTTTTTTATGGGGCGCCAAGTGTCGCATGGCCTATTTCGTTACGAAATCAGTCATTTCATCGATTTTGTCGACGAAATGTTTATTTTGATGCGAAATGTTAACATTACGCCGACAAATGAGCATTTCGTTAATGAAATGGTCCTTTCGTTGACGAAATGACTAATTTCACAACGAAATAGGCCATGCGACACTTGGCGCTCCATACAAATTGTCCATGGTCTAAACCATGGTTTCATTTGTACCACCTTCATGAATTCGGGCCTTAGTTTCCAGACACTTGTACCAATCTGCCAACAAAGTATGTGAGGGGTTAATGTTCACTGACATAAACCACAAGATGTACAACATGTGACAAGCCAAAGACAGCCTTTAGACAGACAGCTTTAGGAGAGATAGGGCAGAAGGTGGGAGTATGACAGATTCACACTCCATCCATTCATCATAAATAACCCCCGCTCAAAGACAAGTACAATGAATAACTGAAAGATCAGGCAATAGAGGGGATTGGCCATCTGTTAATTGATAGAAAAAAATTACCCCATGGCACTCCAATGACGAATGTCATCCATCACGAATGTCTTGATGATTAGGGCAAAATCGGTTGACCCACTTTTAAAAATCGCGTAGTTGATATACTCTGCCTTGCAACGGTGGGTTCAGGATGATGAGATCGCAGTAATGAGGAAGTTAACTTGTATGTTGTCTATCATAACGGAAAAAATGTAATCAATCTGGCTCTTTCTTTTTCCACACTATACTGCTCACACTTGAGGAAGCGCATACTCACACACCTACATTGTACTGTACCGACACACTCAAATGTCAATTCATGTAGCGTTGAGCAAAGTGACCTCTACAAATGAATGACTAAAAAGGATTGCAAATATTGTATTGCATGGAAACAAGGGACGTAACTCGGTGGTTTCCCAGAAGCATGATATGACAACTCGTTTTCCTCCTCTAGTCTTTTAGGCATGTGATAGAATGCACAATTAAGATTCAATAGTGTGCCACGGCGTTCCTCTCTTGCCCATTTAGATTCTCTGAGCATTTTGTTCGGGAATTCTCCCTGTCACATTTCGTCAGCCCCCCCCCAACATGGTTTGAACGGTCGGGAGCTGCAGGCACGCTCTGCCTCCAGCGTCCCGCAGATTACATGCTTAAAATGTCATCAGGATAATGCGGCTACCGGCCGCGATTTAAAGGGAGCAGCCCCCCCCCCCCCCTTTCGCAGAGCATCAACGGGTTATGCCAATGTGATGACTACATTTAAGCAAGGAGATAAAGAATTTGTTGTCGTGCAGTAACATATATCACGCTGACTGAAGTCTATTTCTTGAGGAAAAGGAGAGAGTGTAAGACTACTACAGTTGTACATGCAGAAGAGTGAGCATGAGCACAGAGTTTACAAGTCTGGCATGTAATATGCCAGCTCAAATTATAAATGAATATATCACAACATATTATATTATTATTGTAACATTTCGTTTGAAGTAATATACATGTATGAGAATATGTCATCACGCTGTAAACTGGAAAGCCCCCTATATTGTAGATATTTCAAGAACTGAAAAAAAAATGTCTTCGTAATGTTGTGTTATTAACTTCAGTTTTGCTTTTACACTCTGGTATTTTCCCATGTGCTAATTCAATGCCATATACCACATTCAGGTGATGTTTGATGGCTTGTAAGATTATTCCAAGGAAGGACATGACTTGTGCCTTTAAGGGCAAACTCCATTGGCCAATTGTCAATGTGCACTTTAGATTCGACATCGGCATATAGCCATCATGTGATGCAGTTCTTGGAATTCAAGATGACTGTTCATTATGTATATACTCTGTGTATCCGGTATAGACTGAACAATGTTGTGATTATAGGAGAAGTCAACCTTGACTAGTGATGTTTCTTGTGTTTCTGGAATATGCATCAAATATTCAAACAAGACTAAATTCCCATCTTGTGACAATTATGATGCCTTCTTAATAGTGTCGTGCAGCTTTTAGTGAGTAATGTACAATGTAATCATGTTCCACATGCGTGGACAAGCACTGCACAACTATGCAAGTCAGTTTTGATATACTATTAGATATACAAGCTGATGTCAAAGAAGTTAGTTATCAAAGAAGTAATAAGAATATAGACCATACTGTGTTTGCATCAGTGAAACAAACAGGAGGTGATATGGAATTCTTCTTTAGATTTTGCCTTGCCTTGTCTGATACTGTACATTAATTTATACTGTGAAACACGATATTTTCGCGGCATGAAATTTTCGCGAATTGGAGCCGACGGCCTTTATCGCGGCATGAAATTTTCGTGAGTTGCCTACAACATTCAATGCATATAGTGTAGACAAGAACTTTCACATGCATTTTAATTTCCCGAATCTTGGCTCTCACAAAATTTGTGAAATTTAAATGCATGCAAACATTCCTCGTTTTACAGTAGTTCACTGGATATTTGTTACATGGCTTGCTCATTATCAGGGGTTTGCATGATGTTGGTATATATTTAGAAGGATTGCATATAACATTCATTTCATTATATATATCTTCTTTTTTTTTGAGGGGGCATATTCTCTATCATTACATGTCAACAACATTGTCTGAAAATGTATCTTTCACATGAAAATCTGACAGCATGTATCCAAGGAGATAAAGCTCGTACACAAACTGTACATATATGGATGCTAACTGAAATACATGCCGCTGGGCTAGCTGCCCATGCCTTGGTGACATGCCAAATGGATTACTATGTTAAACTGGTCAGTTACTCCCATTTTGCTCAAGGAACAGAAAGCATCTTTGCACTCAACACTCAGAATAGAGCTGCCAGACAATGAAAAACAAAAAGTCTTGTTCTACCCCCCCCCCCCCCCAAAAAAAAAAAGAGTAGGTGACAGTGCCCAGACATCACCTTTAACACAACATCTTCCTGGCATACCTATGGCTGAGTGTTGCAGTTACAAACCCTTTTTTTTTTGGGGGGGGGGGGGGGGGTTGCACAACCCTTTGTTTCTGATCGATTTTTCTTCTATGTACGTCATCATGTCATCTGCATCCTCCCTTGATTTCCCTCAAGTTGATCATTCAGTGATCAAGGGTAACTTCAGTAACAATTGCTTGAAAATCATTGCTTCAAATATTTTGTGCACTGTCCCTGTGGAACGAGTGGTTTCACCAACATTTAAAAAGAATCTAGATATACAATGTATGTAGTTAATTTCTGGACACCAGCTCTGCAAAGCATTTTGATCATTTTTTGTTGTTGTTGTTGAAAAGGCAAGTAAATAAGTGCTATGTGTATCATCATTAAGGATTTTTTGTTTCCATGGGGGTGAACACGAACAATAATTTGTTTTGAACACAACCAGTTGTTTATGCAAGAGTGTATCGTTAATATCTGATTTCCTCTTTTCCATGCTGTCGTCCTTTGACGCAGTGTTGGTTAATGGTCTGTTTTATTGTTGCCTCTCTTTGTCTTATGTTCTCATTGAAAAACAAAAAGACAAAAAGCTGCACAAGCTCTGTGGTTGTGATGTAAGATCGCCTTATTATCAACGGCATGCATTTCATTTAGATGCAATATGGCACTTCCCAGAGTTACAAAATGTTAAAAGACTGTAGTCTCTCACAGGGTGACATTTAAAAAAAAATGTACATCTGTATTTTTTTTTGGGGTAATATCTCTGGTTTGTTTGTTTGTTTGTTTGTTTTTTCTGAGGAATGAGGGATCTACATTTGTCAGCAATGAAATGTGTAAACTACTCAGCACTCATGTACACATAGTTACAGTGTACCTACTGTATATTTGCGAATAGGATGCACATGACAGCATGCATGAACAGTAGCTTCTTTGTACATTACTTTATGTATAAAATCAGCCAGCAATTTGTTCATTCCCAGTGTATATCACTGTGTGGTGTGTATGTATGTATGTTGGTGTGTTTGTTTGTATGTGCTGTTTTCTCATCACCAATTATTTGATTCTCGGTTGATACATGTATCTCTGGCACTTGACATCGTAGCATGCATTAATATGTCATGATGTAGATATACTGGAATTTGAATTAATCATCGGTCCATGCAGCTTACCTTAGTAACCTTTAAAGTCATACTGAAAACTTTGCAGCAGAAATTATCATCTCAGCATTATTAGATTGGCAGCTCCCAAGTTTGCCGCATGTTATATATTGAAACAGATTAAATAGAGCCAGTTGAATTCATTAAAACTGCACAAAATAATAAGAATTACAGACAAATTTTCTACACTGAGATAGACACATTTTACCTTAATCCTCAAAGCTTTAAAGTATCTTGGGTATAGATTCAGCAATCTAAATGCTATTAATAATCTTGCAATCATAATGAGCAACAGGATAAGACCGAAATAGACATCAAATGAAGGATATATATATATTTATATATAAATATATATTTAATCGAGCGGTATTAGTACTAATGATAAACAGTCAGAATTATGATGGAAAGATATGGCAGCACTGAACCATATTTCTGTGCTAATCAATATCTCCTTTTCTTGCTCTTCTTCTCATTCCAGCGGAAACACACGAAATGGAGGCCCTACAGAGGGCCCAGAAGGAACGCCATGACATCTGTCTGAGATACGACAAGGTGGGTGTCCAAAACAATGCAAGAATTCATTAATTTGAATAAATATGCAGTACCCGCTGCATGCTGTAAGAATCAGAACCAGCACTGGCTGTCGGGCAGAAGCTCGGTGGTCCAGTCCAGTGGGTACGACGCTTGTCCGAGATACAGCAGATTGTGGGTGTGAAAGCAACCCGAGTACAGTATAGCTATATGCTAATGATTTTTTTTTCCTTTTTTTTTTTAAACCATGGCATCTACTGAAACATTGAATAATCTGTGCTTGTTTATGTCGATGAAGGGCAGTGTGTCAATCAGTTGTAAGGTGAATGTCCTTGATTAGTGGCCTGAGAATGCCTCAGCTGTATTGCCAAAGAAGTATGACTTTATGTTTGACATTTTTTTTTTCATCAAGAAATAAAAAAATATTGCAAACTAATTTTCATCTATCAATTTAGTATGCAGAGTGTAGGCAATATCTTCAATTTTCAACCAACCGAAATACACCTTCGAAATGTGGTTTTACGCTACATCAGTAAGTTTTTCGTTCTGCGGAGGTTAGCCCTCCTGCTTCAAACTCACCACATGATCTGATGCTTTGTTTGGAAAAGAATATAACAACATTTTCACAAAATGACTTCAACTGTAAAGATAAGATAATTCTGACCACTTTGCCTTAGATCCCTTTGTATGAAATCTCTTCTAAGTTATAAAATCATCTGAAATGATACAAACGTTTCTTTCTTTGTTTAGTCATGAGGCCTAGTACGACAAAAAAAAAAAAAAAAAATGTGACAGAGACAACCACAAGAAGAACAGAGAAGCATGTCATTTATTGAAAGTAGTTGAGACATACAGTGGTATGTCTCGAGGCCAAATTTTTGTTGTTTTGTTTTGTTTTGTGTGCCTCACCACTGTCTACCGGTCTCGGAGGAACCCAAAGTTTTGTCAGTTTCCCCAGAAAAGTTTCTATTTGTTTGGTAGGTCCCTAGATGGACTTCCTGTTGTTGATCTTTTTATTGGAAAAAGTTTTAAAAAGGAATTAGTCATGACTGCAAAAGCATGTGTCTTCCTTGATAATTTTTTACCGATGTCAGTGTGAGATCACATGGTTTATGCACATGATTGTTCACATAGCATTGGCTTTAGTCATCCCTTAAAAGATAAATATGGACTTGACCTGGTTGGCTCTTTCTTTATGCACACATTGTAAGTGGAGTCAAACGACAAGAAATCCTTTCAAACTAAAGTTTCTCCTTTGCTCTCATACAGTAGGTAGCGTAGAACACCCAAGACAAGAGACATTGTTAAAATGCAAATTGTACTTTATGGTCCACCTTGTAGATTTTTGTTTTCTCTGATAAGAGCAGTCCGTCATATTCTGCTGGCATACGATGTTGCATGTTATAAAATGGATGAAATTTACACATAAGATTGGTAATAAGTTGCTTCGGTTTGGGCACATCGACATCAATATCGCATTATGTCATGTGCAGAGCCAGATAAGTCTTTGAAAAGCAAGGGTGATGATATTCATGTCGTGTGTGGTCTTTGTTTTAGGGACGAGACAAAGGAGCCCAGATAGACCCTTGGGAAGATGCCACTTACATCATCTACAAGGTCACCGACCGATACGGTTTCCTACAGTGAGTAACAGTGACGCCTCTCTCTGGCATGGTGTCTCAGATCTTCTCTCCTCGTCACTTTTATTTTATTGTAAGGGGAATCGCCCCAAATATACATGTGGATTCAGAAAATGCAGAAATACTGGTAGAACACATACAGGAAAGTTTGAGGAAAAATAGAACAAAGCATTCAAAAGTTATGAATTTTTAAAGTTATAGTGAAATCTACATGTATGTGCTGTCATTGCTGGATAAAGAAGACTACGTTTCTTGATGTCACAATAGGGCAAGAACATAAAAAGAATTCAAAATATTTTCAGTTTTCTTGCATAATGAAAGAGCACTTTACTTTTCTCTTTCAGAAGCCAGGGGAATATTTTAGACCCTTAGGATATACTTTGTATGTCAGTGACAAGTCAAAGTGGTGCTTATTTTTTAAGAAATGATAAATGTTGTGGAATTTTTTTTTTTGTGGCAATGATTAAGATGAATTCATATTTTCATGGTCTGTCTTCAAATGTGTGTTTCCTCCTGCCTGCAGTGAAACGGAGCTACCTGCCAGTCCAGATGAAGAAGAGAGAAAGGTAAGGAAGATGGTGCACATAATGCAGGCTTGTTTCCTGGCCATTGCTATGTCAGGCAAGGCACAATCATCTTCTCTAGACTGGCAGTAGCGATATAGTGTCTATGACTGCTGAAAATTGTAATTGATTTTATTGATGGTGTTATTGTAATTGTTATTATTGTAATTATTATTATTATTATTAATATTATTACATCATTGTTGTTGTTGTTGTTGTTGTTGTTGTTGTTGTTGTTGTTGTTGTTGTCATCATCATGATCGTCATTATGGTTATCATGATTATTATTAACCTAATAAAAAGAAAAAAAAAATCCAACAAATGGAGCAATTTGGTCCATTCCTGTATAGCAGGTATACAGATATGAATGGGGTGAATCAAAACTTTCTTTCTCAGGCTACATCTATCATGGAGTGCACAATTTCACCTTTTATCAATCACAGGAAGTTTTGTCTGCTGTAATCCTTCTGATGCTGTCCCTCTGACATTCTAAAACTAGAGAATGGATGGCCCAAACTCTAGATCGAATGTGATTATCATTTGCAGATTATTACAGAGATCTGAAATAACACTGTCTAACCCTCAACAAAAGAGGGCAGTAAGCAACCTAGGTGAATCCATTGGAGTAGCTAAAGTGTGTGTTCCCTGGGAGCCAAAACCACTGTCAGTTTAGTGGATAGGTAGCCCTTGTCTTAAAGCGGTTGATATGTCGTGTCTCATTTTCAGTGGGGAGAGTTATGAGGGAGGGGAGATGGCTTGAAAGAACAGTGAAAGATTCATTTTGTGCAACATGATAGCAAAGAGCATTTGGGCACAGCCTATGAGAGCTATATGCTACTGATATGCAATGTACATGTATACACTGCAGAGAGTACAACCCACAACAAGTTGCGTGTGAGTTTAGTAAATTCCAACTTATCACAAGCTGAGAGACTGTGTGTTGTGTAAAACAGGAATCTAGAATTGCCACCTCTTCCTGGCTGTATAATAATAAAAAACAAAAACAAAACAAAAAACACACATAAGAACCCCCCCCCCCCCCACACACCAAAATACAAAGCAATGAACAGACAAACTGATGAATTGTAAGAATGAATACATTGCTTTTTGTATCGTGAAAAAATTGTATGCTTTGTTGAGGGCTCATGTATCAAATTTACTAATGATAGGAAATCAATTATCAACTGTCAACTTTTGCAAACTGGGTTGATGCTATGATCTGGAGCTCACGGGAACTAGGCATGTAGAATTCTTGAAATTACTGGCCATGAAGTGCTGCAAAGATTGCAATGTTTTCAGCACTGGAGGGCAGCAGACAGGAGATTTCTCAGTCTCCCTGTGCTGTGCTGAGCTTCACACACACACAGGCGACCATACTGCTTTCAAGCATTCTGTGACAGAGGAAGAAGTTAAGAAACTGTCTTGTCTCAGACTGCAGTGGGCAGCAGAGTAGGGGTTTTCCCATTTTTTTTGGGGGGGGGGATAACTTTTTTTTTTCTTCCTTAAATCAAGCCTGAGATTAAACTGCTGCAGGCTCATGTATTCAAATTAAAAAATGAATGATTCCTTTAATATAAATAGATACACTTATCATGTTTATGCTACAGTAATTAGGTTTTCCATTTTCTAAGGGGAAATTTGTTTAATACCTTAGCAAGCAAGGTCTACTTTTGTGTACCACAAAGATACTCTTACAAATTCCCAAACAGTACAACTGATAGCAATAAGTTCCTCAATTTTGTATATGATGGTAATAGAATTTATGAAGACATTAAATTAACATGGTCCGTGAGCAACAGTTATGGTCAGCAACATTTATGTTAAAGTGTGTGAATTATAGACATAATCCTTTTACCTTTTGTTTAACTTGCATATTGTGTTGTGGATATCAAGAATCTTATCATGTGTCTGCCTTTATTTTTAGAGTATATTAATTTCTTTCCAAATAAATGTTTATGACTATCATTAATGGGTGAGGACATGAAGTGTGATATGACTGCATTTCTAAGATTGTTTGGTAATCATCAAGTTTCATGGGTTATTTTTGGAGAGAAAGCCATTAGAGTGGTTGGCATATCTTGGGCAGAAATATAGATCATGCGTATAGTAGGCTTAAAATACCCTTCAACAAACCAAAACTGATTAATGTCAATATGGGAAAAATTTGATAATATTCTCTGCATAGGTGACACCTGTTTACTATAACGATAAATATTACCTTGGATCTCATTGTTTACTTGGATATTTTGAGGTGTTCAACAACAGTTTTGGCTTTCATTATGGCCTCCGCCAAAGAAGGAGGTTATGTTTTCATCGGCGTTAGTTTATTTGTTAGGCAGTTTGATTGCTTGTTTGTTTGTTTGTGTGCAAAATAACTGAAAAGTTGTGGATGGATTTGGATGAAACTTGCTGGAAAAGTTGATAATGACCCAAGGAACTGATGATTAGATTTTGGTAGCGATCCGGGAATAGCTATTGATTTTTTTTGACAGATTTTTTTATCTTTTTGCAGATAGGGTTAATGAACTTGGGAGTTCAAGCTGCGTGTATTTGAGGTTCGCATATGCACCCTGAGCGCGTGCTTTGCTTGGGGCCAGGGGAGGCGCAGCGTAGCTGTAAGCTGATGACGTTAACAAAGGCTTCTATTATGAGAAACTGGATGATTTTCAGCATATATGTGTATGGCTGGGTGGGAATTACATGTAGCTGCTTGCCAGAGGTCTGCACTCTCAGAGTGCTTTTCTAGTTACGTTTGTTCTATGTATGTGGCCGAGAGAGAAGGAAGCTAGGTGCCAAAATGTTATGAGATCACCCGTCAGGTTTATGTATGACATAAACATGGGTGTATGCAAGGGGGGGTCGGGAGGGTCGTACGACCCCCCCAAATTTTCAGAAGGTCCACTTTTTGTAAAAGACATTTTTGTTTTTTGAGGGCTGTTTACTCTATATAGGCCTACAACAGGGAAAAAAAGTGACCGGTGTTCCAGCAAATTGTCAAAAACCTGGTAAATTTCGTAACTTAGTTTTAATATGCCATAATATACCTTATTTCTAAGCCGCACTGCCATGCCGAAAAAGTCACCTTTGTATGCACCAAATGGCCCCATTTTAAGATATAAAATTCAGAAACTCCCTACCGTGGGAGGGGGGACACCCCCCTCCCACACCCTCCCCCCGCTCGGTCGCTCCGCTCCCTCGCAAAGGTAAATGTCCAAAAATTTTGATTACGACCCCCCCAGAAAAAATCCTGGATACACCCCTGATAAAGATGTCAAATCATCATCCTCATTCAGTTTCCTCTTGTAATGAATCAATCATCAATCAACTTGATCGATTAATCTTTTCACCACACAGTCATACAGTATGTATTCACTGTGCACTTCACTATACTGGAATATGTGTGAACACCACATTAATAGAAGCAAGTGGAATAGGTTTACGATGATGTTTTTATAAGGTATTTCAAAGCAAGTATTGAACTTGCTGTAACCAGTTTGATAGCCTACCTATTCTTGGATATCTATTTTCTCTACAGTTTAGTTTATGCATTTAAAAAAAATTTCTAAATCATCTGACAAGAATGAATTTAAGGCATGGAAAAAAAATGGAGGAAATATTTTGAGGCCTGAATTCAGCTGTATTCCTAGATAGTAGCTGTTCTTCCTTGAAGGTCCCCTGTTCATGCGGAGAAGCTCATTTGTGCGGTATGAAGGGGGTGATTCCTCGATATTTAGCCCCTCTTAGATGCACCCCAGAGTATCAATAGGTGAACTTTGTGGAATGGGACACCCTAGTCACGTAGGGACTGTCAGGCTCTCTCTTTCTGCACGAAAATACCGCGAGAATGCAATCTTCTCGAGCGCGGTCTTGCTTTTCTGTGGCCTGTAAGATGATAAATTCCGGCTGCACGAAGATGTGATAAAACTCACAGGGTGATGTGTGTGTGCGTATGATACCTAAGACCTATGTAGTCCCCTATCGTCACACCCAGTTCATGTGTGAATATGTTCTCCAATGATCCTCTGGTGATTTTTTTTTTATCGTACCCCTGCCCCCACAACTTCAGAGTCTTGTCATGGGAACTTTAATCCGTAACGCAACTACTCACGGCTCTTCGCCTGTGGCCAATGTGCAAGTTGTCTATCAAATCCATACTTGAGGAGAATACGATGAGCAGTTTTATGGCTGGACAGACTAAGGGAGATTGTAAAGATGCCACAGTAAAGGAGTTGCACTCATGTACTGAATAGCGAAACCAGGTCATTGGTTCATACAATGCAAGCCATGCAATGAGCCCCTTATGAGTTTACAAAAACGATTGTATCAACTGTGTGTACCAGGACTCAAGAGGCTCCTATGTGCCACTGTGTTATCCTCATGGCAACAAGGGGGTTAAGAAGACTATGTCCCAGCCCCGCCCCTCCCCCTTTCCTTTGCCCCCCCCTCCCACACACACACACACACTCACACACAGTCTGCCATCACTTGTGAGATTTGTGTAAGCGCGTCAAGATCGGTGCACCCCGTCCGACACTCTCTCAAAACCTTAAGGGATTCTGTTCCACCCCAGGCATGAGTCACAAGCTCGAAACTTGGGCAAAAAAGCAAGAGGAGATTTAAAGTAGATGCAGAAAAGAGAGAACAAGGATGAAAGCTCACATGTGAAATGTTTAATCTCTTTGTGCTCTCATTCCATTTTAGCAATAAGTTACGGACCTATGAATATAAAACTCTGATGATAGTAGCATATTTCATATGGTACTTTGTTTATTTGAAATGGTTTATCATAAGTGATAGAGGATACTACTATGACACCTTTCAATGTCAACCTTTTCATGTCAAATGTAACATTCGCAAATGTAACAAGATTACACATGGAATTGTTCGTAGTCATTTATCACTTCCAACTTTAGCTTATGCTTTAATACCTGCTAGCGAAAATGAAGTCTCAAGTATTAAAGTGCACCGGTTTTTGGATTTCTCTGTCCATAGATTCAAACAGAAGTTGTCTCTCATGTACAAATCGGATTTGCATGAAACCTCTGAGTGCCAGAAATGTGACATGTGCAGTGGATGTGAATCGGGCCCTAACGAGTTATCTCTTGATTGTATCGGCTAGGTGTATTGGAGCAGGTGTGCTCATACCTTGCCTGAAAGCTGACTCTGCATGGTCCACAGAACATGACACACCCAGATTTAAGCTCAAATGGCACAACTGGTTAATTTCTTTGTTTCTTCATAGTAGAAGTAATTTTACGCTGATATGAAAAATTATTATTTTTTTGCCACCTGCATATTCTGTGTGAAAGTGACAGGAATATGTATGTGTGGCTTATCTGATGTGTAGAGCACATATTTATCCTTCAAGTAAATCTGAATTCATTTTTTCTTTAATTTCATTTAAAATAGGAGTGGTCTGCAGCTCTGTAATTGAGTGCTGATCACTGAACTCTTGATCTTGGCAAAGATTATATTATGATATCTCAAATAATTTGGTCATCGACAATAATAATGTGCTTAACTTATGTTGGGTCATCTGGCTGATCTTGGTGGAAAACACTCCTTAAATGTTCACAGTAGCAAGAAATGTCACTGATGTTGTGCTCTGGAATGGAGAAGGGTGGGAGAAGGGGACAATCTACCCCCCTCCCCTTTCTTCCTAAGTGAAGTAAAGGTAAACAGGAGCCAAAGCATACGGAGGCGTTGTCGTCAGTCACAGTGAAAGTGATGACATTAAAGGTCAGCATGAGTGTCAAATCGTCAAGACGCTGGTGAGGGTCTGCTGTACCTTCTGAATGTGCTCCTCTTTTATTCTCTTTTTTTTTTTTTACCCCTTTCTTTTGCTCCACAACATTCCCAGGTAGAAGTTAGCTCTTGTCCCCCTCTCACACTGCTGCAAGCACCATGTGACTGACTCTGTCATCGAACTGCCCCCCTCCTCTGACTCAATTGTTGAAAGATCAAACTCTCAATAACCCTGATTTGTTTTTCTTGGTTTTGTTTCTCTCTGTCTCTTTTGTTCTTTTTAAGGAGGTCATCAGTCAGTGCGGATCTTTGCTTTCCAATGAAACCAGCACATTGTCTGTGGTCAATGCCATGCTTCTGAAGAATAGTTTCATGTTTTTCATGGGAGTATGGTGATTTTCCCTGGAGGCAAAGATCTGAAAGAATAGATGGAAACATGAGAGCAGTTCGATGGGTGCAGAAAGGGCAGTCAGATGGGGTGTAATTTCATTTTTAAAGTGCAATCAGTGGGGGAGGGGGCATATGTTAAGGGTGCAAAGGTGAACATAATGTAAATGCAGGGGGGGGGGGCGTTGCATGCAGATATTTTTTTCCCTTTTTTTGTGAATGAGGAGGTTACAGATATTTCGCAAGATGTTGTTTTCATGTTTTTGACACCTTTGCTGTTGTAAGTGCACTAATGCCTGTCTGTTCACTCTGCAGATTTAATGCGATCAAGAACAGGTGTGCGATGTTTTCGCGGCCCAACAGTGATTCGCGAGATTCACAAAAATAACAGCTTTTGCACTACATGACAGCTGCTGTACAAATGTAGAAATGTTATATAGAACCTTCTGTGTGTGTGTGTGTGGGGGGGGGGGGTGTAGGGAAGGAAAGAAGGTGGTTTTGGGATGCTACAAGATGCCGACCTGATTGCATAAACTCACAATTTTTGGCTGCAGTGGATTTTACGGTAGTGACCAAGGAGGTTTCATCCAAAGTGTGACACTATTTCTTGAGACTGGGACCAGGGAAGTTTCCACCTGTATTTGAGAGGGTGCTGGGATATTCCGGGTGAAATGCCAGCATGCAGTTAATGGGGAAGGGAAAGTGTGGCAGAGGATGTTGGTTTGATGGGCTGGGTCAGGAAGGCCTATGTCTCTCTGCCTCACTGAAGCCCACCACGTGCTACACGATCAGATTGGTCACACAACTCTGTAGGCAAGCTGGGTTGCACTAACCAGTCGCATGACTCCACACCATATGCATAGTATGCGATCAGAGCTCTATTGCGTACAAAGTTACAACAAAACATAAGCCAGAAAATTAAACATACAGTAAGTCAAGTGTCATCCAATCAGTAGTGAGTATTCAGAGACTTATGTTTGATCTCAACTTTTATGCGACAGGGCCCAGACCACATGTAGCTACGCTTACAACTGTACTGGTGTCAGGACATATACATGTACGGTAGCATGATTGACTGAGAGTTTCAAGACCGGCCATGAAAATCTCACACATCAAATCTTCATGACTGGCTTTGCGACCCAGTCACACAACTGGAAACTGGCATGGCTGGTGACGTCACACTTCCAGTCGCTAGCTCGTACAATCTGTGAATTGGGCAAAGTCGTCTAGTGTGCAGTGGGTTCTGAGAAGATAGTTTAATTTCAGTTGATACCTCTATTTGGTAGCCCCTCTAGAGAGCATGAAATGTCAACAGAAAAACAAACAAACGAACAAAACACTTGTGACTAGGGCAGTAGTCTCAAATTCAAGATTTTGTCCATTGCCAATCTGCAGCATTTTAATACTACATCTCGTTCTTTTTTTGTATAATCTTGAGAATTATCTTTTTCTTATATCATTCTTGTATTTTTATAACAGTGATAATAATTCAAATAGTGATAGATAAATAGTAATAATGATGAGTGTAATAGTGATAAAGATAATAATGATGTCAGTGATGATAATGCGAAGAATTATTATTCTAATCATTATGATTCCCATTATCATTAGCAGTAGTAGTACTGTCGTATATGTATGAACATGAGAAACCATTGAGAACTAAAGATAATAGCAAATCCAACAAATTTGATGTTAACACTTACTTTCATAATATCATTCTTGTATCTTGTTTTCTATAAAAATATGCTAATGAATAAATGAATATATTTATAAATAAATATATATACATATATATATATATATATATATATATATATATAAATTTATATACATATATATATATATATATATATATATATATATATATACATATATATATATATATATATATATATATATATATATATATATATATATATATATATATAAATATATATATATATATATATATATATATATATATATATATATATATATATATATATATATATATAGTAGGGGCTTTAAAATTGTAACATATCAGTATCATTTTTACCAAAAAAAGTCAAGGTAAGGCCCATTTGCTACCCACATGCTGCATTTTAGCCTACTCCGTCATGAACACCTGCACTGCGGTCTGTGTCAAATGTGTGAGCTCTTGAGGGTTTGAGCCAAGTGACACATAAGAACACCGCTAAATGCACTGTTTTGGGGAGCAAGGTCCCCGATTCATGGAGCAAAATTGAGGTTGACTAAGCGTACACCTCGTCTCACCGGCTTCTGTGGCAGCATTTGCAAACAAGAAGAGACATATTAAGGGTCGTGACGAATCGGACGGACTCGGAACACCATTTTTTATTTTTTTTTCAGAGCCATTTCAAAATATCCCAACAGGATGTCATAGAGGACGAGTTTGATATGTGGGACAGTTCAGAAAAATATTGAGTCGCCAGTGCCGGGGCTCTTCCGTTGCCTCGCCCAGTACAGTTCCTGATCCCGATTTGCCCCATTCCCAATTGGGATCGAGAGCGTTGTTGTGCCCTTGTGTGTAATCTCCAGCAAAATGCTGGCGTCTGTTCTTGTAGCCAGTGGTGGTGTGTTGTAACAAGTTCAAATTGAAGACTGAAAGTGATCCTAGGATGTTGCCCACTTGATCAAAGAAATACTCTGGATGGAGGATTTAAGATAGTAGGTGCCCAGGGGGTTAATGTCTTGAAAATGCCTTTCTCTTTTCAAGTCTTCCTGAAGAGGGAGTAGATTTTTCAAAAAGTGTTATGATATGAATTTGAACAAGATGGTCAGCTTTTGAGGTAGGATGTGTGTGTGCATTGTATGAGTCGCCCTATTTCTGACAGTGATACAGCTCGTATAGAAACAAGCTGGTAATTGATAAGATCCTCCAGTGAGCAGGTTGTGGCAAATTACATGCAGCCTGACATCATCTCCAGTGTGTGGGACTATGCATCATCTCATAATGTAAATGGATCCGTGAGATTCAAGGCTATGTTGGCATTTCTTCATGGATGTTGAAGCAGAGAACATTGATCATTCACTGAGTTTACTGAAAATATTCATTTTACTGACGCACATGGTCCCGCTAAAGTGAACTTTTCTTTTTTCTGTACTTTGATAAAAGCAAGTGGCCTTTATATATATATTTTTTTTTTTGTGGGGGGGGGGGGGTGCAGAAGCAGAAGTTGGTAAATGATACATTCAAACAATTACAAATTAAATGATTGAATATGACTCCGAGAATCTGGCTTTACATGCATACGTGTAAGTTTGTAGATGATGTCCTAATTTTTTCAAAAGAGGAAGAATGATAGAAAAATAAAACACTAGAAGAAGGAGAAGGAGAGAAAAGGAATATTAGATGATATACTTAAATTCAGCCAACTTTAAATGGCTCCTAACCTCCAGCCAGAAAGGAACTGACAGGTCCTGCCTTAAAGGGGATGGCTAGTAACTGATCAGTGGGAATCAGTGGGAATGCTAGGGGATGATTGTTCCAATCCTTGTTGGATTCATTTAAGAGTACGTTACATATCTATTGTTGTGTGAAACTTATTTGTTTCAGAATGGTCTCACATTTGAGTAATGTGCAGTTTAATGTTTCCAGGTTAGCATGCCTGTACAGTGATTGTTAACGAACGCCCCGTCACTGTACAGGCATGCTAACCTGGAAACATTAAACTGCACATTACTCGAATGTGAGACCATTCTGAAACAAATAAGTTTCACACAACAATAGATATGTAATATACTCTTAAATGAATCCCACAAGGATTGGAACATTCATCCCCTAGCATTCCCACTGATTCCCACTGATCAGTTACTAGCCATCCCCTTTAACTAAGCAAGGCAAGCTTGTTGGCTCACTAGCCAACAAATCAGCGTCTAGCTCCCTCGCCTGTTGCTTGACAGCTTTTACACACTTCATAGTCTAAGGGAAACAGACCCTTGCTGAAAATTGGGCCTGTTGGCAAACACGTGTCTGAACACTCCTTCTCGCCCCCCCCCCCCCCCCCCCCCCCCCGTGTATCTGCATAAATCTAGGGGACAGTTCATTATCATGAATCTCCCATGAAGACACATTCCACTCCCTCCCCTCCCCCACTCCCACTTCCCTTCCCCCTGACATGCCTGAGGTCTCAAGCTGATCTCTGACATTTTAATAGAGAATAGTTCATGCCAGTTATTCACGAGACACTTATTGATCAAAGCCTTTGTGGACATGTTGCCACATAGTAGACTTAGTAGACTTTCCACAGTCTTGACCTTACTGTGTGTGGATTAACCCATTATTTCTGAACGCAGTAGCACTCCACAACCTGTACATATATGTGAAGGAGGTTGAGCAATGGAACTGTGATGCATTACTGATTTGGAGTGCTGAACAGGGTCCTGAGTGTGAAGACAGAATAGTGTCTGAGTATGGAGACTATTAGAAGCTGTTTTTTAGTGTGCCCTCAGTATCAGAATATTGTGTAATGAGTGAAAGAGGAGGTTGGATCTCATCTAGTTGTGAGTCTGTCAGGTCTCCGAGGTAGAAGACTTGACTGCCAGCTTTAATGTTGCTGCTGCTGCTGCCCCTGTGAGCCTGCTGTGGAAAAGCGTCGCTTCGCCAAACTTATCATCTTTGCAAATTCCTCCAATCTTGGAGTTGCGGGATTCCCTCGTCTATGTATCGTGTGGAGTAGATATCCAGGCATTCATCTATTGCTCAGTATATTATACAGTGTTCCCAGAGGATCTAGAATTGAGACTCCCAGTCGGTATCATCCAGTTATCTGAGACAGCTGCGTTCATTCTCCCCCCCCCCCCCCAAACAATTCACATTTAAAAAGTCTAATGCAGTCTTTGTAGATACTGGTCTAGCATCTGACTTTGTAATTTTTTCTTGGCCTAATACACACTGATGAACAGTCTGCTTTGTCGACAGACGGAATTCCCTTATAATTACGTGGAAAAGTGCTACTTGTGTTTCCCGTGTGACATGAATGATGAGACTTCATATTTTGATGTATCATTCTGTTTGGAGAAACAATTTGACGTTATCAAGTTGACATTTGATAATGAATAGATTTTGTCATCGGCAATCGCTGATTGGTCACTGTTCCCGCCGTCACCCATGCAGGATTGCACGCCATTCAATACCGTCTGCTCCGTGACTCTCTACATTCATTCATCCAGGGACGACAATCCATCGCTCCGTGCCAAGGAGCTTCAAATCCGCCGAGGAGTCGTCGTGCGTCGATGTGTTTTTGTCGGTCGGCTGACAGTTGAGGACATGTACAATTTACATGCATGTTGCCAAGTTTGGACTTTCAAAAACAATTCGCGGGCCAGCCTTTTGTGACATTTGTATTTCATGATCAGCGTCAGCCACAACTGCACTCTTGATGTCATACACAAATGTCCAGCTTCCGGAGGAACTGCTGTGAAGTTCAACAACAGTTGCTAGTAGTTGGACTGCTTGAGTTCTCTCCTCTTTCTGATGTAGATTTCATTTGGTGAACTTCCTTAAAGGAAATTTTAGTGATAAGTTTTCTTTTTGTATTCTCCGTCTGTGGAAAAGGACAGTTTCATTGCATCATCAAGGTCTACTTTTGGCAGAGTTCTCCAAGCTTCAAAGACGTTGACATCCTCCCAAGGAAGTCATTTTTGTGGTGTGAAGGGAAGATGACTTTGGGAGCAGGTGATGGTGCAGTTAGCGACTAGACGTCTCAGGTCTTTTCTATCAGGTTACAAGAGATATTGCGCAATATATGTGTGTCTTTTTGAATGAGGAGGACAGACTCAAAATATTATTTTTATTAGCCAGGGGCTGGCTGCCGTGTCTAAGGTAGACTCTGTGCCAAGATATTTTTAGGGCGGGGAGCGGTACGCAGAGCATCGTGTGTGATACATCGATTTGAAGCATCCCATAGATAGATGTGTGTTCGTTCTGTGTAGATGACTGGAAAGCGCATAGCAAAGAGCAGAGCATCATCCCCTCTGTAGAGCATCTGCAGAACGGGAATCAGAGGGGAGGGGGGTTGGACGCGGAGGAAACTTTTCCTATTCAGTGCCCCGGAAAGTGGCACTTTGTGGTCTGTAAGAGGGCTCCAGCGCCTCAAATTAGAGAATACTGGGAACCATTCGTCCTCCTGGACTTCCCCTGCCGACATGGTCAACATGCCGTCACTGCACCTCCTGTATCAGAAGGAGACACAGCGCTCCTACAAAGTTTTTAAGGTAATGGCCATCAATTCACCGCCACTCCCATCCCCAGGTGCTCATTTCCCCCTCAATCCCGACCTTACCTGTCTCCAGAGCTTTCCTTCATTTCAAGTTTTCCAATAATTTTTTTTCCCCTTAGGCTGTATTCCCCTTTTATCAGCTCATCATACAGAACCTTTAACTTCCCCCGAACTAGAATTCTGCTTTGTCCATGTAAAGCTATTTCTAAATTTTCCCATCTCTCTCTCTCTCTCTCTCTCTCTCTCTCTCTCTCTCTCTTTCTCTAAAAAGGAATAGTACAATAGGGACTATATTCTTTTTTATGTTTCATATGTATATTTCATCATATGTGGGATATCTATTTCTCTGTGTTTATTACATTTCACTGTTTTAAGTTATATCAATATTGGTGTTTTGTACAAAACTGGCATCATCCAAAACATGCCATCATCACTTGAATGTTTAAAGGATTACTCGTATCTACAGCTTACTTCCCTGCCCCCCCTCCACCCCCTCCCCATCTCACTACCATTTTCTCTCCCCTCTCTCCATCTGCACTCTGCAATCATGTGCCATCCTCCAGTTTCTCCCTAATTTCTTTTCCTGTCCTATTTCCAATATTTTCCTCTGTCTTTTTCAACTCATCTCTTCCTTTTTTTAAACATTTTCTTGCCTGCAAATTTCATCCCGTCAAATGTTTTTGCAAAGGGTCCCCCATATTTTGTGCTTTTCTCTGTCATGAGATGACCTTGGCGTGCATGTTCATGCCCTGCAAATTTTACTCTGATGCATTTATACGGATGGATGAAGTTTATATCTGCCTTATTTCGTTCTCTATTTTTATGTCGTGGTGCTCATGTGATTTTATATTTCAGTATATTTGCTCAGATAAGCTCATCTTTGCCGGGTTTTGATGTGGACACACGCACAAAAAAGGGGCCAAGCAATTTAGAAAATACTGTTACTTTTTATTCTATCATGCACACATAGTATTACACTTGGAAACATTAATTTGTCTCTTGTATTTGTGTGTTGCTGTTGTTGTTGTTGTTTTTTTTTTTTTGGGGGGGGGGGAGATGTCAGTTTTAATTTTGTGACTGGACTGATCATTGCAAAACTATAAACTTGCAAAAAATAAGCCTCCCATGAAACAAATGCACTCTTTATTGTAATCTGGGAGAGAAATCAATAACTTTTCTCCTGAAAAGGGAAAATGCTTATTTTTCATTCAGCCATTGTTATTCTAGATTGCAAAATAAATCACTTACAGATTCCAATTCATAAAATCTTATACTTAAATATACACTATGTATATATATATATATCATATACAGTGCGTGATGCAAGCAAATGCCATTTTAATTTTGTTCATCAGTCAAGTAAAGAAAGTGAATAGTTAATAAGCAAATCTCTGCATGTGTGTGACAGAGCAGCCTACTGTTGATGTCCTGTAAAATGGCTTTTAATGGCTATAGTGTTTCCCCACCAAAAGACCAAATTACAAATTATACAAATGCATTTTTCTATTCTCCCTCTTTTCAATGTCTAATCATGAAAAATACTTGTCATCAACCTTGCTCATATTTGCACGAATTATATCTGATTCTCTTACCTCCACAACTGCAGTACTTACCAGTATGCATTTCCCCATTTTCTTCTTGAAAAAGCAAGCATGATCAAGGGTCACTTTTATATTTTTGTTTTATCTTTCTTAGTTGTATGAACTGTAGAAAAAGAAATATTTTCTACTTGTTTTTTTTTTTTTGTGTGTGTGTATGTGTATCTCTGAGTGTGTCAGCATCCACACTGTTTTTTTGACGAGATGGTTTTGTGATAAGCTGTGGCTGCAAGGTCCCTGTCTGACGCAGTCACACTTGACCAGCGATGGTTATCAGTTGATATGTGCCTCGTCTCGATGGAAGTCTCAGGAATCTCAAAGCTCCAGTATGCTTTTGGATTACAAAGCCTGAACAACAACAAAAAAAAAAAAATATGTATAGATAATAGAAGAGGGAAACCGAACTTGTTGATGATGGAAATTATCTTCTGTTCTAAATGATGGCAATTAAGAAAATTGATATTCAGTAATAATAAAAAAGTAAAAAAAAATTGCTAGGGACCATGTCTGCTAAAAAGCATTGATGACTGATGCTTTGTTAGATTGTCGTGGTTACCCATCCCTTACACAATTATTACATGTCTCATATATTTGCCAGATGTCACTTTTTCTTTCTTTTTTTTTTTTTTACACTTAGTAACTTTTTGGTCATCTTTTGTTGTGTTATTGTGAAGAAGACAACACTAACAAATTTTTTTTGGCCATATTTTTCTTGTTTTTCAAACTATACCCTAGCTTGAAATCTTCCCTGCAAAGGATAAAGAAATATAGAAAAGAAGACAACGCCCCCTTTTCTAGGTATTGTGCAAAAAGAAAAGTACCTTCCACCTGCCCCCCCCCCCCCAATATGTCGTTCTTTGGATATTGATGCAGAATCTACCCTGGGAATTGTGTATAGTATATCATATAATGTGCTCAGGGATCTCATTTGTGTTTTATATCTCTTTAATGACCCCAAAATGAGGGTATCGTCTGCGGTATCTGTGATTTTTATTTCATGGCACAAATGGGCTGTGTGGTATAAAGTGATATCGCATCGTGGAGCACTCCACTCGGTCTATCTCTGAATACATCACGAACTGGCCTCATCAAGTAGCATCTTTTGGGAATGGGCGAGAAGGCTGCGACTCTTGCAATGCATACACGCGAGTGTTCCTCATGCAACTCATTCCCAAACAATTTTGGAGTGTGGAATCGGCTGACTAGTGAGCTGTACTATGTTACATTGACTGTCTCGAGGGTAATACCCGATGCCAATGATGCCATAAAAAAAAAAAAACTCAAAAAAACAAACAAACAAACAAACAAATCAGCAAAGTCACAAATGTTGATGAAGCTACTGAAATGTTGGGCTAGATTGTCCAAAACTTATTTTGATGAGTCCAATACAAAAGTTACATGGATATCTTTATTCCATAATGATGACTTGCAGACAGATCACAATAAGTCTTCATCCCCTCCCCCTTTTCTTTGCATTAATTATTTTCAAGAGTTCTATTTTAGCTGTTAAACACATTATCAACAGGAAGGCACTAATTCTCTGTTCTGGATATGATTCTTTTTTTCTCTTTAAAGTGGAAGCTTTACATTCTTTTTTGCAGACGAGGTTTTCTGTGTGAATATGGATGTGAAATGGTTTCAGTGATATGAATAGAATATCACTAAAATTTAGTGAAATACTCTAGATGTTACTTCAGTCTTGGGTACACGGTCTTGGTCATTGACTGTTGTGTTTTCTGCTAAACTACCATGTTCTAGCATGAATTTGAAAACATAGATGTTAGTATGATGTCTTTTTAATAGATTTTCGATAATAGCATGCTTGCAGATTTTATTTTATTTCTTTTCTTTTTTTAAGGTTAGAGATGACTCATCTCTAACCTTCTCCCCGTCGGAGCACACATCTGTTGATGTTCTTCTTAAATGCACAACTCACCCCATGAAACAAATGCTGCCAACATGCCAATGTTGTATAACGTTCTGGCAGTCCTGCGTGATGTTCCGCTCTGGCGCGATAGCGAGAGAGAGCATTACTTGTGACAAGTGCAGTATCTACGATGCTTACCTCTTGTTTCCGTGATTCAGCGGCCAGCTAGGGGGGCAGGTGTTCTTCACCGAAGACTCACCCCGCCACGAACCCCTGGATAGGTCTCGTTGAAGCAGTAATTGGTGGCCGATCTTGGCTCGAGAGTCAATACTGACGATCTGTGCGATAAGTGGATGGAGGGCTGAGAAAAGATAATAGCAACAGGTTGCTTCAATTGAGAAACCCCCCCCCCCCCATAAAATGATGCTAGTTAAGTAAACATTCCTCAGTGATTTCTTGTTCTTATATAATGTTGTAATGATTTGATGTTGATCTCAGCCCTAAAGTGTGTGTCATCATCACTGTTATGAACATTTGGCACTTATTTCTGTTTTTTTTTTTTTTTTTTTTTTTTTTTTTGCAAGCTGGCAGCGGTAGTGTTTTTACAGCCATATGCCAATTCAGTTTAGTGCTCTGTGTGTTGGTCACATAGTCAGTGGCGGATCCAGAGGGGGTTGCACCGGGCCCACGCCCCCTCTTTATTTTTTTGTTAAAACAAAAGAAATGAAAAGGAAAAAAATGGGGGCGTGCGCCCCCCTTTGATTTTGTAAAGGTGCCTCCCCTTTACGGAATTCCTGGATCCGCCCCCGATAGATAACCATATTTCATTGCTGTCACTTCTAATGGGAAGTGTAGACAGCCGTTAGGTGTAATGTTGTGAAACAGAGACGAAAAATGGCGTTGCTCCACCGCAGAGAATACGTGTGAAAAGTAATGTGGGACTAAGCTAAATCTGATCATTGTGGATATACAGCGCAGTTCCATCCGTGTGATGTTAGTGTGTGTGTGTGTGTGTGTTTTCTTTGCAGCCCACAGAAATGAGAGGAACTACACAATATGTTCCTATTGCTTGAAATGACACTGCTAAATGTATCCAGTGAATGCATGATATGTGGATGCTTGTAACTAGGTTAATGCACACCAATCGTTGCTCCCTGGCTGTGGGCTTGCAAAGCTTTTTGTAAATTGATATTCTTTTCAGTGAAAAGCACCAACCCCCCCCCCCCCCACCCCCACAAAAAAGAAGAATCTAAGTTGTCATCATCTCAAGGTTTAACACATATTGAAATGTTCTTCCTTTGACAATTTCTCGTCACAATATATAGTATGTCTCTCCTTAGATGAATAATGGAATCTCTAGTATTAACACTATTGAATTTGAAAGCTGGCTGGCAAATTTTAAATTTGAATTTGCCATTGTGAGGAGTTTGCAGAATATTTGTAATGTGTATGCTGTGTATATGTCTACATAGGAGCTTGTATGTCTACATAGGAGCAAGATGCAATGGTGATTCAGTCAAAAGTGGTGCGCAGCACTTTGTGGCACTTTCTCAAACTCCTTATTGTATGCACCTGGAGCATGTTGCAGCCAAATACTGAAGCCCGCAACGCAATCCAATCTTTGGATGTGCATGGCAGCCATGCACCTGCTGGCAGTGGCCATGGACAGATTCAGCGTAAGGACGCCATGTTTGTAGGAAATTGACTTAAACTACATGTACTGTCTTATAAGATGGATGGAGGTTACTCATTAAGGTGTCCCTGGTTTTCTTTTCACACTACACCTGGTGGACAGGGATTCCTTTGAACCACGTCGCAGCTGCAGGTTAGGAGGATCAGCTTTGACTGGCTCTTTCTCCTAACAATGGCAAAAGTGACAGGAAGAGATACAACACAATACGGATGATGAAATCTGTGTTGTTGTTGCTGTTGTTGTTGTTTGTTTTTGTTATTATTTGTTGTTGTTGTTGTTGTTGTTATTTGTTGTAGTTGTTGTTGCACATCTGTAGACATGAGGTATTGTTGTTGGGGATTCCCAAATACGTTCTCCAAGCTGAGGGCTATGCTTGTTCTGGTGTCTTCCGAAATGGGTGACACGACATTTGCTCCTGCGACAATTGCTCCTTTCTTATTTTCCCCAAGGACTTAGGGTTATGGTTAATGGTTGTGATAGGGTTTTTAGGTTTAGTTTGATGTGAGGATGAGGATCTGGGTTAATGTTATGTTTGTGGGTAAAAATCTATGTTTGGCTTAGGGTGTGGATATTTCATGGGAGTAAGTAGGCCCGTTCACACACAAGGGAAAAAGTGCGATTTAAAAATCGATTTTCTTATCGCGATCAAAATTTCGAAATTTTTTCCAGTGTGGACAGAAAAATCTCACTAATTACCGCGATCCTTATCGCGATCCAACTCGCACTATCAGTGCGATTTTTCAGAATAATCGCGATTATTTTGCCAAGCGTTGTGTGTGTGAGCGCGATCGAGATTCGGAAATCGGTATTTTTAATCCCATCGTTCGTAGCGCGTGCGAAACTCCCAATTGGGACTGCGGGGTCAGTCTTCGGTCATGTGAGATTCGCGCATGAGCAGTTTGGCCACTGATCGTTCTTTCCTTGCTGCGAAGTGCGATTTTTCCCTGTGTATGAACGGTCGAAAAAAAAAATCGAAATTTGGATCGCGATTGAAATTTCGATTTTCGTTGTTTGTGAACGGGCCTATTGTTGCAGGAGCAAATCTCATGGAATCTTCCATGTGAAGACAAGCTCATACTGTCTTTCATTTTGGAATAGTGGGCCACTTGTCAAGCAGGTTGCACCAAGAAGTGTGAAATGCTTGAAAGAAAAAATGGTGGTAAAAGCAGACCCTCACCCATTTTCCATCCCCTGAAAGAAGAGAAAAGTGTTGGACTTCAAGATGTTCTGAAATTTCAGGACACAATCATGTTGATCACAAAAGCTTTCTGCAAAGTGTAATAAACTTGTTCGTATTAAAGTGGTCAAGTTTTAGTGTCAATTGCCATGAACTAAGTTTGAAAGTCATCATCATGTATCTTCACATCTCTTTTACCTTCTCTCTTTTTTTTCTCCACATCTTTTCTGTGTGATACAGGCCAAAGAGCTGGAGCTGGAGAGAACACAAAAATGGCTGAAGATGGTCAAAAACTGGAAGCGGTACTACCCCAGCGAAAAGGTACAGTACACACTGGAGTTACGTCCAACATGTAGAGGACCTTTAGAAAGTGCCCTTTCACTTACATAATAGGAGTCATTTTGTTCTACAGACTACTGAAAAATCTAGATTTGGCAAACCACTGCCACCCCCCCCCCCCCCACTATCGATTATATTTGATCTGCGTTGGTGTTTAAATTTTTATATGGTTAACTCACCTGTGCAATTTTCTTGGATGAAAACAATCTCTATACACGGTGGTTTGTGTGATCATCCCTCTCCAACAACTGGTTATGTTGTGATGCAGTATATGTGTACAGCAGTGCCTTTTCTACATGCAATAATATGAATGCCTGCATGAGTATAACAACAAGGGAGGTATATAGATGCCATTGCAGACCCCCCCCCCCCCTTCCCCCTTACCCTTTCCCATTTCCTTCCTTCAGCCTCCTTCTATGTCTCAATGCTCCACTTCAAAGTTTCTAGTTGAGTTTGTTAAAGCCCACCATAGTCGCCAACATTAATCGCATTTTCATAGCATAGCCATCTGATCTGCACTGTCATATTAAATGCACAAGCCAACTCTCCCACCCAACCTCCTCCCCCTCCCCTCCCTCTCCCCTCACCCTCCACATACCCCTCACCCTCTCCCTCCTCCATGGGAACTTGCATTCGTACCTATTCATGCCCTCCCACCCCCACCCCTACCCCCATTATAAGCTCTCTTAGTTTACAGCGTCAAGCTGCCTCAAAAAAAAATCCTGGACAACTTACATGCATTCATGACAGCTGTAGCCAAAGGACAGAGGGGCTGAGGTCGGCCGTTCGTGAACTTCTGTCAAGTGGACAAGGGACTTCAAACTGGGCAAATCTGTTCGGAAATGTCAACGAAAATCCCTCGACATAGACATACGAAGCGTGTAGGGGGAAAAAAAGATGCATTTAAACTGTTAGAAAATAATGCTGTATGACGTGTTTTAAATTTCATGCCCTTTTGTTCCGCTTTAAGCTTAGTGTAAGGTCATGGATTTCAGTCACAGTATCTTTTATGGGGACTCTTTGAGTTGAAGTGAAATGGTTCGGTAAATACTTCTGTTTCATGCAGTGGTCGAAAATGAGGAAGGCATTGAAAGAGAAGATTGAACGATTGCAAGTGATGACTTCACAGAATGTACTCCATGAAATTAAATATTTGTGTAGTAACCTTCACAGTTTGCTCACCTCAAATTATTAGCTCACCCCCCCCCCCCCCTTCCAAGACAAACAAACAAACCAACAAAGAAAAAAGAATAAAAGCAAAAAATACACATTTTCTTAGAACCTCAGCATAATGTTAAGCATTTCTTTTTGGTGCTACTTTTGCGTGGGTGTGTGTGCGCAATAACTTGATTACAACAGTTTATGAAAAAGGCAGTTAAAATTACTTTTTTTTCCATTCAGACCAAACTGGATTCAAGCCAGGGCAGGAAAAAGATATATACATGTTGTTGTTTTTTTAAACTTCAAATTTGTTTTCCGTAGATCTGAATCTTCTCTCTTTCAGATTTCCTGTATGACCTTTTTTTCCTTTTCCAGTGTAAATGTCAAATCTGCGGATTGACCTGGACATTACATTTATAATCTCTTAATTTCTGGAAGATGAATACTGTGAGCCGTCGTATATCACATTTCAAGAGTGAAGTAATGAAAGCACATCAAAAGCAAACCTGTATCATACCACTGGGGGAAAAAAGAAGAAGCTATTTTTGATGATTGTCTTGTGTGAGGACATCCAGGTATTAATTCAGAATTTTGAATGGATCAATTCATACATGTACTTGTACTTCCAGTAGATCACAAATTTTGGACCAGTGTTAAGGCTAACATCAAGGACCGGGTGCATGGTGTCCTGCACATTTATAAAAAGAGACAGTGCACCAAGCATTACAGGAAATTAGGCTCCTCATAGACACTCACACAGATGCTTGATGTAGGCAGTCTTCAACGGTTAAGGTCAAAACATCATTTTCACTTGAATGAATACAAGTTATTTGTACAATATAACTTAGAAGACATATTGCGGGCTGCCTCTCTATAAAGGCCTTTGCCATTTCCACCGTAATGTGTTTGACGTTGGCGATTGCAATCTGAATACTCTCCATGTTTATCAAGTCAAACCATCCTGTGCCTGCAGCAAGTGAGATATTTCTTCAAAAAGGTTTTTTATTACTGTAGTGGTCAGAGTCCTCTAGCCAAGTTTGCTCCAAAACTCAGTGTTACAACTTGTACGTGGGAAAGGTTGCATTATATTACCGTGATTTCATGTTATGCTACATCCTTCGATGAGCCTATTTCTCTGTGAGATCTCATTTGATATTCAAATCGAGCAGTGCTACCTCAGAGCACCAAAGATGAAGTGGTGGAAATACGAACCGTGTATAAACCTTACCTTAACCCCTCCCTCCCAGGCGATTTGAGTTACAGCTTGAAACATAGGCCTACTGTTAATGATCGTCTGAAATGGATGATTGTCCAAAACAGTCACATAGACTTTGTGAGGGCCCGATGAAAGACGGTTTCTACCTTTAAGATTCAAATGTTAATGCTGCAAAACCCTGTTAATTCCGTAAATTTAAGTTGACCTTTTGGGGAAAAACCACATCACAATTGGGGGATATTCCTGTGGTTTAGGGCTAAGAGCAGTGGCCTTATGCACAAATGTCAATACACACACATGCACACATGCACTTACACATACATTTACAGTGTACAAACAATAGATAAACTCACAGATATACACAAAGGAGATTCACTTCTTTGAATATGCCTTTCGCTAACACATCAAAATTTGAAGGAAAGCATTTAAAAGCCACTAAGGAACCTTGTAATTTTTATAAGCAGTATCATAAATTTGTTTTTGTTTGTCATATTTTTTCTTTGTGTTCCCTGCTTACAAAGCTTGACATCCATTTGCTGGCAACCAGCAAAAGGAATCTTCACTGGGCAGAGCAGTAGAGATAGCACTTTATTCTAGTTAGACAGCAGCATGGTTTCTGGTTTACAGACAGCCACTGCCGATAATCACTAGCAGAGTTGTTAAAAAACATCATTTGGTGTCCAAAGTTCCATGACCACACTTGCAAAGTTCATTAGGTTTGTCTCAGATGTTGACGATTAACAGTTGGGTGGATGAATTTGGCTCAAATTGGTAATGCAGAAAAAACAAACAAACATATTAAAGAAGGCTTTCACCAGAAGTGTAAGAAAAACATGGTGCTGTGTTTTTGTTTTGTTGTGTTTTGTTTTGTTTTGGGGGATGAGGTGTTTCTGCAGTTTCAGGAGGCCTGGGAGGAACCGAAAACGGAGTCACCGAATATTCTTGTTAATCACACTTCTCAGTGAGGACAGCGCTTTCCTAGAATTTGGTAGCTGAGTCGGGACCATCATGTTGGATGGATGCCGTACTTGCCTGACCCTGCTCGCCATATAAAGTTTACTTGGCTCCTCTCAGATTTTGGCGATTAACGGTCGGGCTGGCAAGTTTGGCCCACCTCAAATTGATAATGCATTAGAATCAAAATAATGTCTGCGCCAGATGTGTAAACAATACACAAACAACGTATTTGGTTTCTGTTTTATTTTGTTTTTTCTATTGAGCTTGGAGAGTCAGGAGCTGAAATGGAGTTGGAGAATGTTCCAGTTTATCACATTTCTTGCTGAGGAAGTCGCCAATTGACGAGAGATGAAAGCGTATAATTTTGAGAGAGGTCTTCCATCTTTTTTCTTTATACTCTCTTTTTAAGATACAGACTCCAAGCTTCCTGGAGTAGCCTTGAATAATCTCAGATTGCACTGTCTCTCTCTATCTCTTTGTCTTTGAATATTTATCTATCTATAATTCACTTGTAGAGCTGAAAGAAGAAAGGGTAGATGGTTGGGGTAATTTTTTTTTCTTCTGGTGTCTGGTGCAGACTCGCCAGCAGCACTTGATATTGGCGCAGAGAGAAATGTTATAGGGCGCAGGGCGCTCCATAGCCAGACCTTTTTTTCCTAGCTCTTTTCCTTTCATCTTGATGGAGAGGTCGTAGAGAGGGCACAAGCCTAGACGGAGAAAGGACAAATTTCATAGCATTCCCCTGGATGATACTTATTTACTCTTTTCACTTAAAATCAATTTGTGCTTCAGGGGCGTCTTTTTTCCCCCCTGGTCATGATCTTATATTCTTTAATGAAGATATTGACTGTCTTCTAATTAATCTCTCCCATTCCTCTAGCTTTCCTGTCTGGATGGCAATAATATGCACCTATTCAGTTTACAGTCGTCCCAATGCCACCCGAAAAGCAGCCTTAATGTTGCTGAATAGATGACTTGGAAATACTGAAAAAAGTAGATCAGTCAATTGCCAATCCCAGTAAGTATCAAGCATTCCACTACAAGGCAAATGGAATAGGCCCTTGAGATATTGGGGGGGGGGGGGGGGGGGAGGAGTGGAAGGTGATGACAGGAATAATTGTATCATTGCTGGTCCAAGACCTAATTTCTGTCTTAATGCTGCCATTTCAAGCGGTAACTATACACAAGTTGAAGTGATAATCTGGAAACAAAATGGTATGGAAGGAGAGAAGGCTAGTAAAGCAAGAATACTGCCACGAATAAGAGCTCACAGGGAACGAGAAGAAGACTTCAAGAATGGCGTCTATAAATCTCATTCATCTTCATACTTTGGGGGCAGTCTTTGTCCAAACTGGGGGAAAGATCAGAAGATGATCTACACCTGACTTGTGATTTGATTGTCATCACCTTGCAAGTTACATTTCATGATACTAAACTGCACTACACCAAACTTTAAGGAAAGATGCTCAGGATGGTATATACACAGTGATCTTGACTCGACTGCCATCACTTTGCAAGCTGCACTAAACTACACTACACTGCATTACACTACACTACACTAAACTACACTGCACTACACTATACTACACTACACTGCACTACACTACACTGCCACTACACTACACTGCCACTACACTATACTACACTACACAACACTACACTACACGACACTACACTGCACTACACTAAACCTGAGAAAAGATGTTACAGATTAGATAGTCTACATTAGACAGGTGGTTTGACTGCCATCACTGTGCAAGCTACACTTCACTGCGCTAAATTACCCTACACCAGATATTTTCCTGTTGAAGACGAGTCCCGAGAATACTCGGGCAGGTGTCTGTGGGAAATGTGTGTTATAGCAAAACCAGTCCGTCCTCAACGGGTTAAGAAAAATACAGCAGATGATCTCCACAAAGCACATGATTGTGACTACCATTACTGCAAAATCTACACTATGCAATGAAAGCTTACAGCAAGGCTCTGGCCATGTGACAGACAGCGTGCATCTGTTGCCATGGTTACCCATGATTCATCTTTGAACTTTTCCCCCTCTTCCTTGCTTTGTTGAACCATATTCTATAGGGAAAACGAGGGGGGTGTATACATACACGTACATACACATCAGATAACATTCTGTCATGGTGTCAGTTTTGTAGACCGTCGGGGCGTTGCAACTTCACAGTCGCGCATCGGCGTGTAGAGGTCTCGCATCCCATGATCTCGTATTGTTAATGAAAGAGCACCATCTGACGTACTTCCCCTCTGGAAGTGAGCAATCCAGAGATCGGGAGCGAGGCAGAGATCAGGTGCTTGGTGTTGCCTTATCTCTCCTGGAAAAAATGCTGATCCCTCACCTCGTGCATTTGAGTGAGACATGGGAGCAGTTTTCATGGAGTAGCTAGAGGCTCTGGGTGTAATGAAGAAAAGGTTAACACTTGAAAAAAATATCAAATGTTTTATGGAGTACTGTATATGCCAAATATTTCGCGAGGTTTTTATTTTCGCGAATTTCGCGAGTCACCTGCTGTTCGCGAAATTAAAGACATGCGAAAATATTGACTCTGATCCCGATATGATTGTGACGCACACACATTTCTCCGTTGAGTACAGGACTCCACGATCGCGAATTTAACCACTCGCGAAATCGTCCGGAATTCCCAATTTGCAAAAATTTAGACTCGCAAAATATATGGCGTATACAGTATTGCATTTACTGGCATACTTCAGTGCTACATGGTTCTGTTTGATATATCTGATTATAGTGTGTCATGAATAACATTTCTCTTTTCCTAATAAGTTTGAAGAAAATGCCCTTCTTCTTTGTGTTTTAGTAGCCACCTACACCCTGAGGTGTTTAATTTGTTAACTTGTTCTACAATAGCATCAGCAAATATACATGAGTCAACTTAATAAGAGTCTTACATAGCAGCCATATCCGTAGTAACATATGAATATTTTGCACGTAGACAAAGATGAGCCACATTGCTAATCTTCTGCAATAAAAGCTCAGCTGCACTTTTGTGCGGCTCCGAATCCACAATATGGACTAGAGACAGCGCACTCCCCAAGTTTGATTCACGTGGCTCAACAATCACGTGCACCGTCCCTCGCCGAACTCATTGCACCATTCTGGGTTATGCTCGTAAACTCACTGACCGGCTGCACGGGAATCGGTCAAAAGTGTGTGCATGGGAGTCTATAAAATTCATTCAAGAAAAAATAAAAACAAAGGCAAAAACCGACTCAATAACAACTAAAATTGGCACGTTACCTGGTGGGCCCCTTCATGTCTGGACACTGGTCAGATCTGTACTTTCCATTGGCTTCAACATCTGAAGATATTTAATACTAGTAGTTAATTAGGAAATGTGGAGCGGAAGTGCACTTTGAGTTGTTTTGTTTCGTTCTGTGTTATATGCCTTCAGCTGTCACTTGTTTGGAGAATCAGGGGAGAGATGATCTGTCAAAAAGTTTGGCACATTTGTGGCCACATCATGGTCCTTTTTGTATTAGCAATATTTAATTACATACCCAAGAGTCAGTAATATTTCCATGTGTGTGTATATGTGTGTGATGATCTAGACTCTACTGTATTAGCAAATTGGCCACCTGTTGCATGTTTCCATACCATGGGAACAAACACAGTGCAATGTTATTCTGTCATTCAAATTTCTATCATGCACGTGTCAACCTTCACATTCTTCTACTTGTAATTTTTTGTTTCCACTTTAGAAGAAGTTGCAAGTCAGTGCGTGTGCTGTTCTTCATAGGGGAGGTAAAAAATGACCACTGCAGAAAGTGGTCTCAATGATTTTTATCTCATATCTATAGATGTGAATAATATTCTATTAATGTAACTGGCAAATGTTTTCATAGCTGAGGGAGCTGACTGCTGATCTTTCCCCCCTTCTGTTCTTGCCAAAAAGTATACAAACTGTTAAAAGAACAGCCCTGAAAGTTCAGGGCCAGTCACCATGCAGGATGGTTAGATGACAACCCCAAAGAATCATGTGTGATATTTCTTTGAATGGGATCAAAACTGTCAATGTTCATTATGAGCTTATTATGCTCCCTATGTGTGAACATGGAATGTCTGTGACTTTTTCAAATGGGACGTCAAGCTCTAATGATTATTTTTCTTTTCTTTTCTTTTCCTCTGCCGTTTGTCATTTTTTGTCCCTCTGCAGCTGACCCGGAGGATATACAAGGGCATCCCGGACAAGATGAGGGGGACGGTCTGGGCCCTGCTGCTGGACCTCAAGAAGATCAAAGATGAACAACCAAATGTGTATGAGGTAAGGAAGCCTTGATGGGGGATGGTGGAGGAGCTTTGCTTAGCTGCGCAAAGCATTCAAGTGGTAAAACCAGACACTTACGAGGCGTGAAACTTTTGCGAATTAGAGTTGATGGCCTTTTTTTTTTTCCCGCAGCATGAAACTTTCCCAATTTGCCAGTGGCAGTCAATGCATTGTGTGAACAAGAACTTTCGTGTGCATTTTACTTTTGCGAATCTCGGCTCCTTGCGAAATTCGCAAAAGTTTCACATACACGAAAATGACTGATTTTACAGTAGTGGGGTAGGGGTGCTCTTTACATATGGGCAGCCCACCTATGGGCCATTTTGTAGTATCTTGGAACATCTATACTTAGCTCTTACCAGCATTGTCAAAGGATTTCATTGTGGTGTCTGTGAACATTCTTGAAGTGTAAGATGTATCTTGTGACTGAAGACTCTGTAAATGAGGATAATGGCCAGTTATGAAAAGGATGATACACAAAAATGTGTATGAGGTCGCAAAGCACAACAGAGTACAATATGCTAACTTCTTTGAAAAAAAAAAAAAAAACCCATTTGATATATTTGTGGTAACACGATATTAAAATAGCTCATGGGGACAAACTTAAGACCTGGATGTGTAAGAGAAGGCCAAGGAATAAGCTGACCAGTATCCGTTGATAACTTTCAGCGCTTCAGTTCTGTGATACATTTGAAGCTGAAGCTCAGGAATACGTATCATAACTGGAATGATACTACATTGCTGTTCTTGTGTTACAAGACATAGAAGTAGTCACAAGCAAAACATGTCGTGTAAAAAGCTGTGATTTTCTTTAAGAAAGCTGTTGTACAGCTGTCCCAAAAATAGCCTTGGAATCACAAGAGCCTGTATGAAATGAGTTTAACTACCAAGGAAGGGGAGAAAGAAATGCTCAAACTTGCGCAAGGCAAACTCTAGCTGCGGCTAGTCTGAAGAATTAGCGGGTGCGTCATCGCGAATCGTCATGACGACAAAAAGAGGGGAATTTTGCTGGAAAGTTTGATGCATCGACAGGCGTTGCCTCGATCCCGTCGTCGTTTTGGAATTGAGGGCAGCGTTGCTATGATTATCTATTGTCTAGCTGAATTGTGTGAAGTTTCGCTCCTTCCTGTGTTTGTTGTTGCTTGTGTTATTTTACAGATCCCTTGTAGAGAATCTAGCTAGTTTTGGTCTGATCGAGTAGACTTGTTGCTATCGTTAAGTTTTGTGTCAGTATGTAGACACACAGGAAATGGGTGGAGTCCCGGAATGAGTTTTTGAAATGGATTTGTAAGGGGCTTAGTGGAATCGCTAATTACTATTTCTGCCCCTCGAAATGTCTTGATTAATCATCGCTAGCATCTTGCAAGAGAGGAGCCAAAAGGAAAGAAGAGAAAAGATCTGCCATTTCTGATATTTGCTCTCCCGAACTGCATGTGATGTATGATTAAAAAAAATCTTTGATTTAAGCTTCTCACTCAAATGTTTTGAAGATTTCATATGATAGAAATATGGTTTCCGTAGCTGTTTATGGGAAATAAAAATTGATTTTATTCTTTTAGAAAGAAGAAAATGAGGAAGAACTTTTATAGAAGCTCTTTACTTTCGTGTTCCTTATTTCTGAAGTCGAGAGATTTTAAAAGAACTAAAAGAACCAAGAAAAGAATGAATACTAGGGCTTATTAAAGTACAAACCATACTGAATTTATCATATCCTTTATCTTGTGATTTCTGTATAATGTATTCGTAGAACATTTGGAGCCTATGACCTGCATCTTCCTTTTAATTTTTTTTGTTTTGTTTGGTAAGGCCTACTTAATAACCCCCCTTAACCCATTAGTAACTGAAATGCCCCGAACCGCCTGCCTTATTACTCCCTAAACAATCAAGAACTGCCCGTCTGTTTTTTAAATAGTTCTATGCATATAGAATATATAATTATGTTAATTTGAAAGAGGTCAAAAGTCAAAAGTATGTCAGAATTATTTCTGTGACACACCATTCTCTTGGTAAAGTCTTAGTAGGCTTTCAAATGAACACAACTTGTAATAGACAAAAGTAAATAATATGCATTGAGCTATTTTACATCATTTAGAAAATTGTTGAAATGAGAGCAATATTGCAGTTTCTTCTAGGAAACCATAGGCCATTAAGTACAGAATCTTAAGTTGCTGAATGGTTAAGAAGTGAAAATAACAACAACTCCAACAACAAAATGAAACCAAAACCAAAGCAAAACAAAGGAAACTCTGTGTTACCTTTCAAATTCTTGCATCAACATCAATCTCTATAAATGTATTTTGTGATTTGCTGCCAATCTTAATGCCCTCACCAAGTAACTTTGGTATTGAAAGAAACTTTTAAATGTTGCAGATTATGCTATACGAGAGCCATTGCAGTGCTGAATAAATAGAGACCGACTCTGGGGATAAAACCAATGAAATTGGCATCCACATATCTTTTAGGAAATAATATTCACAGAAATGAAACATGCCACAGCAGGGGTGGGCTTAAAGACTGACGCATCATTTAATCTCGCATGGATAATCCTTGGCCTGAATTAGAAGGTGAGGCAGACTCAACGTGTGCCCAGTCAACCTTGAGCTGTGGGATAATTAATCTGCTTGAATCGATTACATTTCCAAATGGAGATTAATCCCAAACTCAGGGTTCCATGACCCCTGCCTACAGTCATCTTCAAGATTTTTTTTTTTTTTTTTAAACTGTCAAATCAAAACTTCCTTCAGAAATCATACTAGATCCCCCCCCCAAAAAAAAAAATCACTTTTTATATATCTTAAATTCTTATGAAATAATTGTCGTACATTGTGGTATGGTTGTAGTTATTATCATAACTTTTTTTTTCTCAATAGGCGCTGTTTCCTCTCCTATGTTTTGCATGCTGGAAATTTAACATTGTTTTTCTTTCTTTATGGTATGCTTGATGAAATCATTTTCTGTGATGAGACAGGTGACTCCAAAGTCATGCATAAATGATGAATGAAAGTGACTGTTTTTCTGTTTTCTTACACAATCACCTAACCATTGCCAAAGTACAGACTTTAAAGATAATATGCTCTGTTTTATTGTGTATGTGAGCATTCCCAGACCAAATACTCCTACAATTGTAGACGCTGTTTCATTTTGTATGATTCTGTGGTCTTGGGTATAATATGTGTCACATGAATCCAACAAGTGAGGGATTTTGGCTTCTGGGGATACAGTGTTAAGAAGATCCCAATCAATCCATACTGCATTTCGTTGTGTTTGTAGAGTATGGGGTGCTAGTGAGAGGATTTTGTCATCAAAGCACTAGGAATTAAGCTAATTTTTGTCAATCAAAACTTGATCTGAAGAAGGGGTCACCTCGGAGGCTGCAACAGGTACCTCGGTCAGTGGCTGTTATTTGGTCGTTCGGGGTAAATGAACTTTCTGTCTTTACCGCGACACAGGTACATTGATTTAAAAAGCTCAAACCGGGTACAAGCATCAGCAAAGGCTGTCATTTTGTTTGTTTATTTGTTTGTGTGGTAGAATATCATGAACTCCCTCAACAAGATTTGTTGTGAATCATTTGGTCACATGATCTGTCACATGGAAACTGAAGAAGTGGGTGAAGTTTTTCTTTCAGTGAACGGTGAAATAGATAGGGGAATATTCTCTCCGTGCGGTTTACGCCGCAAATTAAGGTTCATTCAGTAATTCATTATTTTGCTGATCTGTATGAAATGCTGCATGGTTAATTCATCTGGCAAGCAGTCAGGTTCTTTCATGAGGGCTGACTCAAGAAGGACCAATGATTTTATACACAATTTCGACACGCAAGTGACAAGTTTGTGGACTTCACAAAGTGTGATCTTTGCTCTCTGCGTGTTTAAAGTTTGACAGTCGTACTGTAGCAGTGACTCTCTCCTCACTTGTAGATGCCTCTTAACCCAGTTGATACCACCAGCTTGAATCTTCACCACTGTATCATGTGACAGTGATGCCTGTGGTCATGGAAGGCTTAAAAGAAACCAAAGCAAAAATATGAATATGGATTGAGTGAGAGTAGAGCAGTATCAGTTAGAACACATCAGTGAAAGTTTGTAGAAAATCGGGCTATTGATTCAAAAGTTATGAAGTTTTCCAAGTTGTGGTGCCGTCATCACTGGATAAGGAGACTGCCACAGCCAATGATGTCATTATGAACAACTTTTTATAGAAATAAAAAAGAAAAGTCAATCTCACGTTTTTGCATTAATGAAAAACACTTGACTTAAATACCTCTTTCTGAAAGCAGGGGGGATAACCTTTCTTATGTCAGTAACAAGTTGATAGAATGTGAAGGCTACTTCACATTTAAAAAAATAGATTTTGTGGAATTCTATTTTCTCAAAATTATTGTCCAAAATGACATCATGAACAGTAGTAGTCTCCTCCCAGTAATGGCAGCACTGAAAGTATAAAACTCGATAACTTTTCAATCAATTGTCCAATTTTCCTCAAACTTTCAGTGTTGTGTTCTACTTATATTGCTGTGCTCACTCAATCCATATTTAGTTGTGTGTGGCTGTGGTTTCCTTTAATGTCCAGACAGACGAACCGACTGTGTTTGGCTCCGAGTACGAATGTCAAATTTTCTGGCAACGGAGCCGAAAGGAGTCATTTTCCGTGCCCCCACTGTCGAGTCTATTAGTTCTCTCGGGATTTAAAGCTGGAATTACATGTAGTTATGAATTTGCTTGAGTATGGAATGAGACTGTCCGTCTGTAGTGTACCTGCTCCTTACAGTATGGGTGTAGGTAGAGAGCACTGTGATGTAACACAGGGTAGTGCATTTACTCCCTGTTGGAAGAGTGTAAAATTTCATTATTTGTTGAAGTCATTGCTAAATATCTACTCTTTCATTTCCTCCCTTTCAAGTGTAGGAAAGAGAAAACAATAGAAATGATTCGGGCAATATTTCAAGAAAAAGGTCAGAAGGTTACGCCTGTTGCACGCACCCAGGCATTCCTTCAGTTGCCAAGGATAGCATGGGACTCACTCGAGAACTTATTACGAGTGGTTGCAAAGTTGCTAACGAAAATTTCCACCACATGCACATTCTTTTCTGTTTGAATTGAGCAGGCTCGTTTGATGACTTAATTGACTTGGCATAGGAGAGCGATGCCGACTTTGCCTGCGCACGATTGTTGAAAGGGACGTTGTTGAATTTAAGCCAATTATTCGACGCGGCATAACTCCAAGAGAATTAAAGGAAAAGTAAAGCTCATGAGAAAGAGGGAGAGAGAGAGATGAAGCACAATATCTAGCAATAGCCAAATGATGATTTAAGCAGGCTTAATCAATTCATTAGGCATTTTGGATCCGTCAGCTTATGTTGCAATGTTTGTGTTCAAAGTGGTGTGGGGGGTGTTTATGATCAAGAGATAGAAAATGCAATTTTATGAAAATTGAAGCACAGCAAAATTAAAGAGGGTGGTGAAAATCTTAATGAACTAAGCATCAGTTTTCTTTGTTTATACTTTTGTAGGCTGTCTTTTAGGATTGCAGTCACAAACGAGCAGGCTTTATATCAAAACCCATGACATGTCACAACTTTTTGTGGTCATCGTTTGCTCCATTGTCTGTTTACAACGAAATATCGCATCATAATCTCCCCCTAAGATTATCAGTTTATGCACAAAGAATGATCTGTTTCATAAAACTTTTGGTTCACCCGTAGTGATTGAAAAGAAGACAGGAAGTTTGGATTATTTCTGGATGGTCCACGCTGAGTTTGCAGTTGTGATAACTTCAAGAAGCGATATATAATGTTATAGTGGGTTTTTCTTTTTTGGTAAACAAAACAAACAAAAATGGGTTTTGAGGGCTTTGATTTTTGAGGGCTTGTTAGCTGGAGGGGGAGGCACAAATGATAGAACAATAGAAGAAGTTTAAAGAAGTAGGCTTGGGGAAGTTACTTGTTATCCTTGGAAGTCTTGAATTCTGGGGTAGTTCCTTTGCAAACACCGTCAAAGCTGAGAAGGGTGAGGTTTGGTTTGAAGACTGGATTGGGTGTGTCGGGGGGGGGGGGGGGAGGGTGGGGATTGGGGGTGGGGGGGGGGTGCAGAATATGGGGGTTGGGGGATGGGGGTTGGGCCCGGAGACTGCCGGAAGAGGAAAAGAGGAGGAAATTGACAGCTGGCTTAGGAGCAATCCCAGCGAGAACAGATTGGCAGAAACTTGGAAGGTGCTGCTGCCTCGGCATCACGCCCTCAAGAACCGAATTCAAAACATTGGAGCAGGTTGTGATCTTCAACGTGCTTGAGTGCGCACACATGTGTGTGTGTGTGTTTGTCTTGCTGGCACATTTGGTTGTATGCTCATGCAGTGCAGCTGAGATGAATCATCAAAAATGCATTAATGAGAGAGTCTACTCGCTTAAGACTTTTGTAGGATGTAAATCATGATCCTCGTGTTATATACAGGATGTTGAATATCTAACTCACAATCATAACAAAATGCAACAAGCAGAAGGTTTTCAAATTCAAGATAGAAGTTGCATCAAATTAGGGATTGTATTTGTTGATGTTGACCAATGTTTAACTTCCCAAAAAATAAGCAAACATATAAACAAAAAACTATACACAAGCAAAATAAGAATGCTGAAAAAGGATCAAATTCATGAAGAAGATGAGGCCGACAGTGCCCTCCATGAATTTAACACTGTCACAGTTTGCAGCTGTGTCAGAACTCAATTAGTCCGGGGGGATTAAATCAATTTCCTCCTGAAATTCTCAAGAAAGGCAAAACTTGCTGAAATGCAGAGTTGTTGTTATTGGTTTTGTCTTCCTGAAGACAGGTTTTAGGGAACTGCCAGGACAACCTCATCTCCCAGCAACTCCTTGTGAAGTTTGGACGTTATGTCGTAGCCTTTCATTTTCAGACTAACCTTTGCAAATTCAAGAAGTCTAGTGTGTGTATGACTGGGTGTAATGAATCTTACTTGCCCAGGGAATGCTTTTGAAGTGGTAGCAAAGATGTCATGCAGGGTTTTATTGCAGTGGTTTGTGCTGCTTCTGCTGTTGTTTTGCTTACGCTTGATTGGGGCAACCATGCGAGTGACGACTCATTTCGAAGGCAGTTGCCTTGGCTGTATGCTACAAACTATGTTAAGAGAGAGAGAATTCTGCTTGCTTGGATGTGCGTTATCCAATCAGAGAGTGTATGCCACGTCTTGTGTATGTGCAGCTAGGGTCTGCCGGAAAAGACTATGTTTCGGAGAGAATCAGACCAGGGGAAGTTAAGAGGTATCTGGTGCTGATGGATATCAAAGCCTCCACGTGATGTACGCTTCCTTGTCAAAAAGCTGTGAGGGGTGAAAATCAGGTCATAGACAGTGAAAACCAAACATGTTTTATGCACATACACGCAGGGTAAGGATTTGTAGGTACCAACAGGGTAGTCGGTCTTGAATAGGGCATTATGCGACCTCTGATGCAACAGTGTTTGAGCAAAATATATATTCAAGACTCATCGATGTTCAGCAATATGTATGTGATCAAGTTTTTGATTAGCATTCAACATTTAGGTCAGCGGGAAAAGCCAGATAACAGTATCATTGCTACAAATTATGATCTCATCAACAGTTAATGTGCACTGACATTCAGACATAGATAGAAGGTATCATGTATATATGATCACTGCCTTTATTGTTTTGAATTGCTTTCATTAGGAGTAATATGTCAGTCACTTTAGAGTGCACCCTTTCGGTAAGAGAACAAGGTGCATGTATTGATTAATTGATGCACTCAATTTATTGAGATGGTTTAAAGAGGGGAAAATACCAACTTAGTCATTTAATCTTGCTTCCTTTCGCTATGAACAAGAAGAGATGCTTCGTCAGTCATTCATTTATTTTGTTGAATTGATTTAAACAGAGGAAACTTCAATACTTTGTAATTTCTGTGAAACTCCTGTGTACTTTGGCTGTTTCTTAATTTTTTTTTCTCTTTATTTTTTCTTCCCCTCTTTTAAACATTGTTTGAACAGAGGATGCGAGAGAGGGCGCGGGGCAACTCCCCCGACATCCGACAGATCGACCTCGATGTGAACAGGACCTTCAGGAACCACATCATGTTCCGAGACCGCTACGGCATCAAGCAGCAAGCCCTGTTTCACATACTAGCCGCCTACTCCATGTACAATACGGTGGGTTTGGTCTTCATGTAGGGAGAGGTGGTAGGAACTGATTTGATGGGGGGGGGGGGGGGGGCAGTCTGGGGTACAAGAGTATAGGGGTCACATGATTTGTAGATAGGGCACACATACATGTATAATGTTAGGGCACTGAAATGTTATGGTTTTGAGAGGTGATTTCATCATTCTTGGTGATTTCATGATATAAATCAATCCCTTGAATAAATGTCAAAAGCCTACGAGGGCAGCTTGATTATCGTTCTTCCTCAACACCACCACAAAAACTCCCTAACAACAACAAAAACAAAGGAGTGTAAAGGTCACATGCTTTGTAGATAGAGTACACATATGATATTGGGGCACTGAAGTCTATCATAGTTTTGGAAGGTTAATTAGGTATTCTTGATTGTTGATTGTTTCGTAACATTGACTGATCATTTAATTAAATGTTCCAAGTCCACCAGTGTTGCTAGAATACTGTGTCCCTTGCCACCCCCACTGCCCCCCCCCCAAAAAAAAAGGTCTGTGTATACTCAGAGGTGGAAGACGGGTTATTTGGGATGGAGACGTTCAGTTTGAAAGGGAATTTACATCTTGTGGGGTTAAACAAGTACTCAAATTCTGAAAGGTGCATACTGCTCTTTTGTTCATTTGGTGATTTAAATCAAATGCTCGACGATTATTTGTCAAATCATGCTGCTGAGTAGCTATCTTCCTTACCCCGTCATGTAAAATGTATGGATGCTGACATGGGAATTAAAGAAATCAAATTCTACACATCTTGATATTCATTGTTAGCCCATGAAATAAACTATTTAAAGATCCTTTATGTTGCATGTGTGTTTAATAATCTGACTAGTGTATGAAGTGATACCTATCGAGATTCATCATAGACATCACAGTCAAAGACAGATGTTGGTGAATTCCTTGTGAATGACATCAAAGTTGTTTTCTTTGTAAATGACAGATAAGAATGCTACAAGTGCAAACGTGCCTGCCAGCTGTTGATATCCTCGAAAAGAAATGCCAATTGATCAAACAGAAAATTGAAGTAGGACCCCAAAGTACATTGCATTGCCAGAGTTAGTGTTTCGTAGATTAGATTTGTCGTTTTTGTTTTATGCACACCCCCCCCAAAAAAAAAAAGCAAGTGAAATTTCGAGAGTCCTGAGGTTGACATCGATAGCAATCACTGAAAAGGATTAAACTGGATATGCTTCTTGTTCTCACGTAACCAACAGAATCTTCTCTGTCCATTTTGACGGATGCATTGCTCTTGATATTAAAGATAGGCATTGAAAACTTGGTCACTTCCTATTGTTTTTCTATTCAATTAGAAATGATTGGGATTACAAAATTTGTGATGGGTAAAGGGGGGGTGGGAGATGGGGAGTTGTAGAACTGATAACACACATCTCTGTGATTATGAGTGCTTTGTGCTGAAATCTGCAACTGTTGGAAATCCGTGAGCATGTTTTTGATGATAATCTGGCTGTTTTCAATCAGATGTAGGGCTTTGTGATGAATTCAACAGAAGCTGCATAATTTTGGCTCATTTCCTGCATACTATCCCCGCAATCAAACAGTACCCAGTGTATGGGCAATCCAGTTGCATGAAAGATGCATGAAAGGACAGATTTTAAGAGATATAAATTTACTTGACACTTATGACATATCATATCACAAAATTGCAGAAGTCTGAGAAAAATGAGTTATGGCCAGATTTTTGAACCCTTTTGCTTCGGATGTTCTTTCATTCCATTTAAATCAACATGCTGTGTTCACACACTCCTATGTACTTGTGTTTGTCACTACCTGTCCATAGCAGCCACCTGCTAAAAGTGACCATTAAGATAATTCTTTCACCATGTGATCCTGTGGGTTTGGTTTTTTTTTTTTCTGGGAATAGTGGCCACTTGTCAGTTGGTGGCAGCCATTGGTATTGCACCCTCTGGCCAGTATCTTATACTTTGTGCAGTCGTCACCAGTTAATGAGGTGTCAACTTCATTTGAAGATTTGCGTAATTGTTACAAAACGAATAAAAACATATGAATGCGGGGTAAAATTATGAGAGCTGAAATTTGCGCACATCATCAAGAAGATCAAGAACCATGTCATCTGCTATTCAGGCATATTTATTTTGTGATTTTTTTTTTTTTTTTTCAATATGTCTGTTTGTGTATGTTTGTATATGTTTGTCTGTCTCTTAGGAGGTGGGTTACTGTCAGGGCATGAGCCAGATCGCTGCCTTGCTGCTCATGTACCTCAATGAAGAGGAGGCCTTCTGGGCGCTGCACATACTTCTGACGGACACAAAACACGCTATGCACGGTAAGCCCCCAATTTGGCCTTCGCTCCCAGAGCCTCCTGTCGCCCTAACCCCCATGTACCCCTACACCGATCCCGCTGGTAACACAATATTCTGTGTTCAGTGTATCGACAGCATTGCAGTATATTAGCTGCTTTTGGTATGGAAAGCAATCTTAGATGCCTCAATTAGTCAACCAAATGAATTTTTAAGTTGAATATGTCTATATTTAGCTTGGATATACATGTATTGAGCAAAATTGCAGTGAAATTGATACCCAGTTCAGTCTTTCAAAAAGAACTTGCTGGAAGTTTGAAGGACTTCCCAACTAGGATTTATTGTTGATCAGTGGATAGAATGCTGACTCTCTGTCTTAAGGTCCTTGGTTCAAGTTGTGCTGAGAGCGGCAGTTGTTCCTCAAGGCACTTTTTCCTCATGGCCTGGCTATTTGGAGGAAACTTAGAGCTTTTGGTCCTTTGTTAGCTTTGCTCATTAGCATGAAAGTGCTTCCTTTGTATGGCTACATAAAGTAAATCCAAACCACAATTAAACTGTATTGATAGATAGATACATACATACATACATAGGACATAGATAGATAGATAGATATTGTTGATTTTTTTTCAGTCAAATAAAAATGGTATAGAGCAGCCCAAAGGCTGAATTGTGTGCCATACATGTAGATACAAAATGATAGAATAATTCTGCACATTTAACATAAAGAGACCACATACAGGCCTATATGTTATGAATACAATTCTGTTTTGAAATTCAAAATTAAAGGCATATTGCACATTAAAAAATGAGGAATAAGATTTATGTGTATGAAACAAAATGTAGTATAATAAATCGTACGAGTATGAACTGAATATTTTGTGTATTATCATGTATTGTCAACAGGATTCTTCATCCCAGGATTCCCCAAACTCATCAGGTACCAGGACCACCATGAAAACATTCTCAAGAAGCTTCTCCCCAAAGTCAGGAAGAACCTGGTAACGTATTTGTGGCTGTCAAGAGTGTTTCTATAGCGACTCCTGTCTCTAGTCAGCAAGTACTGTATTTGCAGTAGGGTGGCACATCCAATTACTGGACGCTTTCTTTCGTGGCTTTGAATTCCGTACTCAGAGGATGAAATTTGGGCTAAAAATAACATCACTTATTCACAGACTCCTGGAAATTACGAATTCAGCCAACTGATGTCAATTGTTCACTCCAGTTTTTAGAAAATATGCTTCAAACATAACCCTCTACAAAAGATGTCTTTTTGCGCGGTGCAAAATCGCATTGTATTACTGGACACGATTTTCGCAATGAAATAATCGACATCTTTCACACCTAATCCTTCCACAAGAATCACAATTTATCCCACAAATCATCGTACACATTATCACTGAGCGGATGACAAAGAAAAGATTGGCAAATGAGGCTAAAATTTCATATTTTACGGTAAAATGTCTGTCTTGAACATTTCGAAGAGTTCACAGAATAAAACCTTGTGAAAAAATCGACAACTGGTTAGACTCTACTTCTAGTTTACATGCTTTGTTTGTGGGAGCTGCACGCGCGGGTGATGAGTTGCGGGCCCCTTAGCACACAACTATTCCGCATCGTTCGCGTTTGAGAGGACGATAGCTACAAATTTCCGATATCGATCAGTGAACTTTTGGTTCTATTGGAATCTTCAGCATTTTTCCTGTATGTGAGTGGGATTTCATAGAATTTCAGTAGCGAAATGTGATTCAAACATGCATAAATATTAGCTATCTCGAGGTGCGGGTGACCCAACTATAAATTTGAGGTAAAATGTGAATTTTTTCGTGTTTTTACATTTTTATGTGGCGTTTTTTGTGATTTCGGTCCACACAAAGTTCTGTGAGGCTAATCTACGAAGTCTCACGCGTACAGAATGTCATTAGTACGCAAAAATGTGCGTGTCCGGTAATACCATGCGTCCGGTAATACCATGCTTGCCCCTATATTTCGCAGTGTTTTTATTTTTGCGAATATTAACAGGTCTAACAATATTTGGGAAATCAACCAGCCGTGAAAATATTTCCTCCAGTATTACAAATACATTGTATACCATATCCAGGGATGGGAAATTGCTAGCATTGCTGTCACATTGTGTTAAAGGGTGACTATACTTCTTTCTCATTCTGGCAGTGTTGTTCTCTATCACAAGTTCAACCTCTCACAAAATAGCCTTACAAGTCCTCATCTGCGAAATATTGTACTTGCAAAATACACGGTGTATAAAATCTTTAATAGACATTTGTACATTTACCAATACAGTAAACTTCGAATCAAGATGAATATCATGTAGTAAATGAAACAGGCACTCCTACAGGAGTTGCCATTTGTAATTTCATTGACTTCAGTTATTTTTGTTGACATTTGGCATTTTCATTGTCTTGATAACACTAACACTGAAACTATGAATATCATCATCATCATCCTCCTCCTCATCATCATCATCAATGATACCATACCTCCAGTCACCATTAATGGGATTCAACCATGATCAGTAATGATATTTTTGTTCTGTTTACAACAAATTCAGCCTCTTGAACTTCCACATGTTCTTTTTTGGCAGGTGTAACTCATACCAACCTAATAAATCCCTAAGGATCATAACCACCTAATTGAGAAGAGTTTGATACTCTGAGGGCAGAGATGTTTGCGGGTGTCATCGGAGAAAGACGATTCCTGTCGTCTCTCAAGGATGCTCCTTTCGTAGAAAATGTTAGAGGCAGAAGGGAGAGAGGAAACCTGATCTTGACCTCCACTTGGTCGATTTGTGTTGTCTAATTTGAAGAAAACGTGATACATTTGCTAAATCTTCAACAAACCGCAGAACACTGTTTTTGTAACTGAGCAGAATCTGGGAATGAAAGGGTACACTTGGGTAATTAATTTTCGCTCTCGACTAGTGTAATGTTGATTTGGCATGATCGTCCCCTCCATTGTTGGAAATTGGGTTCATCGGAGGAGATAGACAATTTTGTTACAGACGTCCCTGACCAGATTTATCCATCTATGGGATATGCTCTTTGCAGCTGTGTTGTCACATCTGGGCAAGATTTCATATATCATATCTCCCTCAAGGAATGCCAGCATGCTATAAAGAGAGTGCTAGGGAGCTTACGCCAAAACAACACCTTGGGGGTGATTTCACAAGTTTTGCCGTGGCAGCACATTTTATTCAAAAGCAATTTTGAAGCTGGAAGCAGATCAGTGGTAAATGCAATAAGCCTGCTTTGCAGTGTGTAGGACATGAGAGGGAAACAATGAGATTGTAGTTGCTGGTAAATTCCTCATTTGCAGACAGTTCGTAAGATCTTGCTTCTGTCGTTGTGGTACTTAAGTCTATCTTTAGTTGACGTAATGGGGGAAAGAAGATTGTTGCCAGATGAGGATGGTATTTTATCATCTTTCATGACAAGCACAGAGTAAAACATGCAAAAATGCCACACGAAAATATCAGCATTTACAGCATTTCATTCATAAAAGCAAAATTTATTGTGAAGTATTATTTTAGCTGCCATATTTTTATCATCCCACATTGACATAAATTCATTTCTCTCTCCATCTCCCAACCCACAACCTCATCTTGTTGTCATGGCAACCTGGCAGGACCGGTTAGAGATCCACACCAGTCTCTACTCCATGAAATGGTTCTTCCAGTGCTTCCTCGACCGCGTGCCCTTCCCCCTCACCCTGCGGCTGTGGGACATCTTCATGCTGGAGGGGGACAAGATTCTCATCTCCATGGCCTACACGCTCATGAAGCTGCACAGAAGTAAGACTGTGTGCGCTGGAGTTTGTGTTTAAGAGGAGTAAGAGGAGGATGAGAAAACATACAAAATTACAGGGCTTAGAATAATGTGCGTTGTTTAAATATGTTAACATCTTTATGTGGTAATAAAACTCTCGAATAAGGACACTTTCTCATGTACAGAAGGGCTGACAGATGTTTCACATATAATCATGACTGAAAACTTTGCCTGATGAAGAATAGGCCTTTAATGCACTTTTTTTTTTTTTTTTTGGTTTCAGGCTGGTGATGGCCATAAGACAACCAGTTTACAAACCTTTCTGTAATGTTCAATTCAAGGTAATAGAAGTGACAAGATTTGCCAATTACTATACAAGTAGTTGAAATGCAATTCTTGGTTATAAAGAGACAGGGAATATATGTGGTCAAGCAGATCACCCTCTACAGCAAGTTGAGGAGGTTTTCTCAAATATTTGAAACTGTCATCAATGCAAATCTTCAGCCTTGCTGGGCTCCCTTGCATGAGGTGTGTTTAGAGGACCAAGTTAACCCTCACAGCACTGGTATCACAAAATGCTATTGACATTGTGTGCAGGCAGGTTGTCGATAGTAATAGGAGGACTGGAGAGGGTAGGGGTGTCAAATGCCCACTCCTTTAGGTACAGAGCATGCTATGGGGTCTTCTTCTAATGAGAAGCCGTTCCATCAAAGATTGATTACCAGCTCGTAGACATGCTGTGGCGAGTGTGGTGTCCGGAGTGATGTAAAGCAGGAGACCCAGTAAGTCCCAAAATGGACAATTTTATCATTTGTTTAATATTGCACATATTCGGAAGCATTTGACACGGGAAAGTACTGAAAAAATCATCCATGCGTTTGTTACAAGCAGATTGGATTATTGTAACAGTTATTTTATGGATTACCTGATAATCAGTTAGGTAAACTACAAAGGGTGCAAAATGCATGTGCTAGATTAGTTTGTAATTCTCCTCGTTTTTCTCATTGTAGTCCATTACTATGTGCATTACATTGGCTGCCTGTAAAGCAGAGAATCATATTTAAAACTCTGCTAATTGTATATAGAGCCATTCATGGTACAGCACCAGTGTACATACAGGAACTTGTAGAGTTAAAAACATCATTTCAAACATTTTATCATCTTCGAAGTTCACAGGATCAAACATTATTGATATATCCATCGGGGAAATCAAAAGTTACTCTTGGTGACAGGGCATTTTTGTACGCTGCACCAAAATTATGGAATAATCTCCCTTTGTTTGTAAGACAAGCAGTCACAATTAATGAGTTTAAGGCCAGGTTAAAAAGTCATCTCTTGAAGTAGTGTACATTCTGTTTGAATTTCTTGTATGCATGTCATTTTGTAATGCGCAGTAGAGTATATCATTATAGTAGCTGCGCAATATAAATGTCCTTTATTATTATTTTAGTCTTTCTGAAAACATACAGGAGGAAACTTGGGAGATTGAGTGAGCTTGCAACAAAAGGGCAAGCCAATTCAAATTAAAAAAAAAAAAAATCAAAACATTACTCCTTTCTCTACCCACTCCTTCAACCCTCCACCTCTCATACCCTCACCCTGATCTCGTGCCTCCATCTCCTGCCCCCCCCCCCCCCGTGCCTTCTCCTGCCCTCCTTGTCCCCCTCCCTGCCACCTCTACCTGTTGATTCCCCTCCCCCCAGGAGTGCTGATCAAGAAGGACATGGAGTTGGTGGTCAGGTACCTGCAGGAGCAGCTGGTCATCGACTTCGGCTACAAGGATGACGAGGTGATCGATGCCCTGCAAGAAGGAATATCAGGTACGCTGCCGCTCCTCGATGTGCATCAAAAGCCTTTAACTTAAAAGAAGAGAGGAAAAAGAAGGAAAGTGGAGATAGATGTACAGTATGTCCCCAAAAAATTACAATCAGATTTTCGCATTGTTAAAGGTAGGGGATACCTTTTACAGACCTCCCAAAATGAAGCAAAACATTAAATATGAACCTCAGGGGACTTGTTTAGGTCACTGCTGAGAAATTTGGAAGTCAACAGTTATCTACAATTCGAATAATGCACAAAACTCAACTACTCAGTAGTTTTGTGTGTCAGCCACACTTGAGCCTTTTTGTTGCAATCTTCTGTATTTTTTTATCTACAAACACAAATCTAAAAGTATAAGAGCTGATGTAATAACATATAGAGTGTGTGGCAAGAATGTATATAGAAATGTTTGTAAGTTTTGATGAACTTTCTTCACAAAATATACATGACGGACACACATGCAGTGCATGGGTCTGCAAAGGTAGCCTAGTAATGTACTGGAATTTACAGTGAGCCCCGAAAAAAATTCAATTCAAAATCTAACGGTCAATAAAAATGTACTAAATGTTACCTTCCACTTTCAATACTTTATGGGAGTTTCTAAAATGATACTCTCTTCAACATACCACTGTATTCATACAACTCTTCATTTAAGGCATGCAAATGGGATTCCCTACCTTAAACACCCAATATGATTAAACTGTCTAGATGCTACTTCAGGGTCTTAAAGTATAACATTTTAGCTCTGTTTTGCAGAAAACCCCTGTTCGATTTTGTTATGCGGTCACAGAGAAATGTGGATTGTTGTAAAGCATATCATGAGTCTGATTCTTCCAAGTAAGTTGAGCACTTCGATGATCTTGTGTGTGAATACAATAGACAGAACTTGGAGGGAAGAGATTCCTGACATCCTCTACAAAATTCCTCACTTCTCTTTGACCACTGAAGCAAATCGAATGGGGTTTTCTGTAAGATGTGGGCAATGAGTTATAGTTTCATACCCTGATTTTGTATTTAGATTGATTCAATATTTTTAAAGATATCATTGCGGAAGGTCCCGTTGTAATTTTTTTGGGGGGACATACGATAGATATGCTGAAATTAAAACTATATATGACATTGTTTTTAATACCCCCATCCCCACTCCCCCAAAAACCAAACAAACAAACCACATAATTACAAGTACAGGTACATGTAGCTGCAGATTTCTTTTTTATGCATTGTGGGTTGTGCACCCTTAAATGTTATTGGACATCATAGTCGGACAACAACTACTGCAACTTCTACCACTACTGCTACTACTACTACTACTACTACTGCTACTACTTCTACTATTACTACTACTACTACTACTACTACTACTACTACTACTACTACTACTGCTGCTGCTGCTACTACTTCTACTACTACTACTACTACTACTACTACTACTACTACTACTACTACTACTACTACTACTACTACTACTACTACTACTACTACTTCTACTATTATTACTACTACTACTACTGCTACCACCACTACCACTACCACTACCATTACTACTACCACTATGAGTAAGCACTCTCGTTTTATTACTTGTTCTGCAGAACTGAAGAGGACCAAGCTGATAACACCGCCCCCTCCCAAGTCCAACGAGTTGCCCATCCTGCCGTTTGGGCTCCTACGCCAGCCTTCCTTCAGCCAGGCCACGGGGCTGCGCTCGGCCATGCCCGTCGGAAACGGCACCAGCAGACAGGTAACGGCGGGGCAGTCCGTTTGGGTGTAGCCAAAAAAAAAGAAAGAAGGAAAAAGAAACTAAACAAACAAAGCCACCCCCAAACAAAACAAATACATTTTGTGGAGATGTGTAGACGGTTGATTGTAGTCCCAGTCATACGTTTCGCCGTATTGTCCTGTCCCATCCCGCTGCATGCCAACTGTCCAACGTCTGTGTGGTTAGTACTAGTTGGACTGAAGCTTGGGGGTGACTGACCACTCTTTCCTTCCCTCTCAAGATGAGATAGGTTTTAGGGAGCTCCTCTGCGTCATCATTTTTTGGGCACCGTAAGATTGGATTCACGGCAGCCTCGACTTTGCGTATCGCGATGACGTTGGGTCAAGGAAGACTCGTGTGATGTCATGTCAGTGTGTGCTTGCAGGGCAGACAGTGAATGGCAGCCGCAATGGGCAATTTTTTAATATTTTGACAAGCTGCATGCAACAACGTCTTAGACATTGGTGACAGAAACTCTTCGGCCCTGCACAGACTCTCACTTTTGGGAATGTGACGTTTTGATATTTTGCTGGCAATGCTAATTTGCCTTTCGTTTTATGTGTGTGTATAGAGATGACTTATTAAGTAAAGAGATTACTCAACATGCCTTCGTGTATACCATATCAGCATGGGTGATTTTTGTGATGAGACTGTGACCTGGTACTTAATTTGAGATTTTCAAAAAATGTGAATGGGGCATCTTTGTTCTCATATGCTTTTTAAGTGGTGCTGTATCCTGTTATGTAAATGTTAAACTGAACGGCAGACTTCTGTGGAAACTTTATTCTTAGTGGGGTGTTTTTTTTTTCACTTTATTCACTTTTATTTGTTGTGTGTGTTCAAGTAAAAAGTTCTAGATACCTCAGAGACCTGCTGATTTGCAGACATGAGTGTGACATCAACAACAAATATTTTCAGTTTTGCCACCGAGCTGAAAGTCTGTTTTAAGCTGAAACACAGAAGGATTCCTTAAACTGTTTTACTTTTGCAACAGTGGGACACAAATGATGTAGATGCTGAAATCAAGTTTGGGAGCTTCTCAGGTTTTTGTTATTGGTTTTGTTTTTGGACTATGACAAATTAGAATTACATTTTCATTAAGGTGGGTCTTTGTTTGTTTGTGGTGTTTTTTGGGGGGACTATGTGAAATTAGAATTATATTATTTTCATTTAGGTGTGGTGGGGATAGACAATAGTTCCTTAAGAACCATAAAGTTGAATGTGACATCATGTCGAATGATAGTAGTCCTATATCCATTTTAGTTCTGAGAATTCTGCATTGCTTTGGGATATCCTTTTTATTTCGAATAATGAATTATGATATGTTTATATCTCGGTCGGCTATATTTTTTTGTGTGTATGTTTGTTAACAGTTTCACCAAGGAAAATTTATCATCTTTGTGTGTGTGTGTGTGTGTGTGTGTGAGTGTGTGTGTATGAGTAAGTATGTCAGAATTGTTTTTTAGTATGTCTTGAATCAAGAATCATGAGCAAAATACTTTCCAATAATTTGTCATGAGTGGAATGAAGTCACACAACAAAACCAAAAACAAAAGTAGATTTCACAACAGCTCTGACTGAAGCTAGAAGGTGGAAAATATGTACCCATGGTAACAAGTCAATCTGTAAAATTATACTACTATGGTGTATAAACTTGGTGTGAGGGTATGCTCTTGTCAAAAATGATAAAAAAAGAAGAAAAAAAAACACGCTCTTGGAAATGAAACGCAGTATATATTTTGTTCTCATGGGGTTCGATCAGGAACAGATGACAATTATGTATTACTATTCCAATTTAATAACACTTTGTACATAACTCAAAGCACAGCACAATCAGGCTATGACTACTATTGTGATAATTTATGAAAAACTTGTTTATGTGTATATTGGTATATATATATATATATATATCCTTAAATTTTATGTTGCTAGTACTGAATAACACATGTAAAGATAGAAACCTATTACAGTGTTTAAATAACATTATATGTATGTACATACAATAGTTGCTCTTTTTTTTTTCAATTTCTTGGGGTATAACTTTAATATGTGAATACTCTCTTTAAGATTAGTAGTTGCCAAATGTGTAAGTAGCTGTATTCGTGTACACATTATAAATAAAAAAACACACCCCCCCCCAAAAAAAAAAAAAAAAAAACTCGCGCATTTGTGGTCTTGCATACCGTGCTAACGTGCCTTTAACTTCATATCTGTACATTCAAGCGCCTTGTCCTCAAATGTATGTATCTCAAGGGTTACAGAGCAGAATTTTTATACTCCTAGTTTCTTTTTAGCTCTTGTCAGCCTAAAATTTGTACATTCTTTCTCACACATGACTACATTTGGGCATTTGGATATAATCTTCATTTTTTTTTCCTAATTGTAGGGCCTCATGGGAAGAATTGTATAACATTTTAACTGGAAAACGGATGACTGGACTGTAAATGAGAAGAAAATACTTGATCAAACACATTTCAAAATGTGTCATCAATTTGTGTGTGTGTGTGTGTGTCTACAACAATGCAACATAATTCATTGTGACCCGCTACAACAAAAGGATCCTAAAGTCGCTGACGGGTGAGCCGAGAAAATCGAGTATGAAGTCAGATCACCAAATTCTGTCAAAACGTTCGGATTTCTGTTTTTAACATAATTTTGTAGTCTAATGTATCTTCTATCATCTGCCGAAATTTCAAAGCTAAATGATCAAAGGAAAGGCCTGAAAATAGCATTTTTCTGGGCCATGCTTGGCTCGCCCGTCAGCGACTTTAGGATCCTTTTGTTGCAGCGGGTCACCAATGTCATCTCGATTTTCAAAATGCCCAATTTTCAGCCAATACGTTGTTTACAGTTTTTTTCCATGAAGTGAGTACATTGAAATGATATTACAGTTACTGAAGTGCATTTCAGATTCAAAGTGGACTTTACTCTCACCAAATGAATAAAAGGAAAGTTTTTACCACTTGCCCTGTGGCTAAAAGGTGAACTCAAGTTGATAAGCAAACTGTATCAGTTGTTGTACCCTGAATATGCAGATTTTGTTCCTGGTATGCCACAGACTGTAGTGACCACGCAGAGTTGCGAAGTCTCCCTGATGCAGCAGGAGGCCCTCTAAAAAACCTTAAGATATCTTTTCTCACCCCTGATAAAAGAATATACAGTCTACGTGATTTAAAAATTCATTTTCCCCCCTCTTTGGCACCTTAAGATACACTTGAAACACAGGTATCTTCCCCAATAGCTCTTTGAAATTCTTCCCGATATCATTGTGAGAATATCGGTAGCCCTTGACTACTGAGTGTGTAGGGACAAACCTGCAGCAGGGACTTATCTGCAGCTGGGATTGGTAGTACTCCTGCGTTCGTATCTATTGCTGGTGTTATATTTTGTAGCTGTGGTATAAAGAGGAATGGGCATGACTCTACATAATAATATCGGCAGTTGGGTTAGATAGTAGAACTGGTGCTGCATGCATCTCTTTTTTGACCTTACTCGCACAAACATGGTCATGGGAATATTATGACATCATAGTGTGCTGCTATAGCAACATTTACTGACAGGTTAGGAACAACGACAGTTTTGTTTTCTTTTGTTTCGTTTTCATGTATATTACTTTGCATCTTATGTTTGATTGAGAGAACATGGTAACTGGGCTGTGACTTTTGTCTATTACTATGTGGTGACTCGAAACCCGTTGAGGACTAGTCCCGAGTAAACTCGGGCAAGCGTCTGTGAGAAATGCGTGTTGTAGCAAAATCAGTCCATCCTCGATGGGTTAATTAGTGATAATAGTGACGTGGATTCAGAAAAGCATATTGAATGTAGCTCTTCACAGTGAAAAGTCTGTCTGAGGCATTGTCGTAATGACGCTTGCTATGCACTGGTGTCCTCTCTTCCACCTTTTGTCATGATTTTATAGGCAAGTCAAGAAAGTGATTTGAGTACATATTCATCATATATCTCTTTTATGCAACCTATCAAATGTAAATGCCAAGGATGTCACCTTTAAAACAAATTCAGACTATCGTCAAGTTGGATGTAGTGAGCCACATTGCACTTCACAGGTGGCCGAGCTCTAAATTTGAAATGCCAAGTGTACATTGCACATTGTAATTATTGTCTGAATACACTTTGCAAGTGATGATCATACTTTTGATATGAAAGTGCAAGTGGAGTGCACATTTGCAGTGAGAATGAATTTTGTTCGGCCTACCGAGCACGCTGTTTAAGGACTGTAGTGCCAAAAGTGGTGCTTTTGTTGACATCATTGTATGTTTTAGGTTGACACTTCAGCACTGGTAGATATTATTGTTGCCATGCAATGAACCTCAGAGCCACAACCAAGTAAATTCTGACAGCGTTTCACCGATCAATTGGGAGGGCTTGAATGACAAGCCCACTGTGTAATCCCTCTGAACCCTTCTCAGTTATCAAAGATGCGTTCCCTCTGATCTGGAATGAAGTAAATGTGCAGAGAAAGTTGCTGCGCACATTTTTTGACTACTTTCTAATGGATGCTCTAGGTCTACGCAAACTTCACAACTCTTCCCTATTTGGGACAGCATCCATAGCTGTTATGTCCAGAACATCAGATATTTTTAGATATGTGCAGAAAATTTTGTAAAAAAAAAAAAATTCCTGTTCTAGTGAGAGTGAAATACTTTTTTTTTTTGTTGGCCTTATTGTAATTTGTTTTTTGGGGTTTTTGTTGTTGTTGCTCTGATGAACAGATGAATTTATATTATTTTTGTACAGGGCATTTGATAGTCATCGTAATAGTTTTTATGCTTTTGTTATGCAAACTGTCACGTATGCTATCGCTAATGACAGGCTTGAATCAAGCGAGTTGAAGTGAACAAGGCAATGCAGATTATCGACTGTGTTGCTGCATGCCCAACAACACATTGAATACCATACCATTGTCTCATCTCGTGAATAAAACATGTGACATTGTAAAACGGACAAAGAATGCAGTGTAAAATGTGCCTGTTTATGCATGTCTGCATGTGGTATGCAAGCCATTATATATGGTGAAATGATATCTTTTTTTTGTTTTTGTTTTCATGCCTGTTGTTCTCACCTTTCCATTATGCAACCGAGATTTATTTTTTGCAGATGATATCGTCTAATGGAATATATTACACTGACTACAGCGGTTGAATCGATAACACTTCAGCTCTTGAAACTTGGTGGTTTTTTTTTTTTTTTGTTGTCTTGGTTTGATCTTTTCTTTAAAATATTAAGATTTGTATCCATCTGGGGTTAAGATGATCTCAGAGAGATGATCCTCATTACAGCTGAACATGTATAAAACTCAAATCCAGTCAAGCAATAACGCACAATCATATAAATCTTAATGCATATCATTGACGAATGACCTTTGGTTAGTTGTCCACAAAAGACTGTTACAACAATCCAGCATGTACATTGAACCATTTGCCTTTATAGAAGATTTTTTTTTTTTCTCCCTTCTTTTTCCCCTCAAAAGAAAATTTAGATAAGTAAAAGCATATAACATGATAATTTCTGGTGGTTTTATACTTTACTGCAAGTCATCAAAATATGGGAGCTTAAAAAAAAAAAATACAAATGTGAGGCGCTGTCCGTCAATGTTAAAAAAAAAAAAAAAAAATGATAAAGGAAGGATTCCAAAATTAACCCCAAGATCAGAAATGGAAGCATGAATTGCACTGGTCTCGATGCATGTAGGAGGGGTGCCGCTATCCCCACCCTCCAAGCCGCCACTCCCAATCCCACCCCTTAAATTTCATGTCGGCGCTCCTTCCGGCTTGCCCTTCTCGGTCTCTCTGTTCTACACATTTGTTCGTTTCCCTAGTCTTCCCCATCCTACTTGTCCAAACATGGTCCATCCAAAGATCCACACCAACAGGTGAGCATGTCGAATACAAATTTTTTTTTAATTGTTTTTGTTTCGGTGATCTTTCATTCCTAAGAAAAGCACTTACGTCTGCCTCCAGTTTGTGATTTTTGTTATTTTTCTCCCTCCCTTCACAGCACACACTTACTTTATATACGGTGCTGGTGTGGAGTGCTGCGTGTCCTTGTATCTTTTCCTGCAATCTTCCACGTGTTGATTTTATTTTTTCTTTTCCCGTTCATCAGGTGCATGGTGCAATGAATACTCCAACCACTGCCACTCACTCATCTATGATAATCCGTTTCACTGACCATACAAACCGCCCCAGCACTCTGCTCTCTAGATCTTGTAACACCAGCTGTTGTCTGTGGGGGGGGGGGGGGGGGGGGGGGGAGGGAAGAACGCCTTTCACAGAGTGGATTAAAGACACACCCATAGATGGAGATGGGAATGTGTTGCAAAGTCCGTTACCTGTTTGCTGTGACATTTACTATTATTTTTTGGAGGGTAATCCCTGTAGACATTTACATAGGACCATTCAGGTGCCAGCATTCAAAAGGTTAGTCCTACCTTGTATAAAGGTAAAGCACAATTTCTTTATGACTGCAGAAACTGTTAATTTCAGCTTTAAAATGGACAAATAGGCATTAGAAATTTGTGAAATAACACTGTGATAACACTATTTTATTAGGTAATGACAAAAATGCTAAATATTACACAATGAAAAAGTTACGCCAGAAGTATTGCAATGGCTGAGCATTCCGAATCGTCATTGCTATATGATGTTTTATAATCAATTACATCAATTACAAAATATAGGGCCATAGCAGTGTCCATTGCGTGAGAGTGAATCGCATGCGCAGCTTGTTACATGCATGCAATTCAATGCTACTGCTAGAGCACATTTCGATCATCACATACTAAGTAACGCTCTTCATACCCACTTCTGAACGGGGAGGGCATGTCAGGAATAAATGCCGGGTACTCCGACTTTTGTTATTTCACACCTTTGATCACATAATTCTCCAAAACAACTCATAATCCTGGCAAAGTGCATCAGTCAGACACGTTTCTTGGGAGAACCTTTCAATATATTGCAAGCAAATCCCCAATGGTATAACATGAATTTTGAGCCCTTCTGAGAATGATGTTTTAACTTTTAAGTTTTTCGAATCAAAGTTTCAAATACAAAGTGTACAAGTACAAGCTTCTATATGCTTGTTATGCAAGATGTTTATCACAAATGTAGTGACTTTTTTTTTTTCTTTTTTACTAGTGTCTAGCCAATCTCAGATGTCGCTGCGTCCAGCTTTGCGGGAATCAAAACAAACGAAAGAAGCAGTGTACTAACACTGGGATATGTTGGACTAAGGTGTAGAAAAAAAAAATTGAAGATAAAAGCAACCGAGAAACAAAGAGGAAAAACCAAAACAACTGAAAGTACATTGTATGTCTTGTACCAGCTCAACATCAGTGCTGGATAGTTCTTAACATGTGTGAGTTTTGATTTCCAACAAACAAATGGCCAGGGCTGTGATTGTTGAACACCGTGGATTGATTATTTCAGATTACCGGTATGATTACATCTTCTTTTGTTTTCAAACAATAGTTTATACTTTACAGTAGATCAAAAAAAAAAAAAAAAAAAAAAAAAGAATACGAATGGTAGTGGAGATATCTGATTTAAAAAATACACACACACATTCTCATGCTGCCAATTTTAATCTTTCACCCCCCCCCCCCTTGATGCAGAAGCATCAAACAATGCACCCATTTGTTAGCATGGTAATACATCATTGGAATCAAGTTCCCTTAAAGGTAGGGAATTACCTTTTACAGACCTCCCAAAATGCAGCAAAACATGAAATATGAACCTCAGGGGACTTGTTTAGGCCACTGCTGACAAATTTGGAAGTCAACAGTTATCTACAATTTGAATAATGCACAAAACTCAACTACTCAATAGTTCTGTGTGTCAGCCACACTTGAGCCTTTTTCTTGCAGTCTTCTGTATTTTTTATCTATAAACACAAATCTTAAAGTGTAAGAGCTGATGTAATAACATATAGAGTGTGTGGCAAGAATGTATATAGAAATGTTTGTAAGTTTTGATGAACTTTCTTCACAAAATATACATGATGGACACACATGCAGTGCATGGGTCTGCAAAGGTAGCCTAGTAATGTACTGGAATTTACGGTGAGCCCCGAAAAAAATTCAATTCAAAATCTAACGGTCAATAAAAATGTACTAAATATTACCTTCCACTTTCAATACTTTATGAGAGTTTCTAAAATTATACTCTCTTCAACCTACCACTGTATTTATACAACTCTTCATTTGAGGCATGCAAATGGGATTCCCTACCTTTAATGCGGGAACATTTATGACTCCTCCCCCTCACCCCCACCCTCCCCTTTACACATGGGTGGAATTACTGCCATGAAGAGCATTGTGACAATAATCCCCTTTTGGTCATAGGAAATTTACCATACTCATTCACAATTAGTGTAACTGCCGATGACATCTGACACAATATTCTTATTGATTTTCTTTTAAATACCTGGTTTATATACCTGGTACGTAGTAGATTTTGTATATCACTTCTCCAACCACTCTGTCATACACGTGTCGCGTCAGGCATCCCAGAATTACAGCATGACTTCAATATCAACATTCATAGTTGCTCTTCATACAGTGCAGTAACTGATATTTCTTTCACGTGTAGGTTCTAACTTTGACAAAGACTGTGCCCGATTATTTCTTGTGTCTTATTGTTCAACTCTTTTCCAAAAAATATGGCGGTTTTACTACTCCTACATGTTAACATTCATGCAATCCTTATTATGTTAACATATATTTATTGCTTTTGTTGTCACTAATTATTGATTTCATTTTGATCATTTATACCTTTTATTTTATCGATGTCACCATTATTATCATTTTTTTTTGTTATAATGATTTATTACTACTGTCATACTTATTATTTTCATCAATATTATTATAACTTGCATGTTGAAATGTATTATTTGCCTGTATGCCTGATGGATACTAATTTTTATCTGGGTTCATTTGGGCAGTCAATCTAGATGAGATTTACTGCCGTGCCAGTTTCATGAAGAAAAGGACTGTACCCCTGTGTGTGTGTATATGTCTTTTTTCACCTTTGTCATTGTCACTATCTACTCCAACTACCTCCCCCCCCCCCCTCCCACCACCACCACAGCACAAATCACTCTGTGTATTTTTTCACGTGTTGATTTCTTGTCTTTGGTAGAACAAACCTACACCCTCCGCTAAACCAGCAAAGGTTGTTACGTTCAAAGAGGTGAGAGAATGCAAAAAACTTCATCCGTGCAAGTTGAGCGCCTCGAAAAGGAGATGACATTTATCATACCCAGCATGCAAATGATTTGAGCATCAAACCACATTCAACTACGTGTACTACTTTAATACTGAAAGGCTGTAATTATTCTACACACATGTACATTGTGTGACTATATTTATGCATTTCAATGGTAGATGTCATATAATTCCACTAAAATGTAGGATTTTTAAAGCGTTCTTACTACTGTTTTATTTTGTTCACATTATATTCTTACATTATATTGCCAACTTTCAGTTTGCGTAGGACTTTAAAGACGCAGTATCCTTGACAACATATGATCATGTCGCTAGCATGCCATGTTACTCCATTGTTACATAATCTAATCATGTAAGTTATGTCGTGCAGTGTACTCATGTATGCAAGATCTGCAATGCTATACGGCAAACCCACCTTTGATCTGCATGCTTTCGATAGATCTGCATGTCAGAAAATTAAAAAGAAATGACACACAAATAGATTAGAGGAAGAAATTTGAAACCATGCACGATTCATGTTAATCAACATCACTTCTTTCATCCAATGACTTCAACAACAACTATGGCTACAATAGGCCTATGTATGTCCTCTGAAAGTGCAAAGCACAGAAGATAACATAGATGCAGTTGATTAAAGTTGAATACTGGTTCATTAGGAGAAATTGTAGCCCATGAACAGAGCAGGGATACCTTGGGTGGAATAAACCCCACAAGCCATCCAAGAGCAGCAAAACAATTACATCCCTCCTTCAGTACGTAGCTGTTGTACTGGCCCCGCTTTCACCACTGTGCGGCTGGAGTAAGCTTGTGGCCAGACCATTCTGTTTATTAACCAAAGGCAACGTCTTTTATTTGATCATCATTCACCGTAGAGCCTATGTCAGCACAATTGGGGCATTCAAGGATATATCCTCTCTGGATTGTTACAATTAGTCTCTCTTGCAACAATGAAGGCATGGCCTTTGCTTGAGAGAAACCTCAAAAAGGTTGTGTACCAGTAAACCTCTCCCCTCCCCCTCCCCATAGCTCCCTAACCAAAGGAACAGTGATAACAAAACAAAAACATTCAAATTATTATTATGTCAATAATTATGTCAATTAGATGCAACAGACCAAAAACAGTATTACATGTATTCTATTGAACCTAGGCAAATTTTTTTTTTTTTATATATTCGTTGCCTGTTTTGAATATTGTGAAGTGGTAAAGTGAATTATTTGGTAGACATACAGACAGGATGAGTGGTGACAGAAATAGTAATATGTAGGCTTATTTGTTCGTATGATTCTGTAGGATTATAATCAAATAAGAAGCGAGTATCTCCATTGTTTGTGTACCATGTCATAGACAAACCCCTCATCTTCTTGCTAGCTATCATGTCATTAATTTTGTGCAGTGCATGAGATGCCACGCCTTAAAAAAAAAAAGAAGAAAAAGAAATAAGAAAAGTAACATCATCGTGTCATAAATGTGTAGAAATCTTCATTTGTCATGTGTATATGTGCACTGCTTCGGTCTGGAATGAATATTCGTACATTGAAAGAACCACACCCTAATGTGCATGCCCGTTTCTCGTCAGTCATCAGTGCATTTGTTGACAATGATGGTGCATGCCACTCCCCTACCCCTCCTCTCCCCCCCCCCCCCCCATCTTGTTCGTACTGATGTTGAACTGTACCCCCAGTGAGAGATAAAGAAAGAGAGAAAGAGATAAAATGAGTGATGTATGATAGATTGTATGCTTTCAAACTCATGTACAATGAACGTGAAGATACAGCAGCATGCCTAGAACAGAGTGGTAGTTACTAGAGAAGCCTGAAACGTTGGGGTCTGTGCTTAGATCCCATGCAGTTTGTCACTAAAGAACTGTTCTCTGTTGCATGAATGTGAATGACCTCATCATTAATGTTGCTAGAGAGAAAATTGCAAGAGGTAACAATAACAAATATAATGTATCACCCCCCCCCCCCCTCCACTAACCACTAAATGAGTAATATTAAGAATATTTACCGGAATGAGAGTTAAATGTAATCCCAGTGGCAGAACTGGCAGTACCTCACTATTGTATGTTTCATGCTTTCCATTACCTCTTACAAATAATCACATATTATGATACATTTGCCTACCTTACATTCACCAACTTCTTATGTAATTCATATGATATTTCATATGATATTTCATATAAAAAATTTCACATCACTTTGCTTTAATAATCTCTTTTAATTTCAAAGTAACCCTCATTGAGGTGGCAGCCCCCATTCACACCCAAATTTTTTTACTAAATTAAATCTGCAGTTTGCATTAGTAATACAACTCTGCACATCACACATCCAATCATTTGTATCATGGGATGGTGCCTAGAATTAAATCATGCTATTTTCTCTACTATATATTACTTTCTCCTTTGGCTCTGTATATCTTGAGTGAGTTCACATGATTGTACACCATACAGAAGATCCAGTAAAACAGTGCGTATGCTTCATAGTGTATGCAGGATGCATGGTGAATGCATAGATTTAATCTAAAGATTTCTTCATCGTGAAAAAGGACAAAATAGAGGGATGTGTCAAGTCCTGATGAGACCTAAAAAGTTGAATCGTTTGAATGAACACTGTCCAAGACATTCAGTATTTTTATGCCTTTAATCATGAAATGTAGGAAATTACAAATAAAACATTTTCAATTACTTACCATAGTTTGATATGTTACAGAAATTTCTGCACAAATATGTCTCTCAGAAAAAGGAAGATGCCAAAAATTTGTTTGTATTAAAAAAAAAAAGTCTGAATAATTCACAGGAAATTTAACAGCCTTTTCTGATCACTGTCAACTCTAATTTGAGGGCATATACTGGCTGAGAAAAAAAGAAGTAAACACAGCTCAAAGGATTCCATGTCATGTACATATCAGTATGTATTGCTATATATATACTTGTACATGTTTATTGCTTTAGGTCTTAATCCGATTGACTTGAAACCATGGTCGAACAGAATAAAGATATGAAAGATATGTTATACCGGTCATGTATTGATGTGAAAAAAAAAAGTACCACGCCATGATTTTTTCATCAAAGCTTTCATTCGTAGTTGATCCATGCAGCATAATGCACCGTCATGCGCACTTCAAAGAAGAATCCCAGTGTCTGTCCAATATCATTTGGTCCTATCGTTAGCATTTTGCACAGGCATACTTCACAATCGTTCAAAAAAAAGTTGCCGGTCAGATGAGTTATGCATATATGGAAAGAAAATTGAGCCAATTTAATTTTTTTTTTTTTTTGTATTTTTTTTTTTTGGTAATTGCATCCAATACAGTAATTTGAATTTGGTTGAACAGAATGTGAATTGCATTTTATATGGGTGTGAAAGGCATCTTCCATATGTAGTCTTCAGGGAAGCATTTAGTTCTTTCTTAAACTCTGACATGAAATGGTTTCCTTGAGATGGAATTATTATGATTTTTTTCTTCAATGAACCTCATACCATTATGTTCGCAGTGACCTAAACATTGATTCACACCTTTTGTGGTATCCTGCGAAAAATGAGGGCTACTAACTGAAAGAATATCTGCCTCGGACCTTTGAGGTTTTTTTTTCTTCTTTTTCAATTATTTGACTCTCATAGTTTACACTCCCACACATTCTTTGACATATAACCTTGTGTGGGTGTGGTATATCATCATAGCAGTACTTTGTTTTGTCAGAGAAATGCTGGTAATTTAAACTGCCTTGTTGGAGAAACTGTAAACGTAATACACGTGTATCATATGACAAACTGCATGAAAATTCGTATTAGGGATTTTATGAGAAAAATTTGAGTGGTTTCAAACAATGCTTTATGTGTGATTTCTTTCCTAAAAATATGTGATCATACCCTCTAATTGATGTGTGATAGCAAGTTTTGAACAGAGACAGGACTAAAGTAACATGGACTATGTCTGTATGCGGTGTTTTAAAAATCTCTGAAACCAATGCCTTTATTTTTTTCTGTTTTTCCCCCTAGGTAACCCAGTCCACATCCTCCTCCTCCCCACCCCCGACCCCCACGAGTACCACGGTGTCAGCCTCTAATGGAACCTCACAGCACACCTCGCCGGATAAGAGGAAGGCCGAGGAAAATTACTACAGCAGCGTGACGTCGTTCGAGAGCCAGTTTTCGGCTCGCTCGTCAGGCATGCAGCAGTTGAGGTACAGTGCGTCGCCGTCCCACTCCGAGCCCGGGAGCAGCCGTAACGTGAATAATGACCTGACGCCTACTGGGCAGGAGCATCTGCCGGGTTTCCAGTACCAGCAGGGCATGACTGTGGCGGAAGTGGACTTCAGAAGGGAGAACTCTGGTGACAAGGGCACGTTGCGGGCGGGTAAGGCCTCCCCGCTCTCAGACCGGCCACAGAGCTTGCCGCCATCCAGTCCAGCGCACACCGACGTCAGCGAGCGCCGACTGTCGCTCTACGACAATGTGGACGTTTACTATAACGCGCATTACGAGCAGAGCATGGAGGAATCGCTGGAGGCGGTCGGCACGCCGACGGCGCACGCGCAGGATGGTATGTTTTATGTGACGGGCGTGAACGCCGATCCGCGCGTCACAGGGGTGGCGCCACAGCCGGCGGCCGCGGCGCCCAGCACGGAATTTGGCAATACCTCCTCCCACCACAAGTCTCGCCCGGAGGAGTCCCACCTCGCCTTCGCAACCTCCGCGCAGCTGAGATCGCCCCCAACCCCGGCCAAGCCCACAAGCCTGGGGAACCTGCAGTCCTTTGAGGGCCACTCCAGCCACCACCGCCACAAGCGGACATCCTGGGAGGGGTCGCAGTCGCAGCCGGGTCGCAGCCCGAGCCGAAGTCCGGGGGTAGCTTCTTCTGGGTCAACACGACCTTCTGCATCATCTCCGAACCGGAAACCCTCTAGCCCAATCAATGGCGTTCAATACTTCAAACCACAGGTCACATATATATGAGAAAGAAGCTGTTGAAAAGTCAAGACACTATATGCCATATTTGCATCTTGAAAGGGTCCTCAAGCCTCTTCAGTTGACCTCTGCTCCTCTACTAGACAATAAAATGCTGTAGTGGAAGAAGGTCTTCAGTTTGATACATTAAAATCAAGTTCCATATGTCATATTACTTGAAGATACATGTAGAACCCTTTACTTTCAACACTATTCTGGAATGAGGGGATTATTTCACCAGTACAAGAACATTACAATGCAACCATACAACTCATCTATCACACATATAACTGTGCGATGTATGCTATCTGGTCATAACTGTGAGAAAGTATGTGAAGCTATTTCATCATGCTTTCAACAGTCAAAAAAATGCAAGAGCATGAGGATATTCAAGTTATATATTTGTTTTAGAACGCATTCTCCTTAAAAAGGGAGCATTTCTACAAGTCGCGCAAGCTCATTTATTGACACAAAACGCTCCTGAATGAAACGATAATATATTTTCTTTTCAGTCAGTGAGAGATATGACGCAACTCCAAAATGTGTTGTAAATGCTACACTCACTCGTTTTAGAATTTATCTTGGAGGGCGCTGAGATAGTGTGAAGGTTATCATAACATGAAGCATATGTGCCATTTGCAATGCCTTTCTTTAAAAATGGATGGAGTAGCTTTTTATTTTTATTGGTTACTGTACTCCTTTATTTGTCTTATTGTATTTATGTACTTATTTATGTATTAATCGTAGTATCCGTTTGTGTATCTATTTATTGTCGGTGATGGCAGAGAATTGAGAGGTGTTTATTCTCTAAACCTTTGTTGCTCCATACTTTTGGTAATTAGAAAATTTGATATTTGAGATTGCACTCCAAGGTCGGTGATCTCACCCTGTTTTATAAAAATTACTCTGGATTACCCTGTTTTCAAGCTGGTGACATAGTCTAATTCCAGTTGCTTTTGACGGATTCTTTTTTGAAAGAGGAAAAAAAAAATTCAAGAACTTGCACAAGGAGGACCTGCTTTTGTGGTGCTATTTGATACATAACTCTACCAATCCCTATATTTACACGACTTTGCAATAAGTTAAGGGTAAACATTACGTTTTGACTAAAATGGAGATAAAACATGCTGAACACTTTCATGAAACTTTTCACATAACTCTGAGTGATTGCTTTTGCCAGAGATGACCAAATATGACACCAGCTGTAACCATTCAACGAAAAAAAAAATTGTTAATTTGTAGGTTATGAGAGGAAATATTGTTCGTGGCCAACCAAACTTTTGATATCCTATAGAAGACCTATACTGGAGGGTCCGTTGATAGATTGTGCATGAATAAATCCTGCAACATCCCAGTCGAGGCACATGTGATATACTGCGGCATTCTTCTTGTTGTTTTACGGGACCACTTTTTCTCGCTGATTGAGATGGCAGCTCGTTCTTCGTATGTACAGATAGGTATTGGAAGTGACGAAGCCCAGAAAACGAGATAGAGAAGGGGGCAGGGCGTCATGCTTAAGAATTCTGACCTCATCAATATCAAATGTTTCTTCCATTTCCCATCTCACTTTTGTGATAAATAGAAAAATTAGATGTCATGGCACTCTGTTCTGCAAAATGCATAGTGAGGTGTTCTAGATCTATTTTAGAAGAGAACTTGTCGACCGGAAGGGTCTGTAGCAGATGTAATGTGAGATAATTGTCTAATTGAAAAGAAATCCCTCTGTGCCCTTTATTTGCTATTGGGCATTTTTAAAAGATTTTTTTTTTTCATATTAGACAACAGCCATGAGATTGTGTTTTGGTTTCTTTTTTCAGTGTTTGAAAAATTTAGTACATGTAGATGGAACCATTACAGAGAGCTGGAAGTTGCATTAATATTTGAAGCTGTGATTTTGATTTCCGGACGAGCAGCAATTAGATACATTTGAAGCTTTTGACATGTTGTGTGTATGGTCATAAAATGAACTCATCTGTAGGTTTTGGACAATTAGAATTTTACACATAATAAGCTTCTAGTTCTAGACACAAAATTGGGTGTTTGTATTTTGAAGCTGTGTTCAGTTATTTGAACTGTGCTTATCGTTGGTGGCTCTTAGTACCTTACAGTTGTATTGATCTTAATAACAGAAAGGCTAAGTAGATATCTGTTTATTGACACTCTACTGTGTTTAGATGCATTATTACAGCACTGGATTGATGTCAAGAGTCGTGAATTTTTGGCCGATATATCATCAGTCTCCTTTTCTATGCGCAATGAATGCTACTCGTAGAGAGCAGCTGCTTACATTAATTTTTTTGTTTAAATGTCAGATGTAGTATATTGAGCTTAAGTATACAGGTTCTGTGACATATTCATAGATGGCTACGTTAGCTGTTTGCTTCATATGTGGTCTTCGGACGAAATATGTTTTACTTGTATGCATGCGCGTGTGTATATGCGTGTTTGTGATTTGTTACGCTTGCCCTATGTCACTTACCCTGATCCTCCGCTTTCATTAAAGAGTTCTGGGTTTGAACTCAGAATGGACTTCACTATCTTTCATGCGTAGATGGACATCAGTACGGAAACTGGTCGTCAATTTTTACAGTGCAAACTGACGTGTAAATAGTGTACAGTCATTAGATAAAGGAGACACTTTGTACCGTATTTCTCAATTTTTATAAGACTCGTCTCCCGAGGAGTCGTCGTAAATGTGTCGGGATTATGTGGTGAGGAATCATGTTCGGTGTATAATGACGGTCTTCACACGTGCACACATGCAATGTACATGGAGATGTGTGTGTGCTGATGATGACCGCGTGCGTGAGATATGTATTTAGTCCCAGAAGTCTATTCAATGCCAGCTGTGTGTGTGTGCAGCTTATTTTTTCTTTTTGTTTCTCTTTACTCTTTTTTTTTCCAAAGATTTGAACAGTGATATTTTTATTGTGTAAGATTGCCTGTGCTGAACTATTCAGAAAAGAAGGGCAGACATTATTGTCTAGTTAATGTTTTCTTTATGTTTTGAAAGTGAGGGTAAAGTCTTATGCGAACCCTGTCAAATAAAATGCTTTGTGGCTGTGCCCCTTTTGTGTCTTGTGGATGTAAGCCTTCAATGGGAAATCTGTATAACTTTCTGTTAAAAGGTTCCAAGTACCTTCAGAGTAGCACAAGTACAGGCGCAAATAGACTATTTATATGGTTACTTGATGGGTTGTGTTTCTGTTTGTTGTCTGAACAACCAAAAAAAAAAAAAAAAAAAAAAAAAGATAGTTTAGCTAGCATTCAAGCGTCTTGGATTTGTCTCGGAAGATGAGGAAAATGTGTGCAAAGATTGGATTTTGCAACGTCAAATATCGCGTATGGTTGCACACAAATTTAGTAAAAGAAGTAATTGAAAATGATCTCTTGAACACGTGATCTTGTTATGAAGAACCCTGTCTGGACCATGTTGATTTTGTGTCTGGAAATTGTGATGAATTTATTCGAGAGAGATCTGTGTTCACAGACAAGATGTATGAGAAGGAAATGACTGTCATTAATATCATATATTATAGCACTTTCCTCATAAAAAATATATGTGGATATAAACCTGACCATGAAGGGGCTGACATGGCAAATTATGTAGAGGTCACCACGAGAAATGCACAAGCTTTGTATACTTTTGAGTGTTTTGACTATGAGGAGCCAAAGTGGTCCATAATTGAAAACTTTGAAGAGACGTGAAGAGGACTGGTTTTCATTTCATGTTTTTCCCCAAAAATCATGATTCTCGATAGTACAAGTGTGGTTTTATGCTCGTAATTTTTGTCAGGCTTTAGTTTTCTTGTATTTTGCATGGGTGGCTGAACTGTTGAAAGAAGAAACTGTCACCAAAATCAGTAATGGTACAGAGCTGCGTGCAGAGAATTACAGGAGAAAAAGAGAAGTGAAGTATGTAAGAAAAAAAAAAAGAGAGAAATAATATTGTGCCAATCGCTGAATTTATTTTTGTGCATATGTTGTGATTGATGTCATTATTCATTTATGTATTTTGTATTCAATGAGGCGGAGTAATGCCAGTCTCTATCTGTAAATTCTTTTGATACAGCTCTTATGTTTATATATTGGCACATCAGATGATTGAATGGGCTGGACTTTTGTCAAGACTGACAAGCGATTTGCCTTTTTTTTTTCCTTTGTGCGAAGCCACTATTGCAAAGATATCATGACCTGTATTCGAGTAAACGTGATTTGACCTGAACATAGGATTGAGTTGGTTTTGAGTGTAAAGTGAAGTGCAGAAATGGATTCAAATCTCTGTAAAACTTATTTTTGTATGTGGGCTACCCTATTAACCAAAACAAACGCAAAGTAACATTGAATTTGTTTGACAAGAATCTGTGTCTCAAACATTTGCTTGTGGTACAGATTTTATCTTCCTGTTTTCTCAATAGGATACTCAGTATCTGTAATGTAGTCAACAACAGGCATTGCATACTCAAACTCAGCTCAAACTCAATGCTCCACCAAGATCACTTTGCTCCGTCGTCTCTAGAATGCAGGCCCATAAAATTGTTATGCTATTGAGATTCCTGTTCTTGAGCAGTGATTTGTTTTTGTTGTTGTAAATGTTTTGTGAAAAAAGAATTGTGAAATCATTCTATAATTGCCTGCATGCTGTATCGATTGCAAGAGAGCTGCGATGTTTATATTATGGCTTTTGAAAAGCTTGCATCATTGTGATGGATTTTGATGGTGTATTTTGCTGTTGTATTTTTTTTTTTCATTGTATTTCAAATCTTTGCCAAATATTCTATTTTGGGAGTGAGTTTGCCATCCACGCTTTTGATTTCACCATTGCTGTCAATTGCATTCAGATGATTATAGGAGATAGAGGTGATGAGATCATTTTTTTTGTTTGTTTGTTTGTTTGGTTTTTTTTTTATTTCCTAAGTGTGATATGTTTGAACAATTTGCCAATGTGCACAATAATGTGTTTCTGGCAAGTGTTATGTGATTAATGTTGAATGAGGCTCAATGGATGATGCGGATTTAGTTTCATATAGCTATATGACTAGTCAGAGATCGGGTGCACGAACTTGAACTGGACAACAGGTTTAATCTGTGTGTGCGCTTGAAAGAGTAACAATGTGGCAGAAGAAAACTTACCATTTTTCTTTATATAATAGGGGTAATTTTACTTGTGATTTATTAATTAATTGTGCAGTCTTGCATGTGTTGGCAAAATGAGAGGTGATTTCACACATTTCCAGTACAGGACAAAAGGATAATAGTGACAAACATGTTGATAAAGATCCCACTGATGACCAAAGATTTTCTGAAGCCACAAAATAAAAAGGAAAAAAATATAACAGCCTCACTTGTAACTGAAACAGGTCTCGTAGAAAGTATGTTTCATTTATTGCATGACATAGAAAATACTATAAATCAATTTGGTGTGGACCAATAATTACATTTTCATTTGCGTGGTTGTGCGTCCATGCAGATGTAATGCTTCGATAGTCGCAGACAGTTACACAATGTTGTATTTATGACGCGGCAATTTTTCTGTTTTTGCCCTTCTTCTCAAAGTAGTTTTTCCCCCGTCATTTCCACGCAAATTTCAGTGAATCGTGACGTATTTTACCCCCTTCCCCCTCTTCTCGTCTTTCTGCCTGTCGAAACTACTCTTGGTCTTCCATTTCCTTTCTACCGCCCTCTATCGTCCCTGTTGTTCATCCTGTTTTCTAAACCCATATCATTCTCCGTTGGAACTTGCTCACCTCCAGTGCAAAGTCGAGTTGGTCGGTGACAATTGGTGGATATCTGTCCGAATTGTGTTTTGTGTCGGTCAAATTCCATTGATGGGTAGTTGGAGAGGGGATAAGCCAGTTGTGAGATTCAGCGATATATTCGAAATGCATTTTGTATACAAAGTTTGACATTGCTTTGCATGTGTGAAACGTGTATGTCGGTCAAAGATATTGATAGTATCTTTTTCTTTTCTGTTAGTAATCATGGTTATAATTCTTACTTGACAGTTACTTTATGTATAATCTGTATGGCGCCATTCTTTCTATTTATGCGCCTTTGTCTCCGTAACGGCATACGTTCCCAAACTGTTGCGTGGTTTTTGCATCTCTGGCGGTCCAGACTCGTACACATATGATGTCGTTTTATCTCGTATTGTAGATCCAGTTCTGGGGGGCGTTTCATGAAGGAACTTGTCGGATAAAATATCTGACAAGTCTATTATATCCGACAAGTTTTGAGAAATTCTTTAGTTTGATTGGCTGATTTGTCTGAATTTGTCGGATATAATTGACTTGTCGGACATTTTCTCCGACAAGTTCCTTCATGAAATGCCCCCCAGGTCGATATCCTTGCGGTAACTGCGTTTTCGAAACTTGTGTACCACTTCATTATGCACCCTGCACATACAGCAATAATGTATACATAGGTGATAAATGGTCAGAGAAGTCGGTAACCATGTATTACAATAATATAGGTTTATGATACAATGTGTGTGTGTGTGTGTGTGTGTGTGTGTTTGTGTGTGTGTTCTAGTTTTTTTTCTTTTCCCCAAGATGATGTTGAGTAACTCATCTTTTTGATGTCTGAAAACTGTTTTCTTTTTGATGAAATAGATTTGTGATTTTGTATAAGTTTGCAAGTAACCATGAGACGTGTGATTAACAGATCTAGACAGGGATATTGTTTGTAAGATAACTACATTTGTACATGTTGTTTTCATTGTGACAGTCTTGATATCGAATACTCTGTCTGTCTGTGTCTATGTTTGTGTATGGTGTGCGTGTGTGCCTGTGTGTGTTTGTGTGTGTGCATGTGTGTGTGTGTGTGTGTGTGTGTGTGTGTGTATGTATGTGATAAGGCGGGGACAGTGAGAGATGTTCTATACAACTGACAAGTTTCCTTTAATTCAGCTGTCTTGTCATTTCAAAATAATTTTGTCGGCTCTTCTTAATAGAAGCACTTGTATGTTTCCTGCAGCTAATTTGCTTGTATATTTGCTAGAATGATTCCCCAGTGTTCACACTCCCCCTCCCCCACTCCATCCCTTCTCTCTCTCTCACTCTTTATTTTCTCTCTTGGGAGACGTTACTGATCTCGTTTACAGCATAGTGCTTGCAGATTAATTCGTATGATATGATATTATAATGTATAATTTCGTTTTCAAGAAGGATTCACTTTTCTTTAAGTTTTGGGTTACTGCTGGCATGTGAAGGGGACGAAGATGTGATGAGTGACACTATTGTATTTACCTATTGAAATACTACTGTACATTGTAAACTGTGAATATTTACATATTGACGATTATTATGTTTGAAGATTTTAGATTAATATATGTGGGATAGAGAAACTTCCTCTCCAGCTGTCTTCACACGTGTGGTTTGTCGGGTTCAGTCTGTCTGCGTGTCTGTGCGTTTGGCTAGTATATTAGAGTCTCTACTTCTCGTGATCTGGTTGGGGCCTTAGTGTGTGTATATATATGTATATATATATATATATATATATATAGAGAGAGAGAGAGAGAGAGAGAGAGAGAGAGAGAGAGAGACAGAGACAGAGAAAGTCGCTTGACCTCGTATCTACAAAATGTCAAATGTTCAAGAGAGAAAAAAAAAACTAGCCAAAAAAACAAACAAACAAACAAACAAACAAACAAAACATAGCAGCCAAAGCACTACATTGTATATCAAATGGGAGAGCCTTTCCTTTGACATGCTGTGGTGGCTTCATTTTTGGGGTAAGACAGCTGGGATTTGGAGGACATTATCTGTCCATGAATAAAAAAAAAAGTAATTATCACCAAAAGTTGGGATACAAGATCGTGTTATCCCAGTGACGATATACATACAAATGCATTCATACGTACAATATGCATGTATATGCATATCTTTATATACATGCACACTACTCGATAATATATATATATATAATATATATGTAAACATGTTGCGAATTCACGTATTGGCTCCAATATAACGAAGAATCCAGAAATAGACTAGTAATGCATTATTTCGCCAATAAAGAATGAGTTTATTGTACTCAAATTTTCGGTGGCCTCCACCTTCTTCTTGAGTATATATATATATATATATATATATATATATATATATATATATATATATATATATATGAAGAGTTTGTTTGCAAAAACCGATAATTGCATATTTGTCAAATGGAGATATTTGCGATTAAAGGTCAAGAAAAATAAAGAGAATAATAAGAACATTTTTGCTTCTTTTGACCATAACTTCAAAAATGTACCTTTATATGTAGTGACCAATATAGCATTTAAAAGGTATTATCTTGTACTTTATGACAGAGACCGTACTTCAAAATCTTCAAAAATGGACTTCTCGGTTTTTGCAAACAAACTCTTCATATGTTGTACATAATCATACAGGCCTACATTCACTCAATCCTAATTCACTTCGTCACCAAGTAGTTGTTCGGTAGAAATGGCTAGTTCTTTTCTCTCTCTCTCTCTCTCTCTCTCTATCTTTCTCTCCTTCCTTTCGACTGTTCATACAAGTCTCTACCTCTCACGTTATTGATTTCGATCTGACATTACTATATCGCAGTGTGTATTATTTACCAGTCCTACCAGTTACACTGTGACGTAATCATCTTTCAGCTTCTCTTTATGCTTTCACGAAAGCGAAATGTCACACTGTGTTTGATTGACAATTCAAAGAAGAGTAAATTATCCACATCGAACAGCAGAAGTTCCACTTAGATTGGACATAAGAAATGATGAATTTCAGAACTTCAAATATTGCCCAAAAAGCAAAAAGCAATACCACATCAATATCGGTCACAACCTTTCTTGTGCAAATTGGATTAGCGATGACGTCATCACTTCAAAATTTTCCCTTCGCTTTGCAGGCAAAGATATACAAAATAATGACTTTGGTCAACAATAGATAGAAGCAACTATATATACAACTCGTTGCGCCTCTGCGATCATCGTTGCCATGGTAACTACGCTTCGCCTTTAATTTGACGTAGAAGATAACCCTTTTCCTTACCCATATCTTTGAAGATGAGTGAGGAAGATTTACATCATAATAGGTCAATGTCGACTTGTGACGCGAATTCGGTCATCAAAATGTGATATTGGAAACAAACTTTGATTTGAATTGAATTGAATTTAAAATTAAATTGAATTGAATCACATTATCACATTCAGCTTGTATGTGCGAATGTGACCACTAATAATAACTTAGTTATGTTATTGGGGGAAATGGAATAAGAGATAAAATTCTTTACCTTTAATTATCTCGCGTTCACTTTGACACAAATTTCCTGTCTTTCTTCAGTCTATTTGATTATGGCGTTGTTTTTCAGTCGAGTGTTTTCAATGAACTCTTTTCCGTATGCCGAGCAAAATACTCTTTTGTATGGGATTTGCATGGATTTGATTTGAACATTTTGGCTGTATTGGAGACTGTAAATGCTTTTCAAACATAGGAAACAATATTACACATGTTGTCTTTTTTAGTCTTTTCCTTGATTAATAATGCTGCAGTCATACCGAATGAATCAAACCATGTGTATTATCATAACGACAAACTCTTAAGATAGCGAAGACTTAAACACTTTAGAACAACAATAGGCCCTATAGACTGTGGTGACAATGAACTAACCAGGCACTGATGCAAATTGGACGCCGGCCAAGTGCTGATCGACATAACTTTATTTCCATAGATTGAAACAAAAAACTAACATTGTATTTCTGATGTACATAATTACAGTCATGAAGTTAAAGGTTGAAAAAAAAAAACACGAAATGAAAACTGATCTGAAATGCATTCTAATTAGGCCTACATGCAAATAAATGCCTCTGATATGACGGCATCTGAAGCAATACAGAGAAAGAAAAATGGCAATATCTTGCTACTTTGCATTATAGTTGATTGATTGTTTCCATTCACGAAAGAAAGATTTCATACACACTATAATAGGAAGACTCAATATGCAACGATTTGATATGCATGTCATCTACATAGGGATCGTATAGTTTTGGTTGAGACCTAACTTCTCTTTTCTAACTTTTTTTTTGTGTGCGATAATGAAAAACTTCTTATGAAATATGATTGAAAAAGCATGTAATTCCAAGACGAATTCAACGTTTTTTTGATTAAAATTATTTTTGAAATGGCTGAGATATCCAAAACAGAGCGATCGTGATAAAAGGTGGGACCCACCTTTTATTACGATCGCTTTGTTTTTAGATGTATCAGCCATTCCAAAACCGATTTTCATCAAATTAACTTTGAATTCCTCTTAGAATGGTATGCTCATCAGTACTATTTCATGAGTGGTGTCGTGGTATCTCGCAAAAAGTTAAAAGCCCAATCCTCGTCTCCACCAGTACTATACATCCCTTTGGCAATATTCCGGCTTACTCCATATTCAAATTTCGTCCATACCTGTCTGAAAAAGGTCCTTCTTGACAACCTTAAAACTTGCCCGATATTTGCCCAATGTAACAACAACTAATGTATGCAAACTGGATTCCAAAAATAATATTGATAAGTATTGAGGTACAGGTTAATAGAACAGCTCGTTATTACGTCACAGCGGGTGAAACATACCTGCATTTGAATAATGTGTTAGCAAATCGTTATTACTTTGTAGATTCATGCAGATGATTTTAAGTGCGTGTAGTTTTAGGAAAAGTAATATTTACAAAATTAATGATTTACTCGATGCACTGCTAACTGAAAGGATCAAGGTGAGTTATAAATGATATGTGGGAGCAGAAATACGTTGAGATTCGAGTTATGCGCTCTCATTTGTAATTTAGATTCGTACTCGTAAGGATAAGTGGTTCTTTAAAAAGACGAACAAAAACAAATACGTAAACAAGCGTACGGTACGGCTCTACAGTATAAATCACTAGCGATTTAGATAATGAATATAAAGGAAGATTATATCCCCCATCAAAACTAGACAAACTAGATTGGTATTCGGCGAATGGGTAACCACCAGGCCCTTGTTTTGACCAAGCTACTAAACGGGGGGGGGGGGGGGGGGGGAGGGGGTATGCATTTTTGTCCCATTTTACATCACACAACACCATTTTTGTCCCATTTTACATCATACATCACCATCGAATGTCATTTCAGTCACTCGCCTAGTCGTGACGTCATGCTGGCGCCAATCATGATGGACAAAATTTCCGATACGTCGAGTATACGTTCATGAAAGTTAGTATCTTTTATTGCACAAATTGCAATTTAACCATGACTTTGATCTTACATCCAACTAGGTATATCTTTCAACATAAGGGCAGTGTTTTTTTCCTGTCTTATTGTGTTCGATATACCTCTTAGTCGAATTTTGTCGGTTTATCACTCTCCTTGGATCGTGGCACGACATTTGGAATTTCACATGATATCAAAACGGACAGATGATCTTCGCATCCTAATAAGAAAATAGCATAAGACGCATTGTAAATAAACAGGATTTATACCTTTGTTATCCTTATTTCAGATATTTTGATTATCAAAATCATTGTATCTATTGCTATCATCATCTGATATCTTTTCTAGCATTTGTGGCGAAGGTACGAATCTGGTCATTAAGAACTGAACCACAATCCCGGTTAACGAGAGTGGAGGACAGCCACGGTCAAAAATGTGACCAGCAAACAGAACGCAGCGTTTTGCGGCGTTCAAAGGGGCTCCGCCTCCAGGTCGAGGAGTTCCGGTGCCGTCGTCTCCTTCACCGTCGTCGGTCCCAGGATTGTCTCCAGGATTGTCGCCAGGATTTTCGCCAGGACGCTGTGGCCTATCACCGGGGCCGCCCCCGCTCATCAAGTTTCGCTCGTCCACGACCCCGTGGAAGCAGCCCAGGATGTACGGAAAGTCGGCGGTGATGTGGTAGCGGTAGCTCCCGTCCACAGTCCGTCCGTGGCACGCGTCGAGATCCGCCGTCATCAGCTCGTTACCATTCTCGTCGTTGGGACCATAGATGGGGTAACCGTCCAGCGCCACGCCCACAATGTCGGACGGCACGCCCTCTTCGAGGGTGAACACGCACTTCGGCCTGCTGTGGTAATGGTAGGCGCCATGCTCCGGCGTAGGGTGCCCGTCACAGTCGTCAAAGATCTCGTTTTCCACAGCATCAGTTCCCACGGCGGTGTACGGGTTGAACAGCGGTACGCCGTTCAGAGTCAGAGCGATGGTCCCCATCGGGAGCTCCTCCTTTTCGTCCTCCGGCGCCGGCGTCGGCGTTTTCAATATGTAGTACACGTATGTCTGCTCTATAATCTCGCTGGGGTCCTCATCATTTGGATACGGTCCCGCCTCGTGGTCTGGAATGCCGTTTGCTTCGATGACGTAATTGTCGTCATCGGATTCCGAGATCGTGATATATCCCTGGAGACCGGTGTTTTGGTCGGTGAAATTTCTGGCACCAAAAGCAGCTATCTCATCCGTCGTGAGGGCTGAAGTTAGCACGCAAAAAAACGCGAGCGTGCTCGCTGAGATAGCCACTCTTTCCACAATCATTATCTAGATGAGAGAAAAGACGATATAAACGTTGGAAGGGCAAATTAAAGATCTCTTCACAAGATCATGAGGTGTTTTGTTTATATTGGATTAAATTAAAAACATCATTACTTCAGGATAAGGTAGCACTTGACAATGTAGTAACAAAAAACGCTGTCGGTTCATGTTATTTCGAACATTATGTCCGACATTAATCTTCTTGGTAATGCGCTGTACCACCTTATCTTCTTTAAGGAGGGTATTCTAAGTCCCGACAGACAGCCACAGCCGTGTATACCGTTAGTCAGTCGCTGAAAATAAGAGTCACATATTTTCTGGAGTCATATTTACCAAAATGAATCCTGACAACTTCTCAAGGGGATCCCCATTGAAGACGTATTGACACAATATCTACTGACCGATCCGCCAGTGGTTTATCATTTATCAAAAGACCTATTATCAGATTCATAACTGTGGGCTTCTATGATGTAGACTTGCGAGGTCAACTTGTATACATTTTTTTTTTTTGTATCGTTATTATATCTCGGTGAAATGTTTATCGCACAATTGAGATGGTTTGATTTTAGCTCAAAAGACAGTGTCAATGAAAAGGACTCAGACAAGCATAGTTTCAATGAGTGAACAATGATTTCAGGTGTTGATAGTAAAATGTACATTGTAGCAACCATGGCAGCTACTGTGATATCATAGGCCTCCAGCAGGCAAGAGGGTTGTTATTGTTGCCATGGCATTTGTTGCTAAGTGTCGAGGGTTACGATAGCCTGCAGGTCTCTTTGTGAAACAGAACACAACACATTAATATCGCCACATCGCCGAGGTATGGACTTGGTGTCATAAATTGAGAAAAATCACTTTTACCACGATGCAGGCGAGTTGCTGACCTACACGCTTTCGAACACGATGCCTGTAAATCATGTCAAAATGTTCAAGTAAGCTCGTAGGTAGAATACCGAGTACTGTATGATATCATTAGATTATCATAATAATAATAATAATAATGTTGTCGATATGTTTTCTCTGCACCAGTTCGTGTTCAATGTAGTTGATATGAGCGCATTCAGTCATATAAAAACCAAACCAATCCCATGATCCGTCAAAAATGACTCTATGCCTCCCCTAAATGACATCTTACCTTAGAGCATGGACCGCTTCCCTATATACGGTAAGCTTTTGACCACAGCGCCCAAGAAGTCCGTTTTATGAGACGTCCGTCCGTCCGCTGGGCTTGTTACAGATGTATTTATGATCATTTCCGATTATCAGTCACATTTTGAAGTTAGAGCATAGAGGCGTGGTGCGCACGCACTACCAGAGACCTCCATACATATCGTCACGTATGGTTCCGTACAAGCACTCAATGGATGACATGAGTCAATTAATAAAGCCTAGCTATTAGCATGAAGGGCGTGTGGTGGGTACGAGGTGGTACGGTGACGGGAACGTGGGAGATTGAACCGTTACTTGTCCTATGGTCGCGAACGAGAAAAAAAGATATATAAAGCTCTTTGTTTAGTTGACGCCTTTGGCGAGTTGTATCTAGGTACGCGACGTGATCACAGTAGGTGTGTGTGTGTGTGTGTGTGTGTGTGTGTGATTTTTTTTTTCGTATTACGATAATGACATCTACATAAAGGTCTCACTCTATCTATTACTGTCACTCTTATTATTTCCTCGACTATTTCATCAGTTATCTTAGGTTTTAGTGCTTAGCTATATTATAATAAAGTTTGCATGATTGGTGAATATCAATGAATAGGCCTAATTCACACAAACACACACACACACACACACACACACACTTTTTTGTTTTTCCTTGATATTAATTTATTTAATTCAAATCATTTGTGAATCAACCAATTCTGGGTGTAACATGAACAAAACTATACAAATACAATTCAAAACACAAACAAATCCATTTTTCACTTAATACTGCAAAAAAAAAAACTCGATTATGAATCAATCCCACTGATAATTCTTCACATGAAAATATTGACATATGACAAACATCTCTCTCTCACACACACACACACACACACACACACACACACACACACACACACACCTTCCCACCTACCCACTTATATACATACATTTGGGTATATTATGATATTTTTTATTATTGGCTTGCAGTTGTACCTTATTGTCTGTATTTACAGGGCGGAACATTTCACCGGGTTATGCACCCTGCTCGCCCTAAAAAGTGAATAAAGAGGAATCTTAAACGTTCGTGGGTTGTCAATCGCTCACATACGGGACCTCCATCAGTTTATGCCATAATTTGTCCGAGGGAGAGATTGTTTTGCTTTTTACAAGGGATCGGACGACATGATAATACACAACATTACTGAGCAAGACTAAGTGGGATTCGATCCATTTTTATTGCAAGGCAGATAGTACGCGATCGACTGAGCCATGCACCTCACAGCCTTACAACATTGTTGTAGGAAGAAGCAAGCTAGGACGATTGTTTTCATTTTTAAACTTTGACAGCTTAAAGGGACTGTATAGTTTTGATTGAGATAGAGAATTCAGATTTTAACTTTTCGTGGGATAATTGGAAACTACTTTTGAAACATGAAAGAGCATACAATTCCGAGAGGAATTCATAATTCACTTGAAGAAAATCGGCTTGGAAATGGCTGAGATATTCACACAAAAAAAGTAAAACAGAGTGGTCCCTATAAAAGGTAGGTCCTACCTTCTATTAGGACCTCTTTAAAAACCAGTTTTCATTAAACAAACTTTGAATTCCTCTTAGAATTGTATTCTCTGTAACATTTCATAAGAGATTTTTCATTATGTCACAAAATAATAGAATAAAAAAAAAAATACGGGAAGCCCCCATCTCAACCAAAACTAACTCCCAGAAGAAAGTATCTATAGCCATCTGTGGCATCCCACCTTTGCTTTCTTTGAAGTCTAACAGGCTAACGATATGGTCTATTGCTGCAACAATACATTAAAGGACGATTCCGAACCAGTAGAAAGCTATTCTAAAAAGAAACTACAAAGTAATAAGCACAACTAGAAAATTTGATCACAGTCGGATAAGATGTAGGAAAGTTTTAAAATTTTACAGTTTTGCTTATTTTCACAAATCAGTTATTGAGCAGTCAGTATGATTATGCAAATGAGTGAACTGATGGTGATGTCACGGTTCGCCTTGCAGCTTATAATATAATTGGTTTTCAAGGTCTTGAACACAAAATCTCCATTTCATTTTTGTTCTAACGAAATCATGCCCCGGTCTCAAATCTTATATTGTCTGATTAATCTTTCAATTAAAGTTATGCAGCGGGGAATAACATTATTTTCAATTTAAATAGCTTTTACAACTGAAAAAAAGAGAAGATTTTCTGCTTCTTTTTTTTTTTTTTTTGCACGATCACTGGAAAAATTTTGAGATGATGATATCCTCAGCTCGCTCCATTGCAGATTCATATCAACTGTTTGAGAACTGCTTGGCAGAGTTTAGCGGACCTTCACAAATTTAAAACTTCCCTAATTTTTATGCGATTTGGGGGGATCAAATTTTTACTGTTCTGCTTGTACAAATTTGCTCTTTCTTTTCAACTGGACATGGTCCGGAATTGGCCTCTAAAGGAATAAAGAACGTTGTAGTGCTGTACAACCGTAACGCGAGCAAAAATATGTACACTGGATGACAGAGATATTATACCAAGTCACATCACTGTATGCAGGGACCGCGATACTGGAAGATGACCACGCCTACTTATTTGCTCAGTGTAAAGTTCAACAGAATTCCCATCGGTACAAGCTCCGCCCATTTTTATTAAATCTCTTTTATCGTGTTGGGAGCTTATTTGACAATGCAAAGCTGGATCTTCTGAGAATAATAGTGCTTGGACGTGCCTAGACCTTTATCTGCTTGGTTCCTCAAGGTCGGGAAGCACCTTAAAGGGTTTTTACAGTTTTGGTTGACACCTAATTTCAGGTTTCTAACATTTTTTGGTGAAATAATGAGGAACCTCTTACAAAATATGAAAGAGCATGTAATTCTATGAGGAATGCATCGTTTATTCGATGAAAATTGGTTTTGAAATGGCTGAGATATCCCAAAAAGAGTGATTCTAATAAAATGTGGGACCCACACTTTATTATGATCTCTTTGTTTTACTTTGGTTTTGGATGTTTCAGTCATTCCAAACCCGATTTTCATCAAATAAACTTTGAATTCCTCTTAAAATGGTATGCTCTGTACTATATCATAAGTGTTTTCTTGGTATCTCGCAAAAAGTTAAAAGACCAATTCTCATCTCTACCAATACTGTACTATCCCTTTAACGTGACGCTGTGGTGAATAGTGCCCTGTTGAGGTGACTTAAGTTATGACTCATTTTACATGTCCACTAAAAAGCCATTCGATGTTAGAAATGAAAAGAAAAAACACACCCACTGGACCCACGGCACTAAATCCCCTCCGAACAAACGAGCTCCACAATCATGACAACATGTATGTTGTTGGGGTTTTGGGGGTTGTTCTACGCATTTATTTATTACTTCGCTATATCTTGTGTGTATTTTTAATGTATTCATCGTCCTTTGTTAACAATGTCTGTAATTTAGCCCTCGGCTGCGACGGATATTGATCAATAAAAACACCTTTTCAATTCAATTCAATTCAATTCAATTCAATTCAATTCAATTCAATTCAATTCCATTCAATTCAATTCAATTCAATTCAATTCAATTCAATTCAATTCAATTCCATATGCCCAACATGCCTTACACCTGAGAGTACAGCCAAGGAGATATGGGTATACCTCCTTGGCACAACCGCTGCTACCAGTGATCTCGAACCCAGGACCTCAAGTTTAAGAGTCAGTGTTCTTAGCTACTCATTGGAGACCACCCCTCCTGAAGTTAATCCATGTATCAGTGTTTGTTACATTCCAATGTTCTCCGATTCTCAGTAATCATTTAATCATAATCATAACATGCAATTTAAGCCACATGAGTTCAGCCTATCGCGTAACTGAAATTCTATACCACAATTTTTATGTAATTATCGGGCCCCTTTCTCGAGTTTCGAAAAATATCCACATTATGATTCAATAATCAAACAAAGTGATACTTGGAGGTAACAAGAAGTATTGGGATTCTGCGCAAGCTAGTCTTCAAGGTAAATGCCATACTAGTATCGTGTTTATAGTTTGCAGGATCTGTTTCCAATCTCATCCAAATAATACCCGAGTAAACTTCTAGAAGAAGAACTAAAATTATCAAAGGGAAATTCCACTCGGCAACCAAGTTGATCTCGATAAAAAGAACGTGGCTAAGTTGATTATATTGTCGACATTTTTATTCAAATCTGACAAATTGTATGAGAAGCATGAAATTTGTTGATCTTCGCCTGTTTCCATGGAACATTGATATTTGTCACTTTCGTTAAGCATTTATTCTCTTTCTTTTTTTTCTGAATGTATATACATATATATATATATATATATATATATATATATATATATATATATATATATATATATATATATATATTTCCATCTGAATAAACTTCCACTTTTATAGTGAGGACACTCATCTGCCAGGTCAGGAGCAGTTCAGTCCTTTGTACGGATATAACAAACCTCGAGATGCGGTTTGATGGACACTTCTAATTTTGACGTGAGCAAGTTTTGACGCAATGGCAAGTTTATGCACACCAGATTTTTCTCTCTGATATCCTTATCTTACAACCAGACACATTGCATAATGAAGTAAGTGTGTAGTAAAATAAGATAAGTGTGTATACTAAAACGAAGTAAGTGTATTGTGAAATAGACGGATCCACTATGCATCGTTTCCATGTTCAATGTGTTCATGTCTTAGTTTCATTTTCTTGCATTTCCCATTTGTACAAACTAAATCATAAAGACAAATCGACGACTATCACATCAAAATATAGATTAAAGTACTCAGAATAGTACTTACGATATATATGTATATATATAATTGGGCCGTGACGCGAGAAAAGGGCCCTTAGGGCATTATATACCGAAAATGAGTTTTCACCTCCATATTGTAGAAGAAACTCTGACGTATTTGGATATGCAAACCTTTGTCTGAAATTCCACGCGTAAATGCTCCAATTACGACATTCAAAACAGTATGTTTTGCCCAAATCCTGTCACTTTTTGATGCGTCTATGCATTTCCGCGTAGTTAGCTAGTTGATCTTTTTTGCGCGTATTGCTTTGTTAAACTTCCGCGCCGTTTTCTAGCGTTTGCGCGCAGCGCCGCTAAGGGCCCTTTTCTCGCGTCACGGCCCATATATATATATATATATATATATATATATAAACAAAGAAAGGGAAAACATTTTCTTTGCTCAAAGTTTTCACTATTTAATTATATATATATATATATATATATATATATATATATATATATGTTTACGTGTATACACAAACATACATTTCATCGTATCTTGAAGTACAGCACGTACCGGTACTCGAAGAGCACTTACCAGAAATAGCTATAATAACGTGTATACACAAACATTAATCTTATCGTATATCTTGAGGTAACAGGTTGAGGAGACCGTTATCAGATGTAATTACTTTGCTTCACTGGGATAATGGCGTTTGTGCGGTTTGGTATCGTTTAATTCTCTCTTATTTTCAACAGTGCAGTTGTTGTTGTTGTTCATAAAAACTTTCTGGGAGAGTTTGTACCTGGTAGATCCTGTCCCCGGATTCACTGCTTTGTTTGATAGTCTTCACTTTGTAAGGGAACCACTCGTCCCACCATTCACCGAGGTCGATCTCTCTCTCTCTCTCTCCCTCTCTCTCTCTCTCTCTCTCGCTCTCTCTCTCTCTCTCTCTCTCTCTCTCTCTTTCTCTTGTATGTGGGTGAATAATGTGTGTTGAAAGTTTCAGAAAGGACCCCAGTTCCCCCTTTCATATACTGCATCATAATTTTGAAGAAAAAAAATCAAGCTGCGCCAACAACGGACAAACCCATACTTCGACGATTTCGGCACAAAAGAACTTGTGCGAGCAGCATGCACACTATACCGAACTCCCTATAAGAACCACCTCTCTCACCACCCCCCATAAAAAAAAAAAGTAACAACATACATAGGTATGGGGGGAAAACAACTCTATAAGAAATGATATTATGTTCATCATTTTCCACGATGTTATTCTCACGAGCACTATACGCTCTGTGGGAACGCTTGCTATCAGCCGACCATTCATCTTATAGCTTTGGCATGCTGGCAAACGGTGGGTGGGTAGGGGCATGTTGCTTCATTCTTGATTTACCTTGGCAAACGGCGATATTTTTGTTAAAGTAAAGTTTGGTCTGTGACATTCATCATCGTATCGATGAACGTACCAGTCAACCGTGCGCTTTATCTTATACACGAAGGTAGGTCATGTCAACATAAGTGCATCGTGCGTAATAGAACTCTTAAAGGTTGTGACATTGTCCTACAAACCGTGTGGTGATGCTAATCTTTATCACTGATAAAAGACCAGTCAAATACCGAGAGGCGATCATCCAGTGATAAAGCCAGCAAGCTGGGGATGGAATTTCTGGGACTGCTGTTCAACTACTTGCCAGCATGTCCAATTTCATGTGTGTCGTCTGCGTAGCAGTCATCACGCAATCTTTATCCTTAAAAAGATAAGTGCAGGGGCAATAAACCTTTCAGTACACTAAATATTGACAATGGGTATTTTGGCGAGCACGCACACGACATACTGGACTCTTACATCATATAATTTCTTTACTGTACATCATCTCCACCTCAAGTAATGAACTACATCACAGCAAAGGGCAAACTTTCTCATAATGCTTTTTCTGTACGGACATTGCTTAAGTCCTGCGTAATATTGTTGTCATCACGTTTATAACAACATACATGTATTTGACCACCCTAATAAACAACGTTGCAATAACATTTACCGCCGTTTTTGTATAGATGACAGCTCCATATTTCTTTTCTGCAAATAGAATACGTATTTGTTCCTCTCATATTGAGGATGACATAGAAACTGCAGTCTACAGAAAAAATGTGTTCCTTATGGGTTATAATATATTTGCTTGTTTGTTATTTTCATCCCCGTTGTCATGTTTTGTACATGTGGGTATTTTTTTTTCGAAGAGCCATGAACACCGGAAGTCGGACCTGTGCGCTATACAAGTAGCCACTATCATTAATATCGTTATTGAATCATCAGCAATAATCTTCAGCTGTCTATGTAGTTCTTCCATAGCTTTTGACTTGCATCTCACCTTTGCCTTACCTCACATTGATAATGAATGTGCTTCACATATACGCAAAATATCAATAGTGTTAGAGTCAAACCTGCCTATAGCGGCCATCCAAGGGAGACGGAAAAAAAGGTGGCCATTGTAGACAGGTGGCCACTATAGACAGGGTCGTTAACATGGCTTTTCTCTCTGGGGGAATTGTGTTTAATGGCCGCATTGTGATGGCAGGTGGACGCTACGGACGGTGGTCGCTATAGACAGGTTTTACTGTACTTATCTCCTCAGCAAACTTTCGAATCTCCCTTCATTCGTACCGAACCATTGAAGAACATTATGGTGTGTATGTGTGTGTGTGAGGGTGTGTGAGTATGTGTTCACTTAAACTATTTATAGGTTTTCGCATCACGTTGTAAAAATCAATTTGCAAAAACGGTTCATTTCGAGCGTGTTTGAATGGGGAATTGTGTTTACTGATCTGATATAGATACAATATCTGCGTGTGAGTTGGTACCATTGTACGCCTACATCCTGTACTCGTGTATATGTGTTGTGCGTGCTTGTATTTGTGGGCTTAAAGGGCCCCTGAAATCCAAATGCATGTTGATTTGTGTTTATTTATAATAGTTACCCTCAACATCACTTTTGCGGTGAAACGAATATCTAGAAACATACCATATTATTTTTAACAACTTCCCCTCGACTCAGCATACCTTGCAAGTTCCCTTTCCATGTATTTTGTTAGTCACATTAATATCACAGAAACATGCAAGTTATGCTGAGTCGAGGGGAAGGTGCATTCCAATGTCTTTTGTTAAACATTTCAGTACTTTATCAATGGTTGACAGATGAGGTCATCTGAGGAATATTGGTTTGGAAGGATTTTTTTTTTGTGGGTGTTCCCAAGTAATCTGAAGAAAAATAGAAGAAAAATCGTTAAAAATATATGGAATGTTTCTAGATATTTGTTTCATCGCAAAAGTGATGTTGAGGGTATCATAAATCAACAAAAATCAACATGCATTTGGATTTCAGGGGCCCTTTAAGTTCAGGTTTGTTGTAAAGCTATTTTTTCACTTGTATATGATTTCTGTCTATCATCGCTTGCTGTTCAATGAGATATGGAGGCGTCTTCCTGCAATATCTTACTTTGAGATCACCATTACATGCACACACGATCATCCTAAAACACGTACACCTGTAGCATTCATTGCGCACTAGCTTGAACAGTAGGCCCCCACTGAAGAAGAGAATCATTATGATAATGTATCTGAAATGGGCAATCCGTCCATTCTGTAATCTTTCGTTGATTCATTTACGATTTATGCATTGTTTTGTGCATTTTTAATGTGAATTGGAGAATGAATAAACAAACATACACATGCACAAAGGCCGAATTTACGCAGAAAACCCCAAAACTACGCTCGTTGTGGTCCATTAGGGAGAGTGCTGATGTCATCAGGAGGGCTGAAAACTTAGAACAACAAAGCAAAACAAGAACACACAATCGTCAGAGTAGCGCAGTAGCGGTCAAGCTCAGGGGACCGTTTCATGAAAGTTGTCAGCCCTGACAAGTTTTCAGTCTCTGACAATCACCATAGTAACAGTCAGTGACCAGAGCTCCTCAGCCAATCAAATCCACAGATTTTGCTGAAATTGTCAAGAGACTGACAACTTGTCAGCGCTGACTAAATTGATGAAACACCCCTAGATAGCACAGACGACACGAAGATCACTATCGGAAGTCCTTAATTCTTTTGCGTAATGACAACGGGTAGTTTAATGTTCACGACGATTCATTCTTACATAAATCATTTACACAATATTTTCAGTGTAGTAAAAATATTCACACATTTTACATTTATCTTAAAACATATTTAAGCATTCGCTCATACTATTCACTGAACTGGTCTCACCTATACGTACCTTTTTTTCTTTTATCTTTTTTTTTTTACATGCATGCGTATTGTTTTGCGAAGTGTTATGTTGTGATATAAACAAATTATCATACAGGGATTATGTTACAAGGAATATATTTATATATGTATAACAGATGTTATATATTTTTTTCTCAAAATTATTCAACAATCAGTTTTACATTTGACGTAATTCTTATGAGCGTCCAGCACCGACAGACTTCATCAAATTTTATTAAACATTAATAAATTGACAATGAATCACCTCAAAGATTTTATCGATAAGTACAGAATTCACATGTAACAGTTTCATCTCCTCTACAACACAGTCGTTCAGTGAATGAGTTTTATAGACGCTGCCGTTAATTATCTGAAAAATATCTCATTCTGAAAATAAATAATTGTGTTTCTTTGATTACGATGGAATGTTGAGGATAACATAACATTTGCATAAGACCATAAAGGAATACATTACAGGAACATTGAGAAATAGCTAGTAATACGAGATAACTTATCAAAAATGTCGAGGATATAAAAGTAATAGTCTAGCAAATCCAAAAATGGTGTCAAATACAGGAAAACTCAAATGGATACGTGGTAAGAAGAGGTAGCATGAAAGATGTTAAGTATCAAATCAAAAAACAGACTGAACATATAACCGTTGGATGCCTTCATTACTTCCAATCAATACACTTTGAATGCGAAGATGAATCGAACCGAAGATGCTACGATGAACGATTGTCTTTTAAATCATGCTGATGAAAATGAGTTGATAGCTTTTGTACGCCCTTATACAGGGTTTTCACAATAATTACTCCTCCAAAGTATCACAGAATCACGATTTTTTTCCGATGAATATCAAGACAGAACACCTCATGCAACACTTACGTAAGGAACAGCAGGGTTTCAACAGAAAAAAAGTTCAAAGGTCAGAGTTTAGTTATCAAATAGCTGCGACATATTTCCGTATAGTCATAGCGTCCAATTAACTGGTAATCAACAGCTATAGCTGTCTCGTTTCCTGTGCCGATTCCTGTACTACACGTGCAGGAATCCCCCCCCCCCCCCATAATACGATTGGGCTACGGGGATGTAAGCACGACTTGCAGATCTTTATAGACTTCAAAAATGTTGAAAGCTAGTGTCTTTTCCAGCCATTTTTTTAACCCTTTGAGAACACACTCAAAAATTATTCCAGTATAATCATGACACAGATGTTTATTATATCGCTTTTGCCATTTTGTCATGGGCTTTCACTTTGCCTAAGATCTGAACTGGATGGTAGATAGCTTTAAAATATTTCTGTCAGTTCAATTCTACTAAGTCTCTACTGGAGATCACTCTTAAGATGTCATTTCAACATGGATTATTTCTTGTTTTATGCCGTAACGCAGTTGCCTACTTACCCACTAGGAGAGAGAACAACGTGTTTTCTGCATCGCGTTGATTCATCTCACATGATAGGAAACTTTAATATTGACCTCCGGCGTTACAAACATAGACAGGGAAAAAACGATCGTATCACAGTAGCATGTAAGTCGATCGGGAACCATTATTTGATGAGCTCATGATCTGCTTACATGTGCATTGTCAAATTCTCGACTCAACATCGTCATGTGCTCCTGGAGAACTATGAGAATGCAATCGGATCAAAGAAGGTGTGTGCCCGGGAGAATGACTCGAATGCACAAGAGGCGCGAGTTAAACTTATCGGCCTCGCCATGCAGTGTTCGCGTCTTTCCCCCGGGCACACAACGATATCATATTGATTTATTCTTTAAAAGAAAAGAGGGTCGAAATGTTTTGAACTTGTGCCCTTTCATACCAGTCATCCTTGTTCAGTCTAGTATTAAAGTTGCATATTCTTTCCACAAATTTCTTTTTGTTTCGTAATCATGACTCACTCGGCTACATTACACCGCACGTGCAGTATGCGGGATGAATTAACTCGCGCTCCCGTCGAGTAGGACCGATGTTTGTAAAATTCGTGACGCAGTGTGTTCTCTTCAAAAAAATGTGAAAATAATCTTATGTCCTACAAAAATTCAGACGTTACTTGGGGGAAATTTAGAATATTTCGACATGACTATTACCATTCAGATGCAGACGATACGAATGAAAATGTTGTTCTACCAATAATGATAATGACCGCGAAAATGATGACGATGATGATGATGATGATGACGATGATGATGATGGTGATGGTAATGGTGATTGTGATGATAATGATAAAGATAGCAATACACTATGTAATAACAACAAGACTAATTGTAATAGTAAAGAAAGTATGAAGGAAGAATAGAACGGAAAAAAAGGAATTTCTTTACCTCGATAGCAATAACATTTTAAGAATTAACATTTCTCACAGTGCACTTGACTTGCCGAATTCGACGTGCTTACGACACCACATTTTCGTTACACATTCCTTGACGCACGGAAGTTTCCTTGATAACTCACTGTGCGGAACACTGGCGGATTCTACATAAGAATTTACCATAAACCAGCACGTCTCTGATCTTGATCCTTGTTGGCTCTGATGAACAAGGTACTATTCAAAACCGCTCGAATGTTCATTCGTCGTAGCCATTTTTTGTTTATTTTTTCTGTTATATATGGAAGAATAACGAAAATTGGTCAGTACCACCTGTTATGTTATTCAATCAATAATCATTTCAGCATAAACAAGCCTCCGCTTAAGTCATGAGCCCGTGAAATAATCAAGAACAAGAACGTCATGAAGCCGTGATTCAACATGCCCGTGCTAGCCACTTGGATTTTGTCGTCTGCGCTCAACTTCAACCTCCAGTTTAGCGTCTTCAACAACATACCATCACTACGTATCAAAAATTTAGTATTAACTCTATCATGTGGTGACTGCAACTACTCTACAAATGCGTTATTTCTTCAAAGAATGTTCGTCGTAACAAATATAGCCATACATATGCCAAAATATATAAAGACATCTATAGACAAAATGCTATCGGATGTGATGATGGACATGATAATATTGTAATAACCAGGTACGAAATAAGGATTCCTGGAATGATGCAACGTTACTATATCACGTTTAGATTGAAATAATTTTCTTTGGTGACACGCTTTGATACTCATATCATTGCACAGACGCGCCGACAACGTGAAATTTCTTGAAACAATGTGCGCACTTGGAATACAAATAAATAGCCGAGGACTTGTGGCGGTTTCGTACCAAACTCGAAAGACACTCAGCGATCATCTCTTAGCAGTTTTCTCATCAACAGCGCCCCCTACCGTCAGGTGACTTGGTTCCTTCTCCGACAGCACGGTTTCCTTTACAGCCTTCTTGCTGTACCTTCTCCTGTTGCCGTTATTGTTGTTGTTTTAACACCGCGTCTTTCAGCGGCGCTGCACTCGTTAGAGTTTTCCTCGGCTCCACGGCATGAACAGATTCAGAGGTTTTCACTACTCTTTACACCACGGGACAGAAAAAAGAACCCAAACAGATAACTCTTGTGGAACCTTAGTTAATTCCTCTTTCCAATCATTTTCATGTACACCTTCTTCTGATGCTAAACACGTCACTCATTTGAGATGAGCATCAGTACAAACGATTTGGTACGCGATGGCAAAAACAATTTTCATAACAAACCAATGAATCTTAATGACAATTTTTCGAAACACATTTCGTCATGTCGGCTTTTTGAAAATTTCTGCATATAAATCGATCTTCATAAGACAGACTGCCGTAGGAATTGATGATGTAAAACAATGCTTGCCGACATCAACAGGGAGAAATAGAATTTGTCGTTGGTATAAGCATTCCTGGCACAGTTCTTTGGTCGCCGAATATCAACACCAATTAAAAGCCAAAATGTGACTAACAAGCCTGAAACATCTCTTCCAGTTTCCTGTACAACATCCTGTAACCTTAAAACGTTTTTGTTTTTTGTTTTTTTTTTTGTTTCTTACTTTTCACTTGGGTGACCTCCGCCAATTTTTTTTTTCTTCTACAAAAGGGTCGGTGTACTATTAGGTTCTCTGCAGGGTGGATTGGGCAGGGATACGCTCTAAACGGAATTACATCGGAAGTAGGGTTTCTTATCCTCGTCGAGCGAAAACTCGCTGGAATTGCGCAAAATTTGGTAGGAAGTGGCGACAGCTGGACAGTCAGTTGCGAGATGAAAACAGATGAAGATGAGGGTACGACGACACCACGAGTCCTAGTCGTACACGTCAGTTTCAAGCACGACGCCATCCGACCCACGTGGTCGCTCTGTTGTATCTAAAGACGCTGCGTAAAAGGGGGAAATTCCCTCATGCGCGCACACATCCGAGGCGTAATGTGGTACATAGGTATGTATACTTAAATCCACACGCCCACAGCTGCGCGCGCAAAGGCCCAAATATCGCGTCTATCACGCCTCGCGATGGGGGGCATCGAAACAGGGGCGGGGTCTGGTGAGAGTCAGGTTCGTTTTGGAGTCTTTTGTTGCCAGGCAACTCACGTTAGAGAGTGCCACTGTGAGATGGGTTCCTTCGGATGACTGACCATATCGTTCCAGTGTTCCAGCTCCTTGCCCCGCGCGTACATGAAAGGCCCGACGACCACACGTCCGATTTGCTTATCCCCTGGGCGATAAAGTGAAAATGGAAGAGGGTGGGGTGGATGAGAGTTAAAGGGAGGATAGATGGAGAGATAGATAGATAGATAGATAGATAGATAGATAGATAGAGAGAGGAGGGAGAGAAAAACGGAACAAGAATGAATGATTAATGGGTGTCATTCCACAAATCTTTCCAGAAACAACGGCGATTTCAGACGGAATTCATAATCATCAGACCCTTTCCAATGTTTGGCCGAACACCCACTCGTCGCATAAACATTTACCGCTAGCGCCAATAGTCTCTAATCCCATCGAGAGCAATCTAATAAGATCTCCTTTTTTCGTTTCTGGTCTTTCCTCTGCACCTTCCTGAAATAAATTTCGCCTCACTTCATTCAACATGTATGCATATAAAGGGAAGGGGGAAGGGGGTGGGCTGCTTCTGTGAGCTATAGCTCCCTACTCTTCCGGTGAACGAAACACACACACACACACGCGCGCGCGCGCACACACACACACACACACACATACACACATGTTGCAAACCCATTTCCCTCCAATGAGTTCCATCAGAAATGATTGTTACTTTTTTTAAGATAAACGTATGGATTAAAAAGAGATAACGCACTTTCAATGAAGTCGTGAATGCAGGGGATACGTTAATTTTCTATACCAAAGTGTATCGTGGTATATGGGATTAAAATCTGGACTTTCAAACATCAGGTCCTATACGTTAGATTTAGATCTCTGGACAATATCTTTTACTTCATAAAGACCTGGGTGTTACCAAATGGGTACCCGGCATTTCTGGGGTATAAGTAGCTGATGTAGGACTGTCTCGTAAGGACAGTGGATTCGCCGGAAAGGCTACTTTAAGTAAATGACCCCAAAATAATGTATATTAATTTAAGACATTTTTTTTTTTACTCACTATCTCTAGATAAAAGAATGTTTGATTCTAGTACAATATTTGATTTCGGAACAACATGAGAAGGCTATTTTGTTTGTTTCATTTTGCAATCATAGATTTAATGCATTTTTTTCTTTCTCGAAATAGTGGCTTTTCCACGGATTCAAGACGGTTATCTCCAGGCACTGGTGACACGACATTTTCTCCTGCGACATTATTGGCTCCGGTCTTATTTTCTCTAAGGACTAGGATGAGGGCTAGGAATGTGATAGGGTTTTAGGTTTAGCTTGATGTGAGGATTAGGATTAGGATTAGGGATTATGGTTGTGGGTAGAATTTATGTTTGGCTTAAAGGTAGGGGATACCTTTTACAGACCTCCCAAAATGCAGCAAAACATTAAATATGAACCTCAGGGGACTTGTTTAGGCCACTGCTGAGAAATTTTGAAGTCAACAGTTATCTACAATTTGAATAATGCACAAAACTCAACTACTCAGTAGTTCTGTGTGTCAGCCACACTTAAGCCTTTTTGTTGCAGTCTTCTGTATTTTTTTATCTATAAACACAAATCTAAAAGTAAGAGAGCTGATGTAATAACATACAGGGTGTGTGGCAAGAATGTATATAGAAATGTTTGTAAGTTTTGATGAACTTTATTCACAAAATATACATGATGGACACACATGCAGTGCATGGGTCTGCAAAGGTAGCCTAATAATGTACTGGAATTTACAGTGAGCCCCGAAAAAAATTCAATTCAAAATCTAACGGTCAATAAAAAGGTACTAAATGTTACATTCCACTTTCAATAGTTTATGGGAGTTTCTAAAATGATACTCTCTTCAACATACCACTGTGTTTATACAACTCTTCATTTAAGACATGCAAATGGGATTCCCTACCTTTAAAGTGCAGATAATATTAAATCATGGGAGCAATATTGTTGCAGGAGCAAAAAAGTCATGGAACCTATAGGAACTTCACCCACCTTTCACGCCCGGCGCGTGCTGCATGACGGCCACGGAGATGCTGTACATGTCGAGCCCGTCCGGAGGAAGCTTAAAGTGGAAGGACTCGTTGAAGGTCGGGTTGCAGTTCTTCTTTACCACCTCCGTCTTCTTCGCCTTCATCACCTTGCCGATATTCATGAGGCTGACTTTAACGTAGCTGTCTGTGGTTGGCCAATGATAATGATAATAATAATACTAATGATGATGATGATGATGATGATAATAATAATAATAATAATAATGATAATAATAATGATGATAATAATAATAGTGATAGTAATGATATTATGATTATAATAATAATAATAATAATAATAATAATGATAATAATAGTAATAATAATAATAATAATAATAATAATAATAATAATAATAATAATACTCATCATCATCATCATCACCATCATCATCTTGTTATCATGTCTTATTTATCCAGGGTAGCCTCTTCAGTGTTGCCACTGCTCTACCAGAGGGCCCTGCCATTATTAACCTAGCGTTGCCAGGTATGTCCATTTATGCACCTGGGTTGAGAGGGACATTGTGGGTAAAAACATCTTGTCCAAGGACATAAGCACAAGGCGGGAATCGAACTCGGGTCCTCCGATTGGGAGTCGGGAGTCGTATCCGCTATGCCACAACGCCCCCACATAAAAACATGAAAATGAATCAAGAGGAGCGCAATCATGCTCAACAAGTTACTAAGCTGCATCATTATTTATTTTGCTTCATGATATCTGAACTTTTCTTATTTTTCTTTATTTTTTCTTCAGGCTTTCATCTATGAGTGCGCCTTCAGCATTTTATTCATAGAAATGACATAATGTAAATTGTAATTATCATTGATATCACTAATAGCAATAATAATAATGATAGTAATAATAATAATAATAATAATAATAATAATAATGAATATAATGAAAATGCTATTTATTATTATTACTATAGGTTTTCCCGGCCAATTTCGCACTTTTGTCAGTCCATTTGATAAAAGGTTCATTCAGTTTAGCGCAAATCTTCGTCACTGCACATTCTGTCATTTGCAACTTGTTCGTTCAATTTAGCATTTCGGTCCATGAAATTCGCACATTTACCTTTCGAATTCGTAAAACGGGCATTCAAATTGGCACGTGCTCTTCAGTCATTCAAATTCGCCAGCACTGGCGGAAAATGGTATTTCAGTCATTCAATTTCGCGCATGGGCAGTCAAATTCCAAACATGTTCATTCAAATTGGCGTAATGTTATTTCTATTTTGAAAAGGTGAGATCGTGATTTATACGTATTTAAATGTGAATTTTTGTTTCATCCACACACTGTTAAGTATATAGTAAAAGGTATCTTTGACCCTAAATAACTCAAGTTTATTGTTCTGTTTGTTGTTCTTTCATACATGTTATCCGAACTATACATGCCATGCTTGCACCAGTACCATAGATTCACTTCACTTTCTTATGTCCAGTCATGGCAGCACGAGTTAGATACAGGCGTATCTCTCAAGAAGACAGGGAAAGAATCATAGAAGCATTTGAGGGTAATAACCTTAAACATTGATGGCTAGAGCTGATCCAAGAACTTTTATTTATTCCTAATGATAATTAACGCAATCTAGCACCCACCAAATGAAAATAATGAAACATGCAGATGAAAGAAATAATCACGATGTAAATTGAAACCTCCTTATCCCAATTATTGACAAAACAAACTTAAGATCAATGTATCTGTGAATGACATAATGCTATCGAACATTATAAACACATACACATATTTTGAAAGTACTGTTGCAAAGGTGATATCAGAATAAAAGCATAAACAAGTCTGCTAAATTGACTGCAGTAAATGCGAAATTGGATGCCCAAGAATGAATTCGAATGAATGAGCGCAGCGTATACGTGATCACGTGACTATATCGTGCTAATTTGAATGAACGATTTGCGAAATGGTGCTTGTCTTACGAATTTGAACTGAAAAAAAGCTGATTCGAATGACGTAAAAGGTAATTTGAATGCTCCAAAATGAATTTGAATGAAAAGATTATAAAACTGAAGTACCGAACATGCCATCTAGGCTAAATTGTGCTAAATTGAATGTAGCAATTACGAATTAGACTGAAAAAAGTGCGAAATTGGCCGGGAAAACCTATATTATTATTATTATTATTATTATTATTATTATTATTATTATTATTATTATTATTATTATTATTATTATTATTATCATTATCGTCATCATCATCATTAGTGGTCATGATCACTATGATGCTTCATTACTCCTGATTTCTCAAGGTGTAACGGGTATTGATGAAGTTAATAATTAAAGGGATAATGATAACGCTAATGATGATGATGGTGGTGGTTGTGATAGTGTGATAACGTTATACCACCATATCATTTTATGTCTTTGAAATAATCTATCTACCATCAACAAATTTTCTGTCATAACAGCTAAAACGACGGTGCTGGCAATGACAGCGCGCACGCACATTCAGGTACGAGCAAATCAAAGACTTAAAGAAGAAAACATGCAATTTGTTTTTTAATCTCGAAAAAACCTATACACATACTATGGAAGATGGAAGTAGAACAAATAAAAAGTCTTAAAGGGGATGGCTAGTAACTGATCAGTGGGAATCAGTGGAAATGCTGGGAGATGATTGTTCCAATCCTTATGGGATTAATTCAAGAGTTCATTGTATATCTATTGTTGTGTGAAAATGATTTGCTTCAGAATGGTCTCATATTCAATTAATGTGCAGTTTAATGCTTCCAGGTTAGCGTCCCTGGTCAGTGACGGAGCATAAATCTGCACATTACTTGAATATGAGACCGTTCTGAAGCAAATTATTTTCACACAACAATAGATATACAATGAACTCTTGAATGAATCCCATAAGGATTGGAACAATCATCTCCCAGAATTTCCACTGATTCCCACTGATCAGTTACTAGCCTTCCCCTTTAAAGATATTTAGGGCCTACATTCGAATGGTGTTATTCAAATGCGAGAACCTCGCTGCTTGCTATTGTGTTGTCGGTTTTTTTTTTTATTCGGGAAGAAATGGGTCGACTACGAAATATTGATTTCCATTTTGGGGAAATATAGGAGAATTGCTATAAAATTGCTCATTCACGGCGCCAATTGAAATGGGAAGAACGCCTAGAGTGGCTAGTGACGCCGGTTTCCGGGGCGATTTGGCGGCTTTCAGTTTTCGGCCGAGGAAATTTTGGACGAGACTATTTACAAGGTGCGTATCAGAAGCAGTAGGTGTGGATGATTGTGAATGAGGGAAGAAGAAATGGAAATGAAGAGGAGAAAAGGAAAGGAAAGAGAGAAGGAGAAAGGGAAGAAATAGGAGAATGAGGCTCACAGAAAGAATCAAAGGAAGAAGAAGGCTGAGGAGAGGAAGGAGGAGAAGTCAGAGAATGAAGAAAGAGAAGGAAAAAAAAAAAACCAAGAAAGTGAGAAAAGAAGAATACCCCCCCCCCTCTTAAAAAAAAGACTTAAAAGATAACGCCGAAGGTAAACATTTCGCCCCATGTTGTTCCCAGATCCACTTATGAGCTTAAGTTTTTTCTACCGAGAGCATTAATGGATTTGAAAGTTTGAGTAAATATTATTCTTCAACATTGAATTTGTTGACGAGATGAAAGCAAAAGCAACTAAGCACTATTCGATTAGAATGCAATTCAATGCTGCATTAGTATGCGTTTTTGCCTCAAGTAATGCCATATCACCTCATTAATGGACGACTGGCGTGCTCATACTACCGAATTACAACCACAAATACTACTGTCTGTACTTCTACCGTGACTGCACTAAACCCGTCGTATTAATGGGTTATATAGAAGTTATTCGCATCGCTGATAACAGTGGACACATGGTGCAGTGCTCGTGCGCACACTTACCGACGTGTTGGAATCCATCCAGCATCTTAAAACCTTTCCCCTCGGCGATCACCACAGTCAGCCGCTCGTTGGTGTTGTTGTAGTTCAGCGAAAAGTGGATGTCCCCGCTCTCTGATGATGCTGGTTGCTATGGGAACGGAGGAGAGAGACGTAGTCGCAAAACAATCATTTAAAAGAAAATAATACAACTCTTCAAATTGGCATAAGAGCACAATCATAAAAACATATCAGAGTTACATGAGATTTGTCATTGATTTGCTTCGTAACTACTGAGATTATTATGAAATACGAAGAAACACACGTCAACGTCCATGGATAAGTTGACTAAGCTGAAGCGAGGTGAGCAACGGTATGAGCCCAATTATCACAACGCTTTCTTTCTGCGCCACAATGTAAACTCTATCATCTAACACGTTTCCAGCCTCGAGCAATATACACATTGACCGCATTCGTCCTTGTCCTTATTCTTCTTCTTTTTTTCTCTCTCTCTCTCATCTTTCTCGCTCTTTGTGTTATCTGCCACAGATCTGATGTAACTCCCTCTCTCTCCCTCTCTCTCCCTATCTCTCTCCTCTACTTCCCTTCCTTTCTCTCTCCTTGTATATCACACTTATATATCTCTCTCTATATATAACACTTTTATATCTCTTTATCTGTGTATTTTTCTATCTCTATCATCAAACACTTTTCTAGCCTCGAGCAATAATCATCAACCGCAATCGTTGTTCTCCTCCCCCTCCCTCTCTCTCTCTCCCGCCCCCTTCTCTCTCTGTATCTCCCACTAATTTGTCTATATCTCTTTATCTCTTTATTTTTCCTCTCTTACTTCAAGCTCGGTTACACATAATAATACTCTCTCGTATAATCATCTCTCTCTACCTGCCTGCTTTCTCCGCATACCTCGCTTTGTCAAATTTACATACCTCTGTCACATGTTTCACCACGCTTAGATACTCCTACAGCCCTCGTCCTTCCTTCTGTATCCTGATCCTATCTCCTCCTGACTGCGTGCTTTTCTACTGTATCTTCATACACTCACACGCACACACGCACATACACACTATCACATGCAAACACACTCCCACACGCACACACACACGCGCACACACACACGCACACCTACACACATCTACACCTACACACATACCATACACCTTCAATCTCTTTTTTTTTTGTCATGTACAAGTATGTAGGCATTCTCTCTCTCTCTCTCTCTCTCCCCTTATTCTCTTTGTTATGCCTCTGATCTGGCAACCTCTCCTTTTTTTTTCTTTTTTTTCAATGAATCATACTACCACATTATGCCGTCTGCACATTTTCCATTCCAGAAATCTTTATCTTCTACATTATCATTATCTTTTCATCGCTATATTCACATCTCAAGAAAGCGCTAGCCTCTTCAAGGGCACAGCAAGACACAATTATTTCATTCTGTGTGTGTCCATCAGTAACAATTTGCTTTTATTGATTCTGTCTCTTTAAAGGTTGCCAAATCTCTTAAGCTAGCATTCTTACTTGCCATCAATTCTTTTCTGAAGGTTATAATTTTTCATCAGAATGGCATCAACTTGAACTGCTTTATGCATTACTCACTAGGGGGAACATTCCTCGCATTTTTCTCTTTTACTAGTTTTAGCGAATGCGTAAGAAATTTACCATTCATAATTAAGGAGGCATGCCATATTTATTATGTGAACGATGTCTAGTCTTTATACATTGCATGATATGATAATTATGTAAGCCTTATTAGCCATCATGTGTGCAAGAATGAGCCTTGTTTCTGTTCAGAACCTCTAAGATTTTACAATTACATTGTATCTACGGATCCATCGCCGTTTCTTTACATTTCCTTCCGCTAAATAAAATACAAAAGATATAACAAACTAACACCTGATTTTTTTTTCTTCTTCCAGCTAGATGTCTAACATCGACATCAACATCGACATCGAGATATATACTAACCTCGGCGACCTCTTTTTCGAGATCGAGCCACATAACGACTTTCTGGTGGGCCTCATAGTCCATGTCCTTGAGCGGGTAGCTGCAGTGGCCAATAAGTCGATGTTTCTTGGACCGATCTACGTCGTATACAGACAGACGTAGGGTGCGCTGTTGCAGTGCCTTGAAGGTGACCTACAAAACATTCGAAATAAAGCATGCACGAATGTCTTATATGCCACTGTGTATATATATCTTGTATACCTGAGAAATATGCAAGTTGTGCAGTATGCTTTGATCTTTGAGATGTTGAGTTTTTAGTTTAGTTTAGTTTTTTTAAGCATTTTATGGTAATCTTATACCATTTTCTGTAATAATGTGTTGACATCTACTCAAGATAGTCATACCACAGTCGAAAGTAACGTCATCATTCTTCGTTGATAAATTTCTGGTCATTCCATAATCATTGCCAGAAATATGATATGCACTTAGGTAGCAATCTTATTATGAGCCGCAATAGTTGGTATTCAACTTATTGCATCGCCAAAACTTTTTTTTTTTTTTTTTTTTGTTGCAAATCATCTCAACCATGACCAAATTAATCGGACGGTCGTGTCTCAAACGGCTATGATTAATTGCAGTTTTTTTTTTTCTGAAATAACGTTAGGTTCGGTCGCCCCATTTTGTAAACAAGATGAAAATTACTCGTATTACTGTGCATGACAGTGCCATTTCATGAATACCATGGTTTTCAAGTTTATGCAACCGTTATGGAAACGAATCAACGTCATCTCACGAACAATTTGGCATAGCTCAGTTACAGTAAACAGGTTGAGAAATCTATTGACTCATCATGTGCTCACGAAATCAGAAAGAAATTCGTAACAAGAAGAAAAGGCTAATGGAAGAAAGAGGAAATTAAATCTTCTAACAAAAATCGATCATAGATTTAAGAATCAAGAGAAATTCTACAGCAAAAGTAAACCATGACATATGAGCAACAAAGGTCTGGAATGAAAATGGTTTACTTAACCTTATGAAATGCAAATTCTATGTAGACAAAAAAAAAAAATAGAAAAAGATGCAGCACCAAACCACAATATCTGGTTTGTCGGGTTTATGGGTTAAATAATGTGACACATGCAATAAATATGAACGGACGAAGTATTAGGTAAAGTCCATCACACTACACATGAACGCACAAACAGGCAAGCACGGACGCACGCACGCACACACACACAAAGCAATTTGTTTAACACGCTGGTGCTGCTTACTTGGAAGACGAAACTCTCGTCAAACTTGGGATTGCAAGTTTTCCGTTTAACCTTCGACTGTAGGTGGCGCCTTTCTTCGGGAAGCAAGAATACTTTAACAAGGGGATCGCACTGGTTGGCGTTTCCTAACGTCCTGCTAGGAAGGTTTTTGGCCTGAATAGACAAACAGACACACAGGTAAACAGTGAGATAGTCAGTTGCAATGAAAACATCTCGATGAAAGATTTTCACGAATTTGAATAATAAGTGCTTTTTTTGTTAGAAAATATCCTGAATTAGATTTTTTTTTTTTTGGTCACAAGACACTGACGGAAAAGCGTCTCATACATACATTATGATACAATATTATTTTGTCTCAACATCAGAAACAAACAAACACCCCTAACAAAACGATAGGGTGGAACCAGAAGGTTTGATTCATTGCTGACTAATTTGCTTGATAATGGTGATGCAGTTCCGCCAAATTCATCGGCGAGGGAGACTAGCTATGAAAGTGATCTATGTCCTGATTCATGCGTCAAAGTTAGCCACACATTACTCATGACGCTTAACCTGTTTTAGTCACACAGACATGTACAAAATGGTGTGGGTGTGTAAACAGCTTCCGAAAACTATGCAAAAAACCCTCAAAAATAAAACCAAACAACAAAATGCAGAAGACTTCCGTGATGTAACCCTGGAAGGTTATGGGAGACTTGCGCAAACTACAGACCCCGCTCCTCACTAGCGCCAAAAATTAGTGACGCATATACACTCTGGGCATAGATTGAAATGGATTTTGCGCATCACTCACGGAGATAAGTGCTTGTAAGAGGTAACGAACTACTGACGAGAGTCACTTATGGGTGACTCATCGCAGACATGGGGGCCAGTCGCCCCCCCCCCCCTTTTCCCCTCTGTCCAGACTGTACACCATTAAGAGGAGAGCGCCCTATTAGCGAGTTCTCTATATCAGAGGGACGGGTGCCACACCTTCAATTCACATTGCGGCCGACTGAAGTCGATGTCAAAATGTCATACAGCAACAACAAGAACAATGACAGACAGTAATTTAATGGTGGCAAGAGTCCTGACAGTATGGTGATAACGGTATCGATGAATTCATTGTGTATGCTTGAGCACAGTGTGTATACGTGCATGTGTTACTGTTCACGCACCTTAAGCGTTAAGAGAGAATGAGAAAGTGTTTGTGTAGTATAATCCGCATTTCATAGAGATGCTTCCAACTTTCGCAAATTATAACTGTCAGCTGATAAATGAAATATAGCATTGAATACATACGTGTGTTTGTGTGTATTTTTGTGGTTGTACGTGAGTGTATCTGTAGTTTTCTTTGTCATATTATAGTCATCTGCAAAAGTAAATGTGAATAGAAGTTTTATCCAAAAACATTTCGTCATCAAGCTATTCTTTTGCCATGGTTGTCGTTTTATTTGTTTGTTTGTTGCCTCACCTTAATGAGTGATACTACGAGGCGCTCGGACTCGAGCTCGTACTCGACGGCAAACCATATCCGTCCGATGTGGTCGTCGGCGAAGTCGGACTCCTCTTCCTCGTCCTGGAGCTTGTAGAGCTCGGGGTTCAGACCACCAAGTACGAAGGCACCTGCATCCATCGAACGTCACAAAGAGGGACATGAAAAACCCTTTTGAAAGATCGAACGAAGATAACACTTGTGTATGCATATACAATGAATTACATTTGAGGACTTTAAATGCAAATATATATATATATATATATAAAGCTGCATCGCTTCATCGCTTCGGCTGCATCGCTGCATCGCTTCGGCGATCCCTCACATTTATTCCAAAGTTGATTTACATCATTTGGGTTTATGTCAGGTTTGAATGTGTGTGTGTGTGTGTGGCACACATGCACACACTATAGCTTCTGACCACACGAGCAAAGAGAATTAAGGGTTTGGGGCGAACACCGATCTAGGGCTTTCAATAGCTCAGTCGGTAGAGCACCGGTCTATTTATCCGGAGGTCTCGGGTTCGAATCCCGATGAAAACCCATTTTCTTTGCTCAAAGTTTTCGCTATATATATATATATATATATATATATATATATATATATATATTTATTTATATATATTTCATCATCTTGAGATATTTGTGATTGAAGCCACTGAAAAACAAAGAAAGTACTTAAAGCATATACGACAATTTTAATAATATCTTAAAAATATATTTTGATATATTTGTAATGAGTGCAGTATCATTGGAAAGATTTTTTCTGTATTTGATGACAACCTTTGAATTAGCACTTAAAAGCTTCGAAAATGGCGTTTGTCTGTTTTTACGTTCAAACTCTGAATATGTATACAGTTATTAAATTCATAAAACGAATGACTCACTTAGTGTCCACGCAGGTGTACATGTTTTATGACCTCTGCATTATGAATGTCGCGCATGTCAATATATGTGACCACCTCCTCTGCAATTCTTCCAGTCACCATGACAGAATGAGATAGTAAATGTCACCGCCGGTGAACAACATTTCTCTGAAACTGATTAAGAAATATACACCCACACAGGTATACGGAAACGAGGTTCCATTATCAGACGAAAAACCCCTTTACTAGCTAGGTCCTAAACCGAGTTACCGTTTGTTTTTTTTTTGTTTTTTTTTGTAATGATTTATGATGTCAATGCCCTCCAGTACTGTCGGTGAACTCCTACCAGAATGTTCCTCGACGATGTAGCGTTTTTAGAGAGCTAGGGGTGCGATGGCCGTTACTCGACGTGTTCTGAGCCCGCCGGGCGGGGCATCCATGAACGGGCGGGGCCAAATTAATTGTGCGCTCGCCATGATAATTGAACGATCTTGGGACTCGGGACAGGATATAAGGAAATGAAGGCAGACAGACATTTCTGGAGAGTACACAAATACAAACACTCACGTCCAATCTACTACCCCCCCCCCCACACACACACACACACGCGCGCGCGAACAGGGAGAAGAAGGGATGGATAGATAGATTGATGGGTTGAAAGAGAGAAGGGGGACAAAATTAGAAAGAGAGACAGAGCGGGTGAGAGAGAGAAATATAGGAAAAAGATGGAGACATATTCAGAAAGAAAGAGGGAAAGAAACAAAATCAATAGATGGGTTGAGAGAGAGAGAGAAAATAGAGTTAGGAGAGATGGAGAGGGGTAGATACAGAGAGAAAGTTTGAGAGAATGTGTGTGAGATTAGGAGGGAGGGGGGGGGGGGCTGAGGGAGAGCGGGGTAAGAGAGAAAGGGGGGGGGGGAGGGCGAGCGATGAATCGACTGTCCTATACCAGGATGCTGTCATTTAAAGTAAAAAGCAAAGGTTACCAGTCATGACAGCAGCTGCAGCCTGACGTTATAAAATTGATTCGCCTCTCTGCACCATCCCATCAGACGAAGGAAAACAATTACAGGGGGCATTTTATTTATCCCCAATCTCGTTCATTGCTTAATCATTAACTCATGCTGGTGAAAAGCTCATGTTCTTCCTTGAATTTTCCCCGCAAAATGCATAAATCAGCCCACTCTCCCTTCAGGGCGAAGCAAACAACCACGTACTATGTCCGAATCATCCTGAATAGCATGTACACCATCATGTCATGGGGGGGGGGGGGGGGGGGAATAAGACCGAAATCTGTGGGTGGACATACACCGCCATCGTTTGGTGCTCAACAGACTGGAGGTGGTATGTGGACTCGCCGTGTCTTGGAAGGTGCATGGCTTTGTTGGGTGTTTTGGTGTGCTTAGGAGGTCAGTCTGAATTGTGACTATTTTCGGAGTATACGGTAGCGTTATGTAGGAGGGACTCGTGAAGGCGTGGGTGTGGCAAGATCTTAAATGTCAGCGGGAAAGTCGTTTGAATAAAAATGAGTTCCGCTTGAATTGTCCCAAATACATCATCACTATACTACTGAGTAAAATGACACTCCAATAACCTGCGTGTTACCATGCGGTAGAATTCAGCGAGTTAGTGTAACATCTTACAGGTGATCCTTCATGTTTCATCGAGCACGTAATTTATTCATTTATTTTTACTTTTTCGCCAGTGTTGTTACAGAAGTTTCTGTTGACATGTGTGACCTATCTCTAATGCTTTGGGCGGATAGTTCGGGATGTACGGTCCAATAGTTGGTCAGTTTTACTGGACTTTTTTCCCTACAAACGGGCACACGCAACCGGTGCATCCGCTATTGAACTTGATGTACATGCAACCTTAATCACTCTTACTGCTGTCCTGTAGCCATCTTGCGATAAGATACTGTTACCTGTAAAGATGATGACAACGACGATGAAGCCAATAAAGAAGTAGTCGTAATGATATGATAATGATGCTGAGAATGCTGATGATAATTATAATGATTATAATGATGATTATGATAATAAAGATAAAATGATAAATATAACAATGATAACAATAAAGACGATGATAAAAAAAAACATCGCATTGTTTTAACATGGCCGACATCTGTACCGATGTAGCTGCGACATACATCCCGTATAAATGCAGGGATGAGTAAAACAACAAACGGCTTGTACATCCGACAATTTCATGTAAAGATTTCCTCCGTTCTATAATCTACCACCATGCATGCACCGATAGAGCGAACAGTGTCCCCAAGCTGCTCATATTAAATACACACACCATGTTTCGCTTGTAAAGGTCGCATATGCCTCGCGGTTTCTGCGAATCAGCCATAAGTGGGAAGTAAGCACTCGTCCAAGTTATAACGACAGTGAGTAAGAGAGGGAGAGGGAGGGGGGGGGGGGGGAGGGAGCGAGGGGGAGTCCTTAAGTATACATGTGCGAGTGGGTGAAGTATAAGATCGCATTTGCACAGTTTCCATTTGAGTCCGTGATTGTTTATCGTCAAATTGCACATGTACATTCGATTAGATCCCTTATTTTCTATATGGCATGATGTGTTTCCGTATGTATCTATACGCTGTTGTTATCTTCTTGTTTAACGATTCCCCTTTACTGTTAGAACTTTCCTATTAGTTCATTCAAGCACATATACAAGTCATATATATATATATATATATATATATATATATATATATATATATAACATTCAAGCTCTGAGGAGAAACGTTTTCACATAATATGACAAACTCTGTGGAAATTGTCAAGATTTATGGAGAGAAGAACAAAAATCAAGCATGGGGCAGATTGCATGGTCCTAAGATATACAAGAACACAAGAACTAATTATTTCAACAACTTTTTGTCTCAGTGCGTCCATATACAATATCAACAGAGACTCCCACTCCATGCTATATTATTTTGTGCAGCCTATCATAATGAAAGTAAACTTGTGCCACCAGCCCTTGTATTTTTCCACCGTATATGGTTTCTTTCGAGCCACGGCGTATACGGTCGAAGTGTGTGTAGTTTAAACACGCGTCGCTCCTCGGTTGCGGTTTCTACATAAACAAGGGTTAGGGCCGACCTGGTGTCGGTTTTGCTGTTGCAAGTCGGACTGATACCTCGTTATACCGGAACGACAATGCAAGCTAATACACCTCGACCAATAAGCACGCGGAACGCCCGCATTCCGTGGCGAGCTTGCTCGCGTTTCGCTTAACTTGGTTTACCTCGTACAGAAAAAAAAAGGAGAGGAAAAAGAGAAAGAAAGAGGTAAAGAGATGGACAGAAAAAAAAGGACGAGAGCAAAATTCATGACGTCTCCCGTCCTTTCATTTATTTTCCTTTCTTTGACATGTAATGCTCGTACGGTAATCCTATACAAGCCCTCGCTGGCAGCAGTCGTGTTTGAAATCCAATTCAGCTCTATCAATAGAGGTTAACATGGCCGAGTTTGGGGCAAACGCTGCATCCATACATCCATATCCGGTCTAATTGAGAGTTGGAGTAGGCGATGTTCACCTCCGCCATTTGAGGTTTTGTTGTTGTTTGTGTAAGACGATTGCAGGAGGAAAAAAAAGAAACCAACAACCCATACGGCAAACACACACACACACTCACTCACACACACACACACACACACACACACACACACACACACACACACACACACACACACATTCACACACACACACACCCACACACATATAGGAAAATAGACATCAACGTCAACAACAAAAGCATTCATTGTATTTAGCTCTATAACCTATCTGGTAACAAATCTATCCCTGTAAACAGACTTAAAAGATTGGTAGCTTTGATGTACTTTTACACGCCAAGAATCTCAAAATGCTCAATGTTACTTTGACTGCATGGGGTGACCAAACGTGTCCATGTACTCCTTAGGTGATGCAGGAGCTTATATTGCGTGAGACATTATAAATTAGGATATATCTTAAGAATTTGTTAGTTCCGGATGGCTTATTCCGTAAAGTCACCAATATTTTAGAATTATGACAGATGAATCTTTAAAGCTAAGTTTCAGGAACTTGAAAACTAGGGTGTGGTTATCTATGCTAAGGATTGTCGACAGAAATATCCGTCTGAAAAACTGGACGAGATTTTAGTTTAACATTTCGGGGGGCAAGGAGTTGAAATGATCACAAGATTGCTTTCGTTGCGTAAAATCGATATTAATTATGAGCTATTCCTCTTGAGATGACGAAAATAAATGCAGTACCCACAGACCAAAGCGCAATATCATTAGGAAAAAAGGGAAAAAAAAAACCCAAACACTTAACCAGCATGATTAATATTTTTGGCAAAATTACGGTGATTTCACTTTTATAACATTTTCAGAATAGCAAGTTTTAACTATACACAAACACACACAATGGGGCGTTTGACTATTACTGGAAGCTAACTACTAGAATGGCGTTTCCGGGGTGTCTCAGTCTCGTCCGGTTATTATACTGTGTCGATAATGGTGTGCTCAAAACACGTAGCTTTTGCCCAGACAGACGTCACACTGTAACTTTAATGCTTGCTTTGCTTACGTAGTACCCGCTATTAGCAGTGTTGCTCTGATATCCCAGAATGCGATATTCGGCTTTGCAGCTAATACATGTGACGCCAAATACGCATGAGCTGCTTTACGAACGGACGTGAAGCCGTGAGGATATGGGGGATTCTGAGTTTTGTTTTCTTATATTGAAGGTAGGAATGGGAACTGTGTTTTTTCCAAAGATTAGATCACCAGCTGCATTAGGCTTCGAAAATGAACGGATTTAGCTCCTACGTGAGGTTCCATCTTTTGATACTATGAGAGTTTCTTGGCACAATATAGAGAGGCGAATGAAATCTCAGGAAATGAAACGCGTTAATTGATGCTATAAGTCGAATCTCTGGAGAGAGCAAATTCAGAGCTTTCATAAAAACGATTTAACATGTTTTGTGTCACCTTTTTGCAGACAGTTCGAGGATATATTGCCTACTTCGTCTTTAGTGCATATCGGTAGTGCTTCGATAGATCTATACACTTTCTTTAAATCAACCTATGGATTTATTTCTTCTGTATCGTGGTGTTAGAACTCTGACGTTGTACATTGATGTAATTTAATATGTATCTGGGTTTGACATTCATTATAGTGGTGGAAACCGTGCGTGTTTTGACAATCAGTATACTATCATCTCTTCATATCTATGTATCCGTATCAAATTTGAATACTAAAGCAAAGTAGCAGAGGTAGGAGAAAGATAAATAGATAGATAGGGAAGAGGAGAGAGACGTGATGCGGAGTTTGCCTATTAAAACCACCCTCTTTTTCAAAACATTCGTTGTTTTTTTCTTTTGCAAATTAGATTGAAAAGGCAGCACTGGCCTCAGAATTACATAGACTGAGAAACATTTATAAACATATTGTGAAGTGTTGCACTGTAAAGATATGTAAACACGCCGAAATTCTACAAAGCTATGGCGTGACTATAGGGTTGCGATTTGAAGAAATTTCTTGAACTGGTAGCTATTCTTACTCCAAAAGGGAAAAACAGAAACAAAAACAACAACAACAACAACAACAACAACAACAACAACAACAAACAAATCATCTTTGTCCTTTCTCATTTGCTGCTTCATTTCCTTATATTTCTTATGGTACATGAAATAAAGTTCAATATTAAGGTTTTCTGATTAATACTGTTTCGAAACAAAAACTTTGAGAAGGACCTACAAATGCAAATTGTAAATGTCAACCAGAAAAAACAAAACAAAAAAAACTTCTCCCTTCCATCTTTCCGTTGTTCTCTTCTTCGTCAGAAATTCAGATATCATCAAAGCTTTGGGGGTATTGCTAACATTTTGATGTCCCACAAGGGGTGGATGTGTATCAAAAGCCCTCAGGACCCACAAGGAACAGAAACAATAAAGATGTCGGAGGCTCTCCCTTGAGGGATGATATTTCTACAGTACGCTCATGCGTGCGTCATGTGATAGACACGCAGCTCCAGTGTGTTCATATCTACGATCGATAAGTACTTACGTGAGCGTAAGTGCGTATGTACGTGTGTGTGTGTGTGTTTGTGTGTGGTTATAAGGTGTATCGATAGTGTGTGGGGTATACGTGTAGTGATGGTGTGTGTGTGTGTGTGTGTGTGTGTGTGTGCGTGGTGTGCATAAGGATGATGTGTTTATGTGTGTGTGTGTGTGTGTGTGTGTGTGTGTGTGTGTGTGTGTGTACATTGTGAAAATACGGTACAGTGTATATTCTGTGACATTTTTTCTTTTTTTTTGTTAGTGGCTATCGGCACACAATATCATCGTCTCTAACTTATCACTGTATTGTTTTCACCCGCCGGCTATTAAAAGAGCTCAACGAGTTTCGATTATTTCAGACTGGTGGAAAACAAGTCCCCAAAAGCTTTCAAGTTAAGTGTTGATTCATCTTGTTTTGCTCTTTATCTGTGTCCACTGATTGTTGTCTGTTCGCCTGGCTAGGAAATTCTGTCATTGCATAACTCTAACCCCTTAACAGTTTCTGTCTTGTTTGTTTGTATTTTTTTTTTCATTCTCTGTGAGAAAGAAAGAGTGCGATAGAGAAAAGGTCGATGTTATATTTGTTTGGTCGTTCCCGTCGGGATTTCTGGGGCACGAAACGTATTGTTCTTTTCTTTTCCTCGAGCGTCCTTCTTCTTAAGGGAAAAGAAGTTGGATTACTAGTACCAGACGACGTGAATGCACAAAATAAGCACTTGATGTCCGTTTCGTAACCACTGCCAATTTTCGTTGCATAAAATCGTTGTTATTTTCTTCGAATACCGATGTTTATGATTCGCGTTTACGAAAGAAAAGCTAGAAGAATTGGTTTGGTCACTGTGGCGTGCATGATGCTTGCGTTAGGCAGTTAGGTGCGTGTACTGTGTGTTTGTTCCTCCGTGCGCATTAGAGTGGCGGTTCGATTTTATGATACACACATCTTTATATTTGAAATGATTAAAAGAAGAGGTCAAAGATATCGAGAGGATAGCTTTTCATCACGTTTCGCCTCTTCTTTCAAGTGGTCTCATAACTCTTACAAACTGAGCATCAAGTTAGTCTGCAAGGCATCGGGTGTATAGTGTCAACTCCTCTGCAATACCTTGCAACCAAAGTTTAGTCATCGACTATCGTTTCCAGTCACTCGGCGTAGGAACCAGAGCGAGACGACATAAAGATCTATCAACCGACGTTCCAATGTCAAGTAGGCCAAGCTCTACTTTCCCCGAACCTGCCGTCGGATTCGCACCCCTTTTTAATGGGGCTCCATAGACTCGTTGAATGCTTCGTATCCGTGCGCGCGCGCGTTTATGAGCGACTGGATGATACCTAAACTGCGCACATCTCGGCAGATTTCCTGCATATATGCATGCAAATGCTCATCGCCCCCCTCGGGAACCCGTCATTGTATGCCGATTCTTCCTCTTCATAGACCGAGTTTTTTTTAAATCTCTCTTTTTTTTTTAAATTCCCGTACGATGACGAATGGTGCGATATTCTTCCATATTTCCACTGCTGACGTAATCTTTCCGCAATATTGAGTGATAATGTGGTGCACATTTTAGAATAAATTTAATGGTCTAAAAAGTCGGTTTCTCAAAAGCCGCGGCCACAGTGGCAAAAAAAAAAAAAGGTTTAAGATCGCGGTCTTGAAGACCTCGTCGTTTCACCAGTGTGACCGCGGCTAAAGTGACTAAAAGTTTGTATTCTGGCTGCACTGCAAAAATATGCTAAGAAAATATGCACTATTACTGAATCCATATACACGTAGGTGTTGATTTTTGTAGCGACGTTATATTTGCACCGATTGTATCTGTGTAATCACAATGTGTGATGAGTTTTATTCAATTTATCCTTACAATAAAATTGATATTGTGTACATTAACAATAACCTTTGCAATTTTTTATGATATATTTTTTCAATAATAAATCACTCCAGATGGGAAAAAAAAATTACACGTATCAATGTCATTTCAATTGTATTTCAAAATGGTAGTGCTTTTATTTTCCAGTGCAGGCTGTTCACCATCATTATAGGGTACTGACCGAAAAAAGGGACTTATATAAATTTCATATCGTGCTGAAACAGCACATTTCTGTAATTCTTATCTGAATAAAGATACAGAAAAATTCGTTCCTATAGAAATGGCCTTTATTATCTTGACTATGTAAAACTCACATCGAAAAAAACATGTAAAGAAATAAAGTAAATTCGGGTTAGTTCTGTAACATAGCAATCCCGTCCTCAATGAATGTCATTTGGTACTTTTCATACCTGAAAGGCGTCGCCAATATAATCGCCGATTTCATAACCGTTGCTTATTAGTCCTTACTTCTGTTTCGCAACGATGCGGATATCACGAAGTATAGCAACGTAACGATTTGCCTTTTTATCGGCGTGCGAATACCGCCCACGCTCATTCTGTATAACTCGCTTTGAGTCGCGCTCATTCCACCAACACTGCATCAAATTTAAGATAAGGCCTACACTTACAAGGAAAAGGAGAAAAAAAAAGCTGCTGGCGTATTTCATGGCCTTGGCATTTTTCAAGGTGTGAGCAAACCAGGGCTCCACGGGATTGCTCTAATGATCCCTTTTCACGGCCCAGTAATCAAAATCTGGGGCTGCAAATCGTGTCTTGCAGGAGGGATTTCAGCGGAAAGATCGAGTCGGCTCTAAGCCGGCAAGCCACCCAAGCCCCGTTTAAATGTTGTACCAATGACTCGATCACGTTTGCTATCTCAATTGCTGATATATGCCTATACGGTGTGTCATGTGCACCTAGATCGGATCACATCAAGCGATTTTGACATAGTCTTTCCTATTGTCTCGTATTGCTCATTCCAGTGAGAATTAAAGTGATGATAACATTTCGGCGGGAAAATTTACAATAATGTTGGATTAACCTGGCTTTGCCGCCCAATTCTTGGTATTTCTCGTCTATGACGAGGGGCACGGGGCTATTGCGGTTCAGTAATGTATATAGCCACCAATGACAGCCTAACATTTATCATGGTAGTATATGGGGGATGGGTTTGGGGCAGATTACAGTGGGTAGGAGGGTCTGTTTTGGTTTTTTTTTTGTATGTGTTTTTTTTTACAATGCTGTTTTTATTATTGTTTTCTTATAATGCAGTTAACATAAGTTTGTATGAAATAACCTATTTTCCAATTCATACTTAGTGCTGAAAAAAAAAATCGTCTTTCAGTTACTGGATCGATGGAAATGTGCCCTAATAGTTACGAATTGGAAAGTTGTCCCTGTTACACTTTCTTTGTGGGTGTGTATTCTTGTTTGTGTACAACATGTGTGTTTGTATATGCAAGGGCGGATGTATATGCAAATTAAAGAGCTTACTACTAGAATAATGATTCCTTTCATTATTTGATTTCATAATATTTTCATGTTATCTTTGTCATGCCATTTTTAAACTATTTCTTTTCTTCTTTTTCTCATTCTTCTTATAAAGGAATATGGGACAAAGAGTTTGGGACTCACCAACTGGCGGGCTCGTCACTTCCGTGGCGGACGGTCTGCGGGAGCTGGCCCGGGGCGAGCAGGTATTGTGGGTCGGCGAGCCGCCCTCGGTGGAGTCGCTGCAGACACTGAGCGTCCCGACGCTGTCCCGCCGCCCGTCCTCCTGCTCGTACGTCACGCAGGGCTTCTGCTGCTGGTCCGAATTAATGGCCGGCTGCTGGCCTTTAGCGGCAAGACAGAATCATTCACACGTGAAGAAAGAGAGATAATGATAATGATAGCTGGATGGATGGATGGGTGGATGGATGGCAAAATAGATAGATGTATGGGAAATGGATAGATAAGGTAGGTTGTGACGTAATATTTAATTTACAGGTGACAGGATCGAAGGATGAATTCTCAAAGATGCAAACCAGTCGATAGAGTGACCTAAGATTATTATCCACGGCTCTTGTTATAATTACAGTATATTGCTATTCTTTCAATATTAAAAGATGACACTAAGTTAGGCTTGACGCCCGGGGAGTGTAGAGGAACCTTACATAATGAATAACTGTCCACGGTCAGCCTTTGTTGTTTGGTTTTGTTCTGGCTTCTTAACACTAGGTGACCGCTCTTCCATTTTTTTTTTTTTGCAAATTGAAATAATAACATCAAATTGATTTTATAATCACGAACAAAGCTAGGACCTGTGAAAAGAGTTGATAGGTTGCAGTGAGCCGTGGGCTGATTAAATTTTCATCTATTTTTAGAAAACAACAACAACGCCCTTTGAAATTCCTCTGAGGAAGTATTAACACCCACACACACACAAAAAAAAAAATACACACACACACAAGAGGATAGGTGAAATTATCTTTAACGGCAAGAGAAAATAGACGCGGCATTATGAGATTATAAAAATTGATAGTGTCCGCGGGACGTGTTCACACTGGCGAGTTTCTCTCACCTGCATACGACGGTCGTCGCTCCATAGTAACGGATGGTCGTCGCTCTGCTGCGCGTAATTCGGGCTGCTCGAGCATGTTGGGGTCTGGCATGGTGGATACTGGAGGTGGGAATGTGAAACCTCCGATGCGCTCCCTTGGGATAGGAGCCGGTGGCAGCGTGAAGGGGACAGTTTTTAAGCTGGAAAGATTACAAAAAAGAGAGAAAATGAATGAGCGAGAAAAGGGGAGAGGGAGAGAACAGGAAAGGAAGAACGTAAGAGATTTGCACAAAAACTATTTTCATACTATCATCTTAGTGCGTGTTCGCACTGGGCGTGGCATAGTGGATAAGACACTTCACTTTCAGTCGAAGGTCCCGAGTTCGAATCCCGTCAAGTGCTTACATCCTTACACCATGTCGTTCTCCACTCAGGTGTATAAATGGGAACCTGGCAAAGCTGATAAGGTAACGGTCATAGCAGGGTCCTCTACTAGAGCAGTGGCAGTACTGAAGAGGGTACCCTGGATAAAGAAGACCATGTCGTTTTCATTCATTGTCATCATTATATCACTTAAATACAACACCAAACGATTCACTTTTTGACAAGGTTTGAGATCTGCTCAGTACGGGTTATCATTGTTATTATCATCATCATGATGAATGTGTTGTACTTTTCACTATTCCTGAGAGCATATTTCGATGTTCCCCGTTGTTGTTGGTTTTTCATTCTATCGGCGATCATCTATCAATCATTCTTTGTTTTTCGGATCACAAATAGAGGCATTACGCAGTCTGCCTCAATGCAGCCCCTTGAGCCTACCACCAATTCATACATATCGTTCTAGTGAATGCACGTAAACAAACACAGTGTTAGATTAGAGAGTCTCGTATAGTTTACATCACGAGTTGACATTTCGCAAGGTGCATGCGGGTCTGAAAAAGCTGTAATTTGATCGAATTTCTCTCCCTCCTTTGTGCTTCCAATAAAAAAAAAAAAAAAAAAAACCCGCAGAATATCGCCGCTTCCCATCATCTTGAAACATAAAATTGGTAGTTCGCTCGACAATATGGCAAGAATCAATAGGAAGAGTTTACGAACACGGGAATGCCTGTCGGCTGTGCAAATGATCACTGCCTTGATAGATAGATAGACAAGCAAACAGATAGATAATCTAGATGGATAGATAGATAGATAGATAGATATAGTAGAGCAGATAGGTGCAAAATTTCGTCGAATTGTGGGTTTCGTGAAACAAGCATGAAATTTGGTCTGCTGGTAGATTATGATTCAGTGGTGATTTCTAGATATAGGGCCATCGCAGATTCGACCTTGGACAAAAATGGCGGCCATTTTCCAAAATGGCCGCCATTGCTACTTTGAAATTCTATAATATTGTGGGTTTAATCAATTCTAGGGGAGGGATTGTTTTCCCTTTGTATTATAAATCACACCGCCGTAATTTCACTGTCCACATAACATTCCAGACTCGACCTGTGACGAAAATGGCAGCCATTTTGCAAGATGGCCGCCATTACTTATTGAAATTCTGCGATATTGCAGTGTCATTACAGCTATTGTTTTGAAGGGTTTGGGAACTCGTCTGGCACCATTTCATATTTGCTTGCGATATAGGGAAAGAGTCTACCAAAAAACTTAACTGACGCGATTTGGCGGGATGAGGAATTGTTTTGGAGTATTTCGAGATCAAAAATAAAAGTTGGTATACCGGTACCGACTATTATTCCAAAAGGATCCAGACTAACTCGGTCTTGGGAAAACTTGGCCCTATTTCAGACAATATACACGCTGTTCGTGATCGCCATACTGAAGAGACAATCAAAGACGCTTGATAAACAAAACAATTTCAAATACAGCGCGTCTCAGGTGATGTGCGTATATACGCTTGAGGACAGCGCGCTGTCCATTTGTTTTGTATTGGGTTAGAGCGCGCACTTTCCTGTTTTCAACTCGGACCATACTGTGACCAAGCAGAACGCAAAGCGCTTTACAGGCCGCTCCCATAGTACAACGCAGTACAATCTAGAGGGACAACTCGTCCCGCCGTCAAAGCGAGGCCGAGTTGTCCCCGAGTTCGAGTTTAGCCTGACCCCGAACGGATAAGTTCTGAGACTGTGATTCTGGCGAACCCTTTTGGTTATTATTTCGCATTTTCGTTGTTAGCCATCGCATATCTTGTTATTACAGCATTATTCCACACATTTCTTAGGCATACGTGCACATTTGTAAGTGGAAATTGACCATCAAAATGCGAATGATGATTTTCACTTAAATATTCAAAAATTTTGATCAGTTGAATTTACTCTTAAATAACATAAACAAAAAAAAAAATGTTGTCGGACTTACTGAGACATGGACCTCTCACAATTTTATTGCAACGGCATGTTTGCTCTTCCTGGATATCATAGTCCAATTACAAATTAAGTAGCCTGAATACACATGGAATATGGCAGGGCCCTGTTGCATAAAACCCTTACCGCTGGACTTACCGCTTCTTTCTAGCGGTAAGTCTTCAAATTAGCGGTAAATTTTATCATCCTTGATGCTGATTGGCTGTGACACCTAATTTTGACGGTAGTTACCAATTAATTTCAATGGTAAGTTTTATGCAACGGGCACCTGGTGGCTACTTGTATAGCGCACGGGTCCACTTCTCAGTGCTCATGGGGCTTTAAAAATGAAAATATATTATATATTATCTTCTCTAATTTTGAATACAAGCTTAAATCAGAACTTACTGTTATGAGTTAAGCTTTAGAGACTCTATACGCTGAATTGGTTATTCCCGGCCACAAAAATATTGTAATAGGAATTATAATCAGACCGCCACAGAGTTGTTCTGAAGTCTGTCTTAATGAATTACTGGATATTCTCTCGAGCCCTTAATTGAATAACAAAACATTGTTTCTACTAGGGATTTTAACGTAAACCTCCTACAATTGATTTTGGAGAAAATATTTGTGTAAATATTTTCTTGAATACTCTTATCTCATTTGCTTTGTTTGTATGATGTCATTTATGTGAACACTTTCTTGAAAACTCTTATCTCATTTTCTTGTTTCCACTCATTGATAAGCCAACCAGAATCAATGATACCACCTCATTCTATATATACATATTCTCTACAAATCTACAGCCGATTCCAACAGGGATCCCATATAGTAAGTGACATTTCAGATCACTTTCCTGTGTTTTCTAGTTTATCTCTAAAGATTGAACGGTATGAATTTTGCAAAGAATAAATACAAAGTTGCAGCCCTGAGAATGAACAGAAATTTTAGGACGACTTACTGCTGAAGAATGGACCTCTGTTTTGAGTGAAACTGATGTGAACAAATCTTTTGATAATTTAAGGCAGATAATAACTTTGTTATTCAATGAAAATTTCCCTGTGCTAGAAAAGAAATCCCGTAAGTCTAAGAAAACTCCTCGCATGCCTTGAATTGTATGTTCTTTAGTGAATTTGATAAATATGAAAAATAGGCTTTTTTTATAAATATAAGTATAAAAAACACCAGAATCAAAGCAAAAGTACACTTGATATAGGAATATTCTTACTACCACTTTGCGTAGTGCTTTGTAACCAATTCAAAGCTACATCTGATGACATGAAAGGAACTTGGAAAGTTATAAGACAATTACATAATACAAAATCAAAACTCACAGAAGCCACAAAACTTATGATTAATGGTCACCAAACTGGAGACAAATAGCGAATCATTTAATGAATACTTTGTGAATGTATTCAAAAGGTTGTCAGAAAATGTTCCAAACAGCGCAAAGAAATCCTTTGACTTTTTAGAAAGTCCGAATTCTGAAACTTTTTTTTAATCATTATTTCCAGTCATGTGGAAGAGGAGGTAATTGATATTGTCACTAACCTCAAGATAAACATATCCCAAGGATGTGATGGCCTCACAAACAAGCTAGTGAAGGAAGTCGCTGCATTTTTTGTGAAACCTTTCACTCATGTATTCAATATCTATTTTAAACGGTTACGTACGACAAAATATGAAAATTGCAAAAGTAGTACCTATCTTCAAGAAAGGAGAATTTCAAGAAGTACGTAATTATAAACCGCACTACTTCTTTACTCACAACCTTTTCCAGAATCCTCAAAAAGCTCTTTTATAATTTTCATTTCATTTGAAAATCAGTTGAAAAGCATATTTATGTTCGTTTGATCAAATTTTCCAAGTCATGTGAAATATTAACTAATTTACAATTTGGCTTTCATAAAATATCACATGCGATGCTATATTCTATTGATAATGTTGCCTCGGCAATTGAGAAGAAGTTACATACTGTAGGTATATTTTCATACTATGCTAAAGCTTTAGATACCATTGATCAGAATATTTTATTGTACAAAGTATCCTATTATTTAATCAGAAGAAAGGCCCTGGAATAGTTTAGAAGTTACCTAACTAATAGGAAACAATTTGTTTCTTTAAATGATGCGGAATCTATATATATATTGCGATCCATTTCTTGTGATTTTCCACATGGGTTGCTGCTTGGTCCCCTACTTTTTATTTTGTATATGAACAATTTTCCCGAATTTCCTCCCATACTTCTTTCTTTTATATCATATTTTGCCGACGATTCTAGTATTTTCTTCTCTCGCAAAAATCGACACCAACTATAATTATAAATTCGGAACTGAAATCGGCACGGATCCATGCAAACAGGCAGTGGCGTATCTAAGGGGGGGGGGGGGGGCAAGGGGGACACGTATACCCCGGGCGCCACTACTTGAGGGCGCCGAAAACGAAAAAAAAAGAAAGAAAAGAAGAGGGAAGGGCAGGGAGAATGGGGGAGGGAGAAAACCAAATCAACCACAAAAACAAAAAATGACAATGTGTTCACGCAAGAATTCCATGTTTTGTAAGCTGAAATTTCGGCTCGCTCGCTGCGCTCGCTCGCCAAAATTTATATACACATGTATTTAAAAAAGAAGATAATTTCAAAGCATTATGATGACGGAGACAAAATGACAATGTATACTAGCGTTGTGTTCACACATGCCATCGTTAGAAGGCAAAATGTTACACGGAGCACCGGCTGCAATTTTATTTCCTTCGTTCTGAAGCGATCGCATATTGGATCAAACGAGAGCGCCAAAGTGTCGTACATATGGGGGGGGGGGGGGAATCAAACAAGATAAGAACAAAACATAATGATGACGCGGCATTATACAAATTTCGGCTCACTAGCGCATATCTTTTTTTTTTTTTTTTTGTTCAAGTCCTCTGTTGGTATAAATCGTTATCTACAAGGTCGTCACTTTATCTTGATTGGAATTTTAAGATTTGATAAGTAAAATATGACAAGAATTCCATGATTTTGTAAGCTGAAATACAAAAATGTTTTGCTCGCTCGCTGCGCTCACTGCCAAACTTTATATTTAAAAAGAATATTAACAAAACTTTATGGCGCGGAAATATGCAAATTTCGGCTCAATCGTGCTTACTAATTTGGAGTATTTTTCTCAATTCCTCAGTTTGTTGGTATAAATCGTTATCTTAATAAGGCCGTCATTATACATGTTAATTAGAAATGTAAGAGTTAATAAGCCAAAAAGTGATAAGAATTCCCTGTTTTGTAAGCTGAAATACACACATTTTCGGCTCGCTCGCAGCGCTCTTTCGCTAGAATTTATCCAAAAAAAAAACTAAGAAAAAGAGGAGATTAAAACATGATGATGATGCCAAAAAATATATTAAAGAATTCGGCTTGCTCGCTACGCTCTCTCGCCAAAATTTATCTGAATTTATTACATTTAAACTACCCTCAAAAGACCCCTTTTAAGTGCTTGAGAAAGCATATTATGTGAACTTTTCTAAAGTCCCTACCGGGATGGGGTTGGGGTTGAACTCGAACTTTTTCAGAAATTATAGTGGCGCGATTTTCGCGCTTGCCCCAAGCGCAGTTTTCCGTAGATACGCCAGTGCAAACAGGTTATTTTTAAATTTCTTGAAAACCAGCTACTGTATGTGCTATTTAACCGTCCATTATCATCCTTGCCAGGCCATTATTATACTCTTTGATAATGTGCAAATAGACAAAGTCACGAATACAAATTTTTTTTGGCCTACATATAGATGACAAATTGAATTTGAGAATTCATATATTATATGCTACTTTGGTAAATTTCTTTCCAGAAATGTTGGCGTTATCAATAATATAAAATCTATATTTCCAAAGAATATAGTGCGTATACTACTGTATACTCAACCCTTGTAATCTCAATTATGGTGTTCTTGCCAGAAGAAACTCAGTAAAACTTTACTTGGATGAATTATTATAATTCCAAAAACGCGGAGAATTATTTTTCTGGTGCAACATTACGTTCTAACACTATTGAGCTTTTCTATGAAAATAAATTTCTAAAAGTACATGATATACATTCTATGAATCTAAGGTCCATTATGTACAGAACGAAGGATTCTGAATTTCCACAGGTTATTTCGTCACTTTTTGTTATAAATGAAAAACGCACAATAACTACACTCGGCAGTCTTCTTCTTACAACTGCCATCCATTAGAACCAACTTTAAACACAATACATTTGCTTTTGAAAAGGGTTGAATTTCAGGGGTTATCAGGATAGTAGGACAACTGACGTGTGGTTTATAACATAATGGAAAAAGATTTCCACCCCAAAAATTGGTTTATCCTACAATATCGACAACTTTCATGTACAAGCGATAGCGGCCATTTTGGAAAATGGCCACCATTTTTGTCACAGGTCGGATTTGAGATCATGTTGTGTGGACAGTAAAACTACTGAAGGGTGATTCTTAATGCATGACAAAAGATTTTCATCCCTAGAATTGATCCCACTTACACTGAAATGTCAACAATTTCTAACGAGAAATGGCGGCCATCTTGATGTATGGCCGCCATTTTGAAACAAGTCAAATTTGAGATGTTACCTAAACAGCAGAACTACTGATGTGTGGCTTATAACATAATGGAAAAAATTCCATCCCAAGAATTGATCAAACCTACAATATCAATGACTTTAATATAAGAGATGGCGGCCATTTTGGAAAATGGCTGCCATTTTTGTCACAGGTCGAATCTGAAATATTGTGTGGACAGTAAAACTACTAAAGGGTGATTTTCAATGTATGAGAAAAGATTTTCATCCCTAGAATTGATCTCACCTACAATGTCAACGATTTCTAATGAGCAATGGCGGCCATCTTGAAAAAATGGCCGCCATTTTGAAAAAGGTTGAATTTTAGGGGTTATCAGGATAGTAGGAGTACTGATGTGTGGTTTATAACATAATGGAAAAAGATTTCCACCCAAAGAATTAATCTAACTTACAATATCAACGACTTTCATATAGGCCATGGCGGCCATTTTGGAAAATGGCCGACATTTTTCGTCACAGGTCGAATCTGAGATGTTTTGTGGAACGTAAAACTACCGAAGGGTGATTCTTAATGCATGAAAAAAGATTTTTACCCCTAGAATTGATCTCACTTACACTGAAATGTCAACAATTTCTAACGAGAAATGGCGGCCATTTTGAATAATGGCCGCCATTTTCAAACAGGTCGAATTTGAGATGTTATCTGAACAGTAGAACTACTGATGTGTGGTTTATAATATAATGGAAAAAGATTTTCATCCCAAGAATTGATCTAACCTCCAATAGCAATGACTTTAATATATACGATGGCGGCCATTTTGGAAAATGGCCGCCATTTTTGTCACAGGCCGAATCTGCGATGGCCCTATATCTAAAAATCACCACTGGGGCATAGTCTACACGCATGCCAAATTTCATGCTTGTTTCACCAAACCCACAATTCTTTCACCTATCTGCCGTACTAATAGATATATAGATAGATAGACTGATGGTGATATAGCTATGCAAATATATATATATATATATATATATATATATATATATATATATATATATATATATATATACATATATATAGGGAGGGCGAAAGTGAGAGACAGATAGAGGAAAAGGGAGGAGGAGCTGTTCAAAGGCTGGTCAACCCTGTCATACTTGTTCTATTTTCATTCTGTGCCACTTCATGCTCTTCTCCCGCTGTTGGATAATTGCGATAAGTGTTCAATATAGGTATATGAGAGGAATACATATAGATATATATAGATATAGATATATATAGATATATTCAGAACTCGACACTAACTTTTTTTTTATCTAGTGGCCCGTTCGGACCACTGAAATCTTTCAATCTTAAATTTTTGTGGTCCCAAAATAAAAAGAAATAAAGATCCACTTTGAATCTTAGTTGCCCGATCGCACCACCACCACCACCAAGAGACACCCTATTTGGAAATTTAGTCGCCCGATGTCAATTTCTTATTGGCTCCATGCAAGCCACGGGGCCACCGCTAATGCCGAGTCCTGTATACACTGCGCATGTGCCACGACTCATCTTAACCCGTGTGCCACGTGCCATGGTGTCATGGTGCCGTGGTGCCATGGTGCCATGGCGCCATGTGCCATGTGCCGTGGTGTAAACCCCCTGTGTGCCACATAATTCTGAGACAGCAATGTAGTGATGCTTCGGGAAAACATTCCGTTTTTTCAAATCTATGGATGTAACTTTTATAGATTTTTGTCACCCTAGATATTATAACGAGCAAAGTTGCAGAGAAAATGTGACGCTTTGTTTTCGATGTGAATTGTGTGACAAATAATCTATGTTTGTTTTCTTTCAAAAAAAAAACAAAAACATTAGCTACTCTATTGTAGAGGCATGACTTTTACACACAAAACAGAAACAGAACAAAACAGAAAGAAATAAACTTGGAATTCACTTGTATATGCAGCAGGGAACACCCCTTTATAGTCAATCACCATATAAAATGCAAGCTACTGGTGGCAGAAATAGAATTGGGCGAAACGCTCTCATTGTATTGCGGCATTTGGCGATTTATCGATCGGTTTGGGCGGGTTTGTGCGTTTGAGCAGAATGTGTGAATTTATAACGTCCACTGAGTCAGGCGTGCGAACGTGGCACATAAATAGTTAAACATCAAGAGTGTTTCATGGAATATAGACTTTAGGACATACAAACAACCTCAGCCACCAAGAGGAAATGACGAGATTTACGGATACCTATATGAAATAACCAACATCGCAAGATTAAGCCGTGGGAAGTGGGTTACGAGAGAGCATTTTGATAAGGAAATGGGGAAAATGGATTTTTGATGAACAAAAAATCCAGTGCTGATGAGAGGCAGTCATTGTTGCCGTTTGCCATGCTCCATAATACACTTTGATGGGTACAAATGGAAAGAGGGGGAGGGGAACACACAGCTGCAATTTCCTTTTTTCGTTCTTCTTATATTCTACAGGATATAGTGTTACATCACATCTCCGTCGAGCTGTTCTGCCGGCCTGGTATGTGTGTGGCTGTAACCTTTTCCGCTGAGTTTTAATCAATTTATTCCGAGCAGAACTTCAAACGGACTTCCGAATCAATTTGGCAGCGATTGGGAGCAGTCGTCGGTGACACCGGCAAGGGTGCGAAGAGATATGATACCGCCCGGGGCATGGACCGGCAAAGTAACGGTAGAAGTCACGTGAACATCTCTTTCTATCTCCCTCTCTTTCTCCCGCAATCTATCCCCCCACACTCTATCTTTCCTTTCCTTCTTTTCGGCTCTCTCTCTCTCTCTCTCTCACTCTATCAAAGTTCGACAGGTGTCAACAATTTGAAGAAATGAGAGGGGAAAAAAAAACTGCCAGAAAAGTAGTACATGCCAATTTCTATACCAAAAAAAATCATGTAAAATGTGAAAAGAAAGATTAATAAGTAAGTAGATAGATGAACTAATTAATCAATTAATAAAAGTAAATAAATAAAGTAATAAATAAGTAAATAAATAAATAAATGTAATGTATAAATAGGCCATATATATATATATATATATATATATATATATATACATATATATGGAAAGGGGGGTTACTTACATACTACATAGGTAACCTACACACATAGAAGGATAGAAAGGAACAAAGAAGTGAAGTCATAATGAGAGGATTATGTAAGCATTCAAAATAAATGCATACATGTATAACCTCACAGAGAATAAGAAGAGTGAGCATTCCTTTATGATATCAGCAAGAAGTCTATGATATTTCGATTCCATCCTGTTGGCTATATTTGTGCTGTCGCTCATTTGTATGAAAACAGCAACAACAACAAAAGAAATCGACACAAGAATGCAAGAGCGAACTAAAGTATCCCACATCGAGTTCTTGCTCGTTTCACGAAGATTGATTCGTGCGTGGCAGAAACGCCTTCTTTGGTCGATATCCATACAATGACATTGAATCGATGACGCGGGCACGGAGACGGACTTTAACAACATTAGAGGCCTCGGCACACCGAGCACGGTAAAGTCAATTGTAGGGTGTTTTTGTTTGTTTGTTTGTTGTTTGTTTGTTTGTTGTTGTTGTGGGTTTTTTTTTTTTGCTATGGTGCGCCAAAAGGAAACATGTCCCTTTCTGTTACATTATCACTTCCCCGCGAATGGAATGATATTGTTACAAAACAAATCTTCAGTAGGTGAGTTTGTTGCTCTTGATTTTGACGTAAGAATGAAATTTTGCATGCATGATTTTGTACGAAATTATTGATTTGTTAAAACAAAACTAATGATGGTTCCTTTTGCCGCACCACAGAAAAACCCGGACCGCTGCCGTTTCTGTGCTCGATGTATCAAAGGATTAACAAAGGGAATGATGAGGGAAGGCTGGGGGTAAGACTAGATTGGAGAGAGAAACCATTTTTTTAAGGACGCATCTTAAAGCAAACAAAGAGTGGACCTGTGATACAGCACAATAGATTGAAAAATTAGTTCCGGCTCAGCGAGGGACCTTTTTTTTTTTTTTTCCTTTGCATTATGCAGGAGCAGTGCGCGGAAGCGACAAGACGAGCATGATATCGTCGGGAATCGTGCGATATCGACACCTGTTCGATATTGACTCAGAACGAGAAGGAAATGTGGGGGGAGAGAGAAAAAAAAGAGACTGGCGATGAATAACACATCGAGACACACTCGGCGGTGTTGTTTTCGCCGTTCCTTGGAAGGTTGTTTGGTCGATAGCGGTATGGACTGATGGGGAGCCGGCAGAAAATAATTTATATGAGGCGATGGTATTTTTGAAGCTGACGATGCGGGCTGACGACAGACGATCTAAAACGGGCAACCCCTTTCACATACAAAATCAGATGATATCATCAACTCTAAAACTTACTTTTTTTAATGACCTCCCAGTATGAATAAACCTTACTGACTCGTCCTAATCGGGACGCAGTGGCATTGTATTATTACTATTATCATTATTATCATTATTATTATTTTTGAGGGGCTATCTTTCAAAGAATATCATGGCTCAGGGTATAGTACACCAGTGACTATAATCTTGATGAATACTTTATTGATCATTCGCCATCTTCCTTCGATGCCATTTATATCAGCTTTAAGACCGTATTGGGCAACTATAAGGAAGTGAGGTTCTGATTGCTCTGGGAGTATAGAGAGCTCTTAGGAGCTGCGTTCACACTGCCTACTGGCGGCGCTGTGCGGGATCTCCAGCTATATTCTACGGCTTCAGTGCTTCAAGAAGGAGGCATTGCTCCATGTACGTGTATTTTCATTGCCATTTAAGACGGCATTCATGTCAACAATGTGTACAAAAGGGTACTGACTCACTCCCAAGTTTAGACTACCCTTCCCCCCCCCCCCCTCCGCCTTCCTGGGTCTTCTCCGTAAGGGATATGCGGTTTTATTGATGTGGGCACCGTTTCAAATTTTTTATTATGGATTTGCGTTTTTTCCTTTGAGAATTCTGAAAGAGCACTTTCCATTTCGAATTAATCTATTACTGACAGATGAAACATTCAAGACGCGGAATCATGTTTACATGCATTTATCATAGATGTGTTTGGAATGCCTATTATTTAGGGCGAGCTCTCTATAGTCGACAGAAACGGTCTTTGCCATATGGTTATGAGAAACATTGGAGCATTTCGGCAATATTATAGTCCAGACCTATACACAAATTCAGTGGATTAAAATGTGTATCAGCTCACACACACACACACACACACACACACACACACACACACACACACACACACACAAAAGAAACCAAGGCCCTTGCGCTTCTGATTTCAAAACGCTTCACGAGCCCATTACACGGTGAGGCCACCACTGGTTTATAAGCGATATAGATTCTCTTGATAGCGATGTTCGGTGATTCAGAAATGCGCGATTACTGAAATACAACATTTATAAACCGCATGATAATGACACGCGAGGCCTACGTGCATTGAATGCATTCTCCACCGGGTGATTCCATGGACAAGCATTTGCCGCCTACTAGGGTGATAATCACCGAGGTGATTTCAGACACGCCATTATAGATTTCCCCCATTTTTTTTTTTTTTTTTTTTTTTTTTTGCGGGAGATGTTATTCTGGTTTAAAGAAAAAAATTAGAATTAATAAAATGATCCGGAAAAACAGACAGAACGCCGGGTAAGCAAATATTGGCAATCCATTAGCAGTTGAAATATTCAAGGACGGGTGTGATTCCACTGTTTGGACGCGAAAGAATCAACAGGTTCTCCAGAAATAGGTCGGATCTGATTTAAGCCATTTTAGCATTCGACCTAAAATACATCTATGATAAGGTGACATTTTGTTTTTCGCCAAAGGTGGGGTATGCAGGAATGAATTAAGTCCTTTTAAAGTGGAACTAATTTACTGGACAAAGAGAACGTCAGTGTGCTGTAAAGAATGCTAACTGGAGGGCAATATTCTAATCAATTAGCACCAGGAGGCCTCAAAGTATGCGAGTAGATGTAAACAGGGCAAGATTGGGAGTGGTGTGTGTAAATCTACGGTAGATATAGACATAGCGTGTCTGCCAGTTGTATTTACTTGTCTAGAAGGGTGCACATCACGAGACCGACCGTCCACGAATGATACAGCCCACGAATCATACAGCCCATGAGCACTACAGCCCACGAGCTATACAGTTCACGAGTCATACAGCTCATGAGTTCGACACTAAGCAAACAAGGCCCACGAGACCGACACATTAAGCCCCGTGCTGTATCTGTCGAACTCGTGGGCTGTTTTTACCTAGTGTCGAACTCATGGGCTTTATTTGCCTAGTGTCGAACTCATAGGCTGTATGACTCGTGAGCTGTACGACTCATGGACCTGTTTTCAATGTTGAACTCGTGGGCTGTATGACTCGTGGTTGTCAGTCTAGTGGGATGACTGTGTCGATATAACTCACATCTTTTGAAAATAAAATGTTTATCTCACTGTAATTCTTACCGTTAGCATAACAGCATATTAAAGTTTGCTCTCTAATGTGTTTAATTCAAGGTCCCTAATTGGTCAGAGTAACTTCCATTCACATTAAATAGTCTTTTGATAATACCTCGCATCTGGCACTGAGAGGTTGGTACGTGTATTTCGTATCAAAGGTAGCAATGTATATTAATGGTTCGTGCAAAATGATGTCACTTCAGTGGCGATGTAAATGACTAGTGACTAATGACTCATGACTAATGACTAATTACTAATGAATAGTATTCATGGCGGCATAATGGGATGGCAGTAGGTGCGGGCGAGGATAAGAAGCTTGCATTATATTCTATGGCTATATACAGGGATGACAACAACACAGAGACACAGACACAGACACAGACAGACAGACAGACAGACAGACAGACACACACTCACACACACACACACACACACACACACACACAGCCCGCGCATGATGTGAAATTTCAATTTGCGATGTGGATGAAGTGGACGGGAGGGAACGCCACCCGAATAATCTCAAACAAAACAAACAAAGAAAGAAACAATCAATTGAACAAACTATCAATCGAACAAACACGTGAACGAAACTACGCGATAAAACAATCAACATAAAACCTTTCTCTGGATTAAGATTGGAACTGATGCTGAAATATTACTCGTCAAAATTACTAGTTCGTTGATCCGCGCTAAATTATTACGCGCCGTTCATTCCGCCAAAATATAGCTCATAATCATTATACATCATGCGTGCTTATGGCACTTAGCACCCCCCCCCCAAAAAAAAAGAAAAAAAATTAAGGCAGCAAAGCCTTCTATGCATTTTTCTGTATGCTTCAGTCAATGAAGGACAAATGGAAATGTGAAGAGAAAACTCGAGGGAGAAAAAAAAAATCCCCATAGCCACTGATATCGATTCAAAACTCAATTGCGCAATTGAATTGGCCATCATACCTAAAGCACTTCTCTCAATTGCATTAATATTACATTGATTTCATTACATCGATTATAATGCCTGTCACCACAGCTCTCCTTGACAGATAAAATTTCTCATTGATTATACACGTGGTTGGCACAGGAAAAAAAAGTACATATATATATATATATATACATATATATATATATATATATCCAGACTATTAGAAATGCAGGGTCATTATGTTTCAGGTCATGGTACATTGCAAGGCAGCATGAAATATACATAGACGGAATCCGGTGGCAATGGGCCATTGATACTCTGCGGAGTTGATCTTGCAGCGGACGCAGACACTTGTACAGTTCCCCTTTGCGCCTACGCGCGGAACCTCCCACTATCCCATCAGCATAATAGAAAAACAAATTGCTGCCACCACGTCCTTGCCTCTGTTGTATGGCTTATCTCCAGCTGATGGCCATGGTTTTCATAAAGAAAACATGAAGGTTAACACTGATGATTACCACAATTTAGATGAACTTATATTTTACGTCCTATTCAATTCTTCAACTTTAGTCTTCTCCTTCATAGTTTTCTTCTTACTCTTTTCTTTCATCTTCTCCCTACCCTGCTCAAGCATCGTACTACAGCTATAACGAGGCATTGATGATACAGAAATAGAAATTGCAAGTAATGACAATGACGTAATTGAACTCTTCATTTCATTTAACATACAAACCTGACAGGCGGAGTGACCAAGCTTTTCCCGTCGATCTGAACGGCCGGTGCGGGAGGTTTCTGCATACCGCCCAGTCTCTCGTAGCGCATGCGCGAACCGCACTTCCGCCTGTACACTCGATAAAGGAGGAAGGCGAGTCCAGCCAACACCACGGCCCCGCATAGCGATCCAACAATGATGCCCGCCACCGGGACTGTATTCAAAAGAGAGGGAGAGACAAGACAGAAGTCCTATAATCAAAATGTATAAAACAAATAACGCACAAAATTTCTTTCTTTTTTTCTTATTAAAATTGCATATGACTGCTTTATTCTGGCTGACCAAGCCAGTTTATTTGTTCACCTGCCCCTCGTTTTCTTAAATGTATTTGTATCGGCAATCATATTGTACATGTGTCTCATTTTATGTTGCTAAGGAACGGAAAACATTCGGAAACTTTAGGGGCTGTTAACCAACCATGAAGCACCATGTACGAAAACGTAAAACGTCCCATGAAAGTTGTACGTTTTAGATGACAAACGATGATAACAAAGCGATTTCTAAACAGCATTTGCGTTTGCTAAATTACTGTGCTTACGCCAGCGTGTCGGACATTTTCCAACCGTTATGCCTGCATACTGACGTCACTAGGGTAATAATGGTAATCTTACGACCATTGAGAACGCGTGTTTGCGATCATGTTTGGGATTGAAGAGGCGTATGGATAGTGGGGAACGAAGATTTGAATGTGTAATTGAAGAAAGTACCTGAAGAGCAAAACAGCTGAAATACCAAGAGGTGATGAAGCTTAGGCAAAAGCGCGCAAAACAGAGAATTATGCGACTTTACCGTGTCAGACGCATCGTGGATTGATTTGCCATTTCGAGAAGAAATCTTCCTCGTCGCGGATAATATTGCCTTGTTTTCAAAGGTGACACGCAGAAAAGGTTAACGTCGCTGAACCCTTCCTAGTCATGTGCTGAATTTCTGCTCACACATCCATTTTTGCTCTTTCTTTGCCAACACAACATATGTACGCTGACTGTCTTTAATAAGACACTAATGCTACTTGTAATGATATCACTTTTCTGCTCAGTCTGCCGTTCTTTTACGTTTCTTATTGTTGAGCTCTTTTTTTTTTCTTTGCTAGGTTTCCATTCGATCACGCTCTCTTAGCTGTTTTCTCATTTTATTTTTGTTTACTTCCGGATGGAAATGCATCTGGAGGAAAAAAAAAAAGTGTAATCCGAGCCTGACAATTGTGGTCTTTAGGTGCATTCATCAAAAGTGTGGGCCGTAACTCCGTTTGGTTAGCCACAAGACGAGATGCTACTTGGAAGGTATCCCAGGTCGCTCCAGCTCCGCGGGTGAGAAAGGAAAAGTGATATGATTCTGCGGTTGTTTTAGAGAGAGAAAAAAAAGAAGTGCTACAGGAAGTCTATTCAGGGAAGAAGAAAGAGAGAGAGAGAGAGACAGACAGACAGACAGACAGACAGAGAAAACAGACACAGAGAGATGGAGAAAGAAAGAGAGGGAGAGAGGGAGTCATTTAACCTCCTCGCATTTCAGACATGCCAACCATAAACGTCGCTTTGAGGACAGATTTTCTCGGAATTTGCGGCGGATCATGTCCGTGCTACGATTACTGCTTCATGCGATTTTTTGAGAACATAGGATCAGTCATTTAGAGCCCACTCAAACAGAAAAAACCACGTACAATGTCAGTGATATAGGATGCTTTGAGTACAAGCGGACACTGAACCTCGCCTGAACACAAACTCAGCAAACACAACTACAGTAGCACCTCGATTATCCGGCCACGTCGGGAACTGACGGGCGTCCGGATAATCGACTTGGCCGGATAAGAGAGATACGATGTATGCTCGAATACAGCACTTTCTAGCATGCCATGTTGTAGGGGTATGCACATCATGTTTCATACTTTAGAAATTGAGGCGGAAATAAAACGAAGTAAAATATCCCTTCATATATTGTTTGTCTGATCGATAGTCACCGACAATAAGATCGATATTCCAACTCGTCGAATAATGCCACAGCGTTGTACTTTTAACTTCTGCTCTGCACTCAGTGCCAGTGACTAGCGCGGCACCAGTCTCCGAAATCGTCCCACGAATTTCCTTAAAAGCGACAGTCCGCTGCGAAGATTGGAATATGTCCCATGGTGTAATATCACGATAATGGTTGAACGTGCGAGTGAGATTTGGCACTAGAAACTACATAAAAACATCGTCCGGTCCATCGATTCTCTGCTATCCGGATAATCGATGTCCGGATAATCGAGGTCCTACTGTACATACAACAGATTAAAAGTAAATGTACTCCTTTTAGGAAAGCTTACTCGAGAAGATGGATGAACCGGAAGAGGCAAAATACCAACGAATATTGACTGCTGACCTTTGACCCTGCAAAATATCAACTGCAATTGCCTCGCAAAACTACCTCGTATAGGTAATAATTACTAATATTTCAATTTTCTATATACCATACATACTTTCTGGGAGAGAAACAAAAGACATGTCTTGGTCAGACAGAATACACACACACACACACACACACACACACACACACACACACATATTCATGTATCTAATGTTTGCTTTTAATTTCCGTTTTTTCGAGTGACTACTACTATTTGTTCGCAACAAGTGAAAGTCTCGTTTGGACTAGATAGTGACATTTGATTCATTTCGTCTGTCTGTTTTGTCAACTGAGAGACTCGCATTCGCAAATTATCCGCCCAGACACCAATATTGCTATCGGCGTCAACATTATATTAGGCTGTTCCATCGACATTCATCAATTCTAAAATAAGTTACCACAGACCTAACTCTTTTTATCTTTTTCTCTCTCTGATTCCGTTTGTAGATTTAATATATATATATATATACACACACTATGTATTTGGTTATAGGGAAGGGTAGAACAAATACAGCTTCATAGGACTATAAGTACGTTTCAAGCAAAACCATTTTGAGATAAGGAAAAGAGCTACCTAATAGTTCTGATATATTCTATTTATTATTCAATTACGATGATGAGTTTTCAGGCTGCGTGTTTTTTTTTCGATTCTTTTGTTTCTTTCGAAGGTTTGATTTGCAAACGAACTCCCCACGTACGTCAATGACATTGTCTGTCACGGAATATTATAGTTTGACACAAATTTAGTCACGTGACCTTCTGTCGAGGCACAGCCTGTTACTTTGGCTCGGGACATGCGTAAACTTTCAGATTAAAAGTGGGAAATGAAGACAGCAATAGCATGCTTTGTAATCAATTGTCGATTTGCTGACGTGCATTCTCGATTTGATAGCAACGCACAAATAGTCAACAAATTCCTAATCTCCCAACTCAGGCTGGAAGAGATAACCAAGTTCTTTAGTCAAAGTTTAAAGTTCAAAGTTCACATTTATTTTCATTTCCATCAAATAAACAGAGTCTCTCTCTCTCTCTTTCTCTATCTCTCTTTAAGAAATGGTCCTACGTACATTCATGCGTAAATGTCCATTAACTGAGATTTAGTAACATTCAATCGTAACTATATATCATGGTCATGTGCACATTATATTACCGCTTATATATTGACATTTGCAATTAACAGACATTCAGTGTAAAGATAGAGACATTAAAGGCAGAGCAAAATTGCGATTGCACTTTTTGTGGTCAAGGACGCCAAAAGCTTCTTTTTTTTTTTTTTTTTTTTTTTGATGGCTCTGTAGTAATCAACACGCCACAGGCAAGAAATATCATTTGATGTTACAAAATAAGCACGAGCTTTTTAATTTACAAAGGTAGCAGTTTGAATAAGAAGGAAATTGCGAAATATTTTTTTTCAACACATGCGCTATAATAAGTAAGATACTTTCTTCGTCAATGTGTGTTGTTGTTGTTCTTTTTTTTTGTTTCGATTCGGTATTTTGTATCATTCTTTGAAATGATTACACTGCGGTGACCATGCGAACAAAGCGACAGTGATCCAAACTGGGTATCAATTTCTGTGGCTGCACATGTAAAAGCTAATGTGAGGTGAAAAACTTAGATTTTTAGCATTTCGCTATGATTTTTTTTTCACAGTATTAGGGGAAAGTTATGTTTTAAAAGAAAAAAGAGAAGGAATGTTTGAAATTATTGAACTTTTTTTCAGGACTGTTCGGTACTGGTTCTCAATATGAGCATGTTACACAGTCTTTACTTAAATTCTCTTGTTGACTCTGCATACCTACAACATTAAGGAGAATATTTTGCTCCTTCGCACAAAAATGAAATAAGAGGGTCTCCCGGAAAGGATGCAGTGTATGTAGATTGTTTGTTCATGCAAGCATTAATCCGATAAGAGGAGACCCTGAGATGGCCTAGAAACGTGGAAGGAAATTATCGGTTCTTGAGAGTAAGAGAAAGGGGGAGGGGAGGGCCATGGGGAGGCAGGACAGAATAGCATTTAGAACAAAAATAGTACATGTATCATGATATGTCGAAGCACATGTTGTTTAGCTTATTGCTTGTGATGGCTTAGGGGCTTACCAACGCAGGGTCACTTGCAGTTGAGACTGTTCGAAGTCAAGAAATTGAATTACACCTAAGAGAAGTAGAGGAGCTATTCTGTAGACCTTTTTGTTCATCCAGTTGAAGTGGGGATGTAATTTTGTGCATCATCAATAGTTTATAGAACTGGTAAGTGGACATAATTTTTAAAAGCATTGTGCCGGTGAAAGATGATATTCCATGGGCCGTGATTTTCTTGCAGTGACAACTAAAAGGACATCCATATCATAATGGCTTGACTGTTCAACGGCTGTGTGTCTTCAATTAGCTAGGATTTTGAGCTCTTACGTATTTGTGATGATTCTGCGGGACGATTCCATTTGTTTCCAATACATGATTATCTATCAAGGGCTTTTATGAACATGCTGAATCATTATATTCCTTTTCAGTTTGATTGCGACTTATATTCAGACTTAGATTCACGAAAGACATATTTTCAAGTCTCTGCTTATTGTCTTTGGCTAGACAAAGACACTGAATTGTCAGCATGTAGATGATGATTGCTGTATTAATTTAATTTGTGCATAGATCAGTGTTGTTGTTTTTTTTTCAGTCTTGTTTGACATTCGTTTCTGCTGGCTCTACATTGATGACTGTTCCAGAGAACGACAGGGTTTTGGAATGATAAGCCAATCAAGGACTAAATACTTCACTCCGCTCCGTGGGGGAATGAAGAAAATTACAAGCAAATTTCTGCACACATGTCAAAATGTACTGCCAAGAGGATGGATTAACGAATCGTACGAGAGGAGACACGATCGGGCTGGGGCCCACGGAAAGCGATGCTGCGTGCTCCATGGATCCACAACGGCGTGGGGAGCACGGGCAAAATTAGCCATGCATTATTCAGCCAGTCACGAGCGTACAGACTCCTGCCGGATGGATCTTGCGCTGGCAATGTGCGCCAAGACACCCTATAGCTGTCATGTCGTCCGAAACAACACGTTGATTTACTTCTTCATCATGAAATCAATATTTCATCATCATCCCCAGCTACTAAAAGATTGCGCAGATTTTGATATGAAGATGAATATCATTTTACAAATTCTAACACAAATTTAAGCCTGCACATAATCTGACTTGATAAGTGATTTATATTGTCAAGCATCAGCAAACCCATAGTTTGTCAGAAGTAATAATATATGAAAGTGACGAAAATTGGCATCTGCTTAAATCGCTTGTGCAATGGTTAAAGCGATGTAAGATTAAAACTGACTTAACGAGGACAGCATATATAGTGATTGCTGAAACTGCCCAATGTTCACTCAATTACCTCGTATCGTACACCGTCTCTGCTTTTAAACTATACAGTGTCACACAATATATACAGTGTTCGATAACAGCGTCCTCCAAAATGGCCTCACTTTCCACGTCGTTGCCCTAGAGTCCATCGCAATAAATGCAGAACTAGCAAGGACAAGCTGATTTTCATGGAGGAGAAGCTACGAACAACAGCTACACCTTCCAAATCATTGCCCGCAGTATTCCTTCCCCTACCCCCCCCCCCCATCTCCCATTTCCCCATCACTCCTTTAGCTTGTTAAAAAAAAGAAAGAGATGAAAAGTCTTTCGGGGACATTTTGATTGTCTTGAAAATGAGATGTTACGTCGAATGATGTTCGGGAAGGCGACAAGACATGGGTCTATATTGGCGATTATAATCTCAGCCAGAGCGAGAGACGCCGGCGCTCTGAAATGAACACGCTTAACCCATACGAAGCCACGGTGTCACCAATCCATTCCTACCACACCAGATAAAAGCTGGCCTATCCGGAGTGATAGGGTTAAGTCACTCGCGCGATTTTAGGCTGTGAGCCCAAGGCGCGACGATTTTGACAGTGCCTTCACTTCGAGTGTTGTCTAAACAAGCATACATTTCGTTGCTTGCATTTCTTTCCCAATATGAGTTCGACAGGGACTTTGGCCGTATGACACTTGTGAGGATGTTTTCCGTAGCCCAGTTTCCACGAGAGTTAGAAAAAAAGAGCTACAAAATCAGACAAACTAAAAGATGTTAAAAGAAAAAAAAAATCTTCCATATTTTTGTCTTAAGTGTCTTCTTTTATGTGTGTGTGTGTGTGTGTGTGTGTGTGTGTGTATGTGTATTTTTTTTTTTTTTGCTTTGTGTGAATTTATATCTATTTAAATATATCTTAGGCATACAGTGCTTCTACACCCATGTATATGAATCGACGCACACACTAAAACTGATCATGATTATATCAGAGTTAGAAATAACAAGGAGACTGAAGTTAGAGCAAAGATGAATCCCCATCACAGATAATCTGATGCAAGCACCCCAAAACCACTACCCCGGGAGAGATTTTTCCAAAGGCAGACATCAACAGAATCATGGCGGCTCAACTCGGGTCAGTTAGCATTTCAATCTGATTCATTATATGCTGCGCCAGGATATCTAAATCTCTCACCCATACATAAGTAATGCTAACCACATTTCCACGACCGTATATATCGCTAACCCAATGAAGAATATACGGGAATAATTTCTTTTCCATGCCCGAGCCAGACTCCCAACGTCATTGCAAATGCATTCACGTTACAATTACATATCGTATGGCCCTGTCATCCAGTCTTATTATTTTTCCCCTCTGCACACGGTGCCCCAGTCTTATTATTTTCTTTTCCTCTTCCATACAGGAAAAAGCATCAATTTCTCATTGATGAACCCATGAATGGGCCAGAGATAAACAAAGCTCTCATTCGACGCCAATCATATTGCAATCAAAAATAGAAAAACAAGAATGTATAGTAACAAGGAAGACTAATTTTCGTGAACTAGATTCCACATGACCAAAATGATATGGAGAGTCACTATAAGAATACCTGGTATACGGGAGATGCGATGCAGCCAGTACCTGATTGTCTTCGCAGGAATCGAATCGACAGCAGCCCCCCCCCCCCCCCCACTTCCCACTTTGACAATCTCCTAGATTAATGAAAGTACCATAGAAAATCTCTCCTCCCCTATCTATCTATCTATCTATCTATCTATCTATCTATCTATCTATCTATCTATCTATCTATCAATCTATTATATCTATCTATCTATCCATCTATCTATCTGCCTCTTGCTCCAATGAGCTTGACACCTCAAGATTGCTCTTAGTACACTCCTCATTAGAACTTCATACCAGGATTTCTACATAGTCATGCGGAATGAAAATGATTTTCAACATTGCAAGATGAGCATGAAAATTAAAATAATGGTCTCATATGTATCACACAGAAGCCATCGTATACACTACTATTGGTTGTCGAGAAAAAAAAATGTCAGGGTCTGTAACAGGTCATGCAGATGTGTTGTTTTGTCTTTTGAATTTCATGAATTTGGTTTAAGCAAACTTGTTTAATACGATAACGGCATTCACTATGCCAACGCTGCACTCTTGCTCTTGCTGTTTACCTGTTTAATGGCGTTCATGGGTTTCAAGAATTCATCTGGATAATGTATAGGGCTAGTGAGTGGTCAAAATGCATTTCACTTCTGGTGAGCAGGGAAGAGGGGTGGGGTGGGGAGAGGAATTAAAAACCGCATGAATTCCTCAAAACCTAGCAAATGGGAGATGGGTGGGATAGATGTGAGCATTTACTCTTCTTCGTGTTATTAAAGTGCGACTCAAAATAGGAAAATTCTTCTATAGGGTGAACGTTCCATAATGTAAATACTAACTTGTTCTCAGAAAAAGCCACTTCAGAGAACTGTAAACTCGCTAACGGAACTTGCCATTGGGCACGGCAAAGGGTGTCATCGGCGGACAAAATGAGCAGATTCTCGAAAAAAAAAAACTGAAACATCGTATCTACATCAGTAATATACGTTCGAAGTCAGAGAATGTCCTCTCAGAAGTAAGTGTGAAATCCACGGCATTTGGGGATAAGGCTTTTGGAAAAATGGCACCATCATCGTGGAACAGGTCCCCACCCCCCTTAAATGTAAGATGCATTTTAGATTTTTATAAATTCAAATCTCTGTTAAAAAGACTCATCTTTTTGATAATTGTCGATTTCGTATGATTTTTGTTTTCGTACACACGCATAATGTAGAATCTATGAAAAACTGTAAATTGTAAATACGCGTTTCTAAGAACTGATTATCATTATAATCACAGAGTCGTCTTTGGATCCACGAAGGAAATGGGCGGCAATGCCAAACAGGAAATGATTGTCAATAGCGCATTTACGTTGGATATATATATATATATATATATATATATATATATATATATATATATATATATACATACATACACACATCCATACATACATACATACATATACATTAGAAAAAAGTGAGCAAGCCAAGACGGGAAAGCGGCTTTTTTTTCTCTCTTTTCTTTTTTGTCCTCGGTCAAAGCCATTCTTTCCATTCAACTTATTTGCAAACAAGAATCTCTTGGAAGCTTTTATGAAAGTTCACGAACCGCACCTGCTAGGATAAACAGCAGAGCAGAGAGGAAAAATTTGAATAAGATGCCTCACAATCGTGGGGATGAAAAGGTGAGCGGGAGGTGGGGGGGGGGTCATAGAATTATGAAGCATGAATGGTGCATTTAGTGATTCGTCTGAACAAAACAGAATGTGGGAGATGGGGAGACAAAAAGCAACGAAAGCAAAAGATGCCGTCTGCTGAAAGAATCGCGGCTCTTTGTCCACCGCGCACTCACTTAATATGAATCGGCATTTATCAATAAACATACCGGTGCAGGAATGGCCTGGGCATAGCTATACGTTCTGAATGCATCGGCTATTGTTGGCCTTTTTTTTTTTCTTATTCAAGCGCAGGTCAAGTCAGAGTCGAGACTGTAGCTTGCTGTAAAAAAAATGGAAAAGGGAGGCACAGTCTTCTTCAGATAGTCTGACGATTTTTCGACTTACATCTGAGGTAGATAGCCATTACTCTATGTCACAGGCTAGTTCTATGTCCGTTAGTTATACGATTTTTCCCCCTTGCCAAGTTCAGAATTACGTCTCCAACTTCGGCCTCCATCGCTTGAGAGCGGTTGCCGCTTTTGCATTATTCTCCCTGTGTTTCCGATTCCTTTCTTCATAACCCGTCTATTTATTCGCCGATGAAAGCTTATTATACATTTATCTTTCCTTCATATGTCAAAGTCCATAAAATGACTTCAGCCTTTTAAGCCATATTGCCTAACAGTGATTGCACCATTACATCAACGGCGTATGCGCTTTATTTTTGATACCATTGTTCTTGTTTGATAAGCAATTGCCGTTCTTTCTCTTTGATTTGCCAAGTCGAGATACATTTTCTATCCCCTTGTATTGTAACTGTAATGACAGTCGCGATCATCCTTGAAGCCACGTCGTATATTCTATAGTCGGGATAGAAATATTCTATAGAAAATAAACGTCGACCTGAACAGGACGAACTTAAATATAGAAAATAAAAAGAAACAACAACCTCCCTCCCATTTCATCTTCTACCCACTCCTCGGTTAGATGCAAGTCCATTACACAGATTTAATTTGTGATATTTTCAACATTTCTCCCCACAAGGTAGGGTTGGAAAAAAAAATTGACTCGCTCACTAATGGATATTGCTGGTCGGTCAACATGTCAAAGCTGACCTGAGTGGCGCACAGTGTGTACGTGTTGCTTCACGTCAAAATGGCGTCCTAGGTGACGGCACGTGTATGGGATAGCTTCGAAATGAATGTTTGCTGAAGTAATCGGTGCAAACTGCATTTCTTTGCCGACAATCTAGCAGTATGTTCTTTGAGAAGAGAATATTTCTTCTCGAAACACACACAAGCTGTTACATCGATTTCTGTCTTCCTACTCTCACCTTTTGTTGTTGTTGTTGTTGTGTGTGTGTCATGGGTGATGTGGGAGTTGGTGGGGCTTTGAACTGACGATGAAAGCTTCCTATGTGGATATCAGTGTTACGTTACATCGCGTTATTTTATGCTGGTATATCATGTCATATTATGTTGTTACATATCATGTCATGTTATGTCATGTTAAGTTATGTTATGTTATGCTATGTCATGTTTTGTTATGTTTTGTTATGTTATGCAATGTTGTTTTATATTATATTATATTATATTATATTATATTATATTATATTATATCATATTACATTACATTATATTATATTATATTATATTATATTATATCATATTACATTACATTATATTATATTATATTATATTATATTATATTATATTATATTATATTATATTACATTATATTATATTATATTATATTATATTATATTATATTATTTTATATTATATTATATTATATTATATTATATTATATTATATAATGTTATATTGTTATGTTATGTTGTGGTATATAAGATATGTCATGTCATGTCATGGTATTTATGTTAGGTTTTGGAATGTTACGTTATGTTATTGTTAAATCCTGCTCAATATAGTATACATCCGTCATAACAGTATACGTTTCGATCTAAACAAGTTCGAATGGCTGGCTAAGTATAGTTGAGGGTAATGAATGGCAGCCGAGACGAACAACAAACAAACAAACAGCAAACATGCGACTTTCGGTGGTGAACAATGCTAATTTCAAAACAGCGCATCCTCGCACGAAAACAAGGCAGAGACAAATCTTCTCCATGTATCCCCTCTTTCCCCGCCATTCGTGGGAGGCGGATGATACTCATTCACCACATGCTATTCACACTTTTTTTCCACTCTGCGTATCACCACATCCCCTGTCACACGCTGTTGATCAGAATTTATCGCGTGAATACTTAAAACTAAGAACAGAAAGTGGCATCAAATTTGCCTCGAACGGAAGGAGGGAGATACAGGGACAGAGAGATGGAGAGACAAAGAGAAAGAGAGAGAGAGAGAGAAGGAGATGAGGAAGAGAAATAGTTTGGAAGGGTACAGAGGGGGAGGGAGAGGGAGAGGGGTAGATGAATTTGATTAAAGAGGGAAAGGATCTAGAGGCGTCTCAGGTGGAATAGAGACGGCGACTGACAGATGATTGATGATCAACACGCAAGAAATGATGAGCCTTTAGATAATAAAGGCCCAGAGCTTCCTAGCGTTCAGATCCGGTTTCCTCAGCCCGCCCGCCTCTTGCAGCCGACGCGCGCGGGGCTGACATTACGTCTTCGACCTACCCAAGGCTAGACATTTTTTTTTTTTTTTTTCTCAGGGTGCAATTTCGTTTGCCTCTTTAACTCCGAATTGCTCTGCCCTATACATCAAAACTAACGTCTTCCGCCGCATAATCAGCGCTTGGCAACATGTGCGAATAATATTATGATCTTTCAGGTGAACCAACACTGCAGTCAGTGACAAGTAAAAATCAATTAGATGTTTGAAGTTTGAAAGGCGTGCGCATTTAAAACTCAAAGGGGAATCAATCGGATGCTGCGAGCAAAAGAAGCAGATGAGATAAAAGTGAGCGTCTGAAACCAAGAAGTACTACACTTGGGGGAAGAACTGCTAGAAGTGAGCAGGTGTTCTGTTGCGAGCTGGCTGTATTCCAAAGGGTGCTTGTGGTTAAGAATAAGGATAGAGTGGTGAACAAGGCAACATTTTTTTTTTTTTTAATTCCAACGCTCGTGAAAGAAATAGCGTAGTGTTGGTTATTCTTGGCAACTTGGATGCATGTGTGTGTGTGTGAGAGTGTGTTTGTATGTGCTTTTATCGAGAGAAAGTGAATGAAAAGAGAAAAAGAGTGAGGGGGAGAGGGAATCCTTAATCCTGTACTTTATAGGGCAAGTGAACATGGCACTTGATTTGGGCATTATCCCTCTATTATGTTTCCTAGTTCTGAAAACGCAGAAAGCTTACCTAAACACCCAGTACACCTCATGAGCAAACACTACAACGTTTCTGAGCACATACAGGCACTTTTTATGCACTTAGCTCGTTCTTTATGACATTGCACTATTCATTTGATTATGTTTTACTAAAGTGAAATACAAATGTAAGCTAAACCATGTTGGTGTTGTTGTTTATGGAAAAAATAGGGTCCTATTGAAAATGATTAATTTTGCCCTAGCCAATTCTGATATCAAATCAAACGATATTAATATTTTAACGTATGCCAATAAACGTCTAAATCCAATTATTGTCTCCATGAAGTTGCTCATGAGTAAGACAATAAAGTAAAACTAAAACTAAAAAACGGTGTTGGATGTGTTTAAATGCGATGAACTCGCTTAAAGAGAGAATAATGTGGACACACATCCAAATACGCACAACTACGCACTTACATAAACACGTGCACATTTACTCCTCGATCAATAGTAGTCTCTCTTTCTTTCTCATCTCTTTCTCTCTCTTTTCTGCTGTCTGAATTTGAGCTTAACGTTTGAATGCATTATGCATGAAATGCGATACATTAATGCAAGCAGAATAAGACTATTCAGCGAGTCGATCTTCTGTCTAACATCCTCTGCTATCGTTGGGCTACCCTGGAAATACCTATAGTATTGCAGTCGATACGGAACTGAGGCAGACCAAGGAAATGGACAGACGTGACAGACCGCCGAACAATTTTCTGTCCACGCGCAGCATCGCGTGCAACAGAGGAGGGAGTAAGTATGCTTCATTCAACAGGTCGGTCTCGACGACGACAACAACAACCCAGATAAAAAATGAACAAAGAAAAAGCCCATTTTACCATTCCCGCTGCTATGCGGCTGCCTTGTGCTTGCGTATACATTTTGTGTGTGTACACACATTTACAGCGAACTCATCAATACGGCAGGTATACGGAGACGGTACTAATACCATCGCGCGCTCACTCATGCAAATTGGAAAGAGATGGCCTTCGGTCATTAAATCATTGTTTGCGCCACTTGTTCATGCTGCCGGCTGTAATTGCAACGAGAAGAGAGAGAGAGAGAGAAAAAAAAACACACCCCAAAGGCTGTATGAGATATTGCTGACTTAGTCTTTCCGAATATATAAGTACTGACAGTGCACGAAGAATATTATTCCATCTTCACCAATATATATCTATCCAATTATATATCATTAACTGTATATATATATATATATATATATATATATATATATATATATATATATATATATATATATGTATCTGTGTATGTGTGTGTTTATGAATGCACCTTTTTTTTTCCTTCTGGCATAATCTTTGTCAAGCTCTGTGTATATTACTGAGTATTTTCTCCTCCTAATTCTGTTTCTCTTCAACGATGCTTTTTTCCTGTTTTTCTCTGACTGGCGTAGAGGCAGTTTGGATGGCACAAAGAAGCATTGTCATTATGTTTTCTCCCGTACAGCTTATTTAGTATTTTGCAGAACTATGCATACTGTTGCACACACACACACACACACACACACACACACACACACACACACACACACACAACCCCACTTAATCTGGTTTTTTTTGCGCTACCATAGCTCTTTCTCAGAATGTTATCATACTTCTATTTTAAAGTGCATGATAAATGGTGTGTAAGTACAAGCTAATAAAAGTTACACCACTTTTTAGATTAATGTTCAATCATTGCAATTACGATAAGAAGACTCCAAGATTTCATCCGTTTCGAATGGCTGTTGCACATTGGCAGTAGCCATGGTCCTTGAAACCCGATGCTTTCGGCTGTTTATTTGTAATTTCGGAAATTTGAGCGACGCGACGCCAAAACTACGCACACTATCAAAGAGATTCAAGTACAATGATATTTACTTTGAAACACGAATTCGTTCCAATATTTCATGAGAGCAACATTTCTGCCGATAAATATCAAGCAAAAACTGATTTTTGTCTGGGAAATCAAGGCTGCACAAGATTTTCTTTTCTGTCAACTCGTTGCTTCTTGATTTCCATAGTTCTAGTTTCATTCAGTGAACACTGAGAATTTGAAAAACAATTTTTTCTTTTTTTTCACTCAATAAACTGCTGCATTTTAGTCAGCAGCCTCAGACATTAGTTGGTTCAATGGTCAGATGACGAATTAACTCTCTAATTGCTCTCGGTAACCTGTTTGTGGACAACGTCATTGGTAGTTTTGAGGTTAGGTTCATGAGAGGGCTAATATTTTTGAAAGAAAAAAAAAGCTTTACATTGAAGAGCACGATATAGACTTTTTTTCATAGATTAATTCTGCGTACAGCTATTAATGATAATGTAAATTGTGTTTTTGTTTGTGGTTGCATCTTCTTCTTTTTCCAATTAGCAGCGAGTAATCCAAATTGGAAAGTTAAGAATGAATTCTCAGAATATATTTCATTATAGAGGGCTTCTTGTCAAACTCAATTAGCATCAAATATTTGAAGTGGGAATCTCAAGAATGCATTATTAAAATATTTCTTTTAGGGGAGCTTCATGTCAGACTCCGCCGATAAAAATAAAGAGGGAAAAAGAAATTCCTTTCAAAAAGCAATGTACTAATAAAGATAACATACAATGCGCAATTTATGATATATCAGACGGACGAGTATAATTGCTAGACAAGGACGTCCTTCTCCATGTATTAAGTTTGAAAAAAAAAATGGAAATCTCTCCACATAATTATCGGGATAAAAAAGCACTTGTGTCCTAAAGGCAATTATATATCTTTCAATCTGCTGGATAGTAGTAAACGATAATTTGTCGAACTTGTTGTGTGACAAGTACATGCCTTGGAATACGTTCCTTCGAGCGTTTATCAATTCACTTGCTTGGAGTGTGGTGGAACCGCCTCTCGTGAGAGATGAGCTCTCCTTGGGTTGAGATGTGTTTTCAGGTTGCTCTATCATCGTGACAAACAGGTTATGCGGGGGATACGTGCACGTTTGGCTTTCCATAGAGAGACTCGATTCCGCGATAATTAAGGCTTTCGAGGGGCGTGCGCCAGCGCGGGCGATCGCCAATTCTCTAAAGGCTATAGGCGCTCAGGAACGCAAATGGCGCGACTGGATTTCAGCTCTATCGAGTGCATATTATTGCAACCAATAGAAAAGGAAAGAGAGAAATAGGGAGAGAGATATACATAGAGAGGGAGAGAAAAAAAAAAAAAAACTCCAGAGAGAGACAGAGATAGAAGGAGAGAGAGGGAGGAGAGTGCTGAGTGCTTTATGCACACTTTCAAATGATAACATGCGATGTTAATTCACGCGTACATTGTGTTAAAGTAGCTCTAAGTGCCTGTTTGGATAGCTCGGTGCTTGCGTTTGCGTGCAGGATAGACCGCTGATCCTCCTTGAAGCGCTACGACCGCTATAAACGGGGGAGGAGGCGGTGAGAAATTTCCAGAAACATAAGAATTTAACGAAAAGGTGTCCCCCCCCCCCCAATATTTGCACACTATCATCTATCACCCGCATAATCGGGGGGGGGGGGGTGGCAAAGATAAGGGTATTTCGAGTCTTCCGCTACGTGGCCTCCAAGCTACGAGCCCGATCGTCTATAGATTCCGTGATACGTATTTATATAATAAAATATTCCGTAGATACATATTATGATACATACATGCATATATATATATATATATATACTATATATATATATATATATATATATATATATATATATGTGTGTGTGTGTGTGTGTGTGTGTGTATATGTGTGTGTGTGTATGTGTGTGCACGTGAGTGCCCCGGCGCAAGTGGTGTGTAATGATGATTGTGCCAAGTTATCAAAAATAAAAAAAGCAAGCTCTTCCTTGTTAGAGATAAATTACATTAAGATTCAACATTTTCTTTACACTTCTTGGTAACATGCTTGATCAGTCTTCCTAATACGGACTTTCTAAACAGTGAAATATTCGGTTTTGTACTTCCAAAGATTCCCTTTCCCGTACCCTGGTTTCCACTTTTCTGGAGAAAAAAAAATATCGTGTGGTTTAGATGACCAGACAAAGAATGCCTCCATTAAAAAGATAACCCACAGAGCCAACTGTCATACTACGGCGAAGTTGTCGCCAAAGTCGGACGACACACGCTGGAAGTTCGGAGCATAAAGAATCCAAGCAAAATTGCAAATGCCATGGAGACGACATACTTTTTTTTTTCTTCTGTTTTTTTTTTTTATATATATATACATCTTCTGACCACCCTATGGCAAAGAAATCCCGGGGCGCCCCCGGCTTGCGCGCTGGTGTGCGAACGAAAGACACGACACCAGAATCTCGTAATAACACATAATGAAAACGCCTGCTTCCCCGAGCAGTATAGTACTATTTTAGTCACGTCTATTCTTTGTTTAAAATGCTAGACATAGGCCTGGAAGTCGTTCCCTCGCAAGACAAATGTTAGACATTGGCCGCATAATGCTCAACCTGTGGTTAGTAAAATCCGTACTGATGCTAGTGCTGCAGACTTTTTTTTCTTACTTCTTGGATTATCACCTCGATGTTGATGATGGATATTATTTTCCCGTGCTGATATTCTAAGAAGCAGAGGATGAGATTAATGTCCTGTGCTTCTTTTTTTTCTGAGCAGAAGTGAACCATTCGATTAGCCTAATTTGGAATTCTCTTAGGCAGGGCCATCTGAATTAGCTATTGTTTGCTTTAAAATAGCATACACAAAAAACAAAACAAACAAACAAACAAACAAACAAACAAACAAACAAACAAACAAACAAACAAACAAACAGACAAACAAAAGAGGGCGTTGGCGAATCAGATGCAGATACACAGACAGTGGACAGTGTGTCTTAAACTTGACACACACCTCCGCACAATCCAGGCAAACACCGTCATCTTGATTTAACTAAAACGAACTCACCCCTTGTCATACACAAACACGGACACACACAAACAGGCACACACACACACACACACAAACAAACACACGCACACACACTGCAGATCTCAACTATATTATATGTTTATCCACCATAAACTACAAAAGCAGAAAGTGTGGTCATAAAATGCCTTCATCATACCAAAAGGCTCTCTCAAGTGATTCGCATCATCGGGTTTCACAAGTGGTGAGTGCGCATCTAATTGTCCTCGGGTTTTGTTTCACCGCCCTAGATGCGCGGGGCATGCAACGCCCGTGATCGGATCTCCATCCGTCTTAGCGCGAGCCCGAATTTAAATCCGTCTGCGCTACCCAGGTGAATGAATAACAAAAACTGGAGCACTGCCCCACAAACAGTTCGCTCTCCATTCCGAGAAACTCAAGGAGAGCCATTAGAGTCACACAGCGAAGGACAGAATTATGAGTGGACTACATAATAAAACTTTTCCTGAAATGTTTAGACCTGTGAATATTGCATAACGGTGCAGAACCATATCCCAGTAAAATGTTCAAGTATTTATTCTAGGAAAATAAATGTCGCATCATAATCTTGACATGATCAGCAAATACAGCTCCATCTATACACTAAGAAAAACCAAACAAGCATGAAAAATGCTCTTCTTTCTCTCTTTCTCATGTGGATATATACATATCAAGTGCCTGAAGGACCATAAACAAACGTACATACGTACACACTCACACACGCACAGACGTATTATGCAGTACAAATGCATTTACAGATGCTTCAAAATGTCATGTAGATAATAATTTTCATTCTTTCATGTGGCTTTGTTGTATTTTGTTTGTTTGTAGGGTGAGTAGGTTTGTGTGTGTGTTTGTGTGTGTGTGTGTGTGTGCGTGTGTGTGTTTGTGAGTGCGTGAGTGTGTTTGTAAGTGCTTCCAGAAATAGCTCGAATATTTCTAGCATTGACAACATTATGTAAATGAAGAGCTATCGCGAAAAGCTGTGCCGAAGACCCCAGTTATATTTTTTCTAGCTACATAATACGCAAAATTAATGTTTCCATGGCGTCACCTTGCTTATAACGTTTATTCACGTATGCGATGTCATAGTGAACGATATTGTACGGGCTGGGTAAACAGATTACCTTATGCCTAGATAGCAACGATATGCTTGCTTTAAAGTGGTTTATACGTATAGCGACGGGAAGCAAGCTGACAATAATTCGATATGGCTACATAACAAATACCACAGGTTATGGTGATACAATGTACCACTAACAGCAGCGCTCGTTGGTGAGATTGAGGACATTTTTATCCACAGTGTATTACGGATAACATGGAAGTGCTGCAGTCATTAACACTTTCGGAAACATCTAGTGATGCAGTGGCATGCTCTGAAACTGCTTTATAGTCTTAGTTTCCCCTCCCGAAATTTTGGTTCCATTTCGATTACACCAACGGATAAAATGAAATATACATTCAATTTGAATGTTCAAATGTATATAATGAAACAAAAGAAATGTACGAAACTAATATCTCCTGTCAAGGACTATACTTGAACATTCCTCTTGTATGCTCAGACACACGACTTACCCTTTTACCGTCGAAACGCAGACACACATACACGCACGCACATACACGCAAGAACACGCACGCACACACACACACACACACACACACACACACACACACACACACACACACACAACATCACACGTATCGTGTAAAATGCCATCGACCTAATATGCAACCATCATAAATTATCTTGACGATATTGTGCTCTTAATTATTTTTCTTGAGCTTTTTTGAGCTTGCCCTGGAGGGCTGCAACACCTCTAAATTAGAATGTGAAAAGTTATATAGGCAGGGTATAAAATGTTAGGAACTACATGCAAGCGCAAAACTGTTATTTAGAATGGAAATATCTTTCCTGGAAAGACGAATTAACAGTTCTCGCTGTTAAACTGATGGCTTAAATGCAATTTTCTATACTATTTATTTGCCTGTCACCTTCGATCTACTAGCAGGTGTTACCCGGCAAGACGATGTCACATTGTTCTTTTTACAGCGGTATGTGCAGATCCTATTCCCTAATTTCGTCAGAAAGCCGAAGATATGGATCTGCGAGGGAGAAGAGAATATATTGAAGACTAGACAAGAGAATTTGAAAAAAGAAATGGAGAGAGAGGAGAGATCAGACAATGGCGAAAGAGAGGGAAAGAACGAGAGGGACGAGGGGGGGGGGGGAGCGAGGTACTTCGGTAGTCTGATATACCTTCCTTTCCTTGAAAAAAAAAAATCGTAATGACATATCGTGACGCACGAGTCTCGGATTCGATTCTGATTAAGTTGGGGGCCCTGGGTAGCGCGCTCATGTCAGCAGTCCGAAATTTTTTTATGGCGCGGTTGGACAGTTTCGGCTATCGGTGAGGACATCGGAAAATAATATGCAAATGACTATCTCACTCATTAAATGGCACATAATGAGCAAAGTGACCTCACTGACAGTCTTACCACACGCAATGGGGCACACGTGTTGTTGGAAAATCCCATTAGAAGAGGCAAGCCTTAATCAAAGTATAATAGACGGCCGGCCGTCGCAGTCACTACTCATTTCTATCAGACTTGTTTATGGCATGATCGGCTATTGCACCAAAAAAAAAAAGTAAAAAAAAAATCGTCAAACATGAATGTGTGCATGCATGTGCGTACATCTGGGGAAAAGAATACACCGGATGAATATATTGTTCTTTTTTCAAAACTTTGTCATTAAGCTTTCATTAAGGTCGTTCTCAGAAATCAAGTATTGGTTATACGCTAGAATTGATCCAAACTGCATTGACCCACTTCACTGCGATTGTCACCCCATCCCCTAATGAGACGTTGGCATGGCAACAGCGGTATTTCTGTTTCATCGACAGATCAATCTGTGTGACGGCAGATTTTCACAGCGGCATCATGTTCTTTTTTATCTTTTAGGATGATTTGGATGAGGAAATATAGAAACCCCATCAGACGAGCGAGTTGAAAGAAGGGGAAAAAAAAGCATCCTGTATTTAATTAGAACCCGAAACGGGCTGCACCCAATATATTCACGAAGCGATTCCACAGATACCGGCTCGGGCTGCAGTGGTGGGCGTGTGAAGAACAGCGGCTTCGACTCAAAAAGAAACCGAACTTTATAACTCGACATCAAATTCCATGATGATGCTTTCAGCATGCTTCTCCGGCGATCTACAGGCGCTTCTGAATTATTCAGATAGGCAGCCAGAGCCGCCATCATAAATTCAACAAAAATCCGCTCCGTTCCTCACCCCCCCCCCCCTCCCTCTCCATCGGAAACCTCGATATTGCTTTAGACTTTTAAATGGCCGAGGATTCATGTCTTGCAGTCATACAAGAATTATAGCATCTCATCCCCTTTGCAATTTCTATAGAAGTTACAAAGAATGAAAAAGATACCAATTCATGAAAATACACGCAGGGAATAGGGGAAAGTTATATATATATATATATATATACGACTAAAGATCGAGGCCTGGTATTTTGTACTCTTTCCCCCCAATTTTTTAATGCTAAGAGACACCTTACTCTTCTCCGGAGGGCAATTTACCAGTCGATTGCAGGGAGGGAAATGGGAAGAGCTAAATAAATGACCTGATATCGGGGCAAGTGGTGTCGCCGAATGAGAGGCAGAGTCTTGTTGAAGTTTATACACATTAGGGTGTACCAGAAAAAAAAATAGCAATAAAGGATTGTAGGGAGAGAAAAGGGAAATATAGTCTCGATTTCACAGTGGCGCCACCTTAACGTCTCCCCACTCTACATGGCAGAGCCCGGTCGTGATTAACCCTATTAATACGCCCAGCGGAAAGGCTGTATCCCGCTAATCATCGCAGTGAATCTCCGAGGCACACGCCATTTTTAAGGGTTTCGATGGTCATGGGTTACACTCACTCGACAACCAAAAAAAAGGGGTCTTAATGAAACACACACACACACATACGCACACACACATACACGCAGGCACGCGCACACACACACACAGTGTAATTTGCACTATTAAGGGATATACGTTTATAGCATCTCAAACTCTGCACTATGTTTATAGATTATGAGATATCCAGCGGCAGGCATATTGTCCAGAGTGTCCGCGAACAATTACATTCTGATTCATGCTGAAAATGATTTAACAATAGCGATCAAGGGAAACCAAGCTAAGAAGTATGAAACGAATCTCTCATCGACGAATAGGTTCACACTAAGAAATCAGGGTTCAATTTGGGGTTGAGTTTGACCCAATGCACCCTTGCGTGGACTAGGGTTGAGTATTTAACTTCTATGGGTGCTATTTACTCCGAAAGGGGTTCACTTTTGAGAAAGATAAATTTTTGAACCTCCAAATAGAAGAGTTAGTCTGCTACAAAAATCTAGATCATACTGTTGCGTTCAAACATGTTAAGATTTGTAATGCAGTATCAGTAGTGATTTGAATTGTGGATGATGTTCATCTTTAAGATTGCAAATCAATCAATATAAAGATGTTTGTTGGTGTTTGATAAAATGATATAGCATTTTTTGTTCGTGCCAGTTTCATAAACAGTACGTGAGCAAAGACTAACACGCCAATCCCGGAAATTAACCGATCACATCAGAGAAGACGATCGAGGCTCCGTTTTTCTGTAAGCTCGCATCGCCACCGCATACAGCGAGCTAGGTATGTGTATACGTGTCACAAAGCAAAGCGTCGCGACAGTTCACTTCCATTCGTTCTAGAACTCCCATGCAATTGCATTGAAGCGGGGCTTTCTCGTTGCAAGACTTGCTGATTTATACAAGATTAAGGTGAGTAAATGATCACAAATCATGACTTATTTGGGTTGCGCTTCTGTGCGGCTAGATCTTTCATTTCTTCGGTAATAATTTCAGTCGTTTGTCGTGCCGTTCTTTGGTTACCACGTTCACGCGTGTATTAATACACTGTATGTAAAATCACATGACCTAATGCAGTAATGGGGAGTAATACGGGCCTTTTTACGGTTACTATACTACATGTACTGCCATTTAGGGATCAACAAGAAATAAGGCAAACCAGTTTGCATTGTTTAATCTAATGGTAGTTTAATGTATAGTGATTTGTGATACTGTTTTGTCTTCTATTGCATGTGCTTATGAGACAGTCGAGAATGACTTACTGTACAGTCTACAGAGTCAGTAAGCTAACTGTTGCGACCTGCCCGAACTCGAAGCGTTCGGGCTCCCACAATTGTGTATGGGACTAAGACTCGATCGCGCACTGTCACTAGTCATATCTGCATGCCCCTGTACCCTGATACAGTCTGCATGATAAGCTGTGTGAGAGTCGCGGTCCGCGGTGACATGATACGGAGGGATACCGGTAATTGTAACACTGAATGAGAGAATGTGCATCAAACTGTACTAAGGCAGAGGAGGTACAGCTAGTAATCATCAGTGTGAAAGAAATTCCTTCTTACTTGGGTTTGGTTGTACAGCTAGTGTAGTGGTAAATTTGAGGTTACAATTGGTACAACAAATGTACGTTACTCAGACCCTTGTGCTTTGTATTGCATTGACGGCACTGTTACCTGCAGATTTGTTATAGGGCCTACTGCACATGAACAGTTCAATATAAATTCAAATTTCTTGGTTGTCATAGCAAGTTTCTTTCTTTTTCCCCTTTCTTTCTTTCTTCAGGTCAAAGGTGTTTGAAGCATCCTTGTCCTTACAGCAAATGAAGGATGTTGTTTGTTTCATTATGGACTATGCTGCGCTGAATTGCATCCTACTCCCTGGGAGTATTCTCGGTATGAAACCTGATGTCAAAGCTTCTTCTCTACTTGTGACACCAAGGCAAAGGTGAGTTTTCTCTGCAGGCCAGGAAAATGCACATTTGCTCCCTTTGATATAAAAACTGTTTTCTTATGAATGTTGCAAATGCAGCATTAATTATCTGTAAGAGTTGCAAAGATGGAATGGTTAATCTTGTAAGATTAATTGCAGTATGCCATGCAGAGTCTTTGTGTCACTGTTGGCGGAAGGTTTTCAAAAGGGGGGGGGGGGGACTTCCTAGTTTCATGAGCTAACAAGCAAAAAAAAAAAAAAAAAAAGGCCGCGAATGCAACTTCTGGTGCCACTTCCAGGTTTCAGCTTACAAGCAAAAAAAAAAAAAAAAACACCAACAAAACAAAACAAAAAAGTATTCAGCGCAAAAACAGATCCTTATGGTGCTCACACTTCGAGGTTTTTATCTACATGTATTTCTTTCTAGTGCCACTTACACACTTTCGGGTAAAGAAAGTTGGGGGGGGGGGGATTGGGACCCGAAGTGGGGACACCTTATAATGTTTTCCTTTGTATGGTGCCGAAAAAGTAGGGGCCCGAGTCCCCCTGGTTCCTGTGGCCATATGTATAGCATCCAATTCTTTCTTGCACAGCTCTACATTACTGTTGTTTTTTAGTTGGATTATCAAAGATGACATAACATGTATTTGGTTTACTTTTGTACTTAATAGATTTAACGCAGGAATCGCAACACTACAACGCCAAGGAAGAAATAAACCTTGCCAACATTTCGCAAATTCCAGAAAGGTCTGCTGCCATATGTCGCTGCCACCTAACCTTCAACTGACCTGTAATGGATCTGCCAAAGAACAATACTGTGAGTTGATCACGAAACTGCTGTGCCTCTTTTTTTTTTTGCATTGTATGTTCAGATGTATTATTTATGGAACTCTTTAATGCATCAATCTTTATACATACACACAGTGCACTCATGTTCTAATAAATAATGTTACAACAAAATTGAAATTGAGGCCATAATGTTATTGGCTCTACATTTGTTGCTCTATTGTTTACTTGTTTGGTTGTAACAAAACTTTGATAAAACGAAAGAAAACTGTAGGCCCTGAGGACCTCATTATAACAGGAGTCCAGTGTATACTGGGCCAAATACGCTGTACCGAATTGCTGATGCAGTCTCTGCATCAACATAAAAGGAGGATGATCCTGGACAAGACATTTGTCCCAGTATACGACTGGACTGGTCATCTCTCTTCTCTCAATCAACAGTTGTTCCCAGTTCAAGGTTAATCTGCATTTTTGCATTGAATGTGAAAACTCTGTACATGATCAGTATGGCCTTTTTCATGGAGAGGGTTGATGGCCCCCACAAGTAATTTTGACTTCACCTGTTCTTCATTGGCATATATTTCATCCAGATGGCAGAACATTTTCAAATTTTCAGTGTAGAGTGTATGGTCTATTAAAGTTCTAGAATTACATTGTACATGTAGTATAGCATTGTTTTGAGATTGTTACCCTACAATCAAATTTAAGCTTAAGAGGGTGTGTAGAGTGTGTTGTGCTTGTGATTTGTCAGGAAAGTGCAACCCATAGAAATGTTCAATTTGGTGTTTTCCTTCTTCCCAGAAATTAATCTTCTCAATAAATGTATGATATATTGTACATTTTTGTATCACTATACAGAGGAGAGTGTAACACTTTTGTTGTTGTTGTTGTTGTTTTCCCCCAGGTATTCTGCATGACTGAGGCACCTTCTTCAGCTATCTTCGTGGAATGAATCGCTACCACTTCACTCAGTTCTACAGATGCATCCATGATGAAACCTTTGTCCAGGGCAATCAACTACAGTCTGAAACAGTCTTCATAAAATCAATGTAGAATACTGGCAGGTAATATTGTGAAGAACACTTCATGGAATGATTTTAAAGAAATCACTGTAGATTTACAACCCTGTGGCTACTTGTATGATGATGAGTTAATACTTGTATCTGCTTTGCATTGTGTATCATCCTCTGCCTAAATGACTAAAACACTAAAAAAAAAAAAGTATTGTTTTGTATGCTGACACTTTGTACAGTACTATCATCCTCGAGGTTGTTATAGAAATTCTTGCAGCTATAACAGAGTAGTTTGGTTTTCTTGTCATTCTCGCTTATGAATATAAGCTGCATTTTGATGTTTTGGATGGAAGATGAGTTTTAGCCTTGAGCCAGCACTGAGAATTACACTGTAGTACAGTGGTATCATTCAAGCTTTCTGTATAAAGCTGGACAATTCCTGTACCTTCCTGTTTTATGCCTCTCCTATCCTGCCTATGCTATCGTACTATTATCTCTGAGTGTTCCTCTGTCTTCTATCATATCTCATACTATATACAATGTGATTCTAGTTACAAATGCCATCCCTATATCGATGGAATAGACATATCCCCATACTTTTGGTTAATTGGATGCTGTTAGAGGAAGGAGGGAGGGGGGTCCTTTTTCCTTTTTTTCTTGTCACAATTTGCATGTGTGTGTGTATTAGTGGTGTTGATTATATATTTTATTGCAGTTTCAGCAAACTTGGTATCCTTCTTTTCCATCTGTTATGTAACAGGTGAGGATACTAACCTTTACAATTATTGTATGTAAACATTAGCCATGTAAAGATGTGTTCACGGAAATCCTAGTAATATTTGTGTACTGTGCTTTGATTACTTGTTAATGATCTTTATCTTTTTTGAAGGTTTCTAGATAATCTTTAATTTATGAAGTATTTTCATTCATTTGCATAGACATGTAGCTGGAAAGTATTGTGGCCATTTTGTTTCCTTCTATGCATGTGGAAACTAACCATGAAGGTTTTGTAATGTACATGTATATTTTTTATTCGACTGTTTTATTTGTTTTACCTGAATTCACTGTGTTGTAACTGCTTGCACATGCAACATCTGGAATTAACAGCTCTGATTTCTTTAGATGATAAAAGTGTACTTTTTGCACAACGCACATGGATTGCAAATGTTTCATTTTTTTCTTCTGCTTGGGGGAGATTTTTATGTTTATTTTTTGTCATAAAGAAATTCTTATAGGGAAATAAAATGATGTAATGATAATATAATGACAGACCTTTGATACATTTCTTTTTTCATCAGGGAATATTGTTTTCCCTTATTTACAAAATTTGAATATACATTGTATTTCATTACTGTATGAGTATATGCTATGTACATGTATTGTATTTAACTTTTTCTATTGTACATGTATTACATTATAATGCAAAAACTTGATTTGACTTAATCTTTGTTTTGAATGATAAAAACCTAGCCTTTAAAATCAATACATGTGCATTTTTGTGTGAATGCAGAAATGCATCCATCTTGACAAATGAAAGTGACAAGTTTGTATGTTCCAAATGATGAATTGTACTTAGATAATGTACGAAAATGGGGATTTTCTCTTTATTTAATTTTCCTCGTTTTTGATCATCCCAAGACTTTATTAAACAAACATGAAATGTAATCATCTGTGATGCAGAGATGTTTTAATTTCTCTGTACAAAGTGTGTGCCAAACATGAAGTATGAGCAGCATGTACAATGAATTGGTGGTGGCATTGTTAAGGAGTATGTGTTGGCATTGCTAAGGAGTATGTGTTTGATTGAACAACTGTGAACACTGTGCTGTACTTTAAGCTTGAACATCTCCATTATTTCAGCAGGATATATAATATATATAATATTGTATGTAATATTGCATATTATATATATGTCTATTTAATACATGTATTATATGTATATATATATATATATATATATATAATATATGTAACCCATTATAACGGAGGCTTTACAAACCCCCTCCTTCCCCCCCCCCCCCATCGCACCCCCACCATCACCACATGTAGTCACACAGCCACCCTTAACAATCCTCATCAATATATGAATTTCTTCTCCGACCACGACAGGCCAACGCCTTTACGTGTCTTATTTTTTCCCCCGTTTTTGCCCTTGCTGGAGCTGATATCGTCTCATTCCCCACTTCATGTAAAATGCAGTTTGAGGCTCAGATTCGCTCGGGTCCGCTGCATGACCTTATCAAAGGCGATGACAAGCGTATACCAAATCTATGCATCCGTTTCAAAGGCGCCTCATCCGTTGAAGAGTACAAGAGACCATAAAACTATAACCAGCGGCAAATCAGGCAATAGCCCTGCATACATGTTAACGTAAGATCATACTCTTGACCAAACAATGTCGTTGATGCTTATCGACAGAGTTTGTATGAAGGAATGCTTTTGCACTCATGGCTGATGTTTGTTTCATCAGGAAAAAAAATAAGACAGTTATATATAAACAGAAACTCGGGACTGAAAAATCTGGTGATGGCAGACACGAAGACTACTTTTTCTCTTCCAATGACTGAAAGACAATTTTGACTCATGAACGCTCCAGCGCGCTAATTCACAAGATTCACCTGACTACATGGCTAGGTTTATTAACCAATGTGTCTGCCGCCATTCGAATACAATGAATATAAAAGTATGCCCGTACTAAAAGCACTTTCTCATCTTGCATAACATAAAACCCAAAGCGAACGTAATGTGTAGAATATCGGACATTGATGATAATAATAACAATTATAAAAAAAAAAACACCTTCAAAACCACCTGCTGGCTCAGCTTAATGGACGTTTTCACCCCTAACAGACCGTTCTCGCGTGGCCTATTATTTTTCGTCTTTTCTTTTTTTTTTTTTTGCAAAATACATCAATTCTATGAAAAACGGATTTTTATACTCCGCAATCACCCATTTCCAGTCTTACACGGAAGTCTTAAAACGAAAGAGAAATTTTAACATGCTGGGAATATCGTTTAATCAAGTATGAATATTCGTCCGGCCTCTCTCTCTCTCTCTCTCTCTCTTGACGGAGTATAAGAATGTTATGCTGCTATAATTCCTCATAGAAACAATAATATTAAAGATACTGCTTCGGTAGAATGCAGAAGGCGAGAAGATTAAAAACACAAAAGAAGGAACAAAACTCACCGAGTGCTCCAACACTCATCGGCATGGCTGCAATTTAACTATCACTGCTATCCGAGAAGGAGGTTTGCGGCAAAATGAACCTCGCTAGCTGGCTACACGAGTCTTCTACTTTACATCCAAGCTACACACACACGCACACACAAGGGGGAGAGGAAAAAAGGCGCAAACGATCGCCCTCTCATAGAGGACAACAAATCAGCGAGTGCGTTCTCTTTTTGCACTTTACCAATCGAGATCAATATCGCGCGCGTTGCAAAACGGCGCCGTGCTTCGGCGTCGGTGCTACGTGTGTGCATATTGAATGTATGATCGAAAGCACCAAGCGAGGATCTGGTTTCGCGCTTCCCACAACTAATAATATGTATACCTTGGGCTGTGTGTGTATGTGTGTGTGTTTTTTTTTTCCCTCGGGTTTTGTCTGTACGTGTGTACACTAGTGTAAGATATTAAGATAAAAGTGGAGAGACAGACAGACAGACAGACAGACAGACAGAGAGGGAGAGAAAGAGAAGCGATGTGCAAAGGGGTGTGTAAGCATGCGATAATATGGACATAGGGGATAAATACAATGGACTTAGCATCATCTTGCTCTGTCATCGCAGACGGGGAGGTAGATGGAAAGAAACATGCACAGCAATATATTGTTTGGAAAGGGGTGTATATACACAATTAAAGTCCCTGAAAGTTGGCAAATGTGTACTATACTGTCCATACCATCATTGTTTGTTGCAATGCCATTGCAACAAGCGTCGTAACATGACAAGATTTTTTTTTTATTTATCTATTTCCATTCGTTTGTTAAAGTTTTGATTTGACTTGATTTTATTCTATTTCTACATTCCCTTTTTTGTATTAGAATATAACAGAAAGTCAATTGAACAACGTTCCTGAGTAATATTTGAACAGTGAACTACACGGATATTGGTTGATGGTTGACATGAAATGAATAATACTGTTTTTCTTAATAATACCAACGGATTTCGAGCACGTGACTCTATAGATTTCACCTACTTGCTGTTCAAAAGCCAAATTAAACAAATCTAGGAATAATAGGAATAACAGGAGACCATCATCTTTCTGCGTTAACTAACTTTTCCACGTAGGTTGGAGGAAAAACAAATCTTCCTGATGGCTTTGGAAGGCACAAGGACATGGAAAGAAAGATTATTTTATCGATAAGTAACTATCATCCACTACGTTTTGTCAGGTGAATGAGAAGCACCACTTGTACTCCTGTGTACCTTTTTTTTTTTTTTTTTTTTTTTTTTTTTTTTTTTACTTTCGTCATTATCATTATTGCGTAGCCCGGGGAACAATTTGCAAGAATCAGACAAAAGTCAACCTGACAGCACCCACTATACTTATAATCATTATTGTGGAGTGATAATGTAACATGATTTTTTTTTATGATGCTGTCAATTACACAGGAACCAATGTAAAACGAATAAGTTTTTTTTTTGTTCTTTATATTGCATTTGTTTCACTTTTGAAGGACATCATATTACTTTTCTCCAGCCTGTATGCTTCAATATGTCATTTACATTTGATGAGGTAATTATGTTGGACAGCCAGTTGGGATATTGAATAGTTGATGATGAGTAGGAATATAATTGAATCTGTTTCGCAGATACGTTCATACGATTCGCTATTCTTGGCCTGCAGTATTTCTCAATAATCATCTTTTGTGTCAGTCAACTCTGTGCAAATCTAACGAAGTCATATTCATTTTTGTGGTTGTTTTCGCACTGCTGCACCGCAAAATGAAATAAAATAAAGATATATGAAACGGGACGTTATATTTCGTTGGTTCGAGAGCATCCATATTGCAAATGTTCCCGTTATATTTTCCCCTTGCTATGCCTCAGAAAATAAGATTACCGAGTGAGGGAGCTATCAGCGCCCATTACCTCTCATGTATGCGGCTAATAAATTGTGCGTGTATTTTCCTCCGCGTATGCGATGCACAAACTCTAGAGACTAATCGCGGAGGGGTCTTTTTTTCATACTCCCCCTCCCCCTTCTCTCTCTCTCTCCCTCCCCCTCTCGTTGTACCATCAATGCTGGCATACACGGAGAACACTGCGGAATCGCATTAACCACGCGTTTCCAGCATAAGGTATTATGTACAGTATACAAAGGAAACCCCACGGGAACGGGAAGTTAATATTGAATAGGTACCGATGCACATCAGGATTGCCTCATTAGGAAGCACTCGTTTTGATTTGTAGCTTTTGGCATTCTTGATCAACGATGATCCTAATTGTGTAATATAACACTCCCTTTGTCGACAGAGCCATACCCACCTAGGTCCAGTTCACTTATACCTACAGGCAGAACCTGCTCTACGCTGCATTTCAGACAAATTAGTGCCACTAGCATAATGAGATACAGCATCATGACTATAAAAAAAAAAAAAAAAACACACACGCACAAAAAAAACAAACAAACAAACACGCATCTAGGGGCAGGTATTCGTTTTGTACCGTCTGTAACATTCAGAGTTACGATATTATGTATGCCATTAAATAAATGCACCCACAATTTTACAAAATTATGTATGCATGTCAGTTCAGTTTCATTTATTTATGTCCAATAACATATACCACAAAATATTTTGCTGCACGGAGAGACTTGGCACTGGTTTTCGCGCCAGTGGCGGAGAGACGAAAATGTATTAGATTGTCTGCTCTCAACACGAATGCACGTGACGGGTGTAGCTGCGGCTAATACGATATCCTTGACAAAGTGATCGAATTGGTGACAATCTCCAGTGCTTGGTTTGAGCAAAAGAGGGACGGAAAATGGTGGCAACGAAAGGTGCATTGCTGTGTTTGCTTGATTGGCAATTTGTATGCTTTTTGAAATGCATTTTTTTTACTGTCCGTATTGGTTTGCTATTAAGCTCTTGCTGGCAACCTCACAGGCGTTCTCTAGAATGAAATGACAGTATAGAAATGAGAAATTGTTTTACACATACACAAATGTATATCCATCTCTCAACCAATCAATGAATCTATCTATCTATCTATCTATCTATCTCTTCCTAACTTCCTATAGTGTGCGTTCATGTGTTGTGTGCATGTTTATATATTTTGAGTGGTCCACAATCTACAAGCAATGCTTTTTAGTGGACCTCTCAGTTCTCATTTGTACCCTCCAAAAATACCTTTGTAATTTTAGTATGTGTGCGTATCTTTATTAGTTTGTTGATTACCGTTGATTGTCATACTTTGTAATGTAAGCTTATGATTTAATTTTTGATTTACTTTGTGTTATGTTTTGTTGGAAGAAAAATGAAATGAATGAATATATATAATTATGTATATACGTTTACACAAATAGTTATATAAACATGCACAACGCAAACATGTACATTATAGAGTTCAGCGCGGAGACTACAGATTCTCATATGTACTTCTCACGCTTCTGTAAGGATACCTCCTCAGAGTTATTTGTTGCGATTGAGCATCTGTATGATGGCAAAGAGGGAGTCCTCACCTCTGTACTTGATTCGATGCATTTTATTCAAGAGTTCGTTGAATGGAAACGCATGTTTTTTAAATAAATTGTAATGATGAGTTCTGCTGTTTGATTCAAAGCGTGGCTGTTTAATCGCGAAAGGAGTTCCTGCAGCTGGGACACGGGCGAATAGAAGACATCTTCAAGTACACAGACCATTATAACACCCTCCGGTTTCACAATTTTATTCATCAAGTTTCCATACAAATTACATTTGTAGCATGCACCAAGAGCTCAATCAAAAGTTACAGATATTTGAAAATTCAGTGTATACAGGTTTGAATAATATTTCATGATACAGAATAGATTTGAATTAGTCTTATAAAAGTAGGCCTACGTCACATTCATATTGGATGATTAAGATGATGTGTGGGAGAGTTACCTACAGAAAAGCAGATGCTTGTGGGGGTATGTTCCCAGAAATTTAGTGTAATCACTGAAAACTTGCGTAATCACTGTAAATTTGTCCCGTCAAATTATACGTTGTTCTCTGACGAGGTATAATCGCAGCAAGGTCAGGTGCCATTACACCCACGGATTGACATTGGAAATAATGGCAATTTTCAAAGTGTAAGAATCAGGAAAATCGAAAGTGGAGTGGACGATCCGGAGATGCGAACAATCATTGAAAATACATTTTAGTAATTTTCCTTCCTTGGCTTACAATGTAGATTTCACTGCCGTCAAATTCATTCAAGAAATACTACAAACACCAGTCGAAAATCCTTAGTCTTCTAAAAACATGTTTGCTAATGAGCTAATTATTCTTCATACGTTCATTATTACAATAAGGGAGTTAAGGTAGAATTTTACGCTCCTGAAGAAAGAAGCATCTAAAGTGGAAAATAAAACGATTTGTTGTTGTTGTTGTCGTTGTTTGTTTGTTTGTTTGTTTTTTGGTTGAGGCTGAAATGGTGTGTTAAGCTTGTGAAACCATTTCCATTTTTTTTTCATGCATAAAAAGATCTAGTGTGATGGGTATGTGTCCTGTGAAAGGTGTGTAAAAATCCGAGACTGAATTTAGGTTTACCAAAGTTAGCTTGAGCGGTGACCGCAAATCCCACTAGACGACCCAGAATACTTATGACCCCTAAACTAGCTGCTTCACTTCATCTACATGGAAATGAATTCCAGTAAGACATTTATACCTCCCAAAACTTGAAAGATGTTATGTATTTTATGACACAGTCTGCGCGTCCATTCTGTTAAATGGCAAGGTGATTTAGCTTTCTAAAGCACTTGGATTCTTAAAATCTTCAAGAGAAGCAAATGCGGGCCACTTAAGAATGGTTGCGGTTTCAACACGTAGAGTCGTAAATTAGGCATCGAACCAACCGTTGGCAACGAGAAAAAGACCCAACTAACCCGCACGACGACATCATGGCGACTGCAAATGAAATGCATTGCCATCATTTCTCTTTACCGATGGCCTGTGGCCGTTATCATGATAGAAAACCATCATTATGATAGACCAACAAAAAAAAAATAACTACAACGATTTTATGAACAAAATAATGCTTAATCTCTTCCGTATATGGTGTTCTGCACAAGCTGGCTACTTAAGTATTCTTTCACAGTACTTGCAGAAGGTGGTGATATTGCTCTACAAGGGTAATTCAACGTTTTCATCTTTAGGCTCCTCGTACACCTTGGAATAATCAAAGTGACGCCCTCGCAGTATAAACTGACAGACTGGAACGTGCAGACGGCGCACGTGTGCGTCGAATATTACCAGGTACGTATGCGATAAGCGAAAAGACGTATCGACAACAGAGAACAGTAATCCCTTTGTTCATCCCCCTCCCCTCTCCTTCTCCCTTTCTCGAGCCTCTGTCGAGACGATTGCTGACAGTCCAGAGACAATAGCTGCGAGGAAATCCATGTTCGACACTGACTCGACTGACAAGCATGTCATAATGGTCTGCTGCCTCCAAATATCACACGAGTAGTTGACTCGACAAAAGACGATTAATGCTGTAAAGCTGAAAGAAAAAGAAATGAAGCAGAAGAGGAAACTTCCGATGTAATGTCTCTCTGAGGTTTACCGGCGAAACATGACTTCTCTTGTTTGTTTTTTTTTTTTCAGCAGAATCACACATGCCTGAAGAAAGAGGACCGGAGAAGGATCGAGAGAGAGAGAGAGAGAGGGGGGGGGGGGGGGGAGGATTCAGGAAAGATGGAATTAACCAGCATTGGTGCTATGACTGGGATGTGGGCAATTGACCAGTTATCACTTAAATACTCTAATCCACAGAGGGTAGTTATCACTTAAATACTCTAATCCACAGAGGGTCATTTCACAGCACATTAATTTTAGGTTCAGTGGATATAGCGTATCTACCTTTGTGTTTAATCGAATGACGCGGGTTCGGGCATCGGATAAGAATCCAAGTGACTCTTATGTACCATGGAGCTGCAATAGCTCCACGGTCTTACCGAGCAATGTTGAGTGTTATTACGCTGTCTCCTCCAGTCCGAGGCAAAACATTCTGTCCATCCGATAGGACATGAAGTGGGGTTCCCGGGTGTGAGAGAGCCACAGCCCACGCGCGTAAAAATATCCCGTTTCATTCATTCATCGCAAAGAGCAGGGTGCATAACCCGGTGAAGTGGTCCCGCCTCACATCCAACTGGACCCCATGGAAGACCAGCTATAGTGTAGCTGAATATGGGCTAATCCATCCATCTTGGAAAATGAAAGCAATCAAACTAGCAAACAAAACCATGAGGCAAACACCAGATCGCATGAATAGACTGTATTCACTAAACAGTACCTTTTATGATTAATGATCAATAAAACGCCTTAAATCAAAAAGAAATCATTTACGCACAACTTCGACCATTCTGGCACCAAAATAACCCCTTAGAGGTTAAAAGCAACGCTTATGTGCACATATATGGTAGGAAATTAATGTTCAACCTCACTCCTCATTCCTACATCAAAATTCAAAGGAAAAAAAAAAACTCACAGGTAGACGCCGTTCTTTGAAAACTTTACAAAAGGTGTTTGGTCTATAAATGTAATATCTGAGCTTCCTGCAAATATGGACACCCACATGTAGACGCACACACAAATACATACACACACTCTCACACACGTACAACAATCCGTACAACCTTTCATAATGTAGTAGTAGTCTAATGCTTTGTAATTCTACATTAGATAATATTACCAAACACACGACCAAATCACATACACGCACACGCACGCACGCACATGCACATGCAACCTTACATCACAGCATATAAATACTTCTACATCATTATTGCTACAGACTTCATCATTACTCAAGACCATGCATACATACACATACACGCAAACTCGCACATAAAACTGCCAAAAAATCGTTATGACACCTGCGCCACCTGAGCTCGAAATCGAGGGGGGGGGGGGGGAGAGAAAAGGATTCATCAAACCCAAAGTAGGCTGTCATTCTTTCTCGAAAGGCGTATCTGAGGTCTGCGTCATGATTGATACGCTTTTTGCTCTTTTTTTTTTACAGCAAGGCCAGAATAATTATTGGTCATTTCACTGCTGAACATACCCTAAAGACATCTGCTGTATAGCACTTCTTAGGAAAATCTTGAAACTTCTTCATTTTCTCAGATGTTCACAACAAAATACCCGTGAAATGGCGGAATTCAACTTGGTACAGTAGAAAGAAAACGCAGCATATGAAGTAAATAGATAGAACGTCATCGCTTCCCTGTGAAACGAAACATGTTCAAAACGATCATATATTATCATTAATGCTTAAGTTTATGGTGTAATCGGGAATTTAAAAATTATACTAGTCGCAAGATGGAAAGATCGTGTATTTAGCCATGAAATCACACCCATAATCGTGTCATAATCAGTGAGAGTGAATTGCTGCCTTGGTACTTGAAACGAAAAATCTCGTAACATTTTCCGTCGAGGAGTGCACGTGTGACATGCTGCATTCAGATCTGTCCTGCCTGCACGTGCATGGTGTCGTCTATGAGGTGTGCATGTGGGTATTTCACCCTCGACTGAAGGTCAAGTAGGCACCCTACAGACGTTAATTACTAAAGCGGTTTGATGTTTTTATTTTGAAAAAAAAAGACCATATCCTGTATGTGTAGGCCTATTGATCTTAATAAAGTAGATTCATTAGAGGAAGCGACGAAATGCGCTTTTACCGTACAAACACGAGGACTACATATCCCACTTCAATTTAAAGTGTGAAAACTTAAATTGTATGCCTTCCAAGCACATTTCTCAATCCAAAGTAATCCTATCGGAGGTTGCTTCTTCTTCTTTCTTTTTTTCCTCGAAAAGAATGTCAAAGGATTCTGGTTGCGCGTTCGTAATCGCATCGTTTTGACTTCTAAAACACAGTCGAAGGTGGTGCCTTTAGATTGACCTTGCTTGTAAGATGCGTGATATAGGTGTACCCATACTGGCACGTAAGCGTATCGAAAGTCGCATGTTTGATTTAACAACCCATGGTCAATTATTAGTGACACCAGCTGCTCTATGGACGGAAGGTCATCTACAGGTAGTGGTAAGCAGGGAGACTCCAAACACCTAAATTACGTTCAGAAACTCGTTTCAGGAACATGCTTAGGAAAATGTTCCTGTTTAGGAGTGAAACGCCGTCATGTTCATGCACGTTTCGATAAAACGTGATCACGCTCGCATATCTCTAGTTGTTGCTGTTTGTTTGTTTGTTTGTTTTTTTTCGTCTGAGAAATGCTAGATCAGGCATCACAAGCACTTTGCTTGTTTTTTGCTTGTTTGTTTGTAATACTATGTCTGTGGATGATGCTGATATTCGAGTGAGGGACATCAGATTTGTACTTTGGAGCTTCCAGCTGAAAACCAGTTCAAACATGCCGTGTAAGGTTGACGAGATATGAGCGGACGCCATAAGTCAGAGATATGGACGATAGCTATGACGTCGGTGCCAAGACGACACACACGCACACGCACTGTGGCTAAATATTTCATTCTCAATTTGATTTGCCATTGTGCTTGAAGGAAGTGCGTATAACGTAAGAAAGTTGTGTTAAGAAGACAGCCCAGACAGCATGACACGATTTCCCGACGTTCACTACTTTCTTGAGGAACTGAGAGGTCAACATAGCTCCCAGAATTCCCATGACAATTGGAAGGCTCGGAGGGAACCTGTAACGAGCATATCTTCATAGACAATTGAGCCAAGCCGACACATTCACTGACATTCAAATGAGAATGATTCATGTCTGAACACGACCATGGAGTAATATCAACGTTTCGATTACAACTGCACTTTTTTTTCCTCTTTCGGCAATCTTGTTTTCATTTACACTGGATATTGCACTCGATAATATCTTTGGCAATTCGGTTCTGTTGATAGAATATCTTAGATCACTTTGTGTCTGACATCTATCATTTTGGATTACATATTATGAAACCTTCAACAAATTAATGATGAAACATGTTTCTCATTTACATTTTTACGATTATTTGACATATTGAATTCGCGTCAATATTTATAATGAGCGCAATATATCATGGATCAAAACATACCCTTTTTTAAGGCGAATAAAGTTAGTTTATGGCCCAATGAAACATTGCTATAAAACTGACGTTATGACTGAATCAGATTATCAATTGCTAGCATTTCTTGGGAGTCATTATAGGCTGCATGGTTCTTTACCAGGAAGAGGTGATCAGCTCCTTCTGCCTCGCTAGCTGCCCGATCTCTTCATCCCTGTCCATTTTTCTTCCTACCCTCTTTCGATGAACTTTTTGTGTGCAAGGGTTGTCATCTTCCCCGCAGGCAGGGTGAAAGGCGCCTACTCTCGAAGATAATCAAGACTTTACCGATGCTGTGATGTAAGCGGATAGAAATTCCCCTTGTCGATGGGGAAAGGCGTATCCCCATGCCTCTGATATGGGTGCAGGCAAGGGTTCTAAGTCCTTGCATCCTTTCTTATGCATCCAAATTGTCGCCACAGCCGTATCGGCTCTCTGTGGAATATCCCTTGTTCTAAGGGGAAAGGTTAGGTTGCGCGCACTGACCTTTACTTTAAACAGACTCAGCGCAGGTGGGAAGTATATGTCGTACGGGGATGGAGGAGAGGTAAAACGACGGGTTTGTTTGTTTGTTATTTTGTTTCATCTCTCCATCTGAGAAAGTGGTTGGATATCCCAGTTTCAGCTGCACTATAGCTGGTCTGTGACAGGCACAGGATGGCACTGTGAGCCGCAGCCTTCACTGCGAAAAGGAGCTCCAGACTCTTGTGGATCGGTTCTCAGAAACAGTGAAGACCTTTTAGTCTGACCATCAGCGTAAAGAAAGCTGGAGCGATGTACCACGAACCACCACATGGGATCTACAACCACCCGAAATTTAGCATCAATGGAACAACTCACAAAAACAGTTGACCACTTTAGATACTATGGAAGTATCATCTTTAGTAATGCTTCGCTAGATAGGGGTGTTGACAACCGTTAAGCTTAGACAAGTGTTTCCGCCGATGGTGTGCATAAGTGTCTCTGGAGGAACATTACTCTACGTCTGTCAACAAAAATACTTGTCTACAGAGCCGCACTGATTAACACTTTCCTCTACCGATCGAAAGCATGAACTTTGTTCCAATGGCAAGTCAAACTCGTGGAACGATTTCATCAGCGCTGGTGCATGCCTTCGTTCCACACTCCAGATCAAATGCCAGGATCGTAAGGCAAATACTGAAGTGGTTGGACAGTCTAATGTTCCTAACGCTGAATCAATGTCACACTCACGACAACTCTGCTGAGCAGGCCACTTTGCACGTATACGGATGACTCTCGTATGCCAAAAGCCGTCTTCTATAACGGCGAGCTACGTAAGGGGTTTTAAGGACCAGCTGAAACGGCAGCTAAATATAACAAGCATCCAAGAACAACACTTGGATAGCATTGCCAAAAATAGAAAAAGCTGGAGGGCTTCCACTAGTCAAGGTGATGTGCACTTTGAAGTGACTGAAAGAGCAGACATGAACGAAAAGCATAAACGAAGGAAGGCTTTGGCAACCTCTTGTCTTCCTCCATAACTGAAGGGGGGTTTACCCATGCTACACATGCACGAAAATCTGCCGGGCACGGATAAATCCTGCTGCCAAAAGCTAACTTCCAGTTGATCCTCGAAACACTATGGCACAGTGGATATACAGAATACTGACTTTCAATCGAGGACCCCATTCCTAATCCAGACCAGTGCTTACGTCCTCGGACAAGGTGTTTAAACCCACCATGTCCTTCTAGACCCAGGTGTTTAAATGGACACACCTGTACCTGATGCCAGGCTGGCAACGCTAGGGTAGTAATAATGGTAGGAACCTCTGGTACGACAGTGTCAACACTGACGAGAATACCAAGCATAATAGGACCATATCATTATCATTATTGTTATTTTTGGTTATATAATTACTATCATCATCGTTATTATCAGTATTATGCTCGTGGTCGAGGAACCAGCAACAACAACAATAGTTTCAACTAATGTAAGGTACTGTAGTGATATTCAAGTTTCTTAAAGTTCAGAAGCAATATCTGCTTCGTGCTGGTGGCATCACCCAGCGCCAAGGGTACTCATCTCACACCAGAAACACACACATCAGACACAGACACCAATGCAGATACAGACACAGATAAACACACACGAATACACACACATACACACACACACCCATAATTTAATTGCGTTGACAAAACAAGCTAAGACGCTCATCATCTTGGCCTACGTCAGTTCCAACATTGTCTCACGTTTCTGACAATCAGAAACATCCGCACTGTCATACACACACAGACACACACGTGCACACACATTATGATTTAAGTGAGTCGACAAAATTACCAGAGTTCAAAGGAGCCATCAAACCGAACCTCAAACCCATGACATACATAATTCACGTCAGTGTAAGCCGTTGTCGTGTTATTTCTGGCGATCAGAGACACATCCGTTCCGCTCTGTCAAAGCCGGGCACATATGAAATAATCCACTTCAAGCCGCTTTCACTATCCATCTTAATTCGCGACTGTAGCAGAAAAAGCCACGATGACATTTACAATATCAATCGCCTTCTGAGACAAGTCTTCACCGTGGGTGCACTGCGGCTTACGACTCTGTCAGTAAAAGTTGCATGGCAAAGAACTAGAAAATAACATTCAAACAGCGCTGAAAAAAAAGAAATAATTTTCATACAATGAAAATCCACCAACTTCCATCATAACACCAGAAAAAAACAACAAAAACAACAAAACCAAGCCCGCAAAATAACAATCGCTTCCTTTCCCTTATGTCATGTAGTAAAGAAAATCTGGAGAAAAAAAAGGGTCAGGAGCTATTTTACGAAGATATGCAGGCTTGCAGGGATGCGATATAACCGACCGTGCCCACTCTGCATGCAAGGGAGTGATTTGGGGGTACTTTATCGGGTACCTCTTGTCCTACCCGCTGTTGAACCTGCCACCTCCTCAAGTATCTTCCGAGTTTATGCAGACCTCGCGCCGAATCCGAAGGAGATTGTTCCAACTCGGCTCAGCTTTCAAAAGCCCCTGGCCAAATATTAGGCACCCCTCTTTACGTTTCTGTCAATCTTGGCCGAGCATTTCTTTTCTTCAAGGCTTTCGGAGGTTTTTGGCTTAGCTCTCCTTCTATTTGCCTGCCCTCCATCGTGACGTCAGTGAAAAAGCGCTCAGAAAATTCTTATTCCCACTTTGATTGCTCGGGACATTCGTGTAAGTATCTAGCCGGTGGCTGCTTTCACGTCAAGCATCAGGTGTCATGACAACGTGGTGTGAGCCACGTCTAGGAAGGTAGCATTTTCCTTTGTGTGAAGGCAGATAGCTCATCGAAATGTAGGTCTGGGGTCTGAAATCTAAGCTAAGCTTCACCCAGGTTACACTTTTGCAAAATCCACCAGGAATATCTCATTTCGGTGTCAATTACGCACAGTGAAAGATCCACAGGTCTTGAATGGTACACCCATGACAGTGCATGAGGAAAATGCTGATTAATTATGGCGTCCCAAGCGTCTCTCCAAGTGGAAGAATTAGCTGATTCGCCGAAAACTTTAAGCTGTTTATAAAAGTCTTCCACGCTCCCCTTTCAAAAGCTGCTCTCTGCGTTTGATATGGCTTTCGCTTTACCAATGTGTAAAGGCATTTCCGATCCAGCACAAATCTTTTCTCACGAGGAGAGGAATTGTATTCCAATGACCGCTAGGATAAATTCTCTGAATCAATTCCCCAACTCCTGGAAGGATCGTCCATGCTTTTCATCTAAGCACGCAAATCCAGAAAGTTGGGGGTCACCTATTGTTCGGAATAAGGAAGAAAATGCAAGAGGAAATGGCAAAGAGTCAACTCAATTCCCTGAAATTCATTCTTTAAAAAATCATGTAAAATAGAGCTCCCCCCGTAATGTTAATGTTACGAAAGAACGAAATCTAAATTAAGATATCTGAAGTGAATTGAAAAGAAGCATTGCGTATGTATCTGCAAAGCAGATGATTCTATGTAAATGTTTGTATGATATGAGTTCAATGTGAGAGAGAAATGAGCTTACATTGTCGATGAAGAAAGAAATCCATGAACCAGTTTAGAACACATGGAAATCTTGCCCCAGGCAGTGATGGGGTGGAAACGTCTATCGTAACCACTTCTGCCTCATGTTCCTCAATAATACTTCCAACTTCATCAGCGCTGTAACGGGATTTACCCCTGGGCAATGTATTCATATTGAATGTATGTATACAGTTGAAGCAAACAAGACACTATACAGCTGGATAGATGTGAATCGAGCAAATTATATTGACGATCCATTCTTTTCTTTCTAATTCATGGGAGCCATCAGTTTCTATTCCATTAATCATGCATTTGCATTTCATGGTATAGGCCACCGAAATCTACGACAGGACATAATCCACACGGTACAGCCCGTGGGAGTGCAATGAAAAATACAACTTCGCGCCGTCACCGTTTTTGCATAAAAATGGCGTCGCCCACCCGTCTCCCGATTTGGGAAACGACAAAGGGTGACCAATATGGAAACAATACGAAGTTGATTATGACAACGATTGTGGCAAAGATGAGAAGGAGCATGAGAAGGAAGAGGAGGAGGAGCAGGATAAGGAGGAGCCGGAGGGTGTAAAAAAATGACCGACGAAACTTATTCTGATGATTTGGGGTCATTGTCATCTATTGCTGTCGATTCATTCAATCAAGTAACAGTTAAAAAGCAATCTCTTGACATGAGAATATCTGTTATTGCCTGATACCTATATAGTTATATTCTCGGATATTCATGCAGGGGAAATCACCAGACCTTGTTGGACGGCATGAAGAAGACGATTAAAGCAAAGTATGTTAGATTGATTATTGAGGGCTTTTCATGTATTCATGGGTTATTATATACAGCAATTTTTTCCTGAAATGTTGATTTAGAACTAAACACTTTCCTGGATGGGAATGAAGCAATATATATCATACATATCAATGTGGAGTGTCTTTGATTTCTTTACTGCAAAATATTTGTTTGACCGGTTTAATTGACGTGGAAGTTTAGTGTATCAACAAGTAAATGATTTTCATATACGTAAAGGACATGATTCTCCAGTTGTTGAAATATCTTCTTCTTTTTTTTTTGTCAAAACCAATTGTATATAATATATGTACGATTGTAATTATAAAGGCATGGGTATAATTTCATAGGTTCTATGTTTCGACGCTGTCTATGCGGTTACAGCTCGTTATTCCGAAGGTTCGTTATTCCGAAGGCTCTTCAGTCCGAAGATTCCTTATTCCGAAGGTTCGTTTTTCCGAATTTCAATTTTAGATGAACAAATCTTCGGAATAACGAACCTTCGGAATAACGCCAAAAATGTTCGGATTAACGAACCCTTTTTCATTTTCGGATTAACGAACCTCTAGGTATAGGGAATTTGCGTGTTTCGGATTAACGAACCTTCGGAATAACGAACCTTCGGAATATCGAAAGTTCGGAATAACGAACAGCACCCGTCTATGCCAAGTCACTAAGACAGGCATTCATGCAAAGAACATATTAGCTGAAAAGCGCCAACAACAACAACAACGTCACTCAGACAACATAACAATTGGGACTCACTTCTCTTGGAGTACAGACGTATAGTTCAGCGTCCTGTAGTGACTTTTCAGAATTGAATTAAAACCAAGAAAGGAAGGACTGTTCTCCACTCTAACTAGCACAGTGTGATTGCTTTGAACAGTTGCATGTTAATAAGACAGGCGGACGAGAGAGAATAATATTGATGTGCTTGCGTCTTCCGTTGATTGAATTTCTCTGCAATTGCGCAACCCAGCATAAGTTTGAATAAATTAAATCTCTAGAATCAAACTGAAGCAACGTACATGAGTCCATGGTTTGCCTTTATTTTTCTAACTCATCCCTTTTCTCTTCCTCTTCTCTCGCTCTGTCTTCAGTCTTATCCCGATTGTTGATTTAATGACCACAAAGATAATATTTTTAGATGTCATTTCTAATACTGAGCTTGCAAGTGATTTCTTTTTCCAGATCTAATGAATTTGAAATGTTATTAATAGATTATTCATAATGGTTTTATGGATGAATGTTAGTTTTACTCGGTTCAGTTGTATTAATGTTGCCAATTATTAGTTCTTTCATATTTTTTTAATGCTATGAATTAAAAGCATGATAAGTACATGAATTGTGTTTATATCTCCTGAGTGTTTTGTGATGTCGAAAGTTCACATTCGATATTTGCGCAGCATATTGATAAATATGCAAAAAAACAACAACAACAACAACAACCAACACTAAACAAATCAACACAAAATGCACAAAATACATTTTTGAATGATAGTCAAAGTAGTACACCTCAACTGTTCGACTGTTAAGATACGCTCAAAATAGGGACCAAAATAATGTCTTAAAGCAGAAGATTTCTTTCTAGCGTTACTTGTAGCCGTATCCCTCGCAGCGTAGTTCTCCATAAGAGCGTAACTTCTAGCAAGTTGTGCATGGTCGTTTTCAAGAGACAACTTTATACCGTCTTTTGCGTAAAGCTTTTACTTCATTGATTTTTTTTTCGAATATAGTGCTCTACTCTACCACATTAATAGTGAGTGGGTGTAAAACGGGTAGATAGTGTCGTTTCTTTTTCTGCTAAGTCTCCAAAGAGTTTTCTCTACGCATATCATGCACTCTTTCAGCAATAACAGACATGACTACCAGGTTCGTGTCATGGCTCTTCAAGATTTAGTTACTTAATTCAATCAATTGAATAAGTTGAGTTCTACCTCGTAAATGAGACTCTCCTCACTCTGTCGTTATCAGAAGTTTCTGGTAAATGATGGAATGGTGGCCTTGGTGATGATATGATTTTACGAAGTTGGCTGCAGAACATACCGCTGACCACTGGCTAGAAGGCAAAACAGTCCAGCCTCCTACACGTAGGAGGAGTTCGCTGTGAAGTTTAAAGATGCATCTTGCGCGTTATTTTTCTTTATATACATGTATAATTATTAAAACTTGACCGTCAAGGAGGCATTGAAAAACTGAAGGACCAGGCGATCGGAATATAGTGCCTAGCTTATGTGCACGTCACGAGTTCCACAGCCACAAATCATATAGCCCACGAGCACACAACCCATGAGTCAGACAGCCCACAAGTTATACAGCTCACGAGTTGCACAGCCCGTGTGTTCGACACTAAGCAAACAAGGCCCACGAAGCCGACACGCTGAGCCCCTTGTTGTATACCGAACTCGTGGACTATTTTTACCTATAGCCGAACTCGTGGGCTGTATGACTCGTGGGTCTCGGTCTCGTGGATTGACCCCTAGCTTGAGGACACAACTGCTGCTGTCTGTAAGTGGACTCGAACCTGGGACCTGGGATTTCGACACGGCGCGGTGGTCCTATCCATTGAGCCAGCCTGCCTCAACCTTCCACACACAGAGACTGTCTGTGGGTTGCATATTTTAGTGCACTCTCCAAAGCATGCACTCAAATTGACTGCAAGAACCCCATCGATTATGATTACACTTTACGAACATTGTGTCGCCTACGCGAAAATACATAAATGTATTTGTAAAATCTGCGGATTATACGATATCATGGTATTACACATTCTCATGAATGCACTTTTATTATGTGATGTCAATAGATTTCGGTATGTGCGCACAAAGGTCTTTAAAAATTCAACCCTTCCCTTAGCACTGGTTGTTGTTCTCAGCAATATTCAGTGTATCGGATCGAAAGATGAGAATGAAAGTCAAAATACAGTGTGTGGAGAAAACCTGGATAACATTTACTGCCCTACTATAGTAAAAAGAATCGAGTAACAATATTGCTATTTTTGTCGTTAATGAGCAAGATGTGTATCTTAAACGTTCACTGATAACGCAGTGTGAAGTGCAAGGCTGTAGCATCTTAACATAAATGTTTCTCAGTTGTATGAGTGTTTGCTGAAATCATATAGTTATATATCAGATAGTTGATAATATGTCAGTTACTTCCTTTGCCAATATAGGACAGATATTCATAAATTCAAGGATTGTTATGTATCATGCGCATTTTGCACATTGTTACGTACCTATATGTTGCTCGGGTGACGAGGAATCTTGTAAGGATATTGCAGGTGGTTATCTCGTTATTTTCTAATGTATTTTTGTTGTTTGTTTATTTTGGTCTTTTTGCTCTCTTTTCCTTTTTGTCTCACTCCTTCCTTTCATAATTTTCTTTATTAGGTTGTTTACATTTCATCAAGGGTCCTATACAATACAAGCTCTGCTTTTTAGTAGCTCCCCCACATTTCATATTTGTAAAATTCTCTTCTCTTGTCGTCCCTTTTAATTACGACGTTATGTCTAGTCTATATTCTATCGATTGTATCATTGTATTTGTGTTTAAGCTGTGGAACAATCATGAAATCAATCAAATCAAATGAAGTAAACCAACTTTGTGCTAACATAGCATGAACGAAGCACGCTGCAAAGTGGGTAACAATCGCCGGGTATAGAGAGGTTATGATTCCATGTTTACTATGATGTACCCTGACCAGGAAGGTGATTTCCTCACAAGGGATGTTGTCCTAAAAATATGCCCGGGGTTAGGGTTATAAATTGCTCTGTCTTATTATCATGCCGCGCAGCGACACAAAGCCACGAGGGACGACAAGTCCCCCTGTCTCGTGGAAGGGGTGGGGACAGGGGACGTATATCGGGGGCTGGATGGCGCAGGATGAGCGAGCCGCCTCTCAGCTCAGTGAGCTCTTTAAAGGATCCTCCAAGTTGGGCCGAGATAACATTAATCACACGCTCCTGCTCGCTCGGTCGCTCGGGAAAGTCGGGAAGATGTGATTGCCTCATATAATTTCATGGCGCATTCACAAAGGAAGGAAGCGGGAAGGAAGCCTTTCGGGGGCAAATGCATTGCCCGTCCCCTCCCTGCCTGCTAAAGAACATTAAATATTCGCTTAAGTCTCTGTTGGTACATGTGTGCCTGTGTATGTGTGCTCTTGTGTGGTGTGTGTGCATGTGTGTGTGGATAACTGTGTGTATGAAGGAAAAAGAAAATGCATTGGTGAATACACATACACACATACATAAACATAAACACAAAACACACTCCCATGCTTCATGAAAGCCATGCAGTCATGAATAACAGCGTGCGATAAAGGAGATTACTTCCTAGCGACTGAGGCACATCCGTATCGATTTGTCAACGAAGATTTACGACGTTATTCTCCGACTGTGTTTGTGTTTGTGCGTGTTTATGTGTGTGTGTATGTATGTATGTGTGTGTGTGTGTGGGGGGGGGGGGGGGGGGTAGCTTTTAGAGTATCTAGCTCTCCGGAAGGTTAAGACTATCAACCAAAATCAGTTTCAAGTACGACACGAAGGTTGTGCCGAGTTTGAAGTGGTCGTAAATTCATATGCTCCTCGCTTTTTCTTTTATAGTCTTCATTCAAAAACGCAAGAGATGGGGAGGACAAAAAACAACGCTGACGTCATCCTTTGAAAGCGAGCATCTTTCGGGCGCCCCCACTGGAATAGATGGTCATTAGTCAATTTGATTTTAGCCCATGTCACTGTGAGGAGCCATTTCTCCTTCCAAAGCGCCAAGGCTATCACCTTTTTCCTAAACTGACCGAGAGAGGGAAAGAGAGATATAGAGATAGAGAGAGAGAGAGAGAGAGAGAGAGAGGGAGAGAGAGATAGACAGAGAGAAAGAGAGATGGCAAGATCGGGGTACTCTCTAGGGTACCTCTTGTGACACCTCTGGACAAAGAGCAGAAATATGAAACAGGATGACAATTGAATTAGTACTTTTCTATGAATTCCTGACACGCGTGGTCTCTTATAGTATGAGAGAGCATAATACGTAAACATGTCATCATATCCACTCAAAAAGTACTAAACCTGATTCATTCATCGCAAAACAACGCGACAAGAGCATGATGTGAGATTTTTGTCGGGGAAAATACTCTTGACATTCCCTGAAATGATGTATTATCCATAATGTGTGTGTTTCCTTTTTTTTCTTTTGCTATTGTTGTTGTTGTTCATCACATGAGTCACGTTGTCACGACCGCCAAAGCAAAGTATTATGTGCGTGCTTTCATCTCGATTGTAGTCCAGTCAAAATACGACAAAAAGTGGGTTAACCCACAACTAATTGAAACAGAAACGATTCCACTGGCATATGAACCGGAGGAGCTATTAAAATAACATATTAAAAGTTCCCTAAAATTCGAGTGGTGGATCAGTGTCTAATTTGCATAAATTCAAAATGGCCGCCATACAACCTATTTATGCCTATATCTCAGGATATATAACCCACAGAAAGTATATTCCGGTGTCTAAACCTATGTTTTATAGGTCAAGGAATACAGATATGTTATCTTTATCAACTTTCAAGCATCCCTTTATATAGTTTTTGCATATATTTGCATATACTTACATACAAAATGGCCGCCATATTGCCTGTACAAGCAGGTATCTTAGTAATGTATACACTCAGGAATAAGTCGCTATATATCTGGACATAAAACCCGCAGAAAATAGATTCTTGTGTCTAAACCTTTGTTTTTTATGTCAAGTAATACAATTATCATATAAGCAGTAACTTTCAAGCTTCCCTTTATACATTTTCTGCATATATTTGCATTTAATTAAATGCAAAAAAGCCGCCACAATGCCTCTACAGGCTTATATCTCCATTTGTAAAAGGTACCCAGTGTTGGTGTCTGTGGTCTTAATTTTACTGCTGAGAATCACTGATGTAGAATACCTTCCACTCAGGAATAATAACCTATATTTCACTAAAAATTTGCGTATATTCATACATAAATCTATTCAAATTAAGAGTAGCTTATATCCATAAGCTACTGTACAAAAGTTTCATTAGTTTGGACATTAGATGACGATCTTGTCATATCAGGGTACCATGTCACTCACTCACTTTCTGAATAAAAGACCAATGGGTCCAGCCCTCATCCGAGCATCTCAAGTTCTCCTTCCTTGCATGTTTACAGACTATTACTTGGGAGAAAGGAAATTGGAAGACGTTGGGAAACTGAAGGGCCATATCTGGAAGCCTTTAGGGACCTCCAGGGCCCAGGGAGGCATGATGTCCATATATGCATGACACTAGCGATAAATGCACTTACAGTACTAAGTTTGTTGTAAATTTGACCATGTGTTTTCAAAAGGAGGATGAAAAATCAAAAGTGGCCTCCAATAATTTGGTCCCAGCCCAAAGGTGGCCGCACCTAGATCAGATTTGAGGTGCCTTTGGGCATTCTGTGGCCGGGGGATGCTTCCCATTTTATATACCAATATTCTACCAGCCAAGTTTGGTAACAAATTGAACAGTTTTTTTTTTTTTTTTTTTTTAAGATGAAAGAGTGAAAATTGGTACCTATTTGGCACTAGCCCCAAGGAGGTCACCCCTGCATCTGCCATGATAATCTTGAAAGTATACTAATACACTCACTGATGTATTTACTCGATGCTCTTCTGGTTTTATAAAAGCAGCAACTCTAGATACAGATGGGGACATTAGTGCCCACACGTTAAAAAAAATTATATATATATATATATATATATATATATATATATATATATATATATATATATATATATATATATTATATATGACGAAGTAGACTGGTGATGCATTTCAGTCCAACAGTGCTAGTTATTCAGACCAAATTTTCGACGAATATATTTGTCTTCCTGAAGGTCGACAATGGCAATTCTGAAGAAAGGCGAATGTATTCGTCGAAAATTTGGTGTGACTAAATAGCACTGCTGGACTGAAATGCATTACCACCCTACTTCGTCATATTTTCTTTACTGGTACACTAATATATATAATGTGTAAAATTTTGAAAAGAAGGAAGATAAAACAGCGAAACTATGCAGTCTCCAAGATATTCATGATTGTACTTTTTACCTAGCTCTGTTATAACTGGTTCTACTTGTGTGTGTGTGTGTGTGTGTGTGTGTGTGTGTGTGTGTGTGTGTGAGGGTTTTTTTATGATAAATTCCTTAATTTGGGGGTTCTGGGACCTTTTGGACATGGCGTCTATTTGAACAACTTGATAGTCTGTCATCCTTGGGATGCTACTTGCCTAGTTTGTTGAAGATCTGTCATTACATGGGGTCTTAAAAGAGAATCTGAAAATGTTTTTTGAAAATGCATGCATGACTGTCGACGGACGCCAGAAGATAAATGATGGCTATTTGCAATACATTAGCTTGAACCTTTTTTGCTGTCTTGAACCTTTGGCTAAGATGAATTTAAAATCTAATGAATCAAAGTCATTGGATTTCAAGAAAACTTTCTTCCATTTCAAATACATCATTTTCATTTTCTGTTTTGCGATAATACAGATACTTAAGGTATGTAATGCGATCTCTGAAAATATAGATCAATGATAAAAGTGTAAAACATGAAAACTCGCTTACACTCAAAGTGTTCTATACCACAAACTCTGGACTAGGATAGTGTGAAATTGCAATCGATTAATGTAAAGCAAACAGGATCCCGGCTTCATTTCATACTGACGAAAAGAAGAGTGTTAAGTCTCACATTTGTTGTAAACTGTGTTGATGTCTTTCAAGAATGTTATTCATTCCTAGTCACCAATTAGAACAGCATCATCTGACTCCTCACATATTTTAGAAATAAAACATTACAAGTGTCTGATCTATAATGGCCCGCATCTACCACTGATATGGGTTGTGTGCAGTCAAATCTGTTTGCCCCGCAACTATACACTACCAGTTTGCTAACAGCCTGATGTAACAGATACGACACGAAAAATGGTAAAAGTAACATTTATCAGAATTTATAAGCGTTTTATGAGCTTGAAGCCAATGAGAAGGATGCTGTTGGTATTGATCGACTGATGAATCCAGAGTACTAGGAATAGAAATGTTAAGGCATTTCCTTTTTCTTATCTTTCTTTTCTTTTTTTTTTTTTTTTGGTATCTGGCTTTTTTTCTGTAAGTCATTGGGTGAAACCACGCAAAAGTATGACAAAATCCACTTCCATACAAATTATCACGGTCATATGTTGCTCATTGATAAACATGCCTTTGCCAAAAGTTTTGCAACAAAAGACACAAGTATCGACTAAACATGGCTGCAAATCATCGCAGGTAAGGAAAAAGATGTTTGAAAAAAATCTGCTGAATGATTTAAGACCAATTTTGGTGTACCGTAAGCACACTTTGAAAGCTATATGAGATAATATGACAAGAACATCATCTTATTGTCCAAACTCATAAAGCTTTTGTAGAGAAGCTTATGGATAATCATGATCTTGATGACTTTCCCCTCCCCCCCCCCCCCCTTGGCCTAAAAAAAAAAAGTATTGCAACATAGACACAAGTATAAGCAGTAAACATGAAGGTAAAATTACACGATATAATACATTGAATATCATGCAATCATAAAAATCTTTTTAACGATTCCTATGATATACTACATAATTTGAGACTTTACTGTTGTGTACCTATTGAGCACACTTTGGAAGCTAAGTTGAGATTATAGTTCAATAAAGATATGTTCTATTTGATGCTACTTACAGTTGTTTTCTGTTCTGAGGCTTTATCTCAAGAAAATGTGAGTTTAATGTAGTACAATACTTTTAATCAATGCAAGAATATACAACTCGGTGGAAGGATAATCGTTAAGGTCGTGAATGGAATTCTAACAATTTTGCTCTTGAAATATTGGATGCATTAATTACAGTACAATTAACGTTCTGTAGCTCGTATTCGTATATCAGAAATTATATTCACGATAAAAATTTGAATAGATTTATGCTTAAATATAGCTATGCAAATTTTTAGTGAGATATAGGTAATTATTCCTGAGTGGAACGTATTCTACATCAGTGATTCTCAGCAGTAAAATTAAGACAACAGACACCATCACTGGGTACCTTTTACAGATAGAGATATAAGCCTGTGGAGTTATAATGGCGGCCAAATTGCATTTAATTAAATGCAAATGTATGCAGAAAATAAAGGGAAAATAAAGGGAAGCTTGAACGTTACTGCTTGTATCATAATTGTATTTCCTGACCTAAAAACCATAGGTTTAGACACCAGAATCTATTTTCTACAGGTTTTATGTCCAGATATAAAGCGACTTAATTCTGAGTGTATACTACATTAATGATATACGAAGATACGGGCTTGCACAGGCAATATGGCGGCCATTTTGTATGTAATTATATGCAAATTTATGCAAAAACTATATAAAGGGATGCTTGAAAGTTGATAAAGATAACATATTTGTATTCCTTGACCTAAAGAACATAGATTTAGACACCGGAATTTACTTTCTGTGGGTTATAATCCCGAGATATAGGCATAAATACGTTGTATGGCGGCCATTTTGAATTTATGCAAATTAGACACTGATCCACCACTCGAATTTTAGGGAACTTTTAATATGTTATTTTAATAGCTCTTCCGGGTCAAATGCAAGTGGAATCGTTTCTGTTGCAATTAGTTGTGGGTCATTTCATATTTTGACTGGACTATTGGTCAATTCTGTTTAATTTAGAATATTATAGTATCTGTACTGTACTGTCTATGTGTGTATGGTGTTCATGGATGTGCTGTAATGTACGTGCGTCTGTATGTTTCTGTGTTATACTTGCATGTTTCTATTAGTCTACCTAACTCTCTCTCTCTCGAGGGACCTATTCTATACTGGCTTGTTTACTTTTAAGAGGGTTTCTCCCACTAGAATAAGTAAACTTAAAGGGATTGTACAGTTTTGGTTGAGACCTAATCTCAGGTTTTTAATTTTTTTGTGTGTGTGTGTGAGATAATGAGAAACCTCTTATGAAATATGAAAGAGCATGTAATTCCATGAGGAATTAAACGTTTATTTGATGAAAATTGGTTTTGAAATGGCAAAGATATCCAAAAAAAAAAAGAGCGATTCTAATAAGTGTGGAACCCACACTTTAATACGATCGCTTTGTTTTACTTTGTTTTTGGATGTTTCAGTCAATCCAAACCCGATTTTCATCAAATGAACTTTGAATTTCTCTTAAGATGGTATGCTCTGTACAATATGATAAGTGTTTTCTTGGTATCTCACCAAATGTTAAAAGCCAAATTCTCATCTCCACCAATACTGTACCATCCCTTTAAATTGATTGTATAGACACTTTACATTTCTGTTTCATTCCCCGGAATTATCATATTATATTGAACGTTATATACCTTAAAATTGCATCTATTGGGTTGTATTCGCTTACTTCACAACTGGTAATCTCTACTTGTTTTTCTATTACTGTATTATGTGTACATCATTACAGTTATGTTCCAAATTTCAATGTGTTCATTTTGTGTCACTTGTAAGTGAAGGTGGAAATAAATGTCATGGACAATGTCTATTTCGCCACATTTTTGAAACAGTATAAACAGCTCAAACAGTATGAATGATTGTACGAGAATACAAATCATTCAGTGAATGGTGTTGGCTTCTATGAAGCACTTATAAACTTCTGATGACGGCCTTCAATGGGAGCCATAAGACAAGAACTTGGGTGACGTTCGTTATTCCGAAGGTTCGTTGATCCGAAAATGAAATAAGGTTCCGTATTTCGAAGGTTCGTTATTCCGAAACACACCAGTACCGCGTACCTATAGATGTTCGTTGATCCGAAAGTGAAAAAGGGTTCGTTAATCCAAACATAATATGCGGCGTTATTCTGAAGGTTCGTTATTCCGAAGGTTCTTTAACCCGAAAATTAAAAAAAAGAGGCGCGTACTAACGAATCTTTTTGCTTTTTCGGATTAACGAACCTCCAGAATAACGAATCTTCGGAATAACTTACCGTAACCCAAACATTCACAACAAATTACAATCATTTGTAAAAACAGGCACAATTATTCCATGACACACTCACACACATCGTGCGTAAATGCAGATCGAAGAATAGTTCAGAGATAGAGAAAGAGAAGGAGAGCAAAAAGATATATGAAATAGAAGTATATAGAAGACTCCAACAATCCATCAGGTTTGTGGATAATTCTTCCTTTGCCCACGTAGCTTTAAACCATGATTGAAATGCACTTTTCTGTAAACAACATGAAACTGTTTCATGTTTGAGCCAAGTGTTGTGCAGAGCTTTCCAAGTGCCAGCGTAAGAGGGTTTTATGCGAGAGCATTCAGTGTCGGATGTTTTTGTTAAAAGATGTACTCTGCGTTTTCTATGACTATCTCTTGCTGACTGTTGTGTTGTGTCGACTGTTGTGGATGCGATGGAGAGACAGGACATTTCAGCAAACGATCCAGTTTTTGTTTCTTTCATTGCCTTTCCTGTTTCTTTCAGTACCCTTGTATCATATTACCAGAAGTAGTTTTTTTTTTCTTTTATAGCAAATTGCGAGGATATTGAGACAAACATCGTTAATAACGATTACTAACTGTGCCTCCTTGAATCTCGAAAGGGAAGTGAAGAATCGATCAAACGTACGTCTATTCAAGCAGAATCGGGATTTTATTTTTCATAAAAATAAGCCAGGATTTGACTATGGTACCGGTGAAAAAAGTGCAACGATGTCCAAGTTACAGTTAAGTAGGAAACCGTGTTCGGGAATAAGATACCAAAGCCCGCACTATTTTGTTGATATGTTTTCTGGAAGATTTTTTTGCTGTCGGGAAATATTTGATGATGTTCTTCTGTATTTTTTCTTGTGACGACGCGGAAAAGTAACAGTCCAAAATATCAAGTTTTAATGCCGGCTATAGTCTCCCTTGTAGACGTATTTATCCTCAAACAAAGTTGAGATCAACCATGGTGCATCATTACGATGTAGGCCTATATACACATCATTAATGATATGCGTCTGGGATCAAAACTAAAACGAAACTGGAAGCTGATGAGAAGAGGAGCCAGATAGGCCATGGCAGTGAGATTGGGGTAAGGTTTGTATTTAGACTATGGGAAGCTGCCGTATCTCGATGCAACCATTTCTAATACCATTTTTATTTGGGGGGGGGGGGGGAGGCGTAAAATTAGCTTAATTGACTCGATTGAGACATGGATGATTTGGTTAGTTTTGTGATTGTAAATGACCCTTGAAAACCCTCCAGAAAATTATACCACATTTCTCTCCTCTGCACATGTTCCGGACGCAAGGGAGTCTTCGATATACAAATATAAGAGACAAAAACAACAACTTCTCTTTACCCGTTTCTATAGCACGCCTCACATGTGATGACACGTGTTGTCTGTACAGCTCTTCGAAGAAGACAAAGGCGTGGTAAAATTCTCTGGCATCCACTTATCACATTCCTATTCAGAACCGCTGTCCAGGATCTGGACAGTTATGATTTGCATCCGAACGAGAGATGCTTTCCCCACTTACATAGACGCTAAATTATGAAGGTTCTAATCAAGGTTGCAGTCATTACAAAATCGGTAAACAAAGTAATGGCAATTTCTGGAGTGTGCATTTCATCTTGGCCACGCGTTTACGGGCAAGAATAAAACCCCCAAACCAGACAAAAGATAAAAGCTTTGATAACTTCGATTTTAAAGCGAGACAGAACCACTGATGGTCACGGAGGGGTATTCCTAGCCATTCAAAACACCATGATTACCTCTGGAGAAAAGAATTTAGAAACGGAAACTGAATCAATCTGGGAAAGCATACATGTTTAAAGGCATCAGCTCCGTGCTTCTTGGAGTTTTTTATATACCGCAAATCAAGAAAGGCAGATTATGTCAAACAGCTCGATATCGTTTTCAACAACAACAACAACAACAGCAACAACACCAACAAAATCCCAATACCACACATAGATCGGTAAAACTCTGCACTCATAAGTGGGGGATCATATCCAGCTCCTTGTCAAGCCATGCGTGAAAGGAGCAGGATCATAATTTACATCAGAATGTTTTCAAAAACACTAAAGTGTAGAGAAAATAGCATATTAGATCTGTGTTTCACAAATAGCTTGTCTTTTGCACAAAAAAAAAAAAGAAATGCCACAGTTACTTGTGTATTACTGATAGTGATAAGGTAATTATTAAAGCAGTCAGGGTCGTAAACCAAAATTCATGAGACCAGTCAGACGAAAAATAATTCATGTGCAAAAAGGCAAAATGTGGAAGTATCTTATCGGATATTTCCAGTTTTGATGACCTAATAACTTCCGAGTATTTAGCGCAACGTAACATAAAAAGAAATCTGGTTAAATTTACAGAGACATAATTATTACTTTAATCATGGCTCGACACTAACTTTTTTGTTTGGTGGCCCGATGGGGCCACCAAAATCCTAAATTTCAAATTTTTGGTGGCCCGAGAGAAAAATTTGGTGTCCCGAAAAAAAAACAATAAAAAACATTAAAAGTCCTTTTTTTAATGAGTCAAATATTAACGATTTATGAGAGTAAGAATTAGAAGTTGGACATATCTACTCATAAATAAACTTCAACAAACTTGCAACACTCACTCTCAGGCATTCATTCAGTCCTTTTCATCCATCCTTTGAACAAATTTAACTGCTAATTTCCGGCGCAAAAAGTTACGAATTTATTGACATACTTTTCAAAAAATTTTGGTGGCCCGAGGCGGGCCACCAAATTTGCCCTTTTTTTGAAATTTGGTGGCCCGACTTTCATTTTTGGTGGCCCCGGGCCACCGGGCCACCGTTAGTGTCGAGCCCTGCTTTAATGAATAAGCACATTCTTTCTATTTGTCGAGATGCAATCTTGCCGGGTAGATTCTAAAATTAGGAAGGATATATACGCAAAAAAAGCGGATGTACAAACAGACTAGAAAACTAAAAACTTCAGAAAATTGCACGGAACAAAGTCAAAATTTATCGTTGTAAGACTGGCGGGAATATTCAAAAGCCCATATAAATAGACGTTAAGGGACACTGTAGTGGTAGTCTGAAGGAAAACAATACAAAGCTATTCTAGAATTTCAGCAAGACAATGAAACAAGAAGCTTTCGGTGTATCTACTTCAAAGAAAGGTGGTGGAAATTTTGCAACTTTACCAACGGATTAAAATAAATGTTCTTAATGATCGGTTTTGTTCAGTATTCAGTAAAGAAGATCTTTCTGATATGCCAACTCATAAAATTCCATCGATATTCCGGACATTAGTGACATTTAAGTCACTGTTCCTGGAGTATTAAAACATACTCAAAGATATTAAACCAAATGAAGCAACCTGAGCAGATGAAATGCCAGGCAAAAATCCTGCTTTAATGGGCAGGGCGTGTGATCCCGGTCTTAACTAAGGTTTTCAATATAAAGTCTCTGTCCACAGGCTATGTTCTGGATGACTGCCTGAATGTTAACGTGTCTCCTTGCTTTAAGAAAAGCGATAAATCAAATCCTGCAAATTATCGGTCCACTTCCTCACACTTCAATTTCATACAAGTTATTAGTACACATGATACATCACCACATAATGTGTTACCTTGATCAGGACATTTTTTTTTTTGACAAGCAACGTAGATTTAGAAATGGGCTTTCCTGTGAAACTCAACTCGCCAGTCTCGTAAATGCCAAGGTGTAAATGATACTGCAACGACTATCTTGACTCAAAGAGCCAAACCATGATCATGATGAATTTTAAGCAAGGCATTCGACACACGAACACCTGCTTCTCAAGGTTTTTGATGTGGGCATTCGAAAAAAAAATACTGATGTGGCTCAGAAACTTTCTGAGAAGACGCCATCAAAAAGTTGTACCGATTGAAAAGTCATCAGCTCAGGCAAAAGAATTCTCTGGAGCCTTTTGGAGCCACTCCTCTTCCTATTCTACATTAAAGGACAAGTTCACTTTCATTAACATAAGGATTGAGAGAATGTAGTAATATTAGTAGAACACATCATTGAAAATTTGAGGAAAATCGGACAATCCGTTCAAAAGTTATGAATTTTTGAAGTTTTTGTGCAGTCAACGCTGGATGAGAAGACTACTGCAGTGTATGATGTCACTTGTGTACAACAATATAAGGAAAATATAAAGAGAATTTCACAAAATTTCATCTTTTGAAAAAAAGTATACATTCCCTCGACTCGTTACTGACATATGTTATGGGTAATATTATTCCCATTGCCTTTAGAAAAAGGCAAGTCAAGTGTTCTTTTATTATGCGAAAAAAGTGAAAATATGTTGAATTTTCTTTACCTTTTCTTTATACTGTTGTACTCATATGACATCACGAACCTTAGTAGTCTCCTCATCCAGCGGTTCCAACACAAAAATTTAAAAAAATCATAATTTTTGCATCGATTGTCCAATTTTCCTCAAACTTTCACTGATGTGTTCTACTAATATTGCTGCATTCTCTCAATCCTTATGTTAATGAAGGTGAACTTGTGAACGATCTACCAAAGGTGAACGATCTACCAAAAGGAAGTCATTCGGATATGCGGATCTTTGCTGTTGATTGTGTTATTACAGGGATAGCAAGTCACAAGAAGAGTATCTTAAACTGCAACAAAAGAAATATAGTGTAAGCAAGAGAATATTAATCAGAGGGGTGAAGGTTGAGGCGTGAATTTTCTTCAATTTGTCTCCCTTTACAAATGAAATGTGTGAGATCGCAACTCGTTCCAAGTTCATCGTGTCACTGCCGGCAATCATGGATAGCCTGGTGGTAGTGTGGCTACTCGGAAAGCAGTTAGATGACAGGTTCGAGCCCCGTGGTTCTTTTTATTTGACATGTTTGTTAAATTACGGATCAGCAGTTGCGATCTTACAAATTTCATAGTTAGAGGGAGACAAATTGAAGAAAATTAAGACTTCAAATGAAGTGTTAATGTTCGGGAAAAAGTGACATTCAACAAATTTAAGTGTTACTCTATGAGCATCACACACAAACAGATGTTAAATTATAGGCCTACATTGTATGACAACCCCCTCAAAGTGGAACACCAGCTAGGCTATATCTCCGGGCTGAAATATCCAAAGACTTAATCTGCATATACAGAAGATTATGTTACGTGGCAAACAGTATGATTTGGCTCTTGAGAAGAAGGATCCACCATTGTCCTTTACTGAGGTAAAATCGATCGTTTGCAAATCACTGGTGCGCCCAAGACTTGAAAATTGTAACATTGTTTGGTACTCCCATCAAACACACACACGCACACATATTATCAACTGGAAAAAAAAAGGATCTAGAAAAGAGCTGCGCGGATTGTAACCGGAAATTACAACATTGAGACCAAAAACCAAAGGGGAAAAACACTAGCATTAGGAAAATGCTGAAGCAAACAAAACAAAACAAAACAAATCCGATCAAAATGAGATGATTGCGATGAAATGGAAAGAAAATCAAATAAGATAGATAAAAGTAAACTAACTGACGGTACAATGACAACAATGAGAGTGAAACAATAACAAATCACATGGAAAATCATATTACTGACTATCAAGGAGTTAGATATCCACATAGATATCGTTGTGTACAAATTTGACATCAAACCCGCATAGTCTCACGTCTTGGAAGATGAACAAACGTGTAGCCGAAGTATGGGCGTAAATCGTAAATAAATATATTTGGTATGAAAATGACCCGTCACACCACCAAGGATTTTACCTGGTTTCAGCGGTAAGAACTGAACAACAGTGATTGAATTCCCTTTCATTTTCTTCTAATGCCCGTCGACTTTATTAAGAATCTCTATACGAGACAGTGGCGTTCTAATTCCTGAAGAATAATGTTCCCCTGTGACCAGCGAATTACTGATGTGATTCCTAGATACATGTTAACAAGAGAAGGATTTAACTGGCTACACCACTTTGATTACACTACACTACGTCACACATCACTACATCGTGCTACACTGACCTACACTTCGCTGTATACACCGCCCAGACAGTTCTCTTTATGATATCGACACTACACTCGTACACTGTATACCTTGCACTGCACTACAGCACATCAGCCTGTAACAGCAATTTCACAACGAGGCTATTCGAGACGCTTTTGAAATGAGTTCTAGAGGGACGAAGAGGTATACGACGAGTCATTCGTACCTGGAATGTGATTCCGGTGCTTCTAATTGGGGAACAGGTACCAGAGCAATCGTGATTTTGATAGACAAAGACAGACAGACAGACGAACAAAGAGAGAGAGAAAGAGAGAGAGATTTCCTGGAAATTTGGGGTACCGCTTCTATTACCTCGACGACATATAGTCTCATCAATAGTCCTCATGACCCCAAAACGGCAAGGCTCTGGAAGAATTTAGATTTATTTTTCTCCCATTCAAGATTGTCTCATGTCTTGCCATTTTATTATAACCTCCTCTCACTTTTTCCATCTTGTGGAATTTGATTTAGTTTCATATTGACTGATTTCATTCCATTAAAGTTCATAACTTTTACTAATTGCATTTTTGATCCCGTATTCTTTTTATATAAAGGATAATATAAAATGATGTGATAGAAATTTGAGTAAAGATTTTAAAAATAACTCGAAGTACTGTAGTAATAACACATTTCAGGACAATGTTTTCTCTCATAAGAAAACAATCACACATTGAAAAATTAACCACACACGCGTTATCACAATGTAATGTATGATAAAAACGTTACCCTCTAATTTAATTGATTTCTTTCTTTTTTCTTCAAGCCGAAACAGTGTTGGAGAAATTTACAGACGCCCTGGAAAAGAGCATCCATACACTCCTATTGGCAGAAGATAGTTATGAGGTGATGTTCGAATATGTGTATGTGTGTGTGTATGTGTGATGTGAGTATGTGTCTTTGCATGTGCAACGTACATGCCTGTGTGTGTTTGCTCACGCCCATACATTTTTAACACGCCAAACATTCACACACAGACAAAACCTAAATGAAAGCTGGGGTTGGAAACATCCAACACGCACCTCACGTTCCTCCGCGCCTCTCTCCAGCAGCAGTTAGTGGCGGGTCAATACAAAACGGATGGGACTGGCGTAGGACGTTCATTGCATCAGCATGGGAGTAGAAATGTGGACTTGCATTCCAAATCACTTTCATTTCCCATTTAATTTCCCCCCTCCTTTCGCTTCCGATCGTTAGAGTGCTCCATGTTGGAGTAATATCTCTCGCTTTCCACGAACTCCTCCCTCCCTTCCAAATGGTCAGCCTAGAGAGAGTTGACAACAAGCGCGGATGTGAATCGAATACGTTCGAATTCAATCAAAGACATAACGAAAACACTCGACATACCCAGTCTCGCACTGTTCGGGTAAGACTTCAACGCAAACATTACAACCAGGTGAAATGTATTAAAGGTAGCTGAGACTGAGGTTCGCCGCAGAGGGAAGAAAATTAATCGAAATGATTTCTAATCTCATGGCCAATATCAACCACCACTTGGTTTGTGATTGTCTTAGAATATTGCATTGATGGAAAAAAGACAACAACAAATGAAAATCGTAATGCACATTTCTTACACTGCTTTTTTTTTTCATTTTTCATCTGACAGGATGGCTGGAGGGCCGATGTACAGCTGAACTAGCTGATCTATCATGGGGTCCAGACGTGAGTACTATAAGTACTTGGGGGCGGACCACTTCAGCACCCTTCTCTTTGCAATGAATGAATGAAGCGGGGGATTTTTACGTGCGTGGGTTGTGACTCTTCCACACCCGGGACCTCTTTATGACCTATCCGAGGGACAGAGTGTTTTGACTCTACTAGAGGCAGAGGGGACGGCATGATAACACACATTGCTCAGTAAAGCCCTCTTTTAACAGGCCTTACCCTGACAACGTCAGGACAACGTCCGGAGAACATAATTCCTTGCCTCGGGCAATAAAACCGCAAGAGAGAGTGAGGAGTACCGTTTCAACAGACACACATAGAAAACCTTATCCGGGTAGGTTTCCACGAAGGGATTTGTGTCCACTGATGGGACTACTCCGCCCACCGGCAAGCGCCGCCTATTGTTCTAGATTGTGCACATCTAAGTAGACAGTCGTATAAGCAAGACGTGGATGCAGTCATTGATCTCAGTTTAAAACATAAAGATCAGCGGTTACAAGCCATGTCAGTTATCGACGCGTCAATCATTCTCTGTCTGCAATGTTGCTAATGCGTAATGAGTGTATCAAAGGAATGTTACCGCGGGAGCGTTCTGATAAAAGGGTTGTCGGAGCAATTACCTTAAATGCCCAGGGTAGAATTCGGCAAAAGGTACCGCGACAATGTCCGAGCAACATTTTGCGGCAACTGTTTTAGCAGGCAGGGTAAAAAAGTTTACCCGGAGTTTACCCTGAGGTTGCCCAGACGTTGTCGCGGTAACGCTAGTTTGAAAGGCTCGGTTAAAACGGGGTCACTGGGCTTCGAACTCACACCCGTACCCAAACCATTCACTTCTGAAAGGCAGGTGCACTACCAACTGATGAGCCAGGTGAGCCAGCTTGCCAAGCTCGTATCATTTTCACGTAATTCAAAAGAAAAGAAGGGAGCACTCGGTATCTATTGTAAACCACGTCCGGAAATAATCAGAGAATTCATCGTTTCTAGTATCTACGTTCAGCTGCTGCATTATAAAATAGTGACGATGTCGTGGAATTATCTCTACTAAAGGAGGGGCTGTATACAGCACGTCTTTGCCCTGCATTCTTTTTTTTTTCTCCTTGCATTGCTCTCTCGCCGTATATCACATGGACATGTCATGTAGAGGTGACGTCTCTAGCGCATTTCTCCTAGAGATATTACAGCTATAAACGGCTGTATTCTTAGTAACACTTCTCTACTTGCACACTTCCCCCGGGGGCTTGTAATCGGAGTTATGGAATTGATAAAGACAGCGACAATAACCGCATCCTCTTTACTGGGTAAATGCGAAGAGAAGATATGAAGTGGGAAATATTGGAGGGCATCAAAATGTCCTATATGTGGTTTCCGACTTGGGTCGGGAGTAATGTTAAATATGATAGCGACAAAAATAATGCGATGTTATGTCCATAGGTGTCGTGACTTTTCCTGCGACAAACATAATATTATCAGGAATACAGTCAACTACATGTTTTTATGACTTGCTTGGCGGATTTTGTACCGTTGTGAAATGTCTTCCAAAGATCTTATCGAGACCTCCCTCTTATCCTCACTGCATGTTGTCTTCCTACAATAAATAGCAGTCGAAATTAGACGCAGGGAAAACAGCAACGATAGAAAGAATGAGTTATTGTTGTTGTTGCACATACAATTCAATACCACGAGAAATTTTGGAAAACAAGACCCCAACGAGCAACGTTCTAAGCACCACATTTGATAGAAATATATGTCGTTATTGTAGGCTCAGGGAAAGGAGTTCTTCAAGTTGTTATGTAGTCAAGGGAGGGGGGGGGGGGTTGGGAGCACGGTTACTGAGGGGAAAATCCACCATATATTTTCTTTCTCTATCCAGTAATACGGGCAAGTTGCCTTTTGTGTAGATACCCTCAGACGTTAGAGGTGAATGCCGTTAATGCCCCTGACGAGGTTATAATTCAGTTGAAGACATACAATGAAAGGTTACCACAGCGATGATGCGTCGAGGTTGAACTTGCCTCGAAGTAATTCTTGCGACGTCTATACACGATTGAGTCCAATGGAAACCAATATCATTGTCTGACCTAGAGAAAAAAAAAAGTGGCAATCTTAAAGAAAAGATCAAATTTCAAAAATCCATCATAGCCTACAAACGACAGCAACAAGAACAACCAGAACATAGAACCAAACGCCAGTATGCCTGCAATTTACAGTCTCGATCGACGGCGCAGACGAAGGAAGAATGCGAAATAACTAGGATGCTGATAATGGCGTTGAAAGCACGCTCTCAACACATACCCGATTTCATACACGCAAACACACACACACACACACACACACACACACAACACACATTCAATGGAGTGAAGGCTCCAACAATAAAGATTTAAAATGCTCGAGAACCACCTGTGCTTGAACACTCCCACACACACCCACCTAACCTCTCAGTGCATGTTTGTTCATTACAGCATTCTAAATACACGCATCCCTGTAGTTATTATGGTTCATTTGCTTTCTGGCGCGAAAGATCGTGGTAGCTAAGAATACTACGAATGAGACAATGAGCCAATACGCACACATGAGCAACTTAGCTTTCAACTCGATCACGTTTGCGCAGACGACTGCAAATCATCACGTCTTGCGACCTAATCCCGCGCTTGTTGAAACAGCTAGTCGTATCTACTTCCCTTTGAGAGTTTTCTAGTTCTCTCACGTACGTGTCGTCGTAGATTACATCTTTGAATCGCCGTCACTAATTGGGTAAAGAAAAGGTCATCAAACTTTTGCAAAGCATGACAGTCATGACACGTCTTATACCTCGTCACATGGTCGTGAGTAACATTCATCAAGTACGTTCTTCAAATACCACCTATGAGTAGACGACCGGTCGTGGTTAACTGGTTAGCGACGCACTTTGTTTTCATTTCCTAATACGGAGATGGCTGGATAACCCTACATTTCAGCTGCACCAGCTTGTCTTCCATATTGATGGGGTTCAATTGGATGGGAGCGAACCACTTCACCAGGGGTCCATTTCACGAAAATGAGGAACTTTTCGCTCATAAGACATTCTTAGGAGAGACTTCATGAAATGGATTTGAAAGTCTCTCATAGCTACAATTATGAGCGACTTTGGAAATTCTGAGATACATGTAAAGACTTTTATGTGATGACTTCATGAAACGGACCCTGGGTTATTATACACCATGCTCTTTGCGATGAATGAATAAAGCGTGATCTTACGTAAGAGTTGTGACTCTCTCTCACACAAGGGACCTCCATTTTATGTCCTATCCAAGGGATAGAGTATTTGCCAATTTATAGTAGAGGGAACTGTTTGATTACACAAAACATTGCTCAGCTATACTCGGGAATCGAACACGGCGAGTCACATGGATTGGGAGGCAGACGCGCTACCGACTGAGTCAAATATCTGGAATTTCGATTGCGCGCATTGTAAAACCGCGTTTGAGGCAAAGGCCCAAAGCAATCTTTCTCCAGAGAATTCCAAATGGAAGATTGGTACGTTTGATTCCACTGAAAGAGATAACTCAACCTGAATATCAGGACATAACACTTCTTTGTTCTCCTTTGTACGTTGTATTCAAAACACGAGATTATAGGGCAAACTTAGCGTTTTTATATAAATTTAGACCATTGTGTGCATGATGGTAGTGCCATATCTCCTAGGGTCTATGTACGTTAATTACATAGATATGTACATGAAAAGACATGTATGCACATGTGTGTGCAAAGGTAGTATGAATATCAGTATAACGTAAGTGTAATTATGTGAAAATTAAAATATGTACCTGAAAATAACTGAGACGACGAAGTTTAGAGCGACGGAAAATAAGCCTATTAACCTGGCTAATTGTTATTAAGGACCGATGCTCAATTACATTATCAATGTACGAGCAAATTACGTCTTGAAAGAACAAATTATCATATTCATAAGTATACGTGAAACCCACGTGCTTACAACAGCTCTGTTTGCGTCTTTTCTGAGGCCTGGTACATGTACATTTTTTTTTTCTTTACTCGTGACCTTTTTGTTTATAATTGAATTAGTGACAAATTCATGGCGATATTTTTCCTCTGTCCCTGGCAGCTGGTAAAGGTCAACTGAAAGACAGGAGAAAGAACGAAAGCGTGTTCAATTTGACGCTCTAATGAAATACAGTGTTTTGACCTCTTGGCTACAAGGCAAACGTGCAAGGTATGACGATATGACTGCCCTGGGTCGAGATGGTAATTGTCTCGAAATTGAGAAAATCTTTCGCGGCTGTCAGTCAAATATTCTACGACTCTTTTACGTTACACCGTGAATCATGTTGCTGCCAAGGCAAAGTTAATTAAGAATTTAAAACTACAAAGTGCCCAGCGCTGATATGCGTATTGTGTTACATGCGCATTGTGAAGGTTGTCTTTTTTGTTGGCTATTACTTGGTTTTTTAAGTAAACGAGGTATGCGTAATGTTTTATTAACGTTGCAGCAGAGAATGAGAAGGATAGTGGTTTGCAATCAGTAGCCCTGGACAGAAATCACTGCCTTTCCGATTTTACTAAAATCCAATCTGTCGATTTAGAATGACACATTATTGCTCTTCGCTGGTAGTATAGGACATTTACGTAATAGGAAAAAGTTGTGAGAAATCAAGCAATATAATGAAACTGTCTTCAGGATGAAGAAGAAAAAGGAGAAGAAGAAGAAGATGATGAAGAAGATGCACAAAAAAAGTATGTACAAACTAACGTTCGATATTCGGAACTTTATTTTGTTTTCAGATTAACGAACCTTCAAAATAGACACTTAATTTTTTTAATCATTTTACGATTAACGATCCTCAATTCGAAATGATAAATCTTATTCAGTGTTTGAAATTACGCACCTTCGGAATAAGGAACCTTCGGGGATAAAAATCAAGGGTACCACTTTTCTTTTTTCGATATGTTTGAATGGAAGAATACTCCCTAGTTTTGTACAGTGTACTCTCGTTATAACGAACACGGTTGTAACGAATTTCTGGTTACAGCGAAATAAAAATTCAGCCCGCAACCTTATACTCTAATGTTGTTTTTATTGTTTATTTTTTCGGTTACAACGAAATTTTGATATAACGAAAGAAAATTGGCGGTCCCGAGGACTTCGTTATTACAGGAGGCCATATTATCATGGTCAATGATATGAAGGGGAAAATAATTTGTGGAGCTATATAGAGACTTATAGTAATCTGCTTTCCACTGTCACTTCATGATAAGGACAACTCTCTATTCTTGTTTTTGTGAATATGTATTCAAGTCATGCATTTTTTTTTTAATTATTTCATTAGACATTAGAAACAGTAGCCACTCAAGCTGCGATACGTGTGCGAACCATCATAAGCCCAAGGTCAGTGACACTTTGGTACCATTTTAGGGTATTGATGGTTCGGAATGACCTTTTTTGTTTGACAAGGTTTCCCACAAGAAGTCGATACCCATTAACCCTTTGCATGCTTTGTGTGCTTTAAATGATTAACTGACTGGCAGAGAAAATTCCTCAGTGTTGTACACATCGTCTGATGTCCCTGGCACAGAAAGGCTTAATCAGATATGTCCCATAGTCAATTATTGATTTTCACGGGCTTGAACGTGATTGAAAGAGGTTGGGGTTTGTTTTGATTTTGAAACGCAACAGATTGGTGAGACAAATGCTTGGTATTTAAAATACGTATAAGAAAGAATGTCCTGTGGAAAAATTGAAATTGCTGGAACAGCAGGCATCGGGTTTCGTTTTGCCTTGCCGTGACTGTGCTGAAGATCTGTAGATCAATCTCCACTATATGGAAGTTCTGGCCGTGACATTATAAATCCAGGTCTTCACGTTCCATATAGAAGCTCGAAATTTAAAAGCAATGTTCACTTTTTTTCCTCTCTTTTTTTTTTCCTCTCGGGGTTCCGATCTCAGGTTTTTGCCGCAACGTGGTGCATAATCTACCCAGTCACATCAAAAGCGGAGGCCGACGAGAGAAGTAATGTTGCCGAGGAAATGGAACAGTTGGTGTACACCAAGTGCTCGGAAATGACAGTGAACCACAAAGCTCTGCTCTGGAGAGCAATTCAGAAGAGCAGCGTTCGATATAATGTACCGAGGAATTGCTTCGATACAAGAGAAATTATCATGTCTTCCTTGAGGTTCCAATATACCGAAAAAGGTGCGGGGGGGGGGGGGGGTGGCGCCAAACAATATATCATAAGTATCTGTGATCTATGATCTTAAGAGAAGTACCTGACGTTAAATCGTTGAATGGTATTGCGGTTGTGCTCTTCGTCTTAAATGTATCGTTCGAAAGTTTTCAGTTAAGTCGTTTGTTCTCACCAACAACGTTGCCGATTTGCAGACAACACGCCGATGTAGATTTAAATCAAGTAGTAAAAGGCTAACCAGGAGCATTCGACAAAAATGCATTCGTGTAATTTTCTGTCTTATGTTCATCTTTTTTTCTCTCTCTTTTATCTGAGAGAGATAGAGAGAGTCGTGTCCATTAAATTGATTTCCGTACCTGACCCATTTCTCCAGAATATGTCGGCCGAGGGGAAAAAAAAAGAGGTATAATCATTAGACTTTCTTGGCTATATACCCACTTTACTGCATCGCTGTTATTTTCAGACACCTGAAGAGAAACATCCTTGCTGACTGTTCTTGCCCGAGGAACAGCTCCCTTTGCCGAGGATAGTTATCAGAGTAAATTACGTAACAGTGTGCCTCCTTGAGTACGAGGGAATCAACTTTTCAACTTAAGTAGTTTTAACTCTCTGTCTCTCTTCTTGTGTCAGTCTCTTTTGAGATCTTTTTGATTTGTTTTTGTTATTTTCAATTTTTTTTCCCTGCCGCGAGACTGAATATTACAATGCAAAGTGACACGTATTTCAGGACATTAAATGATACGTGTATGAAAAACAAGAATTTTGAGTACAAACAACCCACCCCTTTGACTGACGTTGACAGGTACTATTCCAAAATCGCGTTGATATGATCATTTCTTAGGGCGTGTGTGGGGTTTTGCGTTTTATGCTGTTTTTATGGTATAATCTCTTTGCATAGTTAAAAGTGTTAGCCGAATTTTGATATATTCTTAAATATACCCGTGTATATCGTACTTGTCTTCACGTTCGCGTATCTTTGCAAGTACACCTATGCGGGGGTGGTGCTGTTGGGTGTATTTGGGTATGTGTATATCCATCTATATTTCACTTTCTCAAGGCTTCTCTACGTTTGTTTCCTGTTTCTTTTTCTCCTCGGGTGTAATCATCATACATATTAGAAGTCAACTGCTTTTCAGTAAGCTACTCCCATAAACAATATGAAGGTCTATTAAAGAACAAAAATCATTTAGGTCGTTTTCCCTTTCCGGATCATGTTACTTTAACGTATTTATGTACACATGTATTCATTTCTGTAAAATATTTATAGGTTTCTGTTGTAAATGGAAAATTGAATGAATGAATGACTGAATGAAACGTCATGTACCTTGAAAACTGTATATTTATATATTACCACCGATTACGTTGTATTTCTCACTTAACGACTAGATACAAATAAATTGTTTATCTTTTTGCGACTGTATTGCCATGCATCATTCGCTTCTTTGTTCTGTTCCAAATTTGTGTGCTCGTTCACTTATGTCATGTTTCACGGTGACATGTAGAAATAAATGTGAAAAATGTGCCAAGCAGAAACTGCAAAACTTTGAACAATAAATTAATAAGAAAAGGAAAATGTCAGAATCTAATTGCATATGCAAATACGTATAGGCCTATTTTGTCTATTCCATCAAAGAGGTTCAAAAGGGCGAAAACATATAGGGATAGGATGGAGCAGCGAGCAGGTTTGGATAATAATGTGATCTACAAAAATTGGCCCCTAGCTCCTTAAATACGAGGAGTTTGAGCCGTTCACGACATCGACAGGGACCGTCTTTAGTGGTAATTACTTCTCATTAGTATGGGCTTTGAGACCATATTGTCTTGGTTACAACTCGTTATTCCGAAGGTTCGTTTTTCCGAATTTCATTGTCGGATGAACAAATCTTCGGAATAACGAACCTTCGGCATAACGCCACAAATGTTCGCATTAACGAACCCTTTTTCATGTTCGGATTAATGAACCTCTAGGTATAGGGAATTTGCGTGTTTCGGATTAACGAACCTTCGGAGTAACGAACCTTCGGAATATCGTACCTTCGGAATAACGAACAGCACCCATGGCTCGACTGAATTGCTGTTGAGATTATTCCTCTTGAAGTATACACGTACGGCTTACTTATCCACAGACACAAACACAGACACACAGACAGACAGACACACGCATACCCTCACACACACACACATGTATATAAATGTGTGTGTATGTGTGTGCGTGAGTGTGTGTCTGTACGGATTTGCTTTTTTTTTCTAATTTGAACAGAACCAAAGTAAGTCCCTACATGAAATGCCGTGAAATATGTGGGTTTCTCTATCTTTTTAGGACTGTGTTAACTCAAACCATCTTATTTGTTCAGGAATTGAATAAGGGTCCGCTAGTCAAAAGAACTGAAATTCATAGAATCGTGTTTCTTTTCAAAGACTCACTGTAACATACAGTCTAGCAACCACAAGGACACATTTTAATTTGTATCAGATAATTAAGAAAATGACGAATAAATGAATTTAAAAACCGATAAAGTCATGGTTTTCAAATCTGATGCGGTTAAGTTTGATTACCCTGCGTATTGTGTGAAACTGAAGACAATTAAACTTATATAAGGTTTGGGTGAAAAATAAGAATTTTGTTACTATGTTGTGAATCATGTATGAAAAATTACACTCCCACTGCATGGCTGTGTTGATTTACGAGTTGAGTTGAAAACAGTCGATCCTGTTAAAACTGTCTTTACCGGGGGACTTTTCCACAAAAAAAAAAAAAAAAAAAAATCTTTTCAATGGTAGGTGTAGTTTAAGAAGAAAATATCAAAATCAGTATGCATGTACTAAGGTCTAGCCACTTTATCAGAATTTAGTGGTGACAGGTCATAAGTGTTCTATGAAAATAATGTCGTGATGCCGAACAAAAGCTCTATATCCCTCCCACCCCCCCCCCCCCCAAAAAAAGGAAGTACTTCATCGAGGAATCGACTTCCATGTCCTCTAATGTCTGCAGAGCAAATTATTTAGAGGGAGATAAACCAGCACTGAGTCGACGTCTCGGGTACTTCAGAAGCCGATCGGCAAATTCCATTAGAGGTTTTCGCAAGTCTAATAAGGCCACGGGGTTGAGGTCGCCGTTTCATCGCTATATGATAGAGGCGTGTACCTAATGAAAATCCTCCTTCTATATAGTCATTATGGACTCTTCCGATATGATGTTTTGAAGCTGACTTTGTGAGCGCCTTGCTTGTTGACCGCAGTAAACCCCTCGACCTCTGGCGTCTGTGCATGGCGAGGTCAATATACGACAAGCCATTTGTTGTCTTCTTCTCTAATCGATATAGGAACTTTGCCAAAGCTTCTCCGTTTTATTGATCACAAGGGGATTTATGCCAATTCTTATGCATTAACGGAGAGGAAAAAAATATGATTCAGTGTACCTCCATGGAGAAAAAAAAAATACGAGGTAAAAAAAGGGCAAAAAAAAAAATAGGGAAAAAAATGAAATGTTAAATCCAGCATTTTAAGTTTTAAATTCAACATTTAAAAAAGGTTCTTGGAGTGACATATTAATTGTTGAATTTATCATTACATTCTTTAGAGTGAACAGGGAGCAAACAAGCTAATGTAAAACACACACAAATACACACACACACACACACACGGAAAAACATCCAACCTATGATAACGGTTGTGTTTATGAACATTAACACACACACATACACGTACACACCCATACACGCACACAGCAAGCATGTAACTTGACACAGTTTGATACAAAGAAATTATAGCAAATACGAAAACGCAGAGACACACATGCACCATCAAAACTATATTATACACAATAAACACACACAAAACACACATAGACTCACAGACAAGCCGTGAGCGGCTATAGGGAAAATTTCGGCTCAAATTCGTGTCAAAGTGCACTTTTTTTTTAATGACTCTTTTAATGTTAAAAGAACTTATTTCCAGCCCATGTTGTAGTGTGAATAGGGTCATTGCAGCTCTTTTTACCGTTAAGATTAGCTCTAGGAAGAGTTAAATTCACACAAAATTCCGTATATGAAAGAGCTAAACCACCCAGATTGTACTTAAAACGGAGCGGTCCCTGATCCCACCGCAAACAGACGGGACTTTAGCTCCTGTACATTTTACAGAGTTGACTCACAAAGTAAATTATCAAATCATTCGTCAGAATACCGGTACTGATACCACAAGTCCTACAACTTCCTTTCATCTCTGGGGCTTCTGCTACCATTAGTAGAATAATAATTGTCACTACTGATACAACCACGCCTTGCCAACAGTACGTTTTTTATCATTATCGACGAGATGTACTGATGACCTTTCGTCGATACGTGATTAACAGGTACAAATTGCTTACTAAGAATGAGGAGGGTTTTTACAATTTTCGACCTAATCTCCCACTGAGATGGATGGTAATTACCGCCTTCTCAGTGGGAGCTTTATAGAAACAAATCTTTCTTGTCAAATGCTCCATGATGATTTCTGTAGAGGACATAAGGTTACTGTATAAGATGTGATAATGAGTGTTGGGCCTAAATCTATATGTGGAATTGAGTTCATCAGAATGTCAAAGGTACGACAGCTATCTATCAATACCAAGATGGAGTTTTATCACTTGGTCTCATCATGTCCAATTTAGTTTGTTTACAGCAACGGGTGATTATATCCGCCAAAGCTGCTGGCAACGTCGTGTACGTCGCGATTGTTAAATGGCGACATACCTCAAGTGCACACAAGCCAATGATTATTGAATCCATTATGTTGGGCTTACACTACCTCCAGCAGAATAACCTCTTCTACTTAGTTAGGTAGCCATAGTTACCTAATGGTTTGCACATCATCTGACAAGGCATGGACCTACATAGGTCCATGGACAAGGCCATACAGTTTTGTGCAAGTGTCTTTTCATTTACTCCTACCAATTACCCTGATGTTCACGTACAGAAGAAGAGATTCTTTGTTTGGATTACCTGTAAATACGACGTATCAAGACGTTCATAGAAAGAGCATCAATCAACGTCGATAGAATGGCGTTAAACACAATCAATCAATGAATGATAAACAACAAGGCATAATGGGTGGGGATGAAAACGGAACGGACAAGTGTGATGATGCGGATAGGTTCCTCACTCCGTTTTCCTTTCAGCTTGAACCTATATTGTACTATTGGGCGAGTAAAAGGGATTTCCATTGAACGTCTCCATAAGCAGAGCGATGAGATTCTAATGGACCCGCTGGCCAATAGCAAAGAAGGATCGGCTATCAGCTATCGGACACAGCTACAATCCTGCACTCAAAAACAATCGCAAACACATCTCCGTCGTCGCCAAAATGTTTATAGAGTGATGTCCGCAGCTGCTTTAGGCAATCGGCAATGACAGTTTGGCATCAACAACCAATGAATAACAAGATTTTCAGTCCATTTAATAGTCATAGGAAATCCTCAATCAATTGCTTCATAGACACAAACACAAACACACACACACACTCACACACACACACTTAGCTTGAGTGTATATATATATATATATATATATATGTATATATATATATATATATATATATATATGTATATATATATATATATATATATATATATATATATATATATGTATTCATTTTTATATCTAAATGTATACACACACTTATATATATGCACCAATGCGTTCGTTTTGTATGTTTTTTTTTTGTATGTACAGGCTGAGTGACCTCAATGAACTCTGCATACTCGGCTAACAGACATGCACTCAACAACAATATGGTTATCGGCAAAGAGTACAGATTGATGGTACACCTGCTTCACCCGGAGTTGCAGACGTGTTTGGGAATCCAAAAGCGTATATATTTCGAATAAGTGACCTTTAAGAGTGTAACATATCGATCTATTATCATGTATACTATACAAAATTAATAATTATGTAGGCTAATATGTTTCTCTGTCATTGTGTTGGGAGCATAAGATAACAATCTACTTGGTCTTTAGTATAAATCATAGGGGACTCGATGAATGCGTTTTTATAGCTTATAAATGAATAAATTCAAATGCATATATATATATATATACATATACATATACATATATATGCATATATATAGGGCCTAAATGTATCTCAAAGGAATTCCTTTTACGATATTTTCGAAATTACATGTATGTGAATACTAGTAGCCGTCTAACTGTGGTCTCCCTTGCTCTTAATGTTTTGTTACCGTATAAAGCACCTAAGAATTCTAATCATTTTGTCCGTTTCATATCTACGGTTGATAATAGTGAGGTGGAACTTTGAATTTTTGTCGTTTCCTCAGGGGATGGATGTCAGTTTTGTCCTAAAATGACAAATACTAGAGCCCCAGATAGCATGTGAAACCACCGGAGAGTGTTGGACACCGGCGAGCTGACTTTAAGTCCTTATCTTCATGGACAACATCTTCACAAGAATTATCTTCTTGTTCTTTTTGTATAATCACTATTTTCTATTCTAGTTCGATTCCCTTTTCCGCCATTTCTTTTCTTTCTCTCTTTATCGTAATTCACTCCAACAAAAAAAAAAATGTGTTGCTTTGTTTGGTTTGTTTTACTCGTATTTCTGGGTGTTTTATTTTCCTCTAAATACAGTAGTAACTGAGTTTGTAACTGAAACAAAAGATTCAACTCAATATGGATTAAGGATTATAGAGAGATCAGTGCCCGGAAAAAATGAAAGAAAAAAAAAACACCCGGTAAATTTGTGGAAGTTCTTCTTGTGCTTCTGCTTCTTCTTCTTCGCTTTATCATGATCTTTTTTATTGGTGGGGGAGGGGATCTTTTCATCGTTATTCCAGCAAATATTATGTGTTTCCCAACAAATAAAAATAATAATAACGTACACAAGGAAGAAGAAGAAGAGAAATCACAGCAAGAACGACAAAAACAACGACAACAGCAACAACAAACGAGGTGTTCCCGGCAACTGAAGAAACAACATGGAATCGAGCGAGTATAATGCTTCGAGAAGGAAAGCCTGAATTCATTAAACGCACTTTCTCTGGGGTCAAGCGACATGTAAATACAAGCACGAATATTTATGCAGCCGCTCTCATCGTCGAGCGTCATACGCTTTTAGCGAGGGCACGAGTTCCGCGTTCTATAATGTGGTCGATCGGCGGGTAATTCATTCACGCCCAGCATGGATGAAAGTTCAGCAGGTTCCGAAATGGTTGTCGGCGTCTATTTCTACGCGTGAAAAGTGGCTGTCCAGGTCTTTTCATAACATTCGTGTGTGTGTGTGTGTTATGTGTGTGTGTCTGTTCGGGAGTAGGTATGTGTGCATGATTGTATGTACTAGAAAGGTCAAGCTACGCACACGCGAATAACCACATTCTATTTTGTGCTGTGCATTTGACTATCAGCTATCGATTGTGCAGTCAGCATTGGTCTAGAAAGGCGCAACTGCTTTACGGAACCATGCATCATGCTAATCTGTGACGAACTGTTACGATCATAATGAATGACCGCTTAAAGCAAAACACAAAACAAACCCCAATGGAAAAAAAAAGAAAAAAAAATGGAGAAAGGGGGGGGGGAGGAAGGCGGTGGACTCCTACAAGAAGGAACATTCCAATGTCTTTGGTTAATCAAATCTTCAATTCCCGTTTTCTTTAAATTCTGCCTTGCTGATGAATAAAAAATGTATCACAGTTTGCTTTTTATACACCCTTTTAATGCCGGAGACTGTAAGTATTTCATATCATCATGGGCAATGAGATTCAATAAAAAAATTTTTTTCAAATTTCCGGACTTTTGCCTGAAACCATTCGCACCGGTCACATACGCCATAAATTATTTTCTTATACATGATTGTGTGAGATAAACTGCATGCGTTATGATATCAATTTTATTTATTGCGCGGCTTTTTATGTGACTTGAATGAAGAGATGAATTTGAGAAAAAATTTTGTTTGGGACTCGCCAAGCCAATATTTTAAAGAGCGAGGGAAGCCGAAAAATGAAAAGGAAGGTTAAAAACAGCTCTGCTCGAGAAATGCTCAAAGGCGTGGAATTGAGAAACAAAGAAAAAAAAAAAGACTTGCTACAAATAGGGGTTTGTGTTGAAGTTGAGATTTTCATAATCAATTGTTTTTTTTATATGAAGGGTGTTTACCTCTGTGAACGTGTGAGTTTGTGTGTATGCGTGTGAGTGTGTGTGTGTGTGTGTGTGTGTGTGTGTGTGTGTGTGATTCCTTGCTTCCACCAGTGCTTAGTTCTGGGAGGGAAATGCGTTTTGCATGATTATGATGCACTAGCTCGGGTAAGCTCTGTAAGCTCCAGGGTTGACAGGGGATTTTCCCCGTGTGAAGAAACTATACATAAAATTTGAATACATTGTGTAAGTCATAGGTTCAGTACCGTACGTACTGGCCTGTCAGTCTCCACAGTGTACAGGCGCCATTTTATGAAACACAGAAAGGTCAGTCACGGAGCTATTAAAAAAGAATAAAAAAAAAAATTCACTCGTCCAGTTTGAGCAGAGACAGTTTTTACACTTTGGTTCCTTTTGGGCACGTTTTGTAGATTCTGTTTTTTTTTTTTTTTAATGTTAACGGATGTACAAGGGTGTGGTCGCGTGCGTATAGCACTCAGACGGACAACCCGTTTAAAAACTGAGTATAAGATTGTGACAATCTAAGCGTGATGGTTTCAGCACAGGACACTTTTAAGATCGCTACCTTCTTCAGTCAGCCAGCGAACATTAACTGCTATATAATTTCCAAAGCTGTTACGCAACCAGAGATTACGTGGACGGATTGGGGACTGGAAAATTATTGTAGGTTATATCATTACGCTGCAGTCAAGGTGTTTTGGGGATCTATTTTAATCTAGTGTGTCATTGGGCCTCTCATGGTCAGACAATTTTATTGCGAGTGTTCTGTCTTTAGAAAGCTATGTCGAGACGTTCTCGGCTGCATTGTAAGCGTCTTATTCTTCTCGAGGAATCCACAATATTTCACCCCTTTTATATGGTGTGGAACATTTCCCAGAGGGAATAACAGTAAAAAGCAGTGAAAATGTGGCAGTCTTTCGACAGCAACTTCTAAGTTATGCTTAGCTCTAATAACGAAAATGTTAAGAAGAAACAATTTGATCTCAACAGTTCTCCATTTTCGAAAATCAGACAAAATAAAATGACTCATATTCAAAGGTCAATGAGGAATCCCCACACGCCCAGCTATAATAATCGAGCCATTCGCTTTTGTTTTCATTCATTCATTCATTCATTCATTCATTCATTCACTCATTCATTCATTCATTCATTCATTCATTCATTCATTCATTCATTCATTCATTCATTCAATAATTTTGTACATTTCCAGCAGAAACATGAATATTTTATAGAAATTGAATGCATAAATTACATTACAATGTAAAATAAAAGAGATGCATAAGTTCGCGGAATATTGAAAGTATACGAAAATGCTGGAATTCGGGAGGAATGCTAAAAAGCAATGCTTGTAGGGTGCATTCCCCCACACGTAATACAACAAATAATATTATGATTGATATACACATTAGAAGATGCAGAATTACGAAATAAACACCATGGACAAATCCCTAAACTAAGTTGCTGTATGCACCTGGCGCACTACCAACAGGTGTCCCGAACAAAGAGAATCAACTCTTTCTGTTATAACGAGTGTGTATAACACGCATTCTTCTCATTCCAACTTCTGTTACAGTATATAATTTGGAGTACTTTGCGTTCAGGCGGTCTCTGGCGCAGTAAGGTACGGGACAGCACGATTTGGAGAACATTAGTAAGTGGTCCACTCTGGGCACGGAACGGTACGGCACGACACGCTTCAGGAGAGCGCTCGACCGCACCCATTGTCTCGCTGACTTGTCATACTCTCTAAAAAAAATCGAGTGAAAATTTTCACTCTAAAAAGAGTGAATACAAAAAAGAGTGAATTTCAAGTGAAATTGGAGTGAATTTTGAGTGAAAATGCTCATTTTCACTCATTTTGGAGTGACGTCAGGGATCACTCGAAGATTTTGGAGTGATCCCTGACGTCACTCCAAAATGAGTGAAAATGAACATTTTCACTCAAAATTCACTCCAATTTCACTCGAAATTCACTCTTTTTTGTATTCACTCTTTTTAGAGTGAAAATTTTCACTCGATTTTTTTTAGAGAGTAAACTCCTAAAAGGAATAACTTTCGGCCAATCACCATTCCATGTGGACTTCCTCTTTGATTGGATTTTTTAATGCAAATGCGGCACTGACCACGGAAGCTATCCAATAGATAGACCCTGAATGGCAGCTGCCTCCGCCTCTGGGGAAATTTATAAGCCAACGAGGCAGGGGCTATTTTTACATTACCTTTTGTCAATTCAGGTTGAACTGATTGACCGAGGACTGAGTTCTCAAGCTTTTGATGTGATTTGGTGCTGGCTAATTAAAAAATTATACTGGGTAAATTCAAACAACGACTAATTGTTTCCTATAAGACATAAATGCGTGTCATGGTGATTTCTAAGAATATCATTAATTTTTCAGTCTAGGTTTGCGCACTTACCTTTTACCTTACAAAGCTATGAGTTGAAAGTAAACTTCAATATTCAACGAAATAGAGTGACAAGTTTGAGACTAAAAATAGACCAACCACGCTAACGACTGAACAAACAAATTAATCAATAATAAAAAGTAATACAACAATAAATCAATAAATAGATACGCAAATACCTTAATGAATAATGAAATTAAAAAAATAACAAGATAAATAGATACGCAAACAAACAAATAGATAAAAAATGAATTCTCTGTTATCGTGCCACATAGAATAATCGAATGTGGGTGGTATGTTGGTACGAAATATACATTATGTAAAGAAAACGACTGTTCGATAACAATGAAATAGAAATAGCAGAGACCGGTGAAGATATCATGAGACAAATGATTCCCTTTTTCATAATGTATTATGACGTCATTACCTGGTGGTATCGACACAAACCAATCGCGCTCTGAGCATTCCTTGTTATCCAATTTACAATGTAATACGTAATAGCTAAAGCAGCATGCACGCTGTGATCCTCAGCGACGGACTGTCGTGTGTGTTATTATGGTGTAAGCAAAATCTATGGTAACTGATCTTAGTTGAATTTATAGGAAATGTGTGCAACCCATATCGCTCGAGAAGCCATCGTTAATGTATATCTCTCCCCTCTCTCTTTCTCTCTCTCTGTCTTGTTTTCCTACTTTAAAGATGAATTATAGTCTATTTATTAGTTAGTCTGATAAGAGAGAGTAAATTCTTACGAGCACAAGAACGTGATTTTTGATAAAAATTTGATGAAAATTAGGAAATTAAGTTATGAAAATTGATTGTGAAGTTTCGCTAATTTCTGCAGAACATTTCTCGCCCAGTTGATATGAATATGCAGATGAGTGAGATGATCATGTCATCACCTCACAATATTCCATTAATCGGGTACAAAAATGATAACAATTCATTGTTTCTGTTATTGAAGTGTAAAACATGATGTTTTTCCTGGTTGAATAACAGACTGATGATCAGTGATACTGGAGCATACTTGTGTTTGAATGAAAATCCTGATATTTTAAAATTCAATGTACAAACTAAAATGGCAAGTTGTTAGGGGATGACATCATCACTTCACTATTTGCGTATTCATATTGACTTTGCAAGAACTGTTTTCTAAAAACGTAGCAAAACATTAAAATTTCATAACTTATTTTTTCATCCCATTTTGATCAAGTTTTCATAGTGCTAAGAATATTTGACTCCTTCTTTCAGACTAACTTTCAACCGCACTGGAATTTCCCTTTAAAGTAACGTCAGTAAAGATACAGCAGCAGGACCGTAAATGTTCTGCCTTCATTATGACAATTTCTGTAATTTCCATTACTCCAGAATTATTGCCAACAAACAGAAGAAAATATCTCCCCTTAAATTAATGAACAATGTTCAGTGACTTCTTCAACCCACAAAACTCAGGGGGATATTTTTAGCAATCATCATGCTAAATTGTCGTCTTTAGAATGACAATGGGATTTGATGGGTTAAAGGAAGAGCTTGCATCCTTCCGGACAGAAATAACCAAAACAACAACAAGCAGCCTGTGTTCAGGCCACTGTTCATCTCCAACAGTACATCTTACTTCCTGTCGATCTGATGTAAGCTGCTTCATTGCAGTGGATTTCCGTGATTAGGCATGCTAATCGATTCCCGCCAGAAGTCGCGGCAAACAAGCGGCCCCACATACAATCGCCCCTTGAAAAGCGGAATTGAGTCGCAGGAGACTCGCCCCCTCCCCCATCCCCTCCCGCTTGGTCAATTTGGCCATTTTTTTTTTTTTAGTCTCCACCTAAAAGCGCGGGTGGATCTTACTGTGAGCCGTCGGTGAGGATGCACTCTATCTCACAAGTAAAGACAAAGATGACACACATACACACACACACACGCACACACACACACACACTCATACACATATATATCATATAAACTCTACATACACGTCCACACACACAACCACACTCACGTGCACACACACATTCAAACAAACAATTATACACACGTTCATACATGCACGCACACCACACCCTCACAATAGTTACATACAGACATACGCACACACAAAAAAATACTTGCACACATATACCTCTCACACACACTTTCACACATTATGTAACCGCAAGAAATATTCCTGACACAGTGCGATTTGGAAACAAGACGAAGGGAACGAGCCAGGCACCGTGTTTACTGTGCAGTACTGCCTAGCTCTGGCTTGAGCTCGACTCGTTCACAGCTAAAGCCGCGTTGCCACCTCCCCATGTTTTCAATCTTTTCAGCATGTATTACGTCAGTCAACCTGCAGATGAACTCATCCAAACTCAACAAGAACATGACTTCTGGACATATCCTCTTACTTTTTTCCAACTTTCATTCTTTGCTCTGCAAGCAGAATCTGTGCTTTGTTCTGAGTATCAGACATGAAACGGTGGCGTTGAAATGTGGGATATGTTGGTGTCTAACAGCTCGCCATCTATAGAATTCGGTCCCCTTCAGAAATAATGCAGACCGATCGATGTGCCAGAACCTGATGGTCTGTTGTGAATAAATGGGCATACAAGCTTAAGTGAATGAATCATTTACGATTGCATCTGCTCCGACACCGTTGTGCCAGACGCATTTGAACTCGCGCTTTTCACACGCATACCATCTTTCTACAAAGTCAATATTGGATTTGACACCTTGTTAAGATATAATGGCATTCTTCTTCCTTTCTCTTTTTTTTTTTTTTTTTTTTTTTTTACACAAGTCTTTTCTCGGAATAATTTTGTAGCCTCCGTGTTTTTGGCGGAACTCGACAATGTTTCTTGACGTTAGAGGATGCCTACGTACTGTAATGCTATAAACACTTTTACCGCTCTTACTTTCTCTGTTTCAATGACGTAAGTGTTCGTATCAATAATTATGCGCAGCAAGAGTCTGACGCATGAAGTCCAATCATGAAATATTAATGGAGAAAAAAAAAACAGAAGAAGATAGTCAATCGCTTCAGACACGTAGTTGTTAATTTGACATTTTTAAAAAATCTTTTCTTGTTAGTTTCTATCTGTTTAGCACACGAACTTTACACTATATCTGTACTCATGTGTCTATCCATGGTGATCAAACAGCAACGCAGGTTGAAGTTTTTTGTCCGTATCTACGTAATTTCGATCAAACTGTTGAGTTTGTCGCTTCTCCACATCCACTCTCTTCGTCGTGACTCGTGAAGACTCTTTCTATCATGTATGGATGACGATATTGAGAATATTATGATTCCGTAGTCAATTTAACAGCTGCGAATGTCACTGTAAATGTCAGTGGAGTGACAGTGACGTAACACATTCAATAAATTTGTTTTACTCGTCTGCCATATTACAAAATGAACACCGTTTGCAGACTTTGATTGCGTCATGCGTGAATGCGCATTCCAAATATTAATGCAAGAAGTGTGTCCGCTCGAAGAGTCTGTTATGAATACTCATACCATGATTTAGACCCCGTTTACAGTGCGAGGCTCGGCCGCGGCTCGGCCGCGGCCGAGTCCAGCCTCGCTTTAGTGTAAACGCGCAAAAGGCCAAATGCGAGGCCAAAATTGGCCTCGCATTTGGCCTCGCTCTGGAGGTGGTCTCGGCCGCGGCCGAGCCGCGGCCGAGCCCGGCCTTTTCTCAGTGTAAACGCAAACTGGGCCAAATGCGCGGCCAATTGCGCGGCCAATTTTAGTCTGGCTTCCAAACCCTCTGCCTGTATCTTTCGCTATTCAGGATATTGACCCCCTCAACGTCGAAAACAAGTATAGTTTAAGGTGGTTTTGTCCTGCAAAGGATTCTTTCCTTCGGCAAAGGCCTTTGCCCGAACGGCGACTTCGTCGCCACGGAATTCATTTGGCAAAGGGTCTGAAAACCAGACAATACCAAATTGCATTTGTTTACAAGCAGAGCGCCACTACGACAAAATATTGAAAGGTTTGAATCAAAAGCGCGGCCGAGCCCAGCAGTGTAAACGGACAAAATTGCGAGGCTCGGCCGCGCAATTGAGGCCGGGCTCGGCCGCGGCCGAGCCGCGGCCGAGCCCGGCCCCGCACTGTAAACGGGGTCTATGACCCCGTTTACAGTGCGAGGCTCGGCCGCGGCTCGGCCGCGGCCGAGCCCAGCCCCGCTTCAGTGTAAACGCGCAAAAGGCCAAATGCGAGGCCAAAATTGGCCTCGCACTTGGCCTCGCTCTGGAGGTGGTCTCGGCCGCGGCCAAGCCCGGCCTCTTCTTGGTGTAAACGCAAACTGGGCCAAATGCGCGGCCAATTGCGCGGCCAATTTTAGTCTGGCTTCCAAACCCTCTGCCTATATCTTTCGCTATTCACGATATTAACCCCCTCAACGTGGAAAACTAGTATAGTTTAAGGTGGTTTTGTCCTGCAAAGGATTTTTTCCTTCGGCAAAGGCCTTTGCCCGAACGGCGACTTCGTCGCCACGGAATTCATTGGCAAAGGGTCTGAAAACCAGACAATACCAAATTACGTTTGTTTACAAGCAGAGCGCCACTACGACAAAATATTGAAAGGTTTGAATCAAAAGCGCGGCCGAGCCCAGCAGTGTAAACGGACAAAATTGCGAGGCTCGGCCGCGCAATTGTGGCCGGACTCGGCCGCGAGGCCAAATGCGAGGCCAATTTTGGCCTCGCATTATATATTGGCCTTTTGCGCGTTTACACTGAAGCGGGGCTGGACTCGGCCGCGGCCGAGCCGCGGCCGAGCCTCGCACTGTAAACGGGGTCTAGGTTCAGCACCCTTCAATGAATTATAAATTTGTGTGCGAGTAAAAAATTATGTGCGCGCGCTATTTTCGACACATTACTGTCACACAAGTGACAGTGATTTGGGAGATTTCTTCAGATCAAAAAAAAAAATATTCTTACAAGTTACACGTTCTCTTGACCACAGGTAACTCAATACGCACATTATTGCACTCTTCAAGCCGTAGAAAATCATACGAGCTATGTCTGGCAAATACTACTTCGACAACTGTTTTGATTCAAGTTTCGGACTGAATAGTAAGAAAGTCTAAAATATTCGAAACCAACGGCTAGATATACTAAAACATGAAACATTCGCCAACATGTCCTGGGTAGGGTATTGGGGCAGTTAAGCCGTCGATTTTAATTGCGTAAAGACTTCTCGTTGACAAAGCTTATCCCAGACTACCTCCATACTGTCCAAGGTTAACTGTAAGAGCAAAAATACAAATCAGCTTCTAGTGACCAGTGAAATATTGAAATTGAATTGGAAATTGAGAAGCGATGTCGGCATTGAACTCGTCATTGAGCAAACGATTCTTTAGAGATACGATGTTTAACATTGTAGGGGCTCATACAACTGTAGAAATATGCTGGATGACTAGTGATGACGTTGAAATCGATGAAAAAAACCCACAGGTATCTATGCACCTCTGAATATCATGCTGTTCCCATCGAGATAACTATAAAACTATAAATGACAACCATACACACACACAAACAAAAACGAAATAATTTTACATTGTAGACATAAATTGGTAAATCAACATTTTAGATGTTGTCACTCTTTAAACCTTTTTATTAAAGGAAACTAAAACCCAAAGAGCAATGTGGATTGAGCGAAAGCAGCAACATTAGTAGAACACGTCAGTGAGAGTTTTAGGAAAATGGGACAGTCAATGCAAAAGTTATGAATTTGTAAAGTTTTGGTGTTGTAATGACTGGATAAGGAGACTACTAGAGTTCATGACGTCGTGTGTGGACAACAATATAAAGAAAATATGAAGATGATTCCACAAAAATTTATTTTTCATGAAAATTACACATTCCATCAGCTTGATACTGACATATGTTAAGGGTAGTAATTATTCCCCCTGCTTTCTAAAAGCGGTCAGTCAAGTGCTCTTTCATTACGCTAGAAAAGTGAAAGCATGTTTAATTTTCTTAATATTTCCTTTATATTGTTGTCCACACCTGATGTCATAAACTCAAGTAGTCTCCTTATCCAGTGGTTCCAATACCAAAACTTTTAAAATTCATAACTTTTGCATCGAGTGTCCGATTTTCCTCAAACTTTCACTGATGTGTTCTACTAATGTTGCTTCTTTCACTCAATCCACATTTCTCTTTGGGTTTTGGTTTCCTTTAAATGTTAAATGTTAAAATCCAACATATTGAGTATTGAAGTTAACATTATGGTTACAAAAAGGGTGGAGGAGTGAAAACATTCAAAATGTTGATTTCCCATTTCACCCCCCCCCCCCCCCCGGCCTGGGAAAGATTGTATCCGTCAACATACACAGATTTATTATATATTTCCTTAAATATAATTTTCTTCCTGTGTTCTTGATAAAGGCGTGTATTCAAGATGGAGGAATATAGTATAAAAGCAAGATAGGTGGAAGGGAAAGGGGCTCCAGCAGTAATAGATTGAACAGGAAACGTTTGCCCAATCGTTTTTCAATTCCATTTGGCAAAGAGGCATAAGTTCGATGGACGAGGGTTACTGCATTGGACGGAAAGAAAAAGTAGCAAAACAACAACAAAATAAAACAGCAACAATAATGCCTGCATTCTCCTGACACACTCAGAAAAGCTCGCTGGTTATGTTGATTGATAAATTGATAGCTCTCGTTTCGTCGTATCCTGATCTGATAAACTGCCCCGGGAAGAAAGCAGGACAGGTGTGTAAGAGCTCGAACGACATTCGCATCTGGAAGAGGACGACACTCGATTCTTCATCCGCCCTGGCTGCGACGGCGGGGTTATGACGTCAACAGCACAGGAGCCACTTACGTCGTGGAGAGCTCGCCCCTGGCCTTTAACTGCTTGGGCTGAGGCAAGAGAGTGGGTTCCACACGACCTGGTCCAATGCGCTCAGAGATCAATAAGAGGACAAGATGTAACCGCGTGGAGGCAAGACTACCGGGACGAGAGCGTGTCTGCCGAGTGAGCGTTTAGTGGTGCACGCCGGCTAAAGAGAGGGAGACGTCTCGGTAAGGCTGCAAGACTTTAATCGGTCTGGCTATCATCGTAAGTTGGGGATGTGTGAAAAGTCCAAAAACACTTTGAGATCACGAAGTATTCTCTCTTAAGCTGAGATCTGTCTCTGCGGTCACTTTCACTCATTGATGACGAAGACGCATCGAGTGTACGTGTCATGAATAAATTAGATGTCAGTATTTTCTAAACTTCGGGAATATCTTTCAGATTTTTGGGTCACATACGGACATCTCCTCCTCTTGAAAACTCTTGACAATGTGGCAGTGACAAGTTGATTGGTGCAAAGTGCAACTGGTGCGGATTTTCGCTGTCTGAGCCTTTCGTAATAGAAGGGTTCGTGAAATCGCGATCATCAATACGATCGTGAAATCGCGATCATCAATACGATCGAGAAAATCGAAATGGTACTATCGATGAATTGCATATAAACCTCTTGATAAAACGTGTTAGTGTGTGTGTGTGTGTGTGTGTGTGTGTGGGTGTGTGTGTGTGTGTGTGTGTGTGTGTTTTATGACTGCGATATGCAGCCTGGACGCTGTGAATGATGCTAAATGATAAGAAATTAACATTTCCTGTATCACTCAGTACCATGGACTTTGGACAGTGTGTACAACATTGTGGGGTTTTCTCTGCCAATCAGCTCCCAAAGCATGCAAAGGGTTACGGAGTGTTCAAGATAGACATCACCAATAGACAATCCTCACACACAACTATACATGGGAGTACTACATACTTTAAGGAATGACTATTATTATTCCTTACATTGAAGAAGATGGGAAATTATGAAGAAGTCGATTTAGCAAGATAATGGAGTTAAGGTTACAAAAGGAATGAAGTGTGCTTCTCTTATTAGAACCCACTTACAATGACTTACAAGTTGCTAATCCAGCTCAAAATCTCACTACAATTCTCGTTAAAGGATCACTTATATAGCATGATGTGGGTCCTCTAACTAGGAATAGAATTGAATGTAGGTGTTAGTTATCTTTACTCTCTTTCTCTCTCTCTCTCTGGTAAATTGTTAGAAGATGACAAGTATTACGTCAGACACCTCTCCGTTTGGGACGTAAGCATGACCATAAAATTTATCTTTCTCTATTCGCCCTTTCTTTTCTCACTGAACGAGATGCATAAAAGATAGGTTGTCATTGACATAGACGGGGATATAAAGAACAGAAGGTGGGTAAAGATTTCTTTTTCTCCATCTAATCTTCAAATATCTTCAAATGGCCTAACATTCAGGAGAATTGAACTGAAATCGACCGGAAAGGTTCGGATGTCGAAGGCTGCGTTTGTCTAACTTGAGAGAGAGAATCACGTTTCAAATCGCGTTTGGAATGGTGTTTGCGAACGTAGTTTGAAACGCGATTCTCGGGGTGCAGCGTTTATCTATCCATCATACAATCGCGATTCGAGTGTTGTCAATGTGCAGCTGCTTTGTGCCGTTTGACCCAGGAAGTAAAGGTCAACTGAATACCACCATACATGCCTCATCATTCACACACAAATTTAATAATGGGTAGAAAACACAACCGGAAACAGCTTGGAGTTGACCCTGAGATATAAACGCGTTTCAAAACGGCATTGCGTTTATCTACTCCCAGAAAGGCGATCATGGTCTCAAACGCCTTTCAAAACACCCTTTGAATGGCGTTTCAAAACTTTTAGATAAACGCACCCGAGGATGAATGTAGTTGGAGACAACATAGTTGACACAGAATAAATATATCTTGTATGTATGTATTATAGGCCTACATATGAATGATAATGTGTGTGCGTGTGGGTTTCGATGAGTGGGTGCGTGTGGCTTTATGTATAATATATGTTTTATATGTACACGCCGTGTACATATAAAACATATATTATACATAAAGCCATTCATTCATGTATGTTACCTTCGTAGGTGTTTTATGCATCAATGAGCTGTCATGTGCGTGTTATTTTCTAGAAATACTTTAGAAAATATATTCTTCTTTTTTTTTTTCCGGCGGGCGGAATAGGTAATGAGACGTATATATGTGCTATTATGAGATTCAGTGCATGTATATTTTTTATTACAGCATTGATTTCGTGTCGCTCAGCTGATCAGCGGTTGATGATATATTTCTAAAATCGTCGGAGCGGTCCCACCTCGAGCAATTTGAGTCAATTGTTCCCTCATCTTTTGCAGAATGATCGAGGACAGGGGAAAAGGTTACATTGATTATGTGCTTGTCTACAAGCGTGATGTCACACGAACTGAAATGATACAGCCACATGCGGCCTGCCTGGCGGCAGTACATCACCGGTGACAGTTGGGACGTGTTTACGTGCGCACCCCTGCTAGTTAGAGTCCAAACATGGTCTTCCGGAGACTCTCACGAATTTGCTTTCCGAGCTAAATATATAGTTTGAAAATAATGTTTACCATGCGTCATTTTTTTTCTCCCCTCTGGCGTCGATGCAACAAGCTCCTGAGACACACTCGATTGGTAATTAAGAATAATTTCCCCCTCACATATTCATTACTCTGGCGAGGCTACAGGCCTCTCAGGGCAAGGTGAACGAGGCTGCGGGTGATCACGCAGTCCGTGCGTCAGTCATGCCCCCAACCACCAGCTCCTGACCAGTGCGCACGTTTCTCCCGCGTGAAACGTCACAGTTATATAGTCCTTCCAGAAAGTTCAGACTTTCAGAGAAACACGAAAGGTAATACGAAGGAAACTGAAAAGCTGTCGTGATGTCTAATAATATTCTGAGTTACGCTTTGAGAGTTGCACAATCCTATAAGAAAATGGACCGTGAATCTGAGGTCCGCAGTTCAAGCCCCTGGCTGTCAGTGGGGGCTGTTCCTCTAGGTGAGGGGCTTCAACCTCACGCCTGTAAGTCCTTCACAGAGAGCATAAGCTGCCGGTTCAGTGGTTGCTTGCTTTAAATACATGCATCGAATGCTTCCTGAACAGCTACAATACAAATACCTTAGTATTTGTTAGTACGTCAAATAAATCGTCCGTAGACCTTAAAGGGCCCCTGAAAGCCAAATGCATGTTGATTTGTGTTGATTTATGATCACTTTTGCGGTGAAACGAATATTTAGAAACATTCCATATATTTTTAACGATTTTTTCTTCTATTTTTCTTCAGATTACTTGGGAACGTCCACAAAAAGTCTTTCCAAACCAATATTCCTCAGATGACCTCATCTGTCAATCATTGCTAAAGTACTGAAATGTTTAACAAAAGACATTGGAATGCACCTTCCCCTCGACTTGACAAACCTCTCTACAAAGAGGAAAATACTCGTGTGTGATAATAATAATAATGGTAATTGACAGTGCTTATACAGCGCATAACACAACGTGATAATGTCCCTATGAGCTAAAAAAGAATGAAAAGATTATACAAAGACATATAATTCCAATTACTGTGATGGTACCGAGCTTCATATTTGCTTACACTGTAAACAAATGCGTTTTCAAGGCAGACTTGAATCTATTTATATCAGTGATTTGTCTTAATTTCTGAGGTAAATTATTCCATAAGGTAGGGGCACTAAAAGCAAATGTTCGTTCTCCGTAAAATTTGGTTTTCTGTTTGGAACAACAAATAAATCTTTACTTTTTGAACGAAAGTTCCTCTCTGGTGTGTAAATTTGAAGTAGCTCCCTTAGATAATGTGGAGCAAATATATAAAAACATTCAAATGCTAATAGCAGTATCTTAAACTGAATCCGATTTTTCACTGGAAGCCAGTGTAAGCTTCTTAAAACAAGTGAAATTTGTTCATGTTTCTTGATTTTGGATACTACTCGTGCAGCAGAGTTTTGTATTGATTGTAATCTCCGTATCTGTTTGACCGGCAATCCATAAAGCAATCCATTACAAAAATCAAAGGTGGCACATGACAAAAGCATGCATGAACTAATTGTTCTGCGGTGTGTTTGTCAATGAACTCTCGAATTTTCCCAATTTTGTAAAGTGCTAATGAAGCAGAGCGACATTTTTGCGACACGACATTTGTGATGTGGTGTGTGTGAGTATGTGTGTGTGTGTGTGTGTGTGTGTGTGTGTTTCTGTATCTGCACGTACATAGTGACCTCAACCCAATAAAAATCTTCGAACGAAGTCATCACACCTTTAACTCCCAAGGGTCGTACATTGCCATGGATTTGGGGGGTTTGGCGAAACTGAAGTATCCCGGCCTTGCTACACTTCGCCCACATTTCGACGCTCGTGAGAGCTTTATTATTCAACCCCTAGGACAACCAGCTGCGCCTAGTTGGAACATAAAATGCACCAAGACCCAAAAAGAAACAAACTAACCAAATGCATACTGTGCCCATTACTGTGACAGTGAAACAACGAAGTGAAAATGGGGGAATGATTTCATGGAGGAAAACCAAAAGACACCGAAAGAAAACCATGGACAAACGGACCCGAAGATTCACACCGTGAGAGAAGAGAGAGAAAAGAAGGGGGGATAGATCAACAATGTTTAAGGTACAAACTAAATCAAGGTGACCAGGACCCCGTTTCATAAAACTTGTTATCAATAACAAGTTATAATAATTGTTATAAGCCACTGAAACCTTTGCATCTGATTGGCTGAGAGCTTGGACCCAGGTTTGCCATTTTATTGATTGTGTGAGACACTGTAGAGTGACAGCTTTCAATCATTGGTCACCTCTAATGACACCCAAACGTGGAAAAGACAAAAAAAAAAAAAAAAAAACCCAACTCTTTTTTTATAATTTAGGGGTTCGCCATCAATTTTAAATGGCCCTGGGCCACTGAGCCACCGGGCACTTTGGCCACCTCTAACGGTTGTGTTGTGAAAAGCCACACATTCTGTATGAAAATGTGTACTGAACTTTACAAACGACTTTCTTGTAGAACTATATACACGCTGCCTGGGAAAAGAATCATGTCAAATGTTGAATATCACTTTTATTATACATAGGTAGTATAAATATGTATATAAACATAACACACACACACACACACACACGCACATACGGATGCAGTCTTGTGTTGTTCGAAAGTTTGCATGGTAATGTTACTGAAGTAGAAAAGTTTTGCGGTGACACCATGTGTATGTAGTCCTTAAAAGGACTGCTGTTTCGCCAAACAGCAATCTTTTCAAGAACTGCATATACCGCTCTTCCTCGTACGCAGTATTTTATATTGCGATGTATTTAGAAATGAGAAAATAATGACAATTATTGTTGTCAATTTTCTCACCAGGCTAACCGCGGCATATTGCCAACAAATTACATTTGATTTGACCCCGACGGTCACTATTAGAATTGAGTTCCACCTATATAGAGCGACTGAAATGATCCGGGGAAAATCAAAGGTTGGAGCACTTTCACTTCCCTTCTTCCGGCGATATATCTGATAGGTAGAGGATTTAGTTATAACTGGAATGGTGTCTCTTATTGGATTAATGATACAGCCGTGAATTTGGCTCTTGCCTTGACTGTGTGGTAAGGAAGTTCAACGCGGCCATTGACCCTTAACTTCCACATCAACCAAAGGACAAATCTCTGACTCACCTTGCGTTTCATCCACCATCCGAGAAAAAAGCGGGGAACGGTTGGGCAGTCACCAAGTAGGAGAAAACAAGAAAGAACAGACAAATTAAATAAGAATTGTTAGTCGTAAAATTAATAATCATCTGCAGTGGAGGTTTATTCTTTCTGTACGAGTAATTGCCCAGGAACAAACTTCCGTAGGATATCCGATATTATTTTGTAACATTAAAGATATTGCCTTGGGAGGGGAGAGGGGCGGTGGGCAAAATCGGAAATACCATATTAGAATGGTCCAAGCGAAAAGGGATCGAGTACAAGCCTCACAAGGTTTGATTCACAAGTATTATCTTCAGCACTAACTCAGATTGCAATTGAATTAACTGTTTATCTTCCAAATTCCAAGCAATGGGCTTCCCGGCTTATATCAGGAAACAATATCCATAATACATCAAAGCTATATCAGTATTCCCTGAATTTCATTTCATTTTTCCACTATTTGTAAATGCAAATCTCCGTTCAGTTTTGAAAGGTCATGACTGTTTTCTGCCCTAGTAAAACCTTCTGTTGGTTATAACACAAAGACACCAATAGTTGAGAATCTCTCATCGATCGGGAAAGCGAATTCCATTGCGAGAGGGTGACCTCGAAATTATTTCAATTATATATTTTTTAATGTAATATTATTATCTACAGTAAAAACCCCGACATGATTAAAAACGATGTCAGACATGATGCCATAAAGGTCAGAAGTTCAACTTGGCTTCAGCTACTTAGCTAGTTTACCGCTGGCTATTGAAAAGACCCAAATGAAATAAATTGACAGTTTCCAGGAAAGTCATGAAATGATTGCATCGGAAATGTCATCCCACATTCATGTGAAATTGACGAGTATTTGATTTTCTTATCACTTCCTGCACGTAGCAAAATAAACTCTACAACTTGTCACTCATTGCACGATGCATTACGACCATTTACTGCAAATCAAAAATGCATGACGAATGTACTTGATAGAAAATGAATTACCATCACTCATTTGTATCACCGATTTAATTACTGTCTGCGCAGTGGGTAAGATGAATTAGACATTACAATGTAGAGATAGACGAATGGAGCTTGGGTTTGCCGCCCCATTTTTTTTTTTTTTCGTTTTTCTGTTCTGGGAAATGGATTGCGGAGACAGAACTTTTATTAATGGCTTGTCATTTGGGGTGAATTAATGTTCGCGAGAAATCTGCCGTGAGAGCGACCTCGTACGGCCAACGGTCGCGGGCTGTGGCCCTCCGGTGTATTCGCCAGAGTTGCCGCGTCCCAGCAGAACGATTTCAACAACGGGGGCTTGAGAGAAAGCTAAATCACCAGTTTCAGGCAAACGCCACCAAATTCAGAAACTTCACACTTTTCAGGCTTTCGGCTGCCAATAGAGACCTTCATTTGTGATCGCGTCTTGCAATTTAGTTTAGAGTCAATTGGAATAGAATGTCGCCATCAATGTAATGTTATAGATAGCAAATAAAAAGACAGACAAATGACCTAATGACTTTAATTGACACACACCTAACCTTCAGATACAGCTAGAAGCAACCTCCCCTCGGTGCCTCTTGATGGTACGTCATTATCTGAATTGTAACTACCTCGTTAGAAACCCTACCTATGAGAGTGTCCATGCACAGCACTTGTTCCACAGTTCCAAGTAGAGACGAGGTGAGAAAGGGGACGATGTTTAAAATGTACAGCATGATGGGTCATTAGGGAGCTGTTTCCACAAAGCTCTAGAAGCAATCCCAAGCTTAATTCAGCTGGTCTCAGGGGCAATTTTGGATTCAATCAGTCACCAGAAGTTAGGAGCTGTTTCACTAAGCCATTCGGGAATTTGTGTCGACCTTGCTACGTTCTAGAATACATCTTGAATGCCTATGTGTTCTTCCCAATTAGATCTGATCTGAATCCGTCCGGTTTAAGGTTCATTGTTTGATTCGATATTTCCCATGTTTAATTAGCTAAACAGGGCCCTGGACATCCTACACTTGGGCCCTAATGACAACCACTACTTTAAATCAGTGTACCCCTTTGACATTCGGTGCAGCAGGGTTGCTAGTGATGATGACAGCGTTTCATTAGAAATGTACATTCTCTAGCAAGGCACATGCATACCCCGTACCACCAACATTAACTTACGATTATACAATGTCGCATGTTATAACATTTTTTTAAGTGAAACAGCGGGGCATGATTTGCTTTTATCATTTACAGGGTTTTCGAAAGAAAAAAAAAAGATCCTCTCGCCTATTGAATTAACAGGTATTGTAAGATGTGCGGCAGATATACTAATAGAAGTACCTACATTAGTAGTTCACAAACAAGACTTAATGTTATTGTTCTTTTTTTATAAATTGCGACCAAAAAGAATCATGGATAAATGCAAGAAACTCCAATTTGCCGATAAAAACAATTTTTTTTCATTCAAATTTCTTTCTCCTCACCAAGGCCTTCATCTCCCCTCTTCCTTTTTCGTTTTTTTTTCCCCCTTTAATTGTGACCGAGGTCATGATTTAGCCGCGTTGATCTGCGTTATTATCTGCTTTGTGCCTATAGATGGCGGTATTCGCTTCATTGGGCTTGATGACACCTCAGTGCCAATCATTTCACTCCTGTTAGTTTTTTTGTTTTTGTTTTTAAGAAAGCAGATCACGCACAAGGAAGCGGCAGACAACGCGCACATCGAAATTGTTTTTGATGTATTATAGAGTAAAGAATGTACCTATTATGAGTACTTAAAACAAGACACACACAAACAAAAAACAAACGAACAAGCAAACACAGCCCCCTAAAACAACAACAGGAAAAACACCACACCAACATCATTCTACTGTTGGTAACTGTATCAAGGGAATGATGACGAATTGCGCCAGAGGCTGAAGAAATGTTGATAATTAGGGGTCATTTAGTCGCTAACTGACAACTGCCGAACACTTGAATCTGCGGGTGAATTAGCCTTGCTCTCATATAGTCACCAAGGTTATTACAATGACGAGCGCTTGTTACCCCACGTACCTGAAATTGTGCAAACAGGTCAGCCGTAACCTTAACCTAATGAACGCATGTTATGCTTCGTGATTGCTTCGTATTATCATCTTTGACAGTTTTGCTTTTTTTTTTTAATTTCTTGAAGTGGTACTAAGATCTTTCTACACTTTGTTACTGCATAACTTTTCTTACCGTTATCACGATTCCCGCTGCGTTCACGTTGATATTTCGACTGCTACTATTTTCTCTACCGGTACCATTATTGCTATTTCTACTTGTAGCCTTGCTGTTGCTGCTGCTGCTACTACTACTACTACTACTATTTTTACTAATACTACAACTTTTACCACTAGCAAGTACTATTACTGTAACAACTACATTTACAACCACTGCAACTGATGTCGGTACTTTTACTGCTATTACAACCACAAACCGACAGCGAACCCAAATATTCTTTGTGGTAAAAATTCGTCATAAACACGGGCTTGTATAGCAGAGAATACGTAGTACACTGCAATGTAGGAATGGGGCGACACCAGATGGCGGTATACTATCATAAGCCCAGTTGGCCACATGTTACAGAAACTAAACGGTGATGCCAAAAGACGTGTTTGGTGGTATGGGTGACACGACATTTGCTCCTGCGACAATTACTCAGGTCAGATTATTTTCTCTAAGAACTTAGAGTCAGGGTTGGGGTTGTGATATGGTTTTAGGTTTAGTTTGATGTTAGGATTATGTTTAGGATTAGCATTATGTTTGTGGGTAGGTTTTATGTTTGGCTTAGCGTGCAGATATTTCATGGGAACAATTGTCGCAGGAGTAAATGACATGGAACCGGTCGTATCACCGCCTATCAACACGCTCCTTTTTTTCTTTATCAACACGTTTGTTTTAGTGTTTTGTTCTTTTGTGTTCTTAAGGCGTCACTCCAAACTGCACGCTGACTTTTAAGTAATCATTACACAGTGCATTTTATTTTATGGGTGATGCCGTGATAAGTCGTACCACAACAACTTTCTCGATCAAAGATGACAATTGATGGAAAACGGAAGCCAAATATGTCTTTTTTCCACATTTTAAATGACATCATTTCAGTATACTTAGATGTGGATTTTGCAGCGAGTTAATACAGTTTCATCTTTGGCACATGGCAGGAGAAAAACATTTTGAAAAAAAAAGTAGATCGATTCGCATATTTTGCCTACTGCATTGACCTATCATACAAGAACTTCATGAGGCAAAGAGTGTAACAAAATAGATTCCCAATTCCTTTGGTTTTCTACCAAGGAAATAGATGTAAAAGCCAATTAAAGAGGTGAGATATCAACTCGAGAAGTGCATCACACTTTAAATGATTGTGTGTTTATGAATATAATGCTAGTCAGAATCCTCAAACAACAGGAAAGCAGAAAGAAAAAGAAGTAGCGAAATGAACGAGTAAAAAAGCAGGGCATAAAATGGTAAACAAAGAAGATCTGAAGAATATTATTATGGTCGGACAGACAAATATCTAAATTAAGGAATTGGTAGGTAAAATGGTAGTTTTCAAAACGGGCATGAAGAAAGACAACTAGATAGATAACATTTATAGATAGGAAGACAGAGAGAGGAAAAAATATAAAAGAAATTGATAAATGGATTGATAGATAGATGAATTAATACGTAATGAAATACAAATGTGGATAGATACATAAATTGATAGACAGGTAAGTAATACACAAATAGATAATAAACAGATAGATAGATAGATAGATAGATAGATGAATAGATAGATGAATAGATAGATAGATGATGAATAGATAGATAGATAGAAAGATAAATGAATAGGTAGATAGATAGGTAGATAGATAGATAGTTAGATATAGATAGATAGATAGATAGATAGATAGATAGATAGATAAACAGATAGATAGATAGATAGATGGATAGATAGATATGAATAGATAGATAGATAGATAGATAGATAGATAGATAGATAGATAGACAGGTAGATAGATAGATGAATAGATTTATAGATAGACATGTAGATAGATAGATAAATAGATAGATAGATAGACAGGTAGATAGATAGACCGATAGATAGATAGATAGATAGATAGATAGATAGATAGATAGATAGATAGATAGATAGATAGATAGATAGTGAGATGAGGAGTGGAGTGGTAGAGGGGAGAGGGAGGAGTGCTCTTCGGGGAAATAGATGGGAAGACGTCAGCACTAATTAGCATTGCGATTTATCACGGCTGACTCCACAGACTGACCGTGTGACGGAGGGCATTCACACGGGCTCTGCACAACCGACCGCCTTCCCACTTGACCTTTCGGCAGGACTGATTGGGGAAATACAATGGTGACTTCATTCAACCCGCTTTTCCTTCTTTTCTCACCCCATCCCCCACCCCTCTAAACTCCAAATAGTAATGAACAGGAACAGTAAGTCTGCAAACATGGTAAACGTTTTTAAGAAAGCATGACGATAAACGGGTATGATTGTTCTTAGTGTTATTATTATTATTATTATTATTATTATTATTATTATTGTTATGATTATCATTATTATTATTATCATTATTATTATTATTATTATTATTATTATTATTGTTATTTTTATCATTATTATTATTATCATTATTATTATTATTATTATTATCATTATCATTATTATCATTATTATTATTATTATTATTATTGTTATTATCATTATTGATATTATTATCATTATTATTACCGTCATTACAACTATTACTATTGTATTATTACCACTATTAAAATCTTTATTTCATCTGAGCCAGAATGATCTTAGCGTATAAATCTAAAGTACGCTCTCTTACGCTACCTGGAAAGGGGAAGAAAAACGATGTAACATTACAAAAATACAAAATTATATGTAAATTATATATGACATAACATGAAATTACAATGACTAGCTACAACCACCTGCTATTATGATTATGTTTTATGACGAGGGACAAATTAACTCTAAATTGATTACACTAGTCGAGCAAGCGAGGGAGTGGAGCAACCGAGCGAGGGGAAAGTGTGGGACGGGGTTCCCCTGCTACACGAGGGAATTTCTGCATTTGTAGAATGGCAATTTAATTATCTGGTGCACACTTTTGGTACAATATTTGAAAACTTTCAATCAAAATAGTTTTATCTTTTGAACAGTTTCACAGATACAAAATCTGTCAAGAATGCTAACAAAATATACAAAAAAAAAATACAAAATCGTCGGGGGTGGGAATCCTCCAAAAAAATTCCAAGGAAGGGGGTGGAGACACGTCCTCACCGTTCCCGTGGGATCACCGCCTATGAATCCATTAACCCACAAACAAAGACATGGTTCGGTTCCTATTTTAGAAGCAGGCGCATCTCTAAAAAAAAAAAAAAAAAAAAAAAAAAAAAAAAAAAACCAAGCCATAATGACATGTTCTTGCAGACCAAAAAAAAAAAAAAAAAAAAAAAAAAAAAAGAAGAAGAAGAATATCCGTAACGTCCCCAAACTATGTAGTTTGTGAGAACCTACTTGATATCAGTAAGCCCTTGTGTTTCAAAGAGTGCACCTCCAACAAAACAGACCCAGAAATCAGATCTAACAGAAAGAGAGAAACAAACATCCAATATCTTAAAAAACATGATGCATCCAGTGCCTGCGGCAACGACCCGGTCCCGTTAAGAATCATTATAAGCAAAGAGCAAAACACCGATGCTTATCTCTTCGCCCTATTTTTGTGCTCTTTCTACAAATGTGAATGACGCACATTGGCGAAGGTCTTCAACCTCACTGTCGGCTGCCGAGCAATATAAGGAAACCGGCGACCGCTGAAGCGCCACCTACGCTCCTGCCTGCACGGGGTGTGAAACAATGAGCCCTTGAAAGCCATTGGGCAGTGTTAGCAAATTGGGGATTCACTCTACACAGCCTGGCGAGAACTGCGGAGCTAATTATAGTCTTCAAGATGTCCCTCATCCCCCACCTCCTAACTTTTCACTGCCTGTATGATTACAAAAATACCCACAAAAAAAAGAAGAAAAATGTTTCGTGACTTGTTGTGCTGTTTTGCATAGAAAAAATTATCTCAAGTGCAACTCATTCTGTGTCATTTCGGTATGTTGATTAATTTGTGGAATTCTTTCCATTTCTCATCATTTACTACTGAATGGCACCTGAGTTCATATCTACTCGAGATAAGTGACGCACATTTTACATTATCTTTCTTATCATCTGCCATAATGATTAAGATTAGATTACTAATACCAAGAATTAAGTGAGGGCTCACCGCAGTATAGCACAAATGCTGACGTCGAAGTCCGGTTGTTCTCAAAAAGACACTAAACCGGGGAATTGTCACGTTAACGCTCCCTAGCACCCGAAAATCACGCCTGTACGCTTTCGGCTACCACACGAATCGAATTCAGTCAGCAAATTATATATACTCGTGAAAACAAAACAAATACAACAGCAAGATTAATGTTTACAATACGGTACAATACAATACGATACGATACGATACGATACGATATAATATGATATAATATGATATAATTTAATATGATATAATATGATATAATATAATATGATATAATATATAATGTCATATCATATCATATCATATCATATCATATCATATCATATCATATAATACAGTATAATACAATACAATACAATACTATACAATACATTACAATACTATACAATACAATACAATACAATACAATACAATACAATACAATACAATACAATACAATATAATACAATACAATGCAATACAATGTTTACGACATCTTAAACATCTTACAGAAATAAATAAAAACACAAAGAAATAAACTTGACGCAGACTAGGCCTATAGCGTTTGAAAAGTTGTGGCTTGAGTGGATTATTATTACTGAGCGCCCTCTATAGCCAACTTTCTTTTTTCTTCACTCTCCGCAAGTGCTGAAGGATACCCGCTGACGATACTATCGATGTTTAGAACTGTAGACCTGTCATATCAAATGGGGAGCACGATATCTACTCTTCTCCAGCTACGAGGCAGTTGGATGTGATCGTTCTAGTTTACGGCTGACATAAATATTGTGCACCATTATTAGTGATAATGTCTTCTTTTCTTTCTTTCTTTCTTAAGCAGGAAAATGAAATTAATGGACGTGGAGCGCGGTGAACGCCTAAAGTATTTTGTTGCGGTAGGTCGAAATCCAATAAAGCGAGAGAGTATATCATTCTTGATAACATGTCCTTCAGTTATAATAACCACGTGACCCAAATGGTTTCATCGTGATGCACATACATACACAGGGCTAATGATCCAGGCAAGTGGGTTAATAGGCCACCTTTGGAAAGATGCCCGACTTTTCCCCCATCCATGACGCCCGGTGAAGAATAGTAAACAAGTCACCTGTGGAAGATATTACCCATTTCCTCATCCATAACTCACGTATAGCGGAGACGTAGCGCTCTCCAGGTTACTTGACTGTATGTGTGTATGTATGTATATATGTGTGTATGTATGTATGTAAGTATGTGCATGTGTGTAGTGCGTATTAGGCTGTGTGTGTAATATGTCTGTATGTTTGTATATCTCTGTGTGCTTGTACGTACTTGTGTATGTATTTATGTCTGTATTTGTCTGTGTGTATGCTTGAATATATTAATCATGTGTGTTCATACATTCTGCTAGCTGAGTAGCTGTTTATTACTTGATATTTTCATTCAACTATTTTTCATTTTATTCGGTCGAAATTGATACATTGTGTCATGTAAAGTGCAATGACTACATCTATACAATCCTGTAGTAAATATAAACGTGACACTTTTGGTTCAAACAGATGATTTTAGATCTAGGACATTTCCCGAAGGAGTTCTCCTTATCACTTCTAATACAATATTTGAAAGCATAATATCAAATATAGGCCTAGTGTTTTGGTATTGACCTTGTAGACTTCTCGGTTTTCAACCTCTCATAAATAAGCAAAATGTGCATGGAAATTCGACAGAAGATATCCATAAATATCATTACAAAAAGATTATGGTTATAAGGATAGTACATACTTTACATATATATATAAATGAAAGATCGAATGAATTTATATAACTCCATCTCTCTCATATATATATATATATATATATATATATATATATATGATTCAGTTACAGTTTGCCTATGCATTTCCTTAATCTATGTTTTGTTTAGTTGCATTGAGTTCGATTGCATATGAAAATGTCATAGTGTAGTTTATACTTTAGTTGGAAATGGAATGAAAAGAATGTACATTATATATATATATATACAATAGAATAAAAAAAAGCTCGCTATACAAAAACATAATGTTTAAATTTTATGTTTATACCCATAAATATATAATTATATCAAAGGCACAATCATTACAAAGATAATCTTGTATACATGTATGGATAATCTGCTTGCTGTGATCACGAGGGTTATGATTTCCTTCCGGTATACTATATCATCTCAAGGCGCCTCCTACGATGGAGGAGGGAACAGCGAGACGCCGAGTGTGTGTGACACATCGGGGTCGACTTGTTGATTCTGTGAATTCTCGTGGCGGCATCCGCGCAAAAGAATTTGCCCCCTGGCCGCTATTTGCCGCGAAACGGCGTGATTCCGCCAGCTGCGGCGTCATGCGAAAGAGCCGGCGTTTCCCTCCAACCTCTTACCATCGCCTCCCCTCTCTTTCTTTCTTTCTTCTTCTCCTTCTTCTTCTTCTTCTTCTTCTTCTTCTTCTTCTTCTTCTATCCAGATGGATGGAATGGACAATAACATAATTCAAAGACAGGAAAGGGGGAATGACGTAAAGGACATAGTTGACTATGGTTGACGACGAGTGGTGTATTCAAGGAGTAAAGGAACACGATAACGTGTGATCTTCAGACCGAGAACGCACGCGTATAAACAGGGACTTGTTATGATGACTTTGTCGTTAAACATGATATGAAGAGGGCAAGATTGTCACATGTGTGTAAAAGTATATTATATATATATATATATGTGTGTGTGTGTATATATATATATATATACATAATATATACATAGAATAGTAGTAATAATAGTAATAATGATTATCATTATTATCATCATCATTATTATAGAATTGCATATTGACACATTTTTTTATGCACATGGGGACAGCACTATACCTGTAAAGTGTATATGCATATTTTATGAATAAAGGACAATTTCGTCAATAATCGATGATCATTTGTGCCTTTAATGCTGCCCATCAGTAAGCATGCTTTGACTAAGTAGCACGAAATGTTCAACCCGAAACCCCGCACCGATTAATGCAGAACATGGGTTGATTTAATATATGGAGACATGCGGAAGAATTTAGAGGGATGTGGAAAAGAATCCAAATACAATGATTATCTGACCTGTTTTCTCGGATGTAAGGCCTAGTTGTGATGCTAGTGAACTTAACTTCTTGACTTCCGGCACGGTGAGGAAACACACCATTCTGTTTATTTTACATGATATCTAGTTTGTCCCCCAAAAAGTGAAATCTTCGAATTGAAAAATTGCCTCATTTGCTGATTATTTTGTCCAAGAATGAAGTCTAAACATTCGCCTTGGCGGTGGGGGCCTTTACTTCCGCGCTTTTCGAGGAGATATGCGAGATACGAATAATTGATTCACTTAAAGTGTCATGATAACCCATCCGCATACAGACGCTTTTTCCAAGCAAGCTAAAATTTTCCATCATATTTTTCACTAATGGAGCAAGATCGGCACTCTGGGGTTCAGCGTTTTTCGAGTCACTGCTTCGCTCACTGCAAAATTTGTATTTCTTCGCGCTGTTTGACGTCATAATATATGGTTTCCTTTAATCTACAGGGAGGGGAAAAAACAGGCCACTCACAGAAAGGCCATAGACCTGACGTTATAATAACGCACTAAGGGCTTCAATAAAGAGTGAGCAAATGGGAAAGAGAATCAGGTATATAGGGAAGTAACTGGACCGTGGAATTTCCAGGAATTATTTTTCAAAGTCTACATCGTAGGCACGGTGACATTTGAAGTGAGTGTTTTGATATCTTACACAGATGTGGAACTACCGGTAATGCGTGAACAATGAGGGCGCATTTGTAATAAAGAACTACAGTACGTGCAACTCTACCTATCGTGAATATCTTTCTTTTTTTTTCTAGGAGGGGGAGGTGTTTATGTTTACGAAAACACTTCGGATATAAGCATAATTTTCGTCTTCATCTTCATCACTTTTTTTAGTCATCTGTACGCAGCAATGAAATCTTTAGTCTTCAATTCTGGCAGAAAAAGAAAAGTAGATTGTAACCAAAACCTCAACTAAGCAAATAGAGTGCTCATTATATGTTTCGACCTTCAAAATAACTCTTTTTGTTGCATTAATTACAACAGGTAGTCACTGTCAAATCACAAAAGTGTATTCGATATACTGAAGTGTAAAACATTAGAGGGCATTTAAGACAAAAAAATCTATAAATAAGTTCCACCCCCATTAAGTGCAAAGGAAGGATAACCCTACCCTAGTCAACTCCACCCTTGCCCACCAAAATAATGCTAAAACCCGTTGAGGACGGGCTGATTTTTCTACAACACGCATTTCCCATAGACATTTGCCCGAGTGTACTCGGGACTGGTCCTCACGGGGTTAAGGGATGGGGATTCCTATTCGTATACATTCTCTTTCAACGGAGGATAAATTGTCTTTGGAGGAACTTAATGCCAGTCATTGTGACACTCAAGTTGAAGAAGAGCTGGTAAAAAGTCTATGTAGAAAGTGAAAGGAGGCCAATAAAATTTTAAAGTCACTCTCAGGAGAAGGAGAATTGAGAAGTTGAAAATGACGTCAAAAACAAATAAAAAAAAATACAAATAAAAAATGGAGGTAAGGAGAGCTAAAGGCAGACAAGTGACTTTCTTTTCTTCAAGTTTGCCGTAAAAATGAATTATTTCAAGTAATTGGTAAAGCGGAGAAGATGACGTAGTTTGGAAAGAGTAGGAATGAAAAAAAAAAAGAGGTAAATCTGGCATCGAAAGATATTGTTGTTCTTTTTTTTTATTACTTGAGGTAACTACCCGCCCTCTTTTTTTATGCAAATGTCACGAGCAATTATTCGTTTCCTCACAGTTATCTTGGGGGAGAAATGCGTCACAGGAAATCGAGTGTTTGATACTTCTTCTCTCAGGATACAAAGATGATATTTCTTCAAGGAAGCTGTGGGGTGTAGTGACACTGTTTTTACAGGTCTCCTCATGTGCCCTCGTGACATTACCGACATCTTTGTGTTTTTTTTTTTTTTAACAATCAATGGCGCGCACACGTATACATATCACGTATGCAAACAAAACACATTTATAATATCTGGTAACTTTGTAAAATCTCTATGGTGGCAATTCAGTACTCGGAACTTTACTTGTTCGTCATAATTATGTTTGTTAGATGATAATAAGTTATAACATGCATTTTCCTTTTATCGCGTGCCTTTATCATCCGCACTCGCTTTACATCAAATTGTATCTCATCCCCTTCTGGTTTATTGATCAGACATTTAGATCAGGGCTGTGACACTTACAGTATATGGGGACAAAATGTAAAATATAAGCACTCTGATGCTAAACTTTTACAGATTCATTTCGAAAAACCATGCTCACTGATTAGGCTATGGCTGAATAAAAAAATGATTAGCAAGGGCATAAGGGGATGTATACAATGAAGGATTGCAGTGAAGCCTCATTATCTGTTTTATGCAATTATATATAAGTGACAATATCATAGAAATTCTATTGATGGATTTATTTATTAGGAACACCAGGACCATTTGTAGTTCAGGAGGAAGGCGCAGGAGTGTTTACTTCTTAACAATGATTCCTAATCTAATAATATTATCATACCGAATATTATGAGTTGCATAGTTCTACATGTTACAAGACAGTGTCACTTTTTTGTGTAAACATGGACCTGTGAAGACGCTAAATGCCAAGAAAAATGGGGAAAAAATGAATGAATTGATAGTATTTCCCAAGAATGATCGTATTGAAACAAATCATTCAGTAAACAGTTAATGTAATAAAGCATTAGTTCATGGATCTCTAGATAATGGCAGCATAATCTTTAAAAGTTCCGTTTCTCGTGGCATTTTTTTTTTACGCATTACAGCATCAACATTCACCCCAGACAGCAGAGTTCGACATTTCCTGACACATGAGCCATCACCCGTTAAACAATTTGCTTAACCCTATACGATACCACCTCAAAGTCATGTCGCTGAGAATACGTGTAAAACATACACGTATGACATTTAGAAGTGCGTTGCTGGTTATTTCATACATTAGTCTCCTTCGCGTGTTCATTGATCAATACCATTCATTAATACTTCACCGAGATGTATACATTATTTACGAGATGTTCATCCACACAACTTGACAGGCACCTTTTGCAAACTCACACACACACACCCACTCAAGAACTCGGTCAATTTTCTCTTCCATCTCCTATATCAATCAAATCTACTCATAATGGTTAATTTGCAGCTGTCTATCTTGCATTCAGCAGCCCTGCACGTACTTTAGAATCCGTCTCATGTTAGGTAGGCAGCATAAACCTAACCCTAACTCTCGACAACGAAGATTTGAATACACACACACACACACACACACACGCGCGCGCGCGCACACACACACACACACATATATACTCACACAGCTTTGCTTTAAACACCAACATGATTCTTTATATTGTATAGTGTCTAAAGGTTCTGGTCGCTGAATTTTTAGTCGCTTATTATCTGTAGCTTCAAAGTTGAAATAGTCAATTCAACAATTCAAATCAACTTCTGCCAATATCATTTCATTCCTCATTGTCTGTACGTCAGTCAAAATAAGAGGTTTGTCATCACATTTAAAATCACCATGAAAGAAAAAAGAAAACAAAAATGAGGGGAAAAAAAGAAACACCACAACAGTGCTTGCCCAAAGGCTACATGTGAGCGTGTAGCGAGCGATTCTAACGAGATCGAAAGACACGAATTGCTGAAGGTGGTTCGAAATCACGGACGTGGGGCCACCGAGGGGGGAAATGCGACTAAAATAACTAATTCACGACGTGTGTAGCAAGACCACAGGCAAGGTTTCTTGAATAGGATTGTATGGGAGAGAGAGAGAGAGAGAGAGACCGAGAAAAGGAGTGCGCGGCAAAGAGATGAAGAGATAGAGGGGGAGAGAGAGAGAGAGAGAGAGAGAGAGAGAGAGCGAAAGAACATCTGCTCGTTAATACAGCTCGTTGGTCCGTCCAGTGCGCCGCGAAGATGCGCTGAAGAAGTTCAACACGCTAATCTCCGCATAAACCAACTTCCGAAGAACGGGCATCTAAATTGCTGCCTTTTTGCAGTAACAGACAACACTTGTCAAATCCAAATAGATTAGGAATGCTTATTGGCATTGACAGGCGTACTACCAATCACCTCACAGTGTCATGAGGTCATTTGCATTTGGGATGGATGCATGAAGAAATGGCAAGCTGATCTCTCAAATTTATGGTTTATGGTCTGGTTTATTGCTCGGGTGAAGTGCTTGAAAAGACCTTTACGTGAGTCCCTTAAAATTTAGACAATTCATTCAATACAGTATTTATGTTTGCTTGATCCACAACAATTGTTTCCTTTGCTCGAATATTTTACACGAAAGCAGATAGAGGAAACGACGCACATTCACCAAACACACTCTGAGTTTTAATGCAAACATTACCCTTACCAGTGATTCCTGAGCATACTCATAACTATTCATACTGAATGATCAGCAAACATCAATCTTCCCTTTAAGTTTTGGTTGTTGTTGTTCTTGTTGTTGTGGTTTTTTTTTTTTTTTGATAGACGTAGTTTTCCGGTTTTTACGCTCATAGTCACTCGAGAGGGGGTCTCGTGTTTTCGAGAAGCGAAGCCGCAGCAAGGTTAAACTGCGCACTACATCTCTGTCCATGCAGGTATTCAAGGGAATGAATGCGAGTGGTGATCGCGGGTCTTTAAGACGCCTCTTGACGGATCGCCAACGTGTGTAGTCGCCGGGCATCTCAAGGGGACGCTGTCCCGAAGGTTATTATCGCAGGTTTTACAGTCAAACTGTGGCGACACCCCGAGGCATTTTTATACAGAAATAGCTTCCCATCGCAGCGCTTATCTTTCCCAGTCTACACTCCTTCCCTTTTAGTCTGTCTGTTTTCATGTTATCATGTTACTCCATCTCTTACTGACTGATTGAAACTCACATACCGACACACATCACACCCACTCATACAAACACACTTACGCACACATAAACACACACATGCACTATCTCTCCTTTAATTTCCCTCTTTATTTTGATATCCCACATTGCAAACAAACAGTATAGTAATAACAGACACTTTTTACATCATCGATGATAGTATAGCAAGCACATCCCCACACGCATTATGCGTGTGTTGTGTGTGGGTATTGTATATCAGTGATATATGACAAATACATAACAAGTTCAGTTTCAGTTTAATTGTCAATAAAAACTGCACGAGCACATAATTGCAAAAGAGCTAAAAAGAATTTTGAAGAGTTTGTAGTAACAGTTTTGAATATTTTGCATGACAGAGCATGCCATAATCCGTATGATCATCCCCATCCCCCCCCCCCCCGTGCAAAAATGCATAGCTATAAAGTGAACGACAGTGCGCCTTGATATAGGTAATTGATGACGCTTTGTGCAATTTCCACCAATCACAGAAATAATCATATTTTCAACCCGCGATTATTAATAACAAGGGTTGAATCGTATTGAGTGTGTTTCTCTCTATGCGTTTCACAAATTAGATATGCATGAGAAAATAATTCGACAGACAAGTCAACAACAATATTTTCAGAAAGAGGAGACCTTTCAAGATAAAGTTGACAAAAAAAAAACAAATAAACAAACGAAATACAACGTTTTTGTATTCCTGTTGTTCTCTAATCACCTAATGACTCTGGGATCCAAAGACTTTTAAAGTTTGTGATTCTTTAAAGGAAAAAGGAAAAAATGTAAGAAAATGACACGTAAAAAACAGGGGTACGACTGGAATTACACCGTCTTCCTGGAAGATAGCATGTTTCAATGTTCAGCGAGGCAATTACCGTGTCGTCTAATGTTCCTGACATTCGGGTAAAGTAAAATGGATGGGAACGGGTACTATAGTATGCGATTTCACGGGCCAGGAAATCGACTATTTCACTGCGCAGAACACCACTATACGCTGTTTACGGAAACGTACACCCACTTGCATTCACCGCACATTGTCATTCTGTTTTGAACTTAGCCCAGAGGATCACGAAAGGTATCTTCAACACATCTTGAAGGCCATACGGATTAGGGTATCTTTTGTGGCAAATGACAGAACACAATAATCTAATGTAATTCGATCATCAGTGGTGCCATTACCTTCATTATTTGCGCGATGAACTACAATTGTTTTGTCATATTATATTCAGTGTAATGATCGTTATTCCATTATCAGGGATTGTTATTACTATTAGGGGTGTTTATATCATCACAGATATTATTATTTTGTGTATTTTCATCTATTGTCTCAGTTATGAAACAGTGATATCATTTTAAGACATACAAAAATGATATAGTATTACGTGACACTGAGCAAACAAATAGAAATGAAATGAAATATGAATTATGATAGAAAAAGAGTGGAGAAACTTTATAGGCCTCTGGATTCCTTGAGGCGAAATTATATTCTTTTGCCCGAAAGCATGATATGAGGCCACATAATATATATTTTTCACGTGTGACTTCTGATCACTCTTACGTGGAATCCCCTCAGAAATTCAATTCTACGGAGGTATGTAATGTAAGAAATGTTCATGATATCGTGACAAATCCAGCATAGAGTAATCCTAAACTTCAACACTATTTTGTCGGCTCGTCATCACATTTGGAGCAGTGGATAAAATACTTGCCATTAGTAGAACATTAGGACGCCATTAGCAAGAAAGAAAAAGAAAAAAGAAAGGATTATTCTGAGACATTTGATGTCTATTTCTTAGATGGGGATTAAATGATCAGCGAAACATGTTTATCTGAGGGAAATCGAGCTGTCTGCAATATTCCTTTTCAGTCCCATTTGTCGTTGACAGCTTGCGCTTGAAGAACAGGCTAAAGGTAATGATTTTGCATCATCGCACAGTTTCAGAATATGTGTGCGTTTGATCAAGCCGAATAGATGCATGGAATCTCTATCATCTGTGTAAAAAATGCATCGCTTCCATGAAATCCACATCAATAAAACGAATTTATAGTTCATGTTTAGATGTCAGTAGCATTATTGAAATAAAGATTAGTGTAATCATCACGAATAACAATTCTAATACGGAAATTATTCGTTATTAATGCACAGTTAAACGGTAATACTATTTACTAGTTCTGCCGCTAAATACATCGTCATAATCATCAACGTATCTCAACAACAAATTCACATGTAATGATTATGAGGTATGGTATGTTTCAAAAGTCGATTGATTCTGCACATTCATAGATGACTGTCTAAAAGGATTTGAAATAAAAACAACCGAGTCTGAGGAAGGCCTGTATAAACGATCACTTTGAAATCGCATGAACTATGCATGAAACTGACCCTTAGCTTTCAGGAGAATGAAATTACCTCATTATGAGAACTTTGCCATTCGATATGGCTAAAAACAAATTTGTTTGCCTCTGTCTGCCTGGAGCATTTGTTCCGGTCTATTTTTGCTTGTGCTGCTCGGCTGTGTATACGCGCGGAAAACTGCCGTGTTGAAAAATCGTACAGTGAAGAGGCTGTTCGAATACACGCAGCATGCGCATGCACCGAAAAGATTGTTTTTACACAGCGCACATTGTTATGTTTCTTTTTTTTTTCCACACACATTGGTGGCCTCCGCTTGAACAAGACAAAACGTGTAGTAAATCACCCTGTGCAGTATATATCGTCAAGCAGTGAATAGATGGAGGATATTGAATCATCACGTTTTTATTATGAGCGGAAACTGCAAACTGAGTTTACTGATTAATATTTGTTTCTGTTGCCGCAAATGATTAAATTTTAAGTAAAATAGGACAAAAAGACATTTAATTATGAAGTAAAGATATAGGACAGATACATTTGATCCTTTAAACATCTAATGAAAATTTCAAGCTCCTCGACATCTTGTATTTGTTCAGTCCATCCGAGAGAGTCAAACTCATTATTAGCATTATCTACAATCTGCCGCCAAAGGTCGATTCATCGAGAATTTATTTGCTCAATTAAAAGAATTACTTATCCTCTCTTGTCATTAATTTCCAATAGTGCGTTGCCGAAAACACAGCAGAATTATTTTCGACATAAAACACAGTATGGTCGTGGGCATAATATATCCCATGAAATCGAAACCCGAGTTTGGCAGATATGTACGGCAGTTTAGTTTTAGCTACCCTTCATCTCTCATATGACTATGGGACTTTACCCGGTATGGTTGGTACATCTTTTCTTTGTGTGCGTGTGTGTCCGTAACAATACGGTCCATCTTATACAGTCATGTCGTCAACGGTGAATACGTATGGAATCCATTTTATAAACAGTCCACTAAGCCGAACAAATTGACAAGACTATATTACTCAATCAAATAAAACAAACTTGATGTAGCGTAATACTGTTTCTCAATTCGGGCTTATTTGATTAGGAAAGTAGGTCATATTTGATTCCTTAGAAGGGAAACTGAAGAGAGAGCGATAGAGAGATAAAGAGAGAGATAGAGAGAGGAAAGAAAGGAAAGAGATACAAGGAAAAGCATTTACGTTTGAGAAATGTCGCTTTGTATGCATATACAAACAATACGGTTGTGTATGTTTTCATTTCTGTCATATTATTATATCATACTGTTCACTGAACAGTGCATCAAGAGGTTCTGTGCCGCTAAAATAGTTGATCACATTACCGATAACTAAGCGTGAGTAAAACGAGAATTGCATGAGTCCGGAACATAATGAAGTCTATAGGAATTTACTTTTGGGAAATGTCGTATGTATGCATTATAATTATACAGACAATATTGTTGTGTCTGCTTTCTTTTCTGTATGTGGAGGCGCTCATATCATAATTATCATATTCCTCACTGAATAAGGCATCATGAGTTTTTGTCCTGCCAAAACAATTCATCAGATGTTAAACATTCTTACACCGATAACTAAGCGTGAGTAAAACAAGAATTAGGCCTACTTGAATCAGGAACATACTGAAGTCTATGGGAAGAATGCAGTTGTTTGTGTTTATTCATCATATGCTTGGGAATATATTTTCATTAAAAAAATTGTATAAATACATATTTGAAATATTATTATAAGGATAATATATTACTTCTTGCGATGTTGGTAACACGTGTGATGCCCCATGCACAATGTTGACTCATGACATCTTGCATTCTCATTACCACAACTCAAGCAAAAAAGAGCAAAACAACAAACAAACAAACAAACAAAACGGTGTGACATCTCACACAAGAGCAAAGAATTATCCTTGAAAAAATATGTATGTTTGTAAAGCGTCAAGGGGGGAGGGGGGTATGGAATTTGATTAATCAAGGATATGAGAGTAAACGCAAGGTCGGAACGTGAACACCAAGTTTGTTAGCGGCGCCACGGGCATTGTGGGTCAGACGGGGAGGGTGGGGTGCGGCCGGGGAGTGAATGCTAACTGCTAATCATCGATTGCTTCATTAACTTGTCCTGAAAATTGTTGGGATTGTGCACGTCCGCCCACTATAGGGTGCAAGGGGAGAATTTTCGGTTGGGCGGGAAAAGCCAGGCCAGAAAAAAAAAAAAGCATTTCAACAAGTCCGCACGTCTGCTTGGAATGACGTCAGAGCGGCAGACAGCTTCGGCATTTCGCTACGGAGATTTTCGAAATGTCGTCACGGGCTGGGAGAAAACCTCGATTGGGTATAACCCTTCTCTCGAATCAAAGCAAAAGGGAAGCCTTTTCATCTAAACAAGGTTGATTTTCGACATTGGAGCGCCACACGCTCAGCGCAGCGCCCGGTCAACTGGGCACAACGAGCAACGTGCGTAGTTGGGTCTATTTACGGCACTCAGCATGCTCGGCGAAAAAAAACAGAAGAAGCAAAAATAATGGCATTGATTTGTAGTCAACTTGCGTTCTCCGGGTTGTTCATACACGGCAAAGATACGGTGCTCCTATGTCTTCTGATTACGAATGATTGCGTTTCCATAGCGCCACATCTTTCAGCAGGCGATGAAATGGGGGAAGTCGTTTATTAGGCGGAAAACAACAAGCACGGATTGCAAGAGTTCGATGCTACCTTGCGCTGATCCTAACTCAGATATCTGTCTCCGATTGAAGACTGCAAGGATTGATAGAATAAACTCCGCTCTTCCCACACTAAGACAGACTTCATCTCTCTCTTACATTTCTGACGATCCCTCGAAGAAATGGAGTGGCAAGCGTGAGCTTTTCTTTACCCATTCCTATCCTACTAAGGGCAAAGAATGATGATAAATCTCGAAGACAGATGCCTAGAATATTTCATCTCGTGTCCTAATCTATGGGGGGATCATCTTACAATGATATTACATAAAATGATGTACAGTTTACTCGCAAGAAAGATGCAAAGTGTAGCAGTTGACGAGTGAGAAAACGTAGAAGAAGAAAAAAATTTGTAAGACGATCGTGGCATTGATATCGATAGCTCTTTATATGAAATTCCAGATTCTGATAATTGATGACATTTAAAACAATAATGCTATTATGGCAAATGGCAGTGATGCCTACAGTGGTTGTAATTAGGATGATAACAATGACAATGATAAAGTATCGACTAGTCCAATTTGATTAAACTTTCATGCGAATTGGAACAAGCATTCGCATTCGAGGGTCTCTTTCCCTTGCTTCAAATTCATTGTCAAAAAACCCAAAACTTCATTCATTTTATTTCATTTCATTTCCTACAAAAGTATACAATACAATATGACATTTGCATATTAAAAAAAAATGAGTACATTTTTTTACACAAACTTTCTAATTTGTGTAAAAGATAATCATTTTCACCATCATATCATTTGAATTAGTGGCAGGTTAATTATTTTTCGAGGCACAGCATCTCCATTCAACTTCGCATCAGTCGAGTAAAGGGTATAATAAACGTCATAAAATCAAGTTTGAATCTCGTTTTTAAGAATGCACGTGGTATTTACAGCAACCAATTTCGTCAATAAAACAAAAAATTTTGTCAATAAAACAAACAACAAAAAAGGAACAAATCACTGTGTTACCCTTTGATTTCTTCTCTTTTCTCATTCTGCTGCTTTTTTAGATCAGCAATTTCGGATTCATTTTTATTCGTATCTCATTTGTCATCATCTACAAATAGTATTGATTTCAACGATCCAATGCTAACTTGACGATCGATGAAATCATCATTGCGAATCGCAAGTCTCATTCTTTATACCAACAATATTTACCTCATATAGATGTATGATTTACTTGTGCAATTTGCAATCAGAGGATGGGTAGGGGATGCACAGTAATGTTTGCACATTGTATACTTTTTGTTTTTAATCAGAGTCTTTTCATCCGTCAATTTCTTGGCATGCTAGCCATCTGGGGAGGTATGTCACCTCACTGTAAACGAAATTCAATACCTAAAAAACAAACATGTTTTTCTCTCAACGTATTTGAATGCTGGAACGCTTGCCCTATGGAAGACAGGGTGGTTTTGAATTTGAATTGAAATTTGAATCTTCCTTTTTTTCACATTAAGTTAACAAAATCGTAAAATCGCATGACGGTAGTTTTGAACTGAATGCCTATATTCTAGTATTGTTTAATTTTGATTTTGATGTTATCTTGGTCATTCCAATAAACCCCAATTTGAATTTAATATCTAGTAATTTGGTTGAAATGAGTCCGAAGTTGCCGAGGAAAATCTGTATATTCACCACTTCATTATTATTAGCATCACTGCATTTATAACGTTTATCATTACTGCCATCATTGATACAATTCAATTCGATTCAATTCAATTAGATAATGAATATCATTTGTTTCCATCCAACAAATGAAACAAATGCGTGAATCATTAGCAACAGTAAGTTGTAATATCAGTACAGTAGCTATTACGTAGTAGTATTGTATCAGCTTTGCTACTACTATTTGTACTACTTCTATGTTATAGTCTAGACCTACTCGGTTTGGATGCTGTTTTTATGTTGAATTTATTTCAGATGTATAAGGGGGGCCTTAGCATGCCTAACAATGGTTGATTTATGTACTGACATAGCAATGCGCCTGACTCATTGCATAACTCACTGATTTATCTTTACCTCATATTTTGGAAACCCTTCAGTTATGGCCGATATAATGGCCGTTACAGTGGTTTAAAATCGAATAGGTCCATACTGCTACTACTTCTACTACTTTCACTGTCACTTATGTAGGACTCAATTCAATATTAAGATTTTCTGCCTGTCGGACCATGAATCTAGGAGCGGCATAGGCACAGAACGATAATAACAAGTTCCTTTAAGACACGGCGCCGGTGTAGAGGCACGGGCCGATGCTTCACGTATGCCCTCACCGACACCCTCCCTCTTCAAAGCACATCATATTTTGGCGCGGGGAATAGCTGTCCCCCGACAATGTATCACGTTTCTCATTTTCGTCGTCAGGGTAGCAAGGGGAGAGAGAGAGAGAGAGAGAGAAAAGAGATAGAGAGGGAGAGAGGGAAGAGAGATGGGAAATAAAAGGAAGAGGTTCATGCGACTACTGTGAGCACTACACACGGCCTCTCTCGAGCTACTATTGTCAGCTACTCTTCCTCTTTTTGGCTTGGAAATGGTCGCCACAGGGAAGTGGCGCGCACGGAGCATGTGTCTGATTTTTCACCACGATGTGAAATCCATACAACCCCAGGGACATAACCGCTCATAATATGAAACGGTCTGAGGGAACGAAGAGGGGAAGAAGAAAAAAAAAGAAAGGAATGGAGGGGGAAAAGAAGAAAGAACGCGAGAAAGAAAACGAGTGTTCAGCAATGAATCGAAAAGATATCAGCCGAAGATTGAGAAATTGACGAGGATAAGGTGAGACCTCACCCCCCCCCCCTCCAAAAAAAAAGGAGGGAATCTAACGGGAGGGGTGGATGTGTTTGAACAAAGGACGAAAAAATGTGCTGCGCTCGAGGTGACAAGGGACTGCCAAGCGTTGGATAAAGGGGACACAGAGGAAAAATATCAAAGTTGAGCTGCCGAGACTTATCGACTTGGAAACATGTGGTGGAACGTAAGGTGGTTAGGAGAAAAAAATGTGCAATTTGCGGGCTGCATTATAAACACTGACAAAACTACATGCCTATACCCTATTGATTTTGAAACAGATGTGAGCGAACAGTTTGGGTATACGTCTTGCAAACTTTGGTAGAAAAAAAAATCTTACTTAGTTGGGGAAAAAAAAGGGGGGGGGGGTGATAACGACCAAAGAAGCGACGGACCAGGAAAGCTGAATCAGGGCGAGTAACAGCTTTAATACTGCACGCTCGAGCATACATATATCGTCCGCAGCGCGCGCATATTCTTGTATATATTGGAGACGTACGGAGTGAGTTGGCCGAACGTGCGTGCAATCTTTAATACAGCAAGATGGAGGAACTGGGGGCCCAACGGAAAGTGCATCGCAGCATGAAAATGTGAAATGAGGGGAGCCAAAAATGAGTGGATACATTAAGTGAAACGGGAGAGAGGGGGAAAGAGTAAGAGAGTGTGTGTAAGTGTGTTCGTATGTTTGATGTGTGTGTGGGGGGGGGGGGAGGGGAATCACAATACAAATATGGAGAAGGTATCAAGATTATGAGACGATCTTAGCGCTTCCCTGCTAAACACATAGTCACATGTGGGAATAAATAAACCAAAGAAGGATGAGAGGAAGAGGGGAGGAAGAAGATATGTAGAGGTAGAGAGAGAGAGAGAGAGAGAGAGAGAGATGGGGGAGGAGAGAAAGATATATAGAGAGAGGGAGAGAGTGTGAGAGACAGGAAGGGATGGGAGAGACATAAAGAGACATAAAGAGGGTCTATTGGTTGTAGAATGACGTTATGCACCATATCTTGAAAAACGTAATGTGAAATAACATCGAGCTTGTTCAGTAAAGATGTGAAGACTTATGTTTTCTCGATTACACGGGAATACTTCGTCGTTGCCGTTAACATACTCTGTTACTGTGGACTTTCACTTAAATCGATGGTCACGGAAGCTCCGACGATTTCATCAGTATTTACAAGACTACTGTACAAATATTCATACCTGCTACGAATTCCATGTCTGTTAACCTTTCTGTCAAGTTTTTAATAATTTGTAACATACAGTGTACGAACTTTCAAACACGAGATCCACATGATTTTGTCAGGTAACTGGTTAATATGAAAAAGATATCAAGTCAAGTCATCGCACCCTCCTACAGTATATTGTGGATGGCTGATCTGAATGATAACATGTCATATCTTATACGAAAAAAAAAAAGAGATTCTACCCCTGTTCCACAAATTATGGATTTGCGCACTTAGCAGAGCGATAATTCTCTTCTCTGCGTAATACCCACTTATAAAGGATTAATGTTGAGAGCCACTCCAATATACTGCTTATCAACATCCGAAACTCCCCGAGAGCCCGCCCAATAAAAATCACCATAACATATCACCGCATGTTGCTCCTTTAAAAAAAAAAAATCAAAGAGGCGATAACTCATATACCATCCATTTTTGCAGACAAGGGAGTAACTCTTATTCACAAATTATTAGGGGATTACAGCCAAATAAACTTGTTGTTTCCATGTAGGTCCCTTATACTTCTCTTTGTACAACCCAATTTCGATTTCGACCAGTTAACATTATAATAACTGTGTATTTCATGTATGTATATTCTTCTGTTTGTATGTTATTGACAAAGGTACAATAACTTGTGCTATCATTTTTGATGTGGTATTTATGACAACTTACAGTATGGGAAAAAATGAAAACTTGAAACTGCATTGTGCCAACAAAATTGCACGTGTTTCTCAGCTCTCGACATTAGGTGAAAAGTGCGGAAGATAATAACACTCCTACACTGTTATTCATACTATTGTGAAATTAGGGTTTCGGAGTCAAGGCCTATTCATACGTAAAATGACTCGAATTCGATTTCAGGCGACTTTTGGAGTGTATTGAATTGGCTCCAAAAATACACAGGCTGGATAGTCGCGGATTGCATCGCCTCTGATACCGGGTAAGGGTGAGAATAATGGCCTATACGATACGACATAATGGAATGGTGTATCAGCTAAACACGCATAGAACCTAAGTCGGGGCTACAAGTTACAAATGAAGATGCGGCGCAGAGAAGTAAGAATCGTGGATGAACGCACCGGTGGCTTTTCTAATTGAATTCTTCATCAGCGGACATCTCCCTATATTACGTTAGCCCTTTTTTCCCCTCCCTGCATCTTCCTACCCCGCCTTCCATACAGTAACCCGATGCTAAGTAAATGAGCCAGAGTGGCGCGGAAAAGAGCGAACACAGTGACGGCGTGCGCGCATTATGTATGTTAAAGACGGCTTGCACTTAATATGAAATGCGTGGGTAATCGAAAAACCACTACGCTGATTTCCAGTGTCTGGCAGCCATAATTAAGTAAAGTTACCACGTGGTTAAGGATGAGGAAGGGGGAAAAATGAAAGTTAGTTTTTTCCTGTGCTGGGGTTGTGGGCTGATAAGAGTGCATACAATGTAGGCCTACTATACGCATTCTGCGCGGACGCGAAGAGCTGTTTGGCTTTCGGAACCTGTCCTTTTTTTCAAAAACGTCTTTCCCCTTTATCACCCCTTAATTGTTTTGAGTGGGGTTTTTTTCTCTCTCTCTCATTTCTCCTCTTTTTCCTTTTCGATCATTCTTCTGAACATTATCTTGAATGTAACTATTCAATAAGGAAGTGGTATTCTAAACATGCCGATGAGGAAGCATTGAATTTATTATACGTGATCAAGAAATGGCTTGGCGGTTTACGAGTTAAAAGAACCGAACGCTTCATTAGTCGGTGTATAGAGAAGAATGCAAATACGAGAATCAAGGGAAAAACATAACACACCATTCATCATCGATCCACATTCTTTGCGGATTCTGCCAAAACACATCAAGTGTGTATGAGCGCGTTACGATTGCGCGCGCTTCTATCTTTCCATGCGTGACATCATCATTGTAATGAAAAGAGTGACGAGGAGTCAATATACAATGTATTTGTTAACAGGTTTATCATAATGCCTGATGAATATCTACATACAGTCATATTGCCCAGTCATTGGAAAACAGAAAACAGACAATACCGACGTGGTTTATCGATCATAGTACTTACATTAGTATTACCAGGCCATCTATAAATGCGATGATATTGCATTAATCATTGTATTTCATGTGATTACAACGTGTTTTCATTGTATACCTTCATATATAATGAAATGATGATAAGAGTGTTTCAGCTAATGCCAGCATTAATGTTGCTATAACTACTACTACTACTGCCGCTGCTGCTGCTGCTGCTACTGCTACTTCTACTACTGTTACTAACTACTGCTGCTGCTGCTGCTACTACTACTACTACTGCTACTACTACTACTATAGTAATACTTGTTAAAAATCATTGTACTTTTCATTGTCATTATTGTTATTACTACAATTGTAAGTGATGATAAAAGTTTTGAGAATAGTAATGATAAAATCATTACAGCGACAACTATTATCATTATGATGTTCGTTTTGATTATCATTACGATTATGATTGTCACGAGTATCCCTGATTTTAGATCTTTATGATGGTGAATTGCTGCAGCATAAAACAACGTTATGACCTTTTTTTTTGCACAATATGAGTGTTAATACTGTCGATTATTTTTATTTTACCTTAATGACTACGGATGGAGGTAAGTGTGTCTATTCTTTTCTCTATTAATAGTGATAACATTATCTTATCACGATAAACCGATAAATCCCAGTGATATTAAGATGATTTATTATACATGGATTGATCATAAAGTTTTAATGTTATTTCATGGCTGCCTACAATGGTGAAACGTTCACGTGCATGACTGTTGTGAGAGTGCATTTTTGTCAAGGTTAATGCCAGCAAAAAACATAAAATAATAAAAGCGGTATAAAACCTAGCGCACCCGGAGATCCGTTATTCTTTTCCAGTGTTGTTGCTGTTTATCCGTGTTAAGTACCGTGTTTACGTATGTGTGAGCATCAACTAATACCATGCAGTAGTGATAAACAACAGATAGAGCGCTTAAACTCATGTAACGATTTTTCAAATCAATCAGTGTATATCATTTTCGGTTACTTCGATCGTGAACGAAATGAATACGGTATAGGATATACCAATGAACGTAGAATTTCATTCTCTTTTTCTTTTACCCGGACAGGACGATATCAATCAATATTCTTTCCGTACATTGCTCGTGAGTTCAGTTAAATAAATTTAGATGTTGGGCACGAAGAATTCTCCAATTCGCCGTTACTTTCAACGGAAGATCACGCGCTGGTTTCGGTCTATGATTTGGCTATATGGCGCCCAAATGGCGAGTTAGACAGGCTAAAAGGTACTAGTAATAGTACCACATGAGGCGCTGCTGAATCACATTCCAGCGCAGTAAAGTTGGCTATGCCATACATGCAGAGTGTGGCATGAGAAAAAAAAAAAATAGGTGAAGAGGGGTACACTTTAATTTCCAAAGGTCAAAGCTTTCTGTCATGGGGCACAAGGATGGGATTTAGCCATATAGCGGAGTGACCAATATCTTCGTTGCCTCCTGGTGCGCTTGAACATTATTTATTTTTATGGCACTGGAAAATGTAACACTTGATAGTGTAAACACTCATATGATAGCCACAGTTATTGAAGAACGTCTTAGGAATGCAGGAAAACAGAATTCCTTCGAAGCATTTGCACAAGATAAAAAGCAATGTGACTTCCAGGGCGATTAATTATAACTTATTCCACCAGCATAGAGAGGGAAGCACGTTAAAAAGAGTTTACTTTCATTATAATACACACAAGAAGAGGGAATTAGTTTATGGATTGGGCACCTTTATTATCTTAATTAAATTTTATCTCACATAAAATTTCTTGGTATTACACTTACGATAAACTTTCGTGGAAGCCTCATATTATCAATACTAGTAAAATAATTTCTCATAATATTGGTATTATTAATAGACTTAAATTTCATATCCCATTGTCTTCTTTGTTGACGTTGTATTTTTCATTAATATTACCTTATCTTAATTACGGAATTTTAGCATAGGGTAGTGCCCATCAAACTTTATTAGATGAATTATTGTTATTACAAAAAAGGAACTTGTGTTTTACCGTGTTCCCATGCAGATCCATTTTGTTAAATATAAGATTTTAGAAATTAAAGATTTGTTTTTCTTTCAACTGGGTCAGTTTATGTTTAATTATAACACAAGTGCACTTCCCAGCATCTTTAATTCAATGTTTCCACGAAACCAATCTTTTCATAATTATCCCACCAGGCGATCTAATGAGTTTCATTTATTTGTTTATTTATTTATTTATTTATCTATTTATTTATTCCGTTTTATTTTCATAGGGTAGCCCTTTCATTTACCCATCCCGAGAACTTTATTGGCTCAGAATACATTTACATACACCGGCATAGAATCTAGAATTCTTTAAGCTGTGATATAAAAAAAAATCTCCATCTTTGAATTCGTATAAGCGCAAGTTGAAACTCTTTTTGTTAAATCCATACTAAGACATTTACTATTCATAAGCTAGCTGGTCTCTACAACCTAAGGGTTCATCGTCAATCATTGAATTCATCATTGTGTAATTCGTTATATCATCTTATTTGTATACACCTTGCTCATCTGCTTGAGCTCCCAAGCACCTCAATTCCCTCTTCCGATCCCGATGTTCAGTGTGTGGGCTTTTCCTTTCTTTCTTTCTTTCCTTTCTTTTCATTATTCTGTTGTGCTTTATTCCCTTCAATGGTATACCATTCTGTCAAATTATGTCATGTCGTTGTGTTTCTCCTGTCTTGATCTGTCCTGTCTTGTTCCGTCCTGTCTTTATACACAAATATGTTCATGAGAATCCTTGGAGTGGTTCACAATCTACAAGCGTGCTTTTCAGTGGACCTCTCAATTCTTTTTTTACCCATCCAAACATAACTTTGTATTTTGCCGGTATGTATGTATAATCTTCATAGTAATTGTTAACCAATATTTATCATGTAAAGCTGACTACATGCCTATGTTAGAACTCCTGATTTATTCTGTGTTCTGTTTTGATGAAAAAAAAAAGAAAGAATGAAATAAATGAAATGAAATTATCATATACCACTAAAACACACAACTGCGCGCGCACACATACACACATGCACACACACACACTCACACATTATGCATGCATATGCATGTCATGACAGCTCCTTTTTGTTTAGAAAACAAATATTCCACATTCAGTAAGCAGTCTGGATCTGCAGTCGGCATAGCTATTTGATACTTTACAATTGAAGTATATTTAAAATTGCGTATTGTGCTGTACTTAAAAAGTGCTGAGCTTTTCGATACAGAAGTAGAAGGGGCGCAACATACTAGTAGCAGAACACATCGTACTTCATCATCATCTATCACTGATAATGACGTGTTCCCGCTAAATGCTTCTTTTGGAACCCACTTCGGAGAATTAAAGTGAGTCAAGAATGTTACGCATACGAAAGCACATTACTCAATCTAGAGACATTATAGAGGTTAGATAAGTCTACATTCGCGCAAAAGGCATTCATGTATACACTCACAATTTCAAATCAAGAGCAACAGGTTTCATTAGCGCTAGAACGTCATCTTTGATCTGCCACTCCTCTCTTATGAATCCAAGGAGCTAATGGGAGGGGGGGGGGGGGGGGGCGTGATGGATAAAGGGCTCTTATGCCTTTAAGATTTATTTCTACTCTCAAAACACCCTTAATCCACTCACCGAGACCCACATTCATCTCAATATTCGGTTAGGTTGAACGAGGCAGGAGCCATCTATATTTATCTATATTTATGAAATCCTTCATCAGATTGATAAGCAACAATAAATCAATACAGGAATTCGGGGAAGTTATGTGGGTCAGGCAAACTGGGAACGCTGAATTGTCTCTTCAACATTAATCAATCGATAGTAACTGCGTGCTGTCTCTTTTTTTTCCCGCCGCCGTCTCTTTATGCGTGTATGTATGCATGTGTGTGTGTGTGTGTGTGTGTGTGTATGATGAAGTGGAACAGTATTAGATCCTGGCGGTCGTTCATTCAACACGCGCCAATCATTCACCCCTTTCCAGCGCGTTGTGAGAATTGGGCTTTAATTGGACTCTTCGGCGGGTTTTTTTTTTTCTCTCTCTTCTTTTTATGAGAGCGTGTATGTTTCCTGCCCGACCCTCTACGGGACTCCAAGATTTAAAGGACACGTGTGTGGGAGGACACAGGAAGAGATTGTATGTTCTCCGATATCAGTGTTATCATCGCGTCAGACGACCAAGGGAATGTTGTTTATGTAAGGAGTCGCCTTTAATTAATTAGTCGTATGTTATACGTTTATTTAGGAGCCCGGTTAACAAGTCAATGGCACGGACACAATCAGCGACAGGACTAATTGAACTTTTGAACTTACAAGAATCTGGTAATTTTTGTCGCCCATATTGTCCCGTTATAAGAAGAGGACAACGTGCTGTTCATAGAAAAGATCACAAAATACGTTGTCCGAAAATTCAATAGGGTTGGTCTATGAATATTTGAAAATTCGCATTATACTTGAATTTGCTTTTCTGAAGTGAAGGGTAAATAGAAAATTGGGACACTTTTAACAATACAAGCAGCGAATAAGCCTACGTAGAATTGAAGTGTAAAATATATAGTTTACACACTATTAGATATATATATTTTACACACTATTAGATAATATTCAAATAGATATTTGGTATTCAGAACCATTCTTACCATAATTAACACTATTTATAAACATAGCAACATTGTTGCAATTCTGCGTCTTCTGCACGAGTGCATGTTTGTTTGTTTTTGTTTTTTGTTTGACCAACTGTGTGTGAATATTTGTACTCAAGGCATAATGAATATACTGTGCGCCATAACATTACTATGTCAAAGTTTATATTTGTATTTCCTCTACCGTTTAGAATACGCTTTTATATAACCTATACATGATATATAATGAGTAATCAAATGCTCTACCTTTACATTTGATTAAAAGTTTGGGTAAGTACTTTACAAAAGTATTGCTAATCGAGGAATCCACGTCTTAAAAGCGCTTCATTTCTCTCGCTCTTTCCCATTGCTATATCTACTTATTGTTATCTTTGCAAAGATGCATTTCTTTTTTCTTGTTATACGTTCATCCGCACAAATAGTTTTCATGGTTTTATTAAACTTTTTGACTTGTACTTCTCACAAATTGTTACAACAATTATGATTTGCCTAGTGTATACTTTGTATTATGTACTACCTTTTGTTGGACGGAAATTAAGTATCTATAATTGAATTGAATTGAAAATTCTGAAATAAACGTTGACATGGCATATGGATACTACGTGAATTTGTTTTATATTGTGTTTCAAGGGTTTCGCAGACCGACTTTAATATTTCACAAAAATATTTCACAAAATATAAAAAGACATATTAACGAAACTAAGCCCCCCCCCCAAAAAAAAAAATAGTTCCCTCTTATATAATAACATCCCATCATTCAGATCGCCTTTGATTTACTAAATCAATTTACATCATTAGAATTCGGGTTAAACTATCTTCAGATTGAAACGGAAGGGAACATAATGGACTGGGTATACAATCTTTTGCAGCCACTTTTGACGTATCACTGGCTCCTACATTTCCCGCCAGAACTCAACACGATGCCCCGAGGGAGCGGCGAGCGAGACATAGGAAAGATTTTACTGAATCCTTAATCATGTTGGTTCGGAATCAAAAAAAAGAAAAAAAAAGTTGACGAGACGTCCACCACTACAAATATTTGAACAGTGTCTAGCGACCCCGGTGGTAATATTAATTTAGAAGCGATTCCCAACATCAGAGGCACATGCTCTAAACTTTGCCCAGCGCTTCGCGCCGCAGTCGTATACTCGAATAACAACACGATTAATGTATATGGTTGCGTAACAAGGGCATGTGCGTTAGCACAGCATAGCAGCTGAGCTGACGCTGAAAAGCAAAATGGAATGGATAGCAGCCAAGTAGCTGCGTGTTAGACCAAAGTTCTTGTCCAAACAGTATGCGATGCGTTACTATCTGCATCGCTATCTTCTGCTCATTGAATGGACTAGATTCAAGGTGGGATTCACCAACACCATTAATTTGAGTTAAACATCACATTTTGGTTTCTCATGGCTTTATGACACAGGTTGTTTTTGGCAGCTAGAAATCTAGCTGAAGATTTATCTGACATAACAACAACATCAACAACTAATGCATGCAAAGTGAACGTGCTTAATAGACCAGAGTGCCAAACTACTCACATTTTCTGCAAATCATTACATCATACATGCTTTCTCGCAATTATAGAAAGAATGATCAAGAATTGCCCGACGTAGCAACAACCTGGCAACAACTGATACATGGAAAGTGCACCTTGCGTATTAAAATACATTGGGTTGTGTACTGATGGTGGATGCAATAGCTTAATTTCAGGTCGACAGAGGAAGAGGCAACTCATAAGTTTGAACGCTAGTAAGCTGATCTATTGTATCTACAAGTATAGGCCTACTGGTGAAATCGGTAGCTCGTTATCAGGTCCTTGGCCGAAATTAACCATACAAAATTAACTGCATCTGTGAACGAGCTTTAAATATTGATATAACATTCAAGATGACGCGTGTTGTTTAAAGTCTAAATAACTCCGTCAGTGGGTTCTTAGTGGGTTTTTATTATTATTTTCATTCAGCTTGGACTATGGGGAGTCGGAGCTGTGGTGGTATGGGGGACATTATGGGGGAGGGGCTGGAATCCGTATTCGAAGAGGAAATTAATGTGGCTGTGGAGATGTTATTCTTTCACTGCCATCAACGTGAGAAAATGATCACCTGGGCTCGGTTAATTACGGGTGCTGACACGGTCGAGTTTGAACCAGCTGACAATGTTTACAGGCCACGGTTGTCTACACTCCAGCTGCCGCGAGCACATTCGAGCCAATTTTCTGCGCCAATTACGCCAGTTTATATTACACGGAGCGACTCAAACTCGAGGTTATATCTCTGGCACTCATAACGGCTCCATGATTCGCCCATTCATGGAGGGCGCGAACATCAGGCAGGTATACGGAAGTTGAGCAGTATCAATCCCACAAACCTGTGACATTGGATCCGTATGTCCACATACAAATGCATACACGCACGCAAAACATGCGTGGCGTACATCGTGCGTGTATGCATTTGTGTGTGGACATATTCTCTACAACCCACCCAAATGCACATATTTTATTGTCTAAAACAACATCAAAATCAGCGCAGAGCAATGAACAAATCAAAATAAACATACAAGCACACTGACTTCTCACAATCATACAGTTTATGCAGAACACATTACTATCCTATACTCCAATATTGTGCTTAATTGTCTCACTACAGTGATTTAATTTTTCAGACCCTATAAGTAATACACGCTGTGCTTTTGATTTAGGCTCCTCCACTTCGGTTTTTATGGATAATATACGTGTTTACCATTATGTTGCTACAATATTTGAATAGATTAATTTTGTACGCCCCCCCCCCCAAAAAAAAAAGACAAAATGTCATTGTATAGTAATAATCATTATAACTCGGTTATATTTATTTTGTTTCTTTGTTTGAGTAAACACAAAGTGGAAATAGATTCAAATCAACTAAAAACAAAATCAAATCATTACTAGAGACACACACAAAAAAAAGTGCCGAGTTATTTGAAATGTTACATGCTACATTTCTTGACTTTGCACCCCAACCCCACCAAAAAAGCAAAAAAAAAAAAATGACATTATCAGCAAATAGTTTACAAAAATACGCAAGAACATACAAAAAAAAATGATAGGCTCATAGTTTGAAGCACATCCTTGTCCTCCCCTCAGATGTTTCCTCTTTGTTTCCTGATCACTGTGCACATTACAAGTTTCCAGGCTGAGAGAAGGATTGCAGAAAACAAAACAAAACAGAATAAAAAAATACACCCAAAAACAAAACAAAAATCAAAACAAAACCTTTATACCACTAGGGATGTATACCAAGTCCAACCATTGCATCATGACGCACATGGACCCCTATAGGCCTGGACAACTCTTTACAGATTAAAGCGCTACAAAAACACAAGTACGCAAGTAAGGAACAGGTATAGAGACGACACAATCTAAGGATCTCAGTAGGCATATATTTCCATTTTGATGAAAATTAAATTGAAAAAAAAAGTACAATGCAGATATCTGGAAGGAAAAGACATTGAACCGCAAAGGAGCAATAATCTGATAAGCCTATAGGACAAATGGGGCAAATGAACCAAATAAGAGGGGGAAATTCTAAAGATTTCAAACTATTAGAAAAGCACAGGGAAAATGAAAATTGACATGAGCCATCAGGATAATAAAGACACTTGATTTGATTTGATTTATTTGATTTATTGGTTCCAGCATTATCATTGTAAATGCACACATATGTACATGTACATGTATGTACAGTGCATACATTGTTGATGCCATAGATAAACATAAACATAAGTTGTTAACAAAGTAGTTTTTCTTCATTGCCTTTACAATGTACAGCAAAACGTATCAAGTTATAGAATTAATAATATTGAAGGGTTACAGCTGAAGCGTATAGCTTAATTTGCTTACATCATTCATTATCCACGTATTTTGAGTGACATTAACCCCTATGACACCGGGTGATATTTCTTCATTAACTTCCCCCAAAACATCACTTTCATTTACCACTGGCAGTTCACTTTGATACTGCGGTTACCAGTGCTGGTGACATAAGTTGACTAGCCGATGCTATCGTCAAGCTATTTTCCGCCGAGATCTCCATAAATCAGACCGCATACACAAGGAACACAGCACTTCCCGTAAACATTCCAGTGTTGCTATTTGTTTCTTCCTCTTTTTTAATGAATATCATGTTGATTTTGTTTCTTTTTTTAGAAAAAAGCCGAAAAATACCACTTAAAGGAAGATTGCTGTAAGTTGACAAGAAGACACCGTACAGAAGAAAAGAGGAAACAAACCAATGAGAGAGAGAGAGAGAGAGAGAGAGAGAGGGAGAGATAGGGAGAGAGGGAGAGAATACTTCTTCCGAAACAAAAAACAAACAAGCAAACAAAACAAAACAAAACAAAACAAAAGAATAGATAACAAGGCATGGCTGTGAAGTCATATTTGAGGTCATTAGTCATAATAAGCTACGTTTAAGAGTAGTTTACAGTTATCAGTACTAAATCACTTGGTTTCTTCTGATTTATTGACCACAAAAACACTCCTAATCTGTACACTATGCAAAAATTGTATATTAATATCACAATATTATATATATATATATATATATATATATATATATATATATTATATACATATATATATATATATATATATATATATATATATATATATAATATATATATATATATATATATATATATATATATATATATATATATATATATATATATATATTATATATATATATATATATATATATATATATATATATATATATATATATATATTTGTGTGTGTGTGTCTGTGTCTGTGTCTGTGTGTGTTGTGTGCTTTAAGAAGGATTCGGAATGTGCTTTGAATGAATTAATTAGATGAAAGTAATATCCCCATGAACGATTTGCTCATTGATGAGCAGAGACGGACACGAGTGAAAATTGTCAGGTTTTGTCATTTTTGTTTTTTTACTTCAGCATTCAAAATGACATTTGTGGGAAACCCAAGGCCTGAAATTCGGGAGAGAAAGACAAGGAAAAAGAGGGAGAGAGGGAGGGAGCGAGATCTTGGCATCTCCTTTCAATTATCAGGTTTGATTGAATCGACTGGGTGCTTCACGTGCAAAGTAATGCTCTGTCTCAAGACGGATGAACAACGACGCAAACATGGTTCAGTCCCTAATCTAATCCAAATTTATTTTGAATGTCTGTAAGTGGCATGCCATCAAACATTCCTTCATGTTCCTTCGTGTTGAGCGCATTGGAATTCAAGGTCTGTTTTATTTTCCCTCTGAAGTTTAGTGCACACGAGGTGTTCAAATCGTACGGCTATAAAGACGTATGCTTATTTGCTGAGAATATAGATAGAGAACCCCTGCAAGTGTTCGTGTGTGTTAGTTACTGCATATGCAGTATGATTCTGACTACATTGAATTCAAACGTCGTGATTAAATCTCTCCATGATAAAACAGTCCTCAAATATATATATATATATATAATTTTTGCATCAAGACACGTTGCCTCAGTGTATGTCGACCCCCCACCCCCACCCCACCCCGTAACAGATGGCATTAGAATGGGCACGCGCGCTCTATATTCGTCCGTCGATCACGGCATCATGGGACGGTTGGCACATTTCGTGCCGCGCTAATATCGCCAGGATCGATGGCTTGTCATAAAGTGATACGACTGGCACTGGGAAATACTGTCTAGGTAGACGAGACGTATCGACAGGTTAATGACGCAAAGTAGCAATTCGATAGCGTCTCAAGAACGCTGATATTGTGGTTGTAAACCCCAGCAGGTGTATAGGGTACGATGAGTATAAAGAGACGAGAATAAAACGGCAACAGCGATTGCGGGTGCGGCGGGAAAGTGACAGCGTCATCTCGGCGCGGGGTTATGATGAGCATTTAATCGATTCCGCAGGTTTTCCACTAACCCCTCTAATTATGCAATGATTTTGCTTGGTGACAGATCCATATCACAGACAGGCTTTGCTTGTTTTAACAACTACACACTAAAAAATAGGAGAGCAAATATGTACCCCTAGAGGTACAGATGCTTGTCCCTATACAAGGAACCCTAGCGGCACTTATATGTACCCCATACAGGGGTACATATAAGTACCCCTACCTGGGATACAGATATGTATCCTATGGAGTACTTATTTGTACGTTTAAGGGTACTCATTTGTATCATCATAAGTAGTAATATGTTCCCTTACGTGGTAGTTATATGTTCCTCTGTATGGGGTACATATAAGTACCCCTGTATGGGGTACAGATGAGTACTTCTAGGGTTCCTTGTATAGGGACAAGCATATGTACCACTAGGGGTACATATTTGTACTCCTATTTTTGGTATGTGACTGCCTAAGTAAACAATATGACACACACACAAACACGCACACAAACACATGCATGCAATCTATGAGAGTAAGTTTACAGCATACAACTGTATGTATAAGACATGCTAAGGTGTTTTTCCTTGATATACAATGTACAAATTATATGCTTTATTTACTGTAAACTTATAACAAAGCAAAAGCATCCACGTGTTGAAATTGCACTACAAACACAGAGGGCTATACATACGAATAAGGTTGTTGCATTTAAAAATATACATGTACACGATGTAGTAGTGCACTTTACCAAATAAGCTGCCATTTTTGTGAATTTGTGAATCATTTTTGGTTGGCAAATTTACCAGGCAAAATTCTCACCAAGCGCTACTGGGGTATAATATTTAGTGCATTTAAGATGGTCTCAGTGTCAATTCACGAAAATAAGATCTTGTGACAATTCCTGTGACCTTCTCATTCACAAAAATATTTATGTACGCAAAGACGAACAGCTTATGCAGTACATGTAGTTGAGACTGCTTATCTTTGGCACAATGTACAACAGTGTAGGTACCTACAGGAATACATAACAATTGCACAACAATGAAATAAGTCATAATATACACTCAGATATTGAGATTACACAGCCATGAAATCCATACATGCTCAAAATTCACATTTCCATAATTTCTCATGAATCATAAGTTGGCTTGAAGAACATCTTTCACTTGTCCACACATTGAACATCCTACACAATCATATCAAATGAAATATCACTTGATTTAATTTGTTTGTAAATCACTTCAGTTAAATTATAGAAACAGCTGTTCATAATCTTTAAATCAAAGGTAAAATCTTTGACAGAAAAACACTGTGGCACTTATAGGTAAATATGGAACGAAATTTGGCATCAAAAGGGCAAAATGAAACAAGTATATCAGAATTGCTCTGAATTAAGAAGGGTTTTGTTTTTGAAATGGCCTTTTTAAACCTTTACCTTTGAATTTCAAGAGAAATGGAATACCTGTAAAACTAGAAATATTGTTATGGTAAGTGGTATACATCCACCATAATGCACGCTTCTCCCAATAGGTCTATGTTATGTCTTGATGTGTGACGACAGTTTCACATAAGTGGCAAAATAGTAAAATGAAAAATGTTACAAGTGTCACAAATGTGTTGAGTGTTTACTTTCCTTGAACTAATTTTAATTGGATAATCGCTAAGAGAGCTTCTTATAGTCTAAGAAAGCAGGTATTTGGGGATCAAGGAAAGTTCTTTGCTTTCATAATGCACATGAACAGATTTTATGTCCCATGTGTATATCCACTTCTTTGCAGTAATAGATACCTACTGTCAATACACTGTAAATGTCTGTCTACCTGTGCTTATCAAAATTCCTCTTACTCTGTCACGAAGAAAACTACATTCAACTTGACGCATTATAAGACAATGTACAGTGAGTTTTGATTAAACCAAAGTGATACCCCTTGCTCTTCACACAAGAAACACATTTGTATCTCAGAAAAAAGTAAACAGATTATGCACCATTAAGAAATGGGTAGGCCACAGATATGAATTGGATGGCGGTAGTAGACGTACTGCATGTACATGTATTATTATCGCACTGTTTGTCACCATCAATTATATTTTAAAGTACGATATTTCTTCCTATAGAACACAATTTTATATACTTGTGCATTTAGTGAAAGAGATTATCTTCATTATGTAACAGCACACTGGTCATATCATAATGTAGTATCAAATCCATGTAGTAAGTGCTTGTTTTGCACGCTGCGTAAATACAGCTTTATATCCGACTGGAGAGAAGTCATGACCCCCTCCCCCCCCCCCCCCAAAAAAAAAAAAAAAAAAAAATGAAGATGTGTGAACCCGCTGAAAAGTCATGAGTATACTGAGGCAAATGTCTATGGGAAATGTGTGTTGTAGCAAAATCAAACCGTCCTCAATGGGTTAACATGGTCTTCTCTATCAGTTCACCACTGAAGAGTAACTTTTGGATGAGGATCACATAAGTAAGTTTTGACCATCAGGCTAAATCTAATGGCAATCTCCTTACAGTTCTCCCATCTGTTGAGGTAATCTCACTTTGCACAACACTGCCCACTGGCACTGGTAAAACAGTCCAGGACCAGTGAAAATCACCGTTGGACCAGCAACTGTTCAGGAACGGACCATTAAATACAGTGTATGGACAAACTGGGTACCTACTGGTCAAACAGATGGGTATGGCCAGTAAATAAAAAAAAGAAGAAAAGATGGGTTAGTGTGCAGCCATGTCATGCAAACCATTCAATTGTCTGCTCATGTCTCGTACACTGCAGGTTACTGTATGTATATCAATCTGTTCGAACATACTACAACACACTGCTCAAATGTAATGAATGCTCTCAAGGAAATAAATAACTTAACTGAATATCGCTAGATCTACGCAAGGTCAACTTAACCCTAAAAGGGCCGGGGGGGGGGGGGGCGGAATCCGCCCCCCCTCGACGTTTCGCGCTATAATTCTGTTACGCGAGAAGGCCTCGTCGCAAGGCTTCTTGACTTTGTTTGTTCAAGTCTCGCGCAACTTTTGAGACCAAATTTGCGACGTCCGCGCGTACTATTGCGAAGCCACGCCCATTTTTGTAACGGAATGTCGCCCCAAAACGGGCACAATTTTGTGATTTTGTGTACATTTCCTATGGAAAACAGTGCTCTGTCGTGAAAGTCATAAAAACCTGATTATTTTTACAATTAATCACTTTCATTGATTAGTTTTGTGCTAATTATGGTAGAAAAGTGGTCAGTGACAATTTCCAATGAAAAAACAAAGAAAAAACAAAAGTTGAAAAACAAAGAAATACATAAGAAATTCTGAAAACAATAAAATACATAAGAATTGAAATGAATTTTGGAAGTTTTTGTTATGTACAATCGTTGAATATGCTGCAACAGATTTACAGACCAAAAATTAGACTCTCAATGCTTTTAATTAGGCTAAAATATGATCTTGAGCTTAATTTGCATAATTAATTAATTAAATTAATTAAAATCCCCCCCCCCCCCCCCCCCCCCCCGGCCTGAGCATAGCCAAAAAAGCCCGGCCCCTTTAGGGTTAAGCAAGGTTGATTGCACTTCATATTCATTCTAAATAAGAAAATATAGATTTAGAAACGGCAGTGGCAATGACAGGAATCTTCATGAAAGTAAAGCTCATGCTCATGTATTTTTTCAGAAAAGTGTCTTTGATGTAGATTACTGGGAAACACGTAAGATCCTACATAGAAGCTATGTGGAAGTTTGTGTTTTGCTTTTGTGTGAGCTTGGAGATTTAACTTCAATATTTGTATAAGTAAAGAGAGGGCAGGTATATAATTCAAAGTGACCAAATCCTCACCCTGTTACTCGCAATGTAAAAACCTCAAGAGTGATTTAGTTTTCCACTACCATCTGAACCTTTAGAAATTCTTGACTCTCCTTTGGCTGTAAAAATATACACTGCAGTCAACCTATATTTGTATGGTCAGCACTTGGGATTAGTAAGTATCATTTTGGTGAACTGCTTCAGTTGCCAATATTCCTGTATCAAGTTAGTAGGCTCCACCTGCAAAGAATATGTACACTACAAACACATTTTATAACAGATTTTTCAATTGATACTGCATCTGGTGCATGTGTACATAGAGTACCTCAAACGGGGAAGGCAACCTTTACTATGATTTGCAATGAATTCAAGCAACATGAAAAGATTTCCTTGCTCATAACTATGATGGAAATCACACTTTAACCTCAGTGTTAAGAGGCCAGAGACATACAATCATTGTAAGCAGCAAAACAAGAATTGTATTTAAGGATATTCTTTTAAATTCAAGTTAACATACTTAAAACATTAAAGCTCCAAATGAGAATTTGTTGCCTAAATTCAGCTGAGGTAAAAGGTTTCTGTCCTATCAATGGGCCAGAAGAAGTAAAACCACCATGAATTTATTGGGATATAACGTTAATCAACTTTCCTATCTTAAAGAACGAATTGCTGGAAATATTCAAAGCAATTTCCAGAATCGACCTGAATCTACTGGGATATTTAAGTTGATCAATCTCTGTACCTTGAATGGTAATTACTTGTAATATATCCTAATCTTGTGAGACAGGGTTGGATGAAATATTGGTGCGCTCTTCGTGTTGGGATATTCCAGCCCAAATGTGCACTACACAGCCAAAGTTGAAGCAACCCCTGCAGAAATGTTGGTGCAGGTGCAGACGCGAGAACTGTTCCTTCCACCTCCACGAGAAGGCCATCTGGTGCAAAAGGAATCCCACATATTACTAATAGGGACTTTCTGATTGTGTGGACATGGCCATCTTTCTTGTACAAGAGTGGTTCCAGATTGCTACAGTTCGTTTGTCACATCTGAGATGATATTGCCCATTTTGATTTTCAGTGCACGTCGTTCACTACATACTGCTACGACGTCATGGCTCCCTTCCCTCCAACAGGCCTGGCGAGTGGTTGCACTAAGTGATGACATCACTCGTGTTCTGAATATAGGTGGCCATGAGATCCTTGGCAGACGCGTTTGCGATTCAGGCGTTGGGATGTACTGGAGAACATGGAGTATGCACAGTTCCTTAAAACGACGTCATTACTTCGACGTCGACATTCAGGAGGGGAAATCGAAAAGTCCCTATCGTTGGATGTGGTCCCGCAGGTTCCTGGACAAATAGTGAGGAATGAATTCACAACAAATTTGTTAATAACAACAAACAAACTTTTATTCACATTTTATTAACTGCAATCAAAAGTGCAACATTCAAAAACATTAAATTATCAGTTAGTTTCAAACCCTGGTTTACATTGAAAATGTTACTACATGTATTATCTATGCTCAAAGTTGATGTGAAAAAGAAGAAGCAGCATAACTGCAAAACTTATCACATTTGCTTCAATAATAAAGTTCAACCCCCTTTTTTTTTTTTGGGGGGGGGGGCAAATAGTTAACTTACAACTCTATAAACATTTACTTTCCACAAAACATTTGGGATGTACAAAGGCTCTTCTTATTTTGTGACAAAATATCCAATCAAATATGGACTCATTCCCTTTCAAATCATATTTCACTTTACACAAACCTGTGGTATTACAGCCAGGGTCTTCCAAGATGGGGGCCCTTTTGATGAGAGTCCTTGCAGCTTCAGAGTATTGTAAGGGTGAAGAGAACCCAAGTGTGAATCTATGGACAGAGAAAAAGAAAACAGGAAAAAAAGGGGACAGTTTACCTCATTTGAGATAAAGGAATTGGACAATTTATCTGGTTGATTATTCATAGGAATTACAATCATGTCATTTACGTCCTACATATAATCTAATAGGAAAATCACAATTTACAATACTTGCAAAGTCATTCTTTCTGCAAAGGTATAAGAATTTATAGTAATTCACAGCCTATCATGGACCACACATACATGTATCTTGCCACTTGTTAACTGATGCTACATCCAGCAGTCATGGGGCCATCATGCCACTGCCACACAATCAGTAGTGCTGATAAGTATAGGCCCTACCCAAAAATGGACATGCATCTTCTGGTGTTACAAGTCACAATTTATCAAATGATAGTAAGACCCAGGGCTGAACTCATGTAACTACGTGTACATCATGTAGTATTGTGCTCTGCATGGTTCTTTCTCGTTTTAACTACAGTACTTATGTGTCATTAAAAGACTTACCATTACCAAGTATGCTTGATAACGTCCTTGAAGAGTTCTTGAATAATCTTTGCTCTCCACTGACTTCCAGATGTTTAGAACAGATGTACTCCTCACCTTTGTCACATCCATTCACATGTGACATAAAGTTATCCACAGCTCGGTAGTGGAACAGCTGCATTTAGCTGCTTGTCTAAATAACAACAACAACAACAAAAAGAAATGTGTAACTGGTAGCATTATAATGTGAGGTTTAGGTCTTACATCAGTTTCTTGTACATGTAAGTGTTTATTGCCTTGTAAATTCAGAAAGGGAAAATGTTCGGGTCACAACAGCTTCCAATAAGAATAAAAGTTTGCGAAGGTAGGAATGCACTGATGAATATTGCAAGTGACATCAACAATAGGTTCATAAATATTACTGGAACTACCCTGTCATGATCCTGAATGCCACAGTCCGCAGCCCCATTACGCTATGCGTATGGGGCTGCCAGTCGCAGTTAGCACAACCCTAACCCAACCAGACGCCAGGCAAGGCATGGCGTTGTGTAGATTACAGCGACAGGACTGTACTCTACCTCACCGATACAGGCTGTACTAGTATTATAGCAGCCCAGCCAAGTCTAGCTGTGTGCAGCTGCTACATAGGATTAGACATACATTGTATTTCAAGAAAGATCAAGGATTGATGCTGTGAATTGTCAATTGAGATCAACATAAATTAATACTAGGTTAGTCATGTTAGTTGTCTTTGTTCTGACATCAGATTCTATACTAATCTAACAAAACAAAACAAAAAACTGTGGACTGTTAAGATGTCAACTGGCATAATTTTCAAGCTGTGGTAGTGGTACCATTATCATAGTACAGGTAACTCACTAACCTAACTTTGTAACTGCTTTGTGGCATGCACAATTGTCTCGATAATGGTGTACTGTCACATAGTCAGACACTATACAATACAGTACAGTGCAGTGCACTCCCTCTGACCTGACCTGTATAGTTTGGCTGTAGTAGTGTTATTGTTGGGACTTAGTATAAACAACATTTCGACAAACAGGCCTTAGAACTGTTAGTGGTCTACACACTATATACTAAGAACATTCTAGCTAACAATGTTTTCAGATCCTCAGACAGACTCTAAGTCAGTTGTGATCCGTCATGATCATACAGCAACACTCACTCACCGTGACATTACGAGAAGTGGTCAACAGTAACACGTCTGGTCTAGTGCCGAAGTTGTGCATCAGTTAATAGCCTTCTGTCGACTGCGTGCTTGAATTGAAGATCCTTACAGTTGCACGTTTTTTACCAGCTGAAGCGCGATAATAAATGTTTAATCTTGCTAGTCAGCTTGATACACTTGATGATCGACACATTTTGGATCAATACAAAAGTTGCTCGGTTACATTCGGTTACGTGTAAGCTGTATGCAGCGCGATCATCCTGCGTGAAAATCTACCGCTCGGCGACACGTACGTCGTCGCCGCTCCAGACATTTGAATGAGTGGCCAATTTTGCTAGTTGTACAGATGAGGAAAAAAAGAATAACTAAAATAATCATACGTAAATTTTAAAGTAAATACATCATTATAAATATTTTGTAAACATTTTTATTATTTTTTATGTGATTTCATCCATTAATTGGGTATATCATTCAGAAAATTACACTGGTGTTTGATAATCGCAGGAATTGATTTCTTTCTTTTCGTTTATTGGTCAACCAGTTTGGCGGTAGGTATTCTCGTTATCAGAACGTGAATTTAATAATCTAAAGCCTCCGAAAAACAGTTCCAAGATTTCAGGTGTATTGACACTTTGTCTTAAAACACGTACTTGCAAGTTTTATGTATACCAAGATATGTAAAATGTGTTCTTTGAAATAACCTTTGTATCCACTACCAAGTCTTCCAAGATGTAATGTAACATGTACATGCATAATTGGTCTTTGTTACAAGACTATTCAGGGTAACGACAAGTAGGAAGACCTACGCTCAAGGATGCCTACCCGTTCCCGCACCAACGAGTACTCCTAGACGAACTTACTTGCTCACAAGCCCGATACTGGCACACAGGCAGAAACGCCTACCCCAAATGTACCGCTAGTTTTTAGTGTGTACATACTTATCGGCAAATCATTTTAATAATTTTGGAATAATCGTAATAAACCTCTTTAGCGAGCCTTTAAAAATTTCCATCATAAAGATGGGTCGATACCCGAGTACGCTTAGAAGTTCGGATCATGCCATATGTTTGTAGGCATATATATATATATATATATATATATATATATATATATAATTGAAGTGGATAGAATCTCTATCTACTCTACCACAATTGTTATCATCAACACTGCTAGTATTTTCATTATCATTGCGTGAAAAAAATCGAAGGGTGAGTAGAGCTACTGGAGAAATATCAATTTGTAAATCATTTTCTCTTTTTTTTTCCAAGTATCTAAAGTGTCATGCACATGTAGATTTTGATATGGTTATTGAGATTCCGGCATTTTGCCAACATTCCCTAGAATTCGTTTAACAGTCCGTTGTATATACGTGGGACTTTTTAAACTAGTCATATTGAGAAGTCAACAGTGATCAATGTAAGACCACGAAGAAGTGGAAGAGGGGGAATTGGTGGTAATGGTGGTTGAGGAAGAAACGCTTGCACTAGGACATTATTAAGTGAGCTTGCGTGGGAAGGCTTTCTGAATCATCTATACATTAGTGAACATCTGTTCTACTGTCTCGTCAAGCTACCCTACCGTGAAAACTGTCGTGGCTAGCCAATCTAATAGTTACGTCATAGTTTCGTCACGACTTCACCTGAACCTAATTTTACTTTCCTGTTTTGTTTTGCTTTGTTGTTGTTGTTGGTGGTGGTGGTGGCTTTGGGTGCACGTCACGAGACCGACACTCACGAGTCATACAGCCAACGAGCCATACAGCTCACAAGTCATACAGCCCATGAGTTATACAGCTCACGAGTCATACAGCCCATTAGTTCGATACTAAGCCAACAAGGCCCACAAGACCGACACATTAAGCCCCGTGTTGTATCTGTCGAACTCGTGGGCTGTTTTTACCAAATGTCGAACTCATGGGCTTTATTTGCCTTGTGTCGAACTCATGGGCTGTATGACTCATGGACCTGTTTTCAATGTCGAACTCGTGGGCTGTATGACTCGTGGGTGTCGGTCTAGTGGGATGACCCCGTGGTTTTAAAGGAAACTCACGCATTCGGCCTTACATGATCGTATAGGGGCGAGGTTGGGGGATAATGAATCCATGACGAGATACAATCCAAGAAGAACACAATCAGTTCAAACAACTTTACAGAAGGTTACCGATGAATTTGTCACCGGAATGTCGACATCTATTAACCTTCCTGTCATGAAGTCCGTCTTAATCATTCTCCGTCTCTATGCTTTCTTATTTTCATTTCTGTTTTTCTTATGACAATATAATCGCGACTGCCACATGCGATCAGCTCAAAAATGAGAAGGAGCATGCAATATGCAACATGAACTGAATGCCAATCAAGTAAAAGTTTACTATAATCCCAGGAAAGTGCACGGTCCCCTTCTCATCCCCAACCCCCATCCACCATCTCCCTTCCTCCACCTCGTTTATCATGCGGAATCCTTAATAGGCTCCTTTACAAAACAGTGACTGTAAAATAAGATCTCAGTTGTGAATTCTGATTTGATATATCCATGTCTAGTATAAAAACAAATGAAAAGAGGGTTTTTCTATACCTAATGTGCGTGTGTGTATGTGTGAATGATTTGAGCATACGACAGATGCTTATGTTCTCGGCATGACTATACGTCGTCACATGCCCCTTGTTATTCATGACGAATTCAGAGGGTAAATCTATTTCGGTGTTTGAAGCGTAGTTGTTTTATGAAATTCATTCTTCGATGGTCATGTTTGTCTCCTGAATGTTCCCGGAAGGAGACGACTATCGCAAGCAATCTACCGAGAGCAGCGAATGAGCTCAAGCCCGCATTATATTCCTCACCGGGATCTGGTCGCCATATTATGTCGTTAGCGTATGATCATAAAGTCAGCCAATTTATGCCTGCGAGCCTTGCAACCGTATCTCAGGAACTTCGATGTCATGTTAGCATAGCGCAGCGCAGACCATGCAAGAGTACATAGCGGCGTTTCTTTACAAACGGATGGGGAGGGGGGGGGGGTAGAGAAACTTAGATAGTTCAACGAACGCGAATCCCCTCAACACACAAATATTTTTTCTCATTCTAGAGATCAATAAATTTCCTTGTAGAAGAACAGACGTTCTCAACTCATAGGAAGGGCTTGATGACGTTGCTGTACAATTCATTGTACTCCGAGAGGGCGTCTGCACTTTGTTTCCAAGTTTGAAGATTTCACTGACGGGCACTCACCACGAGCTTGCTGTCAATTTTCATTAGACATGAATTCGGAAATCCCTAACGTTAAGCATACGTGATTTGAAAGTCTATTATTGATCGGCACTTTTCCACAAAGTGCAAGATGTTTTGCTTCAAGAAAAGAAGGAAAATGTCAAAAAAATAGAGACATGCTCTGCAAGATTGTTTCAAGAAAGCAGCGCACCGAGGGAATAAAGAACTAATGAATACTCATAAAACTTTTAAATAAATCTATCCAAACATTCAGTACACATAGGATGCATTATTCCACACGAGATGATTCATACTTTGTATTGCTATTCGAAAGTCGGCTCATAAAAAAAAAAAAGGTCTTTTTTTTTTTTTTTTTTACTGCAAGTATGTGCATTGATGGTGTTTTTCTCGTCTGTCGAAGAGGTGACATTTTGATTGGTCTATTTTTGCTCGTGGTATGAGTGGGCCGAGCCCCACATATTATTCCCCCGCTAGGGGACGAACGGGGCATTATGTCGTTAGCATTACCATCGCGAAGTTAGTTGCTTCTTGCTGACTATAGGTCCTCAAAACCGCGTGCCAGTAGGGAAAAAAAAAGGATGAATCGAGCGTGACTCTGAAATCAGTATGACTCGCATAGTACAACACACTTCCATTCACTTCGGCTTCACATTCCTGGGAATTAGTGACATTTTCATGACACACGCGTGAGTTAACGAGAAGGGCAATAAACGGGGTTTTTCCCTTGAGGGGAACACACACACACACACACACACATACGCACACTTTTTATGATATTCTTTATTTGAATTTCCTTCAATATCAGGCTCAACTAGTATGAACAAAAATACGCAGTTGTATTCTTCTCACCTGTACTGCTGAATCACATTTTTAAAACATACATTACAATATTTTATACAAATCATACCATGTTTACAAAAGTTATATAAAATCACACACACGCACACACATCAACACACACACAGACAAACATCACTCACACACACGCACATAAGCAGGCACATAGGCCTACATGTACAGTGAAATGTAGAATGAATAAATTCTCTTACGCAAACATGTAAAAATTTCATTTATCGAACGATCAACAGACAAGGAATTTTAGGACTGAGATGGAGAGATCATCTACAAGCTTCTATGTTTGCCTTTAATAACTGTGGTCTTTCCCGAAACTTTTAAGTCTTTTAAGTCAGGTTTAGATCACTTTATATACCTACGTTCATGTCAATGTAAAATGGTGCGAACTTTATGATCCGTTTTAATCTGATCTCCGTGTAAATAAAATCACGCCAATTTTGTTACTCAAACGTTGCGCATTTTAATAAGAGCAGTTTTTGAGTCCTCCCCCCCCCCGCCCCCCCCCCCCAAAAAAAAAGAAGAAAAAAGAAAAAAAAAAGAAGAAGCAATATGCGCAATTCGGTAACATGCCCTTCGGCACAAACTTATGTAATTTACATGAATTAATTGACAGGTTTAATGTGACCTACTAAAAGGGATTCTAATCAAGTTTGATATTCCCGTGCAGTACCTCATTACATGTCAAGGACATAATTTTCGACGTCATAGAAACAAACCCATTACCCGGAGCCCGGGTGTATTTGATGTGAATTATCTGAGCAATTGTTGTATTTGGGAGGCAGCTGGTTAATCAAACTTGTTTCAGATTGAGCTCACTTAAAAGATGACGCAGGACCCTACTAGCGCTTGGCGCACGTGCTATATACGAATACGTAAAGAAACATGCGGTGTAGTGAAGATTCACCAAGGAATAGATTGTCATAGTTGGGGTTTTCAACGAAAGAAAAACAATCATCCGATTATTCTTTGGTAATAAGTCACAGGATAGGATCAGAAGTAGTGGTATGAAGTATGACGAGTTTTCGTTGATAATGGTTATATTGATAAGAATAACGAAAAAAAAATTGAGTATAACAGCAATGATAATAAAGATAGCATATGCAGTGGCAGGCACTGTTCTCAACGAGCTCCTTGACTTAGTTCATTATAACATAACATTATAAAATAAAATCTGATATGATATAACATAATATAATATAATATAATATAATATAATATAATATGATATAATATAATATAATATAATATAATATGATATGATATAATATGATATGATATGATATGATATGATATGATATGATATAATATAATATAATCTGATATAATATATTATAAACTAAACTAATATAATATAATATAATATAATATGATATAGTACAATTTGATATAATTTGATACAGTTTAATAAAACATGATGTCTATGAAAGGAGGAAGGATACAATGGACGTGGCTTAAGGTTTCAACGCCACGTCGGTTTAATTGCCCGAACTTTTGGACTGTTCTATCAGGGAGATGAGACGAAACGCACCTCCCTGGTTCTATATTATACAGACAGACCTTCATCTTTGTATGCACTACATCATTCCCTCTTCTCATATTGTGTGGAGTAGGGGCCTACAATCAAGGAGCTACACCGGTGATATCAGTGGTCGAGACCCCTTCTCGCAATCTCCCTCCTTCCTTCTCACCCCCAGCCGCTCTCTTTCTATGACTTTGTCTTTCTATGTTATATAAATGCATTATATATACAGTCAAACCTGTCTATAGCGGCCATCCAAGGGAAATGAAAAGAGTGACAATTATAGACAGGTTATCCAACTTTGTGTGCACATATATATATATATATATATATATATATATATATATATATATATATATATAGTGGTCAACAGGGTCAGAGTCAACATGGACATCATGGATAAACCAGCTTGTCTCAGACTGACCATACAACTGGAAGAAATCTCTACTGCACGCAGATATTCCTAAGAAAACAAGATATTTAAAGGCTTCTCAACAGTGAACTTGAGCACTAAAGTGCAATATCCATTTTATATTTACCACGTTCAAATTCAATATTTCGGAGCATTCTGTTATATACATTTTAAAAAGAGATCTTCAAGCAAGCATTTCATTCACTAAACAACGACTGCTATTTTCATGACTCACGGATGTTTGAGCAGTATGGGTAAATTAGCCAGCACGGCATATTTTTAAGATCGGAAATGATTTTTCTTTTTCCCCGGGTCGAAACAAACTGTCTCTATACATGTAAGACTCGCTTGATATTTACTTTTACTCTCCCCAGCCCTCGATATTTAAGTGGCACGCATACAGGCATGGGTATGTGTTGAATACTGAATTAGCACAACGAGCGGGAAACACCGAGAGAGGAAAGGGAGGGAGTGGAGAATTCAGATGGTGAAATACACCAGAATAATTCGTAAATGGAATGTGATATGTCGCTTTCTGCGTGCTTAATTGCATTGGCTACCGCCACTTTCAATGTGTGACGTCAGCAGTTTAAGTGGCTGGTGCTCGGCATTCATGTACAGCTACATGTTCAAGACGTTGCTGTACGTAACGATAGGACTACATGAGAATTCACGCCCAAACTGACTGCATCCGACATTAAGTTTATACAAATATAACACGAATTACAGCAGACGTTTTATTCTAGAGAGAAGAGTACAAACGATCTGTGTTGAGAGAAACATGCACATCAGTTGTTGGCGGTTGTTCCTTTAAAGAGGGGGAAGGGGTAATGGGAAATTTTTAGAGGGTAACTTGTTTTGAAGAAGGAAAATGACAGAGGAACATATCAATACAAGGAAGAGCAAAGCAGACGAATAGACTAGGAGTTGTGATCGCTTTGAAGTCGGTAAACATTAACCCGGTGCCCGATAAACGACCTGTATAGAATATCGAATGGCTCACAAAAGTTCAACATTTTCCGCACACCCTTTTGCGCACGCGAATTATGACGTGTTGAAATCTAGCTCTCATGCGGACCATTAAGCAAGCAATGTGAAGCATTGAATTTTGGAGTTCAGGTCACAATTTCATTCAAAGACTTGTCTTCATCTGTCTTGAATGGTAAAGGAACTTTTACGTAACAATACAAATGACTCTAGAGTCACTTGACGAAAAGAGTTCGTTATATTGATATAATATTTTCAGTATTTCTCAGATTTAGCTCAACCCTTCACTGATCTGTCCTGTCCTGTATCATTTCTGTCTTCTCCCATTAACCCGTTCTCATCCAGGTATTGTGATTCCCTATTGGGCGAATACATGGCACGAACAGTTCCCGTAAGCTTTGGATTAATCTTTCACTGTGATACACTATCACTTCAGGACATGAATGGGCTTTCTTTTTTATTGACATGTGAAATGAGGTAATCACCACAGACCCGACGCCCCAAAATATGAACGCTCTCTATTATCAAAGAAAGAGGTATGCAAAGTGTTTTCGACGGAGCCCTTTATACTAAACGTGCGAAAATCTGGTACGAGAGCAGGTCAATGGTACTCAAAAAGTGTTAAACCTTTTAAACCCTTCGAACGGTGAGCCTTTAAAGAGTGACTAATGAGGATGATTTCTAGAATGAGCCTCGTTAGTGATGCCGGGTGATGCTAGGCCCTCTTCTTGACCCATTTTTTTTTTTTTCTGGCAACAGCGTAAACGCATTTGGTAGATTCAGAGCCTCCCACTCATCTGCGTTTATTCACCAAACCCTTTTCTCTTCTGGAGCATGCAGCTCAGAGAAAGAGAGAGATAGGAAAAGAGAGCTCATTTTGGGACATGTCAGACGACCTAAGTAGAACAAAAAAGTGTGTTCAAATTGCCTTTCAGATGAACGACTGGGCTGCAATCGAGAATTGGTATTCAGCACAACATGTGTGATTACGCCTGACCTGGTCGGCACTAAAACGAGACGCATTCATTACGATGCGTGTCTGTTTCACAGCAGTGCTCCTCAAAATCTCTCATCACACCTTTCCCCTTAACCTCCCCCACCAAGTGCACACACACACACACACACACACACACACACACACACACACACACACACACACACACACACACACACACACACACACACATGGTGTAAAGAGAATGACGGCAGACATTTCTCGATTATAATGTTGTATTCGCAATGTCAATTAATTAACGTATGTGAGGAATTGATTTGTTGGTCAACACATCAAGCACTACAACGTATCTTTGGCCTTCCCCCGTCGTTTTCCCGCCATGAGCTCAGTGCAACCCCCCCCCCCCCTCCCTGCATCTTCTGGAGGATCGGTGAGTATCATGGAGCTGTGGTTGATTATATTCGTTGGAGCAGCGGTGTATAACAAACACTTGTGGATACTGGAGAAGCGGACGACGAGAAATGGAGCCCGTAAGTGTTCGCCAAACATCCCCGATCTCTGCGAGATCCGGCTCGAATAATTATAAGGCGTCTCTTGGTCCTTCTCCCTCTCTCTTTCCCTCTCTCTTACTTTGATTCATCAATATAACTCTTCTACTATCTATCTAATATCTCCCTCTCTCAAGTTTTCTTTGCCGCACTTTTCCAACTTGTGTTGCTCTCTTCTCCGAAAGAAACTCTCTTGCTTTATGTTTAGTAAAAGACACAAAAAACAAACATACGAGTAAACCCCATCGATTAAGTACAACGAACCGGTCTTGTTGTATAATACAAGGACGAGAATAACAATGCATATATATATATATATATATATATATATACACACACACACACACACACACACACACACACACACACACACACACATATATATATATATATATATATATATATATATATATATATATATATATTATATATATATATATATATATATATAATATTTACCGTGCAGACAGACTGGTAATAGAGAGAAGGCTTATGCATTACTTTTTAGTAAAGTTTTGATCTCCGCTCATGGTACGTCTCCCGTGGGATTCAGTTTTGAACGAAAGATAAAAATACGTTTTATGTGGGTACAACCTGAATAACGCCTTGAACTTTAAAGCATAGTAGGTTTGTGCATACAAAGCTTCTGTTCATGTTAAAGGCATGATGATCTTATTACCACCTTAACAGTGGATTGGATAAAAGTTTGCGTATATACGGTAATGAAGTGAATGAAGTAAGTTCTGAAAAACGATACCATTAATTAAGAGGAGTGCTGTTTACAAGAGAAATGTTACTTCTAGAAATACATGAACCAGCTTTGTCTACAGTCCCCAATATCTTCACGACAAAATGTATCCCCAAATTTCAATCCAAGACTTCGATATTGTGCCACCGATTTTGTTTCGTTTCTGTATCTTTGAATCATTTTGTTTATACTAACTATTACGTTCTCACTGCCTCTCTAAAAACAGCCCATCTGCAGACAGATGACTTTTTAACTTCGTTACAAAACAAATAAAACAAGCAAAACAAACATCTCCCGATTTTCTTTTTTTTTTTTGGTGGTAAACCATTTAATTTCTTTCAGATACAGAAACGTAACCTACCTACGTGGGGTCTGATCATCAGCCGCTGTAAAATTGATCATGTAAGCGAAAAAGCTGACTTGCCGGAAACTTTCTGGCATTTAAGATTAAAAAAGAAAACAACAACAAATAGATATAAAAAAATGAAACCAAAACATAAAGCGTAAACATCGATCGTCAGTTGGAATAATCTTCAAGCTGTTCAGTGAGAACCTAAACAACAGGAAACGTGGCTTTCATAATCATCCGCCGTAAAGAGGGTAAAGGGGTGATTATTGTCTGATGTGTTTGTCGAGTATTTTTAGATCAGCATCAGGCCTCGTGGTTACGTTCCTGCAGTTATTATGGCCTGATTAAGATAATTGCTGTTTTCATATTTACAGCAATTCTCACTTTTATTACACATATATATATATATATATATATATATATATATATATATATATATATACGAAGTAATAAGGCAACGGCTCAAGTCCTGTAATGGAAAACAGAATTACCTTTAAGTTGCCGAACCTTCAAGCAGTTTTGGCTTTGATGACTTTCTTTCCATTTCTGATTCAAAGATGTGCATCCTGAAGATTAACTTTGGTGGAAAAAATGGATATATTATCGAAAAACAAAAACAAAAACAGACAGACTTACATACACACAAAAAATGGCAGTTCCTGCCTTTGATGGACACTGTACCATGACTTAAATCATTATTAGCCTCAAGTTTGTTCCGTAATTGCCAGAATGGGGATTGATGGTTGGTGTCCTAACTGCTGCTCTTCAGATTCAAAAACGCTAACGAGAATTAGCGTTTCTTATCGCGGGGATTTACTTCCGTCATTTAACCGAAATCTCGATGAGATCCGCCGCATCGGAGACACCGCCCCGGGGATTAACATCCAAGACAAGCGGCATTAAGACAGCCCGCGTTATTGATACATTTCGAAAATGTGTGTGACGGGATAAACTGTCATTTCTAATTGGACATTAATAGACCTGATCTCCCTCCCCCTTATCGTAGAATCAAGCTGATTGGCAAACTGGGAACGAGCAAGTACGTTGCTCTTTTTGTCTTGACAAGAATTTTAGTTCATGTTTCCTGTTGTGTCTAAGGGTTGGGCTTTTTTTTTTTTTCATTCACATATGAATTTATGTGAGGGGATTTAATGAAAATGACGCGTCAAGCTATTTTGAAGAGAATGAGAGAGAGAGAGGAAAATTGTGAGTGTATAGCAGAGGCGTACACTGTCCATCATGTTTTCCTCGGTAATATTTCTTCATCTGAACATTGGGGGGAGCGTCCGAAGCCGAGACGACGGTGCTGCGGCGCGGTTTGCCGGCTGACTGCCGAGCATACATCAAGCCACACGCTCGGTGTGAAATTGACTTCCATGGTGGCGGAAACTTGTGCGTAATTTGACGCTATAAATCATTTAATTTGCACACTTGGTCAATTCGGGGAATCCATTTTGCAGGGGACGGAGCCCCACAATACGGCGTATCGATCAATACCAGTGGACGGCAGGGAGGCCTTGAACATCATCTTCTCCTGCTTCGGAAATAAAAACGTCACCAAAAGAGAGACAGACACAGGGACAAACAGAGAGAGACATCATACAGAAGACAGAGGGAGAGGGGGGAGGGAGAGAGGTCTAACATGCAGATCTTGTCTCTCTCTTCTGTCATGGTTTTGTCATACTGGATGACTTAATTCACCACAAAAAAAAAAAAAAAATGCCCTATACTCTTTTTACTTTGAGGGGCCATCCTTTCGCCGAAAAAAAAAAGAAACAGTAATGACAACACCAACAACAACAATGTATGACTCTAGAAAACAACACTCTGTTTAAAAAAAAAGGCACAGAAAGTTTAAAGTTAGAGAGTTAAGCTATTGCCAGAAAGCGTTTCTACCTTATATTACATTGTTTCCTGTTTACAGAAATTAACAACAACAACAATCATCCTGAAGTTTTGGAGACGAAATTTGGTGAAATCAATCATATATATACTTTGGTGAGTTAGAGTAGATTTCTCCTTCTGAATGATCTGATCTGATTGTTTCAATCAAATATTTTCTAATAGCTCTCCATACAATTATTGACAAATCACACATAAGTATTACCTGATGGGGGGGGGGGGAGGAAGAGTTCTTACAGCTTACATACAGACTCAAAGCACGCACGCACTCGAGCACATGCGCACGCACACGTCATTATGCACACATTATGCATGTGCTTTCTCAGAATGTGGAAATGTGAAAAATGATAGCCTTCGCACAAACAGTCCTCCCTCCCCCCCACTCACTTTTACAAAAATCACCCCTCTTCAATATCTTCTCTTGATGTGAAAAGTGTTTGGAGCTGGGACGAGTTATTCCGAGGTGAAGGCGAGGGATTTTCGAATGAATGCAAATGTCATGCATGGGACCGACCACGAAGCCTGCCTCGCAGGGCAGCGATGCGCGTAACAGGACACAGTAGGATCGGGGGCTCCGGAAATCCGTCCGCAGTGGAGCAAGATATAGGCAAAAGATTTTTCTTTTTTCCCCCCTAAACATCCGATAGTGTCATAGGATAGTGTAGTTTTGCGCCTTACGGCACTTCCTCTTTCATTCTATATTCCACACTATTTCAGATGTCCCTCCTCGCTCTGTCTTTGTATACATCTACATAATTTGACAATGGTCATGTATAGACACACATTCAATATACACATATATGATACTATCTTGTTTAATCTTCGCACTACCCGGATGCAACTTTATTTCTAATGGAATAGTGTTATCACCTCAAAAGAGAGATGGTAGTAGTTAGCAGCACACGCGTCATTTCTGCGACACCCGAACAACAATAGGCTACATCACCACAGAACGTTTAGAAGGGTCGAAAAAGTAACAGATGTATTTCTCAAGCGCCAGGTGTGTAATCTTTTTTTTTTTTTCTTGCAGGAAATTTTCGTCTATGTTTAGGTTGCCTGATTAAAATTCATGAATACATTAATTTGCACATATACATATTCATAATAAAAGCTGGAATTTTCTACAGTTAATATCGTCCCAGACGTTAGTGGGGAATTATATTTTTTTGTTACTCTCGTATCAGACATAGGAGCCTCACGAAAGACATTCTAAAAAGTGTTTCAATTATCCATATATCCAGATGTATACATGTATCTATCTATCTATCTATCTATCTATCTATCTATCTATCTATCTATCTATCTATGTGTTTGAGTGCCTGTGTGTGTGTGTGTGTGCTAGTCTGAGACGGTGAGGAGAGAAGTCCCACTTATGTTGATTAATTGTCTGTCTGTGTGAAGAACGAAAGAAGAAATATGCGTTCTCCTCTTCCACTATTATCATGATTGCCGCCAGCAGTATTATTATGACATGAGACCAAATGCATAGTCAAAATGCAAAGTCATGTGCAAACGTCCTTAGATCTATTGATATTACGCTGAAAAAAAAAAAATTTTCACAGCCACTGTTTCATCATCGATTTTTGTTCAACGTTGCCATTTACACAGGCAATGGAATGGAACAGAACTTCAACCGCGTCGCTAAGCTGTTATTTCCATACCCAAAGCGGAAATAAACAACCCCAAGCTGGTAATCATATAAACAACAGCGTTACATTTTCAAAATATAATTGTGTGCCTCTTTAGAACAGAGGACAGGGGGGGGGGGGATACTGCGCAAAGAAAGTAAAAGAAAAGTAGCACAGATAGGTTAAGTTGGAGTTCTTTTTTTTTGGGGGGGGGAAGGAGAAATCAGACGAGGATGTTTGCGCTGGTGGTATTTTTCACAGCTGACCAATATGATGAAGATCTACACGGTCAGTTAGATTATATTTTCCCAACTTTAGTTCAAAAAGACTAAATTTGTGTTTGCATTATATTAATCATTCTAATATATATATATATATATATATATGTACATGAAAGTTTTTTGGCACTTATCTAATTTTTTTTTCAAAATATTTCACTTATTCTGAGGTCCTCGTATCTCGTAAGCATTTTCTCTCTCTTCGATTTGACACTGTTCAATTGTGTTTAGCTAGTTTTAGCTTTGTATGTATCACATATTCCTCGAGTCAATATTTGTCGAGATCCACATTCCCGAATTCCGAATTGTTTTTCAGAAAGCAATGCGTTGGAAATAAGAACTGATATACAGGGAGATAAAGTCCAATCAATAACCCAGATTGTTTTGGATAAATTGATACCACTTCTCTCTCCACATGCACAAACACACACACACACAAAAAAAAAAAAAAAACAGCTGCACCATATACATGCGTACTGTCTAGACGGTGCAGGTATGTGTGTATATATTGTCTTAGCTATATGGGCGGCAAGAAATCTTTTTCGCCCACCCCCCCCCCCATAAAAGTGAAGGAACTGTGGTGTGATGGTAAATAAAGCGTCGCATCATTAAGCATTGCTGCCTAGCATATGACAGTCATATTCGACCAGTTCACACTGCTGTACCATTAAGGTGTCTGGCTTCTCTCTTTTTGTGTTTGTTTGTGTTTTCGACTATTTTTCTTTTGGACTAATGTACTTTAACAATCGACGTCTGTGATAGTAATCAAGGGAAATGTAAGTTACTAATGCACCTTGAACTCCCGTAGAGCCGTGTAAGCACTGGGCGGGAACGAATCAAAACGGGAAAGTGGCGATGCCCAAGCGAGCGCATCCACTGGCCACTAGACTTAATTACACTGCGTAGTCATTCAAGACCGTGATAACCAAACGACACCGGGATGGTCCATAAAGTTGGAGAGATGTAATTAACTCGTCGCGTTCTGAGCTTGATTGTCATCTACGGTAGATGTGAAACAACGACATTTGATGCGACTTGAATGTGTGTGCGTGCATTCACAATGTGTGTCTTTGTGTGCGTGTTTGACTATGATGTGCGTGTGTGTCTGTGTGTGTATGTGTGTGTATGTATGCGTGTGTTTGTACTAAGTATGTACATGTATGTATGTATGCACGCAAGTGTACGCATGCGTACTCTCCACGTCACACACTGGTACGAGGTCCACTGTATGCAGCGCCAGTCGTGGCATACCTACATTATTACCGGAGAACCCCTCCCATGGCCAGGCTGATAAAGCAGTACTTGTACCACCCAGGTTCAATGCACCCGAACTGGGCTGATCCCACGGCGATAATCCCGCCGAAAGAATGGCGACACCATCGTTTGCCGATGGGGTGAATTTCCTCTCCCGCCTGTGACGCAATCATTTCTTTGTCGTCATTATTACTTTTCCACCTCCCTTTTGACCAGTGCATAATGGAAGCGTTCAGATCGCTGAACTTTTCACACACTTTATAAATAGTCGATGATGAAGCTGATGAAACAAAACTGGATATTAGAAAACAAAACTGACAGGAAAAATCGCAGGGACTTTGGATACATGCCTTAAGGATGCACTGTCTATAGCAGACCAGTCGCGCTCAAAGACCCACGACACAGACTTCCACCTTCAATTCAAATATAATGAAGTATGCACAGCACAACAACTGAAGATAGTAGAAGGAGAAGCATCGATTTTTTTCCCCTCGCTCCACTAGGTTCAAACTCTAGCTTCTGTTGCACTCAAGCTAGATAAAAATCACGAGCCTGAACATGGCCAATTGCGATTTGGGCTGAAATCGCAGACGTGCTGGGGCATTGATTGATAGTAAGTGATTTTATCACCGGCAGTAACCCACTTTGGCTCATTCTTAGCGATGATTTATAGTCCCCACTAGCACTTATCAGCAATTCCATCTACAGGCTTACTCAATTACTTTAATGTGTTAGCATTAGATTTACCTCTTCACTGAGGAAATGCACAGAATAAAAGCCTCCTCAGCGGAATCCTAAAACAACTTCACCTCGGCGATGCTCTAATTGTTGATAGCTCCATGCAGATACAAAAATTAATCTATAGTTAGAAAAAAATGCACAGACACACACAAATACACATTCATATATGAAATAATATTTACGGTGTGTGTGTGTGTGTGTGTGTGTGTGTGTGTGTGTGGCCGTGTGCGTGCGCGCATATTCAAATTCAGGATTCACTGGCGAGGGCAATTATCTGAGGCTAAGATAAAGCTATGCTAAGAAAAGTGCAGGAATTCGCTAGATGTAAAGCAATCCTGGCAAAACTGGGTTAATCATAATCGCTGTTGCAGCATCCTTCGGCGAACCTGTACGCATGACCTACTTGAGTACAGCTATAGTTGTACATTGTATTGTCAGAAGAGGAAGCTTGTCGAGGGAAATTTAATGGTCTAAAATAATGCCCCACCCCAAGAAAGGGTTTTGCAACAAACTAGCTACAGCAGAGATGAAATTGCTTTCCATTAAAAAAAAATAGTATTTTTCTGGAATTCTAGGACTGAAATTTAGCACGTAAAACATAACTGCTCCGCGCACATGAAATATAGCGATAGATAGATAGATATATAGATATATAGATAGAGAGAGAGAAAAAAAATGTGTGTGTCAAGGAGTGGCGGATATAAGTAAAGGAATATAAAACAAAGAGAGGTTGAACAAAATAACAACATAAACTTAGCCAAAGAATATAATGACCACTCATCTGAATCGAATGAAGAGGAGATATACCATCATTATAGTACGGTATAATGTTTCTAGTATGATTTACTAGTAATATCATTTTGGAAATGAGGCAAGAAAGAAACAGATATAGTTTCTCGTCGACTGCAAGTTTTATAATTCAGCATTTTAAAATTTTAAAGAGGGAATCGAAGTACATGGTTCATAATATAGCATTATGTTTGATTGTGTGTTTTCTTGTAAGTTGAACATGATGAACATATACATTTTCGTGGAAAATTATAGCGTATTTCTATCAGCTGTACTGTCATAGGTTGTTTGCGTCATGATCTGCGTATTGTGTGTGACATGCAAGTCAGCAATTGTGTTGTTACAAAATCAAACAGTTAACAATAATAAATATATCGTTTATAAAATCCGTTCTGTTACGAGAAGTACCACTGCGTTTATCCAAAATCCCCTGTTTTTACCCTATGCAATCCTGCAGGCTCGTCTCTTACTTTCTATAGCTCCTTCTAATCTTTCTGCCTCGCTTCAGCTTTCCCTCTCTCTCCCCCTCTCTCTCTAAGGTTCCGTTTATATGTCTGTCATACCTAGTCTTTTTATATAAGTCTCCCGCAGTTATGTTAAGTCTCTCTCCCACAATCCGGCCGTCTGTCCGTCTGTATGTCTCTCCCTCACTCTCTAAGCCACCCGCGCTGCTCCCCTCTCTCTTTCTGTGTGTTTAAAATGTATCTTAATCTGTTTGTCTGTCTCTATGTACTCGTCTATCAATCTTTGTTCTCGTTAATTTTGTCAACGGCAATACGTCTTTTTCTAATTCACTCTCGCTGACAATCTCTCACCATCTCCCTCTCTTTCTCTTTCACTCTCTTTCTCTAAACCTCCCTTCTCTCTCTCTCTCTCTCTCTCTCTACTAAATCACCTTAAACTCTCTCGTTTCTTTTATCATTTCTTTGTTAAATTCTCTCCCTCTCTCTCCCCTGACTATTCTCCTTATTTGTCAAGATGTCTTCTTTCCTCCCTTTGGTCTACTTCTCGGGCCCGCCACGAAGTTCAATCAGCACCGTTGCAGATACCGGGAGTGGGGTTACGTACAGCTGGTCCACCTGTCCACCTACCACGACTCGTGATCAAGCCGATTTCCAGGCCTCAAGATTCTGAGGCGCAGTAAGTTAGGCGTGCCTTCACCTCAGTCTTCTTATACGCTGGCTCTCCCACCACCCCCCTCCTCCTCCCTCTCCCCCTCTCCCCCTTCCCTTCCCTCTTCATCCGTACCTAGCTCTTCAAAATGTTTTGAGGTAGTATTTTCTTGACGGACAAGGCAATGGTGGCGTCCGTATTGAAGGGAAAAATCGTATATGCTTATGGGATGGGGCGGGGTTCAGTTAAAGTCTGAGTTTAAATTTGTGTGAGTGAGTTTGTGTGCATGGGTGTGCGTGTGCGTGCGTGCATGTCCGTGTGTAACTTTCGAGTTGACAGCCCCGAGGTATGTCCGCACTAGGGGAAGATAATCATAATTGTCAAACGCCTTTCACTCATGTAGCATCGAGGTCGTCCTTAACTTTAGTATTATTAAATTTATTTGATACAGGCGCACATTTGAGCGCATGATGCAAAAAGACGTGCTGAACATGTTGATGTTTTAAACACGGATGCATTGAGGTGTCTTATTACATACTAAAAGAACTACATGTTCAAGGTACAACGATTATACAAATACATAAGCACATACACACAATTATGGAAACACACACTGCTGTTATCTTTTGGTCCAGTTAGGCACTCATCTTCAGACCTCCCCTGCCCCCCTCTCTCTCAAAAAAAAAAAAAAAAGAGAAAAGAAATACCGGACAGCATAATGATAATGATAAGGACAACAACTAAAGCAACAATAGTAGCAATAACAACGCTACAAACGCGCACAATGTTACCGTAGCACTTACCCAACTGGCTTCTTACTGGACATAGAGATGGCCCTGTTATCATTGAAAGCACTATAGACGACTTTCCTTCAAGCCAACACCGCAATTTTGCAAGTCACAGTGTATGTATCTTCTAGACATTTTCTTCTTATCATCCCCATGCTTTTCATCCTCGTATGATACGGGTACAGTTAGATTTCTATTATCTGTTTTATTCCCCTACCAGAGATGTCTATTTAATATTACTATTATTATTATTATTATTATTATTATTATTATTATTATTATTATTATTATTATCATCATCATCATCATTATCATTATTATTACTATTATTATTAGTAGTAGTATCATTATTATCATTATCATCATAACCATCATCACCATCATCATCATCGTAATTATGACGACGACGACGATGATGTTGATGGTGCATATCCTTTTCATCGTAATCCTTATCATTGAATTTTCAAGTCAATATTAAGCTTCCAGCTCCTGGACTGTGGATTATCAAACAGCAACAACAACAAAAAATAATATGGAATACAAAGCGTCCCCTATCTATGCACAGTGGGCACAGTTGATGCATTTTACTGTGGAACTTTTTACAGAAGTCAAAATTGTCAAATATGTAGGCCAACCAAACACAAGTTCTTTAACAACACATTTTGATCCGGATACCAGTAATATCCTTAATCTGACGATCGAGAATAGTTCAATCTAAACGTAACTGTATTTTGCTCAATATTTGGGGTGGGAGGGGAATGGGGTACGGGTCCGTGCTCTCCGGGCACTTTCTAACTTCAAAACGAATCTTAAAGTAAAATTGCACTACTAGTAGTTTAGACATTGTCCTTTAATTATGCCATTATAATCACATTGCCCCTCCTCTAGTTAGTAGAAATCAAACCGGAATCCATCGAAAAGGCAATACAGTTTGTAAATTGATTCCAGGAGCACAAATCAATCAAACGCCACTACACGAGCAGCCTTTGTTGTGAGCTTTGTGGGACAGAAATGTCATCCGGAAGTACTTGCTGAAAAGACGCGATAAAGAAAATTCAGCGTCTGCCAAAAATGACGACTAGGCATCGGTAGAGACTGGGGGTCAATGGAACGTATGGACTAGCGTAACTAATTAGGCCGGAGGCTCACAGTGACTTATTCGATTCTCACAAAGGAAATTGCAAGGAAAGTGCGTCTAACTCTTCGTGTAATTACCATTATTAACCGGCTTAAAGCGATGAGATTAATTCAGTCGTCAAGCCCGTTGTTGCGCGATCGATCATCAACGACCTCGTTTAGCAACTCTTGGGTGTGCACTTTTTTACTTCACGTATAGCCTCGGGAATAAGACAAATTTACGCAAAAGAAAATTGACGTCACGTGAACAACGTCTTGCAACAAGCTAATCCAATGACAGAGAGGAAGAAAGAGAGAGAGAGAGAGAGAGAGAGAAGGAGAGATAGAGATAGAAACAACAAAACACTGGATTTGATTGTGACGCGAACTTAACGTCGCTTGACAAAGAGTGGCATGGTATTTTTAGTCCCAGCTAATCATAATATGGAAGCAAATGAAGGATGCGGGGAGAAAGGTGAACGACCGAACATTGAATTGACATTGTAATCTTCGGTGTTTTACCATTTTTTCCATGTTGGAGTCATTAAACATAGTACAGCAGCACTCACATCAGATTTGTTAGCATATACTTGGACGAGCCTGTCCGTACGGGTACAAGTCCATGCTTACTAGTTCGGAAGCAAGTCAAAACAATTTGCAAAACTCCAGAACTAAAAAACAAACAAACAAACAAACAAACAAAACCAAAAGAGCAAACAATCAAAAAACAAAAACCAAAACTTGGGAAAAAAGAAACCGTATGAAATCCTTGTAATCATTGATCATCATTGGGTAAAGAAATTACCATCAAAATGACTTCAAGCGTAAGACGGTGGTTTCATTTCACAGAATCAGTAATAGTAATAATAATAATAAAATAATAATAATGATGATAATAATAATAATAATGATAATAATAAAATAATAATAATAATAATAAAGTCTTATTTGTCCAGGGTAGCCTCTTCAGTGTTGCTACTGCTCTACCACAGGGCCCTGCCATTAGTGTTACCCCAGTGTTGCCAGGTACCCATTTACACACCTGGGTCGAGAGGGACATAGTGGGTAAAAACATCTTGGCCAAGGACGTATATAGGCACTGGGCTGGAATGGAACTCGGGTCCTCGGATTTTGAGTCGGGAGTCTTATCCACTATGCCACAGCGCCCCCGCAACTGAATACTCATTAGCTATACACTGCAGCCCCCCGACTGATCTCCCCCGCCCCTCAATTTCAACATCTTGAAGAGCAGTCTTAATGATAACGAACCTGAACCGTGTATTGTCCTTCATCTGCCAGTCTCAGTGAATATGACCGTGAATCAGATGACACATCAATCATCTAGACTTCTGCTCGCTCTCTAATAATGCCACCCCCCCCCCCAAAAAAAAAGGAGAAATGCTTATAGGTGGTAGTTCTCGAGTATCAGGACACACTTTTTGCAGAAAACAGGTTGTCGACCATAAACGGAGAGTTATTATCTTTATGTTAAATGATTATCGATTGGCTGTGTTCGACATAATATTATAATGTAAATGTGAGTTATGGGGTATCATCATGGCTACGATCGCACCAATTCACCACATAAAAGCGGTAATCAACGTGTCTACCAGCAGTGTGAAAGGGACATGATCAGGCATATTATATCGTTCAGGTATATAGGGCGACCAAGTCCACAAGGAGATGATTTTTTTTTTCTTTCATATTCCCTGGTAATGCCCCCATTTTTTTCTTTTTCTCTTTTTTTTTTGGTGCGAAATATTGAATCCTACTTCCATTTCAGCAAAAACTTTCTCGGTCTCCCTCAAGATGGGTCTATTTGCAGCACCACGCTTCGGTTGACTTGATGACGTTTGATTTGGGTCAGGGCAGTACCTCCCCACTCCCCTCTCCCCTTTTCCTCCTCTTCAACGTTATCCTCCTCTCTATATCTCTCTCGCTCTCCTCTTTTGCTATTTTTCTCCGTGTTTGTCTGTCTACTACCAGGAGGGCGTCCTGGGAATATGGACGAATCCAATCTGGGTTTGTTTGATAAAGGATGCGGGCAGTTTGAGGTGGCGCGCCTGGCAGTAATCCCCAAAGCACCCATGGCTAATCAAGTGGCAGAGCAAAGGTCATTGATCGACTTATATCTTGTATTGCTTGCCTAGAAACCGACGATTTCCAATATGTATCCACAATTTCTCCTGAAGGGACGAAATGAATAAAACAAAATTTTGCTCAGCAGAGGTTAAAAACAAATATGAACTTATTGCTCGTATACAGTGGCATCATCTAAATACTTTTATTCTAACAGTATCGAAACTCCATTGTATGGCGTATTGTGCCATACGAAAAATAAGACTTCAAACTGAATTACATTCGAAACAGTGCATGGCAGAAAATATAAGGAAGTATACATTTACGTGCCATGTAAGTGTTATTAGTTGTGGCGATTGCAAGTAGGGCCTAATTGGCTTAAAAAGCTAAAACTTACATTCATTCGTAAGCTCATAATTTCACTCAAACTGCTTTAAATCTCACAATTTATCATAATTGCATGCCTAAGGTTTATACTTTTTTTCCCTCTCGACTTTATTTGGTGTTGTATGCATTTATTTTTTTCTTTACTTATTTTCCTTTTATCGCCTTAGACTATAGGTAACAGCTTAAAGTAACTACTGGTACATGTATATACGCTCGGTCATAATCTATCATACTTGCAAATGACAAAATTAATGTGAGAGCTGTAGCTATCGGAAGTTTTTTGTTTTATTTTGTCACTTTGTTCTTTAATCGAGATACATGGTTGAAATTTTTGTTCGAGTTGCTCTCTTCCTCTCTAAGATTGACAAGATGAACCGTGGGAAAACTTCTAGGTCGTTGCCAAGGACCACAATTTACTATTATACACTTTGGGGATTCTTTGGCGATTCACGACTACTTTGTCTACATGCGTCACATAGACGGAGTGAGAAGTATTTTCAAGGCTGTACAGAATCCCAGCATCCGGCGCTTAATAATGATAAAAAAGAAATAACACACACACACACACACACATACATACGCACAAAACACCCCAGAATAACATCTTTTCGAAGGATTTCTTTCGACGACTGTTGCATGCTTCCAGTTTAGATATTCTGACTTCTTCCATTTCAGTATAAGTGTAAAAAAAAAAAACTCCCACAAGAAAAAAAAAAACAACAACAACCAGAACAATGAACGTTTTGCCAATGGATGCTTCAACAATGTGTGGACGAGACATGTTAGGATACCTTTCTTTAAAGCGATTTTATACAATGGCGTCTCCCATAACTTTGCCCTTTCCAAGCACGTTTTTCAACTTCAGTTTACAGGGGGAAAAGTAAATTACTGCTATATATGGTTCAATGCTGACTACTTATACTGTGCAAGGTCGCATGACGGACTCCTTACAAGGCACGCAAAAGTTCGTCTTATACATGTTTAAAAAGAACCCCGCATTTTCATATTGCTGGTTATGAAGCAGTTAAAATTAAAACCACATACAGAGAGCGTTGACTGGAAAGTGAAATGTGCAAGGCAAGGCGAATCATGACTGTGACTGCAGCGTGCCGTGCACGATGTCGTTATGTATACATGTGATGACGAAGCAAAAGCGTGGTAAGACTTTCAGCACATGGGACTGTCTCGATGCGTTTACAATCCCACAACCATTATCATGGCAAGGGAAATAATGATTATACAATAATCGTGAAATTTATCAAATATAGAAGTTTATGTTTCAGTATAAAAGCATCAAAGAGCTATTGATAGAAAAAGAGATAGAAATAGATATATAGAGAGAAGAGAGATGGAGAGAGGAGTACTTCCTGCTCAATCCTGTTTAAGTTCCCCAAGCTGTTTGTACTTGTTTTGTCTTGTACTGTTTGTAATAAATAACTTGTACACAATCATATCTGATCTAACGGAATTAAGCAGAAATAAATCAAATCAAATCAAAATCAAATCAAATTCTGGGAGCACTGTGGCATAGTGGATAACGTTAAAAACTCTTCAGTAATAGGTCCTTCGTTCGGCTCCTCTCCAGTTTGCACACCCCGGAACAAGACATTTTTACCACTGCATGTCTCCCCCGGCCTTCTTGAAGAACGACGCTAGGATATTCAGAAGCTACCTTGCGTAGAT